>OX439142.1:83529325-84141820 GCA_949318255.1 Pollenia labialis | reverse complement strand
TCAATACGTGTACACACAGACACAACCCCACACACACACAAACACAGCATTAATACGACGACGAGTTCGTACATCTGAGGAAGTGTTAAGAGTTTGTATGAAATGTTTGATTATGTTGCTATTGCTGGCGTTGTTGTTTGGTTCGAATTAAAAAAAAGGAATAGTAGATTGTGTTATAGATATAGAAAATACATACATATGCATTAAAACAAACACACAAACGCACAAATACACTCAATCATTCATTTTTGTTGGCCGACTGGCAAACCGGCTCACTAACTTACTTGCAACGTTACAGTAGGTAATTTTCGTAAAATGAGGAAGCGAATTTGTAGTTTCTAAATTCATTTTAATTAAATTGTTTTTCTTTTAGTTAAAACATTCAAAATAAAAATTTCACATCGTGGCAATTAATTCTACGACTTAAGAATAATTTTACGACTATAGAGGACGTCCCATAAATTGATCAAAGTGGAGTACCTCATATGCATATTTTAAACGATACAACTTCACTTTTTTTTAGTTTGCTTTGAGAGATGTGAAATATAAAACCTTTGTATCTGTCCTGAGCAAAATACAGCTCCAAGTTGGATCTTAACTAGTAGATTTTATGTACCTTAGGTGCCCTCTTGCTGGATCTTAGTTCAATTTATTATTCTTGTTTCGTTTAGAATCCGGCTTAAAATATCATTCTTTATGAGGAATTTACAAATCTACGTCATAAGTAAAAACCCATAACGAGTTAAGCAGTTGATTGGATATACAAAATGTACCCGAATACATGTAAGACTTTGGTCTATGGTAGGCGTTTTAAAAAAAATTAATCCGATTCCAGATATTGTACTACATGCTAATTCTATAAAGGGGTTTGCTTTCATTATGAGGCAAGAAAAAAGTATAAATACACCCCAAAATTTTGCGATTTTAGGAAAGTTATAAAGATAATGAGAAAAATTCGCGTGCTAATATTTAAGACACTATTAAATAATTTTATTGATAAAAGAAAGAAAAAATAATAATATGCTACATATTATTAAAACAATTATAACAAAAACATGAAAAATCGAAAGGAAAAACTATAAATCAACCGCTATTTTTTGTTTTATTTGGACTTAAAATCGCTATCCTCAATTCGTTTTACAAATTCAAGTGGAAGAAGTAAAATATCTGTAATTTTAAGCATAAAAATGAAAGCTAGAAAAGAGGTACCGTTCTCAGTTAGAAATATTGTGGTCAGTGAGCGAAAGGAAGGCAAATGTTAAGGCAAAATTTCGAAAATAGTAAAGCTTAGTCTCGCAATAGTGCGGAGAATACATAGAAATTATATAAACCAAGCACGGCAGCCCTAAGAAGCTTTCGAGACGTTATGCTAGCAGTATGCTGAAAGAAGTGAAGCGTTATCCGAAACCAAGTGCCCCAAAACTAGCGGAACACCTAGAAAATTGTTGGAATGTTAGTGTTACACCGAGAACAGTTATAAACGTTTTGCACGGCAATAGGTTTAAAAGCAGAGTGGAAAACACAAAAATGTGCTTAAAATCTTATCAAATTTTTATTTAATAAAATGTTGAGCATGTACTGTACCACTGTCTAGGATGCAGAGTCTCTGTCTGAAATGGTTAGGAGATCGATTTCACGACGAACTGGGGTGTATCGCTGGATGTAATCTAGTCGATTTACTGGGGTTTGTCAGGTAAATAGGACGGCTGTTTCTAATGAGGGGACTGTAGAGGAGTTCTACTCTGGTGTAGGGTGTCGTCTGGTGGCAAATTTATATTTTTAAATACGATTTTTTCAAAGAGTAATAAACGGTGCGGAAGGAGGGTTCCGCCGTTGGAATTATCGATTGTGCGGATTTGTCAGTCACGATGTCGCAGTGGTCGAGTGATCATCGCGCGTTCACTGTGAAAAAATTTTTTAACAGTAATGATTCTTACGTAATTGCTCGTCGACAATTTTGTTCAAAGTTCATTTTCACTTAAACGGCCACGACAACAAGCAAAACTTCCGTTACTGGCCTCCAAGAACCCGCAACCCTCGATTGATACATTAAAAACTCTCCGAGTTGAGGTGTGCCCTTGGACGCATAGCCCTTCTAAACCTAACCTAACCTGACCTACTTTTCATACAGCTTATACAACAAACCTTAAGAACGCATGTTCAACACCACCCGGCAGAAAACCATATTTAAAAGTTCGCTAGGTCGGTTTGTTATTTTATTGTATTGGCAATAGAATTTTTATGGTAAAAAAACGCTTGCAGCGAAGTTTGATCTCTCTTTCATTAACGTTGAAGATTAGATGGTTCTAGCAGCACCTTGGTATTTAACACGTATATTCGTTTGCAATAAATTGTTTCCCCCTTTTGCTGAAAATTTTCCCACTGTGCATTATAACTCAGTTTTTTTGAATGTATTCATGTTTCGGTCTTTCAGTCAGTCAGTCACTTTCTTGTGGCAACAAAGCACAGCTCGTGACAGCAATTACTAAACCATAAATAAATATAAGGACAACAAGCGGACGAACAGTCAGTTAGCCGGTTGGTCGGTCAGTTTATCTGTCTGTCTGTCTGTCTGTCTGTCTGTTCGTTTGTTTCTCAGTCATTGATTTTTGTTAGAAACGTTGACGGCGACTGTCTTAATTTCAGTTTGGTTTCTTTTTTATTTTCTGTCCTGTATTTGTTGTTGTTTGTTGCTGGCGCTGAATTGAGTTAAGTGCATGCAATATGAATGTTGTTGCTGCCACTCAGTGTTGTATTGTTGCCACATGAATATACATACTACAACTACTAGTTGGTTGTTGTTGGTTGTAGATATCTGTATGAATTTTTGCATGTATGTATGTATATTTGTACAATTGGTATGTTGTATTTGTACTAAGTACGACATATGTATGTATGTATGTATGAATGTAGTAGGTACATACATATATTTATCTATGGTGTATAAATATCTGAGCTTTGGCATTTGCCTTGGTTTTGTGCTCTTGTAAAAGCGCATCCATCCGTCAGTCGCGTTTTTCATGCGCAACTGAAACGGTAACGAAATTCATATTGTTGAATTAAAAAGAAACCTAAAAACAAGAAAAGCAAAACAAACAAACAAACAACCAACCAAAAAACAAAAAACGTCACAACAAACAAAACAAAATCCAAAATAAAAGAAGAGAGAAAAAAGAAAAACTTCAAACCAACCGTTTTAAAATCCCCACGAGTATTGTCTCGAGTAGTGTGTTGTGTGTTTGAGATACTTCTAGTGTTTTTTGCAAATTCGTGTTTGATTTGTAAACATTATTTTCTTGTTTTCTTAGTTTGTTTTATGTTTTACTTTAAACTAATTTTGTTTTTGTTGTATTTTTGACAGTTGTTTTGTCTTAACTCATTCGTTATTGATTCAAATGTTTTTATATATTTTTTTTTTTTTTTTGTTAAATTTCGTTTTATCTTTAAAATTTTTTTAAGGTTTTGCTTTTGTTACTGCATTCCAATTCAAGTTTTTTTTTCTTATCTTCTGCACATTATTTGGCCAATAAAACTTTGTCCAACTTTAGTTTCTAGTTACGTTTACATTTGACAAAATTGTTAAAATTTACGGCCGGGATTAAACTTAAATTTATTTTTTGTAAAAAAAAAAAAAGAAAAATTGTGTGCATTTTAATTAGAAATTTATTTAATCAGTTAATTAAAAAAGTATTAAATATCTCCGTTATCTTAAAAAAAAACTAAGATATTATTTATAAGAAGAAGAAACTACAAGAAAGTCAACATCGAGTTTCAAACTATAAATTGCTTCTGATTTTGGGAATCCACAGATGATTGCTCGATTAGCATTCGTACAAATATCAGCAACGCTTTGTATTTTTATAAGTTTTTTTTTTAACTTTTAGTTTCTTATTTAAATAGAAATTGTCCATATTTTAATTAATATAATTTACGACTGATTAAGCCATCATATTTTTTGTGAATGTCAATTGAAATCAAAGTGGGAGCAGGGCCTTGAAATGTTTCACACAAATAGATTCATAATATAACATTTTGTTTATGCAAAGTTAAAAAAACTAAAATTATCTTAATTTAAGTAAAAAATTTTTTTTACTACAACTAGAAAGTTGATTTTTTTTTTATTTTTTTGCAATAAAACTGAAAATAAGAGATGATTTTATTTAACTGTAAATTTTTATAAGCAATAAAATAAATATAATAAATTTACTTTATAGGTGGATTTATTTTATTGTTTATAATAAAATTAATTGTCATATTGAATACCATATTCGTCAATACAATTAAATTAAAGTATCCAAATTAGGTACACAACATTCGACATGGCCCACACATTAACATTATTTTCAATTTGTTTTTTTACATGCAATACATAAATACCTGTTTAGAAAAAAGTACGATAAGGATTTATATGTGTGAATTTCCAAAAAGAACCAAAATGTGTTTGAGAGCATCTTAAGGAGATTCAATATTTAGAGACAAATTAAGAAATGAGTTGTATGTTTTAAAGTGTTATTCTGATAATCTGGCAACAAAATTTTATTAATAATATTTCTATATGACGTGCTTAATTTCCAATTTTTCATATTTGCTAAGTACACTGAAAATAATTGTTAAGGGAAAGCTACACAGAAAAAATTTTGCACCAGTAAACGCATTAATCAAAAATTAAATCAGATTTAATTATCAAGGGAATTAAACGATGAAATAAGTGAATTAAACGTTTAATCAAGTGAATTAAACGTTTAATTGATTTTATTAATTTGTTGACTGGTGAAAATAATTATTGTCAATTAAAAATTTAATTCACTTGATTAAACGTTTAATTCCCTTGATTAAATTATTAATTATAACTGATTTAATTTTTGATTAATGCGTTTACTGGTGCAAAATTTTTTTCTGTGTGGCTTCTATGCGCATTTCACAGGTTGCTTAGGCCAGATCATCAAGAAACCTTTTCCAAAGATTCTAGAAAAGCTAAAAATATTATACAAAAAAACCTTAAATCGAATAAGAATTATAAACACTCAGTCTTTTTTTTGACTCGAAATTAAGCTGTAAGTGGGTAAAAAGAAAAACAAATTTGCCAGTTCCGTTCCGTTTTTTGCCTGGGCACATGCCCAGTTTATTATCAATAGAATGCAAAATTTATTATTAGGGATGCGATTTCCATGCATGTGCATGTTTTTTTTTCGAAAGTTTAAGAACGATGTCGACCAATTATCTTTCCGAATCATTAAATTTGCGTTAAAATGGCATCGATTTATTTGTGCACATTTTGGTGAAAATTCATATTTTTGCATATTTAGTTTTTAAATGCATATTTTGACATTTTTGAGTGATTTTTTCAAATTTCCATATTATGAAAAAGTTTTTAAAACAATTTTTAAATACACAAAAACAAATTTTTAAATCAATAATTAAATTTGTTTAGAGCTTTGCTATAAATACAAGATTTTCAAGATTTCGACAAAAGATGCTTCTTTCACATGGGCTTAAAATGTTTTATCCAAAACTGTTACAAATTACTCGCTTGGTACATGGGTTATACCGAGTTGCAGAGGAAATTAAAGGATAATTCCCCTTCCATCGCATCCATTAGTAACTAGAGGAGGCCTGGCTAGATGCTTTAGAATTCTATTCAAAAAAATTTGACTAATTTAAGAATGTCAGAAGAGCTCGATAATTGTACAATTCAAAAAGTAAAAGAAAAAATTAAATTTAAATAACATCAGAAGACATTTCGCATTTGTATTTTCCAATAACGTATATATTGGTGAAACAATAACTAATTAGGAAGGATTTAGTTCAATTAATACTCAAGTAAAATTAATTGATATTGGTAAAAGTAAAATTACCAATGTGGAAGGAAGAATAGGCCGACAATTCCAAAAAAATCCAAAACGTTTTGCAAAAAAAAATTAGGTTTTCAAAAAATAATATAAATTTCAAATATTTTTAATCTGGGGTCAAATTATGGCAGTCGTGATCGAATACTTTTTCAATTCAAAAGCAATTTTATTTCTAATTCTCTCTGTCTACACTGAACGGATCGAAAATATTTTTTTTTTATTGTTGTTGTTAAGCATTTATTTGAGTTTTCACAACACTGAAAAATTAATAATGATTCGTTCAGTATTGACTGAAATAAAATTGCTTTCGAATAGAAAAAGTATTCGATCACGACTACAATAATTTTCCCATTGTTCTGGAATCAAAGAGGGATCTGAAAATAAATTTTTTCGAAACAAAGTTTTACTTTTAATAAAACAGTTTTATTCAAACAAAGAAAAATTTAAATAACTTATTTATGTTTTTTAAAGGTGTTTGAACAACAGTAGACTGAATTTTTTTAATTTTGTTTTAAGTGAAATTGAAAAACTATTTTTTATGGAAATTTTATAAGTTTTTAGTGCAAATTTAGATGTTTGAGTGCATATTTTAAGTGCATGAAAATCGCATTTATTTAATAAGATTGCGCCATATTTTAATTGTGCCACTTATTGAATAATATAGGGCAATATAGATATAATATTTATATTGATTTTTCTATAAAAATCAGGTCATGGAAAACGTGACCGCTTAGAGTCATGATAACTAAATATTTGGGGCTCTGTCGCCACATTGCATAAAGTTAACCAGGCGGGGCACAATTGCAATTTATAACCCGAAGTCAAATTAATGGGCTCCGTAAACTAAATTCAGGTTTAACTTTGGCTTTCAGTTTATAAAATAGTCTGTTGAACCGAGTTATTGCTTACTTTGTTTTTAGTTTATATAAATTTTGATTTTGTAATATTGTTTTGGTTTTTTAGCTCATGAAAAATTGTTGGGTTTTTTATTTTGTTACTTTATTTAATTTTTTTTAGACCTTCCCACGTAATTTTCCATGATATAAGAAAATATTTTAATTATGATAAATTTTTTTTTAGAATCCATAGATTTGTTTAAACAAATAAATAAATATGTATGTAGTAAATATCGCGAATGATTCAAGATATTTATTAAATCATCAACTATTTACGAATTGTGTCATTACATTTTTTATTTATTTATTTTTATTTTTTTCTTAAATCAATTTTAAATAAAAGAAACAACAGAGAAATAATTTTAAAATTTTCATTGTTTTAACATCACATGAGTGGCCTTTTTGTGACTCATGAAGCACCATTTTTATCAACCAAAAAAATTTTGAATTGTTTATTTTTTTTTTTTTGTTTTTAAATAAGTAATTTGTTTAAGCGATTAGTCAAAATAAAATATATGTACTAAAAAAAACTCCATTTTAAATAAAATAAAAAAAAAATATTCCAATTTGTTATTGGAACATAAATTTTTGAAATTTTGTTAGTTCTTCTGGTATTTTTTAGAAATGTTTTTTTAGTTGAAAGAATGAAAATATTATTTTTATTTTTATCAAAATTTACTTAAAAGGTTTATTGACTTTTATGTTGGAAAATTTTGTGGGACAAAAGAAAATATATATAAATTTCGTACACGAAACGTTTTGATTGCTTACAAAATCGCCTTTTACAGTGTGCGTTTTATTTTTCTTTGCATTTCAGCTCGTTTCTTCTTTAAAACTCCATTTGCATTCGCATAGTAAAATTTTAATTGCAGCAATTGCTTATTTATTTATACAAGTGTATATATTTTTAATTTTCAACTATTTACGCTAAAAAAAATTTGTGCCCAAACCAAAATAAATTTTATGTCAAAGTAGAAAACAAAATAATTTGCATCTCACCCACAAAGTAAAAATTATAGCGACAAATTATAGCATAATGTTTAACAGACACAAATATGGAAAAACAGGTGAAATCCCATTCATCTGAACCGTCGCATAGTGGACCATTTCACGAAAAGGCGGTCAAAAATTTACTGTTAAGACAAACAGTTATGAAGGTTTTAAAATACATTTTCGTTTTTAGTTGAATTTATATACAAAATTAACGTGTTAGAACATGTTAAAAACAAGGTTCTTTTATTAACACCCCTATCGTGAATAAAAAGTGGAATTTTTGTTCCCATGAAATTTTCATTCCCCTCAAAGGGGAAAAAAGCAATCGTGAATCTCATGTGAAAAATTGTTCACACTATCAATTCCAGTGAATGAAAAAAAAGGAAAAAATAATAAAGCAAAATATTTAGTATTGGAGAGATAGTTTGATTACAACATTGGTTTTTTGCACTTTTTAAATTTCATGTAGTGAAATATTTTCCAAAATTTTGCCACCACGTCTGTCGAAAGCTTCACAAGTCCGCAGGCATTCGACCTGTTGTTTTGCATTTTGTTGACCAATATATCGGTTTGTGCCTTATTAACGGATCTGGATCTTAATATTCGATTTAAAAACTTAAGCGCATGAAAAATTGAAAGTTACACAACGCGCGTTGCAAAAGCCGTTCCTGTCAGCTGTTTTTTTTTATCATTTATTTACTTATTTTTGCATTGAAAACGGATTCGAAAGTATATCAAGATTTTTTTATTTGATTGAATTTATTCTTTTTTAAGTTTTTTTCCACGATTATTGTCGGTTCTTAAAAAGAAGATCATTTTAATAAAAGTATTTTCGGAAATATTTGACGGATTTTGTATTCCTTTATTTTCATTCAAAGAGAATAAAATAACTAAAGCAACCACAGGTCGTTCGTAAATTGTTCAAGAAATGACAAAGTTCTATTGGAGCAAAGTTCAAATTTCATGATTTTTTTGCAATTTTGCTCTTTTTAACGAATTTTTAAAACAAAAAAAAAACAATACAATTTTACTTATTTCAATATGCACATTTTGTGCCCATTGTGATCCAAATCGGTAAACAAATTATAAAGTTACAGAAGATTATTTGAAATATCCAACTTTTCGATTTTTACCAAATCACAAAAAACACACACCAAGTAAATGCATATACACATAGCGAAATGTTTAGAGACAACAAATATTAAAAAAACGCCTAAAACTGTTAAATTACTATCTGGGTTAATTCACTAAATCTTCTCTGTAGTTTTATCATTTTGGCATCAATCTTGTTCTTGTTGGGGGCAAAATGTTTAATTGTTTGGCATAAAAAAAATAACTTCAAAAGAGCAAAACTGCAAAAAATCATAAAATTTTCAAAGAAGTTTGAATGAACTCTTGTGCCCTGTAACTCTGTCATTTCTTGACCAATCTTCACTAGCAATCAATTGTTATTTTAGTAATTTTATTATCTTTCAATAAAAAAAAGAAAGAATTACATAATCCGTTTAATATTTTTTAAGATACTATTTGCATTTAAGTGACATCATCTTTTTCAAAAACACAAATGACGATTATTTTGGAATATCTCGTTATCTCTCTGTTCTACTTTTGAGCATTCTGAATTCATGTTCGGGCAATTTTACATAAAGATTTGGTGTCGAATACATTTGGTCAAAAAACTGCCACATTGTGTTATATTTTATAAAAAAATGAATTTTACAACATGAAAAAATTCGAAACTAATTTATAATTTATAATTTTTTCCCCGGACAGGTTGCCCTGACATGTTTTAATTTTAGCCACACAATCTGTTCAGCGGGTTTTACCGTTAAACACTTACCGCCATTCTCAACGGCTCACGGTCAATATGGCCAATAGTAAAACGTCAATCTTTTAACCAAATGGTATTTTAACCTTCGTAGATCGAAATTTGTTTTTTGAATAATTATTTATTTTAATTTATTTACATGTTCTTTCTTACTTCTGTTTTTCGTACTTTTTGTCAAGAATTTTTTAAAAAACAAATTTCGATCTACCAAGGTTAAAATACCATTTGGTTTAAAGATTATTGTTTGACTATTAAAAACCAGTATAACATAGTGGACGCACATCGAGCTCAATGTGGGGGCAGAAAGGAAAATGTTCACAAAAAAAACTCCATAACTGCAACAGAGTCGCCCTTAGAGACTTATCATGTAGGACCGATACCCCTTAATTTTTCCTTCCCGACATTAATTTAACGTACTTGCCCCCTACCTGCATTCCTAGGTCTCCCATATAAAATTTAAAGTTTTATAAAATTGTAAAAAATTAGCATCCACAGCTCTTGTGATGCCTCTATACGGGTTAAATATGTGACATCCCCAACTTATTTTTTTGCCCCCACATTTGTTCCTAACATACTAACCCGCTATCTCTATTCCTATAGGGGACTCCCATTAAAATGTTCAATACAAACTAGAAATATATCAAAGAAACCCCGTAACTGCCTAAAAGTCCTCCCCGCGGGGGGGGGGGAATGTATGACCGACCACCGTTAATTTTTTTCCTTCACATTTTCTTAAACATGCTTGCTTCTAATCTCCACCACTTAGGGGGTCTCACATACAAATATGGTGGTTTAATGAAATTCCTAAATTTGACCCCTGCAACAGCGCCTAGAATGCCCATAGACGGGACAAATTTAAGATTGGCCCAATTTAATGGTTCATCCCCAACATTTATGTCTAACATACCTACCCACTATCTCCATTCCTTAAAGGGGCGCCCATACAAAATGTCAACTTTTTGGAAAACTTTTGTACTTATAAATTTTGCACAAAATATCTTACCTTGCGTCAGAAAAATTGTTCTGGTTCACACGGGCCTTGACTGCTTTTGACGAGAAGAAGAAAAAGAGAAAAAAAAAACATTTCTTAGGCCTGGTTTTTGAGATGAGGATTAAGTTAAAACTTAGTTTAACGTAGTGAGAAACTCGGATTTTTCTGGCGAAATGTGATTTTTTTATTATTTCATTAAATACCAACTTGGTAATAGCGGTACAAATCTGTTTTCAGATTAACTAAACCTAGTTTAACTGAGATATCAAATACCCAGCCTAAGAGAAACAAAGCCATTTTTTCTACTGCTTGCTTGCTGGAAGGAATCTTTGTAACCGCTGAGCCGATCTTTATGAAATTTTTACAGAATATATTTATTACTGACGGTCTGGGAGATCCGGACGCTTCCGGGAATGCGTCAGGCAAGGGAATTCATCTCTCCCGGGAATGTAATGAGGACGAATGGTCTCGGCAGACGAGAGCTGATACTGTTGGTGGCTTATCTGACTGGTCACCCACCATACGATCAAATACCACCTTTATCGGATGGGCCTGGCAGAGGATCAGGAATGCAGACTATGTCTAGATGGGGACGAGTCGACGAAGCATATCTGTGGAATTTTTCAAAACATCTTAAGTCGAGATAAGATAGCAAAAATTTTTTTTAAAAAAACTCGGTGGAAAATCATTTTACCAAAAAACGAAATAAACCAAAATTAAAAAAAAAATTCGTTAATAATACAAAATTTTTGAAACATAAAACAAAAAGATAATTTGAATGGAAATTCGTATATTTAACAATATTTTTTTCAACTTTTCAAATTTGACTTAAGATGTTTTTTCAAAATGCCACAGATATACTGTGTGACTGCCCGGCGCTGGCATGGACCAGAAGGAGACACTTGGGGCACGGTATAATGGTTGCGTCCCGAATCGGTATTTCATCGGTAAAGGCCCTGGTTGAGTTCCTTTGGAAAGCAGAGGGTATTTTGGCCAACTAAGGGAAGTGGTCGCGGTACTCGTCACTGTGGGGGGAACCTCCCCGCTTTATCGTTATAAAAAAAAACTGGGCGCGGCAAAGACATTATAGATTTATGTACATCTCTTTTTTTTTAAATAATGTAAATTTTTTTCCTAAGCTAATCCCGGTAAGCTCTCCGCTTGTCTGCAGGAGACAGCCCAGAGTGTCTGGCGGGAATCGAACCCGCAGACCCGGCACGAATAGACTAGCTCACTGCCAACTACTAGCCCACCGGGGCACTGGAGAACGGCAATAGCTAGAGTTTCCAAATTCGGTATAAATAGCTTGGTAATCAATACGCAATATCAGTCAAAAAGTGGTCTGGATTAGATATGTGGGGGTGGCACAAAAAAAGAATTCTGTACATTTGAAGAGCTGTTAGTGTAGAGTCGTCTAATTAACTGGGCTTTTATGCTTTTTATTTTAAAGATTGCTAGCTCTTTTCGAAAAAAAAATTTTATTTATTCCATTGTTCTCAATTATTATTTATTTAATGATTTTGGTATGTTCCCAAATGCGATTAGTTGGGATAGAGTAGGAATAGAGCTGTAATTTTTTGTTCCGGAGTTCCACTGGTATTTACTTTCAAACGAGTGTCATAACTTTAAAATCGGTCATCATAAAAAAAAAGATTTTTGATGGCCTTCTCAAAATATGTTCCGCGGTGCGTCGATGGACTTCAAAATCGCCGTTGTTAAAATTGTCTGGCTTTTTTCAATAACAAAACAGCAAAAGCCAAAAATTATAATTTCAAAGTTTCCTGCTTTAACCCAACTCAATTTAGCCGCCGCTTTGTATTAAAAACCAACGTCGACGAGTCTTAAGGGCCAAATACACTTGTCAATTTCTTGTACAGCGGGCGAAATCAATCGTGTACGTGTACTGCACGTCACATTCGCCTTCATATCTAAATTTTTTGATTTTCCATCCAGCATCGTCGGTGTGACACATACAAACACATTTTCACTAATACTACCACAATGCTTGATGAGTATTTTGATCAGCATATTTGGGCCTTTAATCCATTCCTTGTCATCTTTTTAAAGTCTTAACTAATTCCTAGTTAATATATAAAAATAGATTAAGCCGTTTCGCGGCCGCAAGTCCATTTATTTCACTCCATAGCCTTCTAGGCCCTTCGCCACAAAACTTAAAGTCTTGCCTGTTGCTTCAATTAAAGAGCCCACAGTAAAATTCTTATCTGGGGCATTTCCCTAAAAATATCAATTCAATAACCCCTCCATCTCCACAATTTCATCTTATTCACCCATACATACAGTGGTCAAAAAAAGTATTCGACATCTAGATAAAAAAATTTTTGCTTTTAAATAAAAAAAAAATAGATTTTGTTTAGTGTCAAAATTGACATAAAATTTTATTTATTAAGAAACAAAGAATATAATTCAATAAAAAAACATGAGATCTTTACAACTATTAATGCAAAAATGATTATATTTACAACTTAAGCTAAAAAAAAAAACAAAATAGTATTCGACATTTCAAAAATTATTAAAAAATTAAACTCTTATTGATATCCTAGTAACGAGTTGCTCTTCCTTTGCGCCGTATAATCTCTTTTAAATGTTCAGGCATAAACTTTACCAATGACATTGTGTAACCTGGATCAATTTTATACCATTCGTCCTGTAGAATTTCCTTCATCTGATTTTTAAGATGTTCAATTGGGTTAAGATCTGGAGATTGTGGCGGCGTTTTTGTCACATCCGGGCAGTTGTACAAAAGCCATAGCTTTGTATTCATTGCAGAATGTTTGGGATCATTATCTTGATAGAACTTAAATATGCCTGCAAGTCCTAATTTTTCGGCGCTTGAACGCAAATTTTCCTTCAAAAGATCAATATATTTCAAATGATCCATAATTCCAGCAATGAATGATAAATGACCCACTCCTGATGCCGCCATACATCCCCAGACCATAACACCACCTCCACCGTGTTTAACCGTTGGCACCATATTTCTTTCCTCCAACTCTGTATTTTTTTTCGATATACTAGAACCTTAACATCACATCCAAAAAGATTATATTTGCTTTTATCAGCAAAAATTACATTCATCCAGAACTCTGCTGGCTCATTTGCATACTTTTTGGCGAACTCTTAATCGTGTATTTCGATTTTTCTTTGAGATGTGAGGTTTCTTTCTAGCTGATCGTGCATGAAATTGGTGTTTTTTTAAAACATTTCTTATTGTTTGGGGAGTAACTGCAATGCCTGCATATTCCTGGGTATTTTTGGCTAATGCTGATGCATTAACTCGGGGATTCTTTTTTACTTCACGCACAATTTGTCGTTCATAAACCTCTGTATGTTTCCGTGGACGACCACTCCTGGGCTTATTTTCAACTGTTTTTGTTGCTTTGTATTTTTTTTTATTATATAATGGACAGTAGTCCGTGGCATTCCAACGATTTCTGAAATAGAATTTTCCGATTTGCCTAATTCAAAATGGTGAATTGTTAAATTTCTTACTTCAATAGAAGTTTCTCCTCCTTTGCGCCCCATCTTTGTAACAAGATGAAACTAAATGAAAACAATGCTTGATCCCAGCTTCGATCTAAACTCCTAACGGTATTAACAATAACATCAACACGCATATTCAACATACTAATGCATAGGTGACAAAAAATGAGTGATGTCGAATACTTTTTTGCTTTGCAATTTTAGCGATTTTTGTAAAATACGCACAATTATCTCACATCTTCAAATGTTATAAATTTTTGTAAGTTTAAATAAGAGAAAACATTCACTGCAATAAAAAATTACAGCTAAATGTTTCAAATTTTTTTCTGCATGTAACACAATAAATGATTTTTAAAAATAAGATTCCCTGTTGAATACTTTTTTTGACCACTGTACATAAATGATCAATCGTAAAGATCTTAAAGTGCGTGAATTGTAAGTAAAATATGGCGGCCAGCATGTCAATCAAATAATCTTTAATCTCCTTTCATTTCTTGCTCTCTCTCTCTCTCCGTCAAGTGACGAATATCCCCTATAAAAATAATATCTGATCACATGATTAAATAAAATTTAATTGCCCGTATTTTTGTAAAAAATAACAACTCTGGCTACAAAAATTGGCAAAAATTTTTTTTTTTTTTTTTTAATTATAAATACACACCAATAATAATTAAAGATTATACGAATATTGAACAAAATTATTGAAGTGACAACAAAGCACTATTTACTCGCCAAAGATAAGAGATTTAACGAAAAGTCACGTACTACATTTTCTAACTTTTTCCATTGTGTTTGTTTAAAAATGTATTCAAAAAAAAATGGAAAAAATTCAAATATGTAGCAGCAACCACGTTAAAACAGCAGCTACAAAAAAGAATACACCAGATACCTTGAGATACAATTCTATCGTTTTATAATATTCATTAGATACACTTCCTAGTTTACGTAGCTGTAAGTGTTTGTTTGTATCTAGAGAATGTTTTGAGTTTGAATTATCTTTTTATATAATTCCACGCCATTTAAGCTTAATTTTAATTTGTTTGTTTAAGTTAAATTAAATACTGCGTAAAACGATTTTTGTTTATTTTGTTTTGTTAAATTTTTCTAAAAAAAAAAAAATAAAAAAAATTAACAGAAAATCTACGCCATTTTCTTTAAAATAAACTAATTAATATACATTGAATTTCCTTTTTGTCTTATAGTTTATCAGTTTCTTTGTGAAACCTTTTTAATTAACTTTTTTTAATTCTTTAAAAATGTTTCATTCATTCCCTATTTACACATTTCGAGAAGGGGCCTGTCGTTAAGTTAGAGTTTAGTTTCATTTTTCAGATTGTGCAAATGAGGGACGCATGCAACATTTTCAGTAAACAATAATAAATAGTTGTACTTTGAAACTGTAATTTTATCGTAGATTTTTTGTACTTAATTATTGTTAAAAATCCCAACCCTCAAAAGAAAAATCAATCCATCCGTACTCAAATCAATCCGAAGCGGTATTAATAGTACGGTGAGAACGGATTTTCTTGAATCAAGTACAGAGAGATTGATTCAAGTACGGATTTTCAATAGCAAACTATTCCGATTTCGTACTTGAAATAATCCGAAAATGTAATTGATTTAAGTAAAACTAAGATTGAATCAATCTCAAAATGCGCTTCATTCGAGTATTATAAAGTTGATTTTATCCCGAATTCGTGCTTGAAAAAAGCCAAAAATTAAATTAGAAAGAAAAAGTTATTATGATTGATTTCCTTACCCGTATTACATCTTACAGAATGATAAAAACACCAGCATCATGCCCGATATGGTTTTACTTAAGAACTCTTATGTACATATTTGACCAGAAATATAAACTAAATGAGAAGCAAGAGTTAAAATTTACTTTTTACCCCTTCGTGGTGGACATGAGTCTGGCCAGACCATTTTTCAATGTTTATAGAAAATCAAAACATGCGTAAGCCGGAGGGTCAAACTTGATTTATACGGAGTGTTTTTCTTTCTGTGCATCGAACTTTTATTGATAAACATGAATGTATAGACTTGATTGCATTATACATATCTCGATTGACAGCTCTTGAGATATAATAATTGTGCGAAATTAATAAGCTAAATACAGTTAAAATAATAATAGTTTGTCTTTACTCGTACATCACATAACCTGAGTCTGTAACTACAAATTTGTTCGCAGTGTTATAAAAGTTAGCGTGTTACGAAAAATTAGTTTCTTGCGTTGAGTCGACCTAAATAGTGGCGTTAAAAGTTCAAAAAAAAAAAAAAGTGAAGGGGAAATTATGCTGATGGGGCAATTTGCTAAATTTTATAGAAAGATGAAATTTCCGATTCATTTTTTTTATTAAAAACGCAACAGGCTGCTGCAGCAAACTTATTTTAAATGGAGTACCTTACACTGCTATTTTAGTTATCACACGTCGGCAGCTGTGGAAAAGCACCTGCCATATGGTCTTATCACAGTGTGGATATTAACCACATAAGTGAAAAACAATGCGTTTACCAGCCGAACCCCAATTTGTGAGAGACACCATCACACCCAGGTAGTAATTTCATTGCATAATCCGACAAGATTATACACTCGGCACTTGTTTTGGAGCTGGAGCTATTTCACCTCCGCTACTTTTGGAAAAATGTCAGCAGCTTCGGTTGAGAAGCAACAGCATCTAGTGGTGAAAAATCAGCCCTTTAGTAGCATTTTCACAATCACCACGTGATCCCCGAAAGTATCTTGTCAGCAAACAGGCGCAACTTCTGCAAAGACCGTTTAGCGTTTTAGCTAACGATATACATATGATATCTATGTATGCATAACTCAGGCGCGGATCCAGTTTGAGCTTCCTTGGGGAGAGGAGCGAGAGAAACCTTTAACATAAACATTATCAGGGGTGTGCTGGAAATCGCAAACGTAAAACGCAAGAATTTTAAAAGTCGTTTTTAAGTAAGATTTTTGTAATAAAAGAATTTTATGACAAATATTTAACAAATATTTTTCTTTTAAACAGGATTTTAAACCAAAAATTGTAAGAATTAGGTTTAAAGTTTATTAAAAACAACTTCCAAATTCTTGCGTTTTGCGTTTGCGATTTCCAGCACACCCCTGTATATTTTGCAAAATTCATTTCATAAACTCTTTAGAAATGTGGTAACTAAATAAGAGCGGTGGTGGGCGCGGTTTACAATTGTCCGATTTGCCGCGATTTTTCACCATATATTATTTTAACCAAGTGTAAAAAATTCTCGAAATTCGAAATTTTGCAAAATAGTTGCCACCCTAATGGGACATTGTAGCTGAAATTTTGATCATGACGGTATATTATCTTTATCTCATTTGTTTTCTATTCTGTCGCAAAGCTAACCAGCTCTCATCTGCCAATTAATTATTTTCCTCTTAATTGCCGTACAGGTAAATTCAATCAGCTGACTCCCAAATTTTACATGTATTTTGAGAGGTGTTGCATTTTTAATTGAAAAAAAAATCAAATAAAAAATAGATCATAATTGACGATTTATGATTTATTTTTTTTTCTAAAAAGGTTAAGAAATCAACTAAACCTTAAACCTAAATAAACAAATTTTACTCTGGACTTTTACTTTTGTGTTTGACTGTACAGTTCGTTCATTCTAAAACATACTTGGAAGTACTATAAATATGGATTTTGTTTTAAGGTTTTTTTTTATATTTATTTCCGTTTATATACAATATTCAAGTACATTATATACTTACATACTACTTACATGCATATGTAGTATATGGATGTATATATACATGTACTTGTATACAAACAAACATACATATGTATGTATGTATCGACTATATGTATTAATTTGACTACAAATAGTATATTTTTTTACTCACTTTTATTTTATACACATCATCTAAAATATTTTTTACGCCGCTTTTTAATACGCTCTTCTTTCTTATTGTTCTTATAATTGTTAGTGTTGTATACAAAAACAATATGAATAAAAAAAAACAAAAACAATGTTTGCACGATTTTTTAAGCTGTTTATAAAAAATAATTTTTCTACAGCAAAAATAAAAATCGCTTCTCGACAAAAGTTTGCGAGTGCAATGAAAGGAATGAATGTTTGTGTAGAATTGAAAAAAAAAATGGTTGAAAAGAGGAAGAATTTGTAGAATTAAATGGAAAAAAGAAAGTACAAAATAAATACATACATACATACATAATAAAAGCAAAACTGGCAAAGAAGAATAAAAACCAATAAATGTAAACTAAAGAGCATAAAGAAAAAACGTACCCAAAACCTCCCATTTAACTAAACCTGAACGATACAAATTCAATTAAATGGCTGTCAAAGTACTGATTGTTAGTCAGCCAGTCGTACAGCCTTTTAGGCGGTTGTTTACACACAAATGTCAAACTTAACAAAACAATTTTAATTTTTGTATATTTTAGACTTTAAATCATCAACTATCATTTGAAATAAGTTTTCTATTTATTCATTGAGTTGTTCTTTGACCGCTTTAATTGTAATAATTTAATCACTTAAGCCCCCTTCACACTGTCTCAAGAGTTTTCCTCTCACAAAATCCAATAATTTTTGGTCTGATTGTCAAAAAACCAAATCGAAAAAATTTGTTTAATTACAGTTTCCGTTTACACTCCCACATCAGAACAAAACCTTTGAATGCTGCTATGCCTAAAAATCATTTATGTTTATTGAAACCCTTCAACGCGAATTAAGTACATGTATATTCTGGGTCCTTATGAGCAGCAAAGCTGATTTTACGATGCTGTGTGTCCGATGAAATGGGTGTTTTACATATTTACGTCACATTAATGTTGTGCGAATTGTGGTTATTTTTATATTTTTTCACTTTTGCTTTTTCGAAAGGGTGCAAACTCTGACGTGAACAACCTTATATAGTCCCGAAATGATTGCTATTGAAATCCACACAGATCCTTCCACAAGTGGATGAAATATGAACAAAAACTGACTCTTAATAAACTCCAATTTAAGTACCAGCATCTTGGTTATCAATACCTAAACAGCCGACAAAATGTGAGCAGAATTAGTAAAGTGGGCGTGGCACTTCCCATACTAAGACATTTTAGATTTCTGAATATCTGGAAGTACAAGTAACTTGTTTATCAAAAACACAACACTCGAAAAAATTTGGGCGGGAGTGGGAAGTGGGCGTTGAGCAAAATAGATTTATTTTAAGAACGGTAAGAAAAAAATTTCCCAAATTTGTTACAATATGGGGGGGGGGGCTAGTAGGAGAAGTGGGCTTGGCACCTTCCGTACAAAGACTTTATAGATTTCTGTTTACATATTTGGAGAACGACAAGTTTTTAAAGTTTTTCAATTCGGTAAATGTATCTCAATTTTCAATACACAACATCCGGCTATGTGGGTGGGAGGTCAGTTTCATGGAGACTTGAACGATTTTCACCAATTTCAATGGGTTTTATCCTTAAAGAGCACTTTAATTATTAAAATTATCATTTAAATTGTGAGCTTTACTTTAATCGCAAGGTTTTAATAGCTACATTGAAGAGCGGGTTGGACTTGCATCAAATGACTCAGAGAGTAATTTACTGTTACGAAACCTCACTTAGGAAATTTGAACCAGCCCAACTAGCTCAAGATAACGGGCGTGTCTTCTCAACCCTTCTTCACCTTTCCGGTTTCTCACAATAAAAAAAAAATGTACAAAAAAAACAAAAAAAAAAACTAACCCCATCTCGAACCACAGTTTTTAACAAACTACAGGCAAAGGTCTCTGCTTCCTGTCACGCCGACCTTACCCAACCTTTTTCCTTAAACAAATTTTTTTTTTTAAATTTTATAGTTGACATTTTATTTTAGGTTAATTTTAAGTTTCATTTGCGAAATTTTCTTTTTCTATTTCAATAATTTGTTTCTTTATTTCACAAAAGTTTAAAAGAAAATGTTTAAATTTGTTTCAAATCTCAGGATAATAAAATTGGTTTTAAGTTCTTTTTAAATTATCAATAAATTCGATGTTTTCCCTTGGATTTAACATTTTCCCATGTAAACTTATGGGGTTTTCTCTTCAACAAAAAAATGTGCCTTTTTTTAAAAAAAATGCAATTTGGTGTCTGTTTCTTAAAAATTATGCTCCCGAAAAGCATGAGTTTTTTAGAATAAAACAAGCCACCCTTTTCGGGAGCAAAATTTTTAAGAAAAAAACACCAATTGGAATTTTTAAAAAAAAAGGCACATTTTTTTGTAGAAAAGAAAGCGCCATTAATTTAAAATCTACTTATATTAAAATCGATTTTGCTTTCTAACACTTGGCAAAATTTTATTAAAAGAAGAGTTGAAAAAAGAGTAATAAGAGAGCCTCTTTATCAGCATCAGAATTAGTGCTTCTTTTGTGTTGCAATCAGACCTGCCATATTTGCCGATCTATCAGGCATTTTGCCCATTTTTTGTTTCTAAATTATCAAAGTGCCAATTTTTGCCCAAAATATGCCATTTTTTTGATAAACATCTTAAACACGGAAACTTTTTGTTGGCTTTAGTACAACTTATTAATTTTGGGTAGCATTAAAAAATGTACTGCTGGTTGTATTAAAAAGATAGAAATGTTATTAATTCAGCGCTTCTACTTAAGAAAAATATGTTTTGGTTTTTTTAATATCATATGATGCAGTGTTTGTGTATGTCTAACCCAACACACATTTTATTTGAAAATGTTTTGATTGTTAAGAATAAAAGAACATGACCAAAACTAAAGAAAATACTCAACAATTCTCCTGGTGCGTGCGTGTCCAACAAATTATGATGCTTTCACAATCTTCGGCCAATGTGGAAAGAATTTTTAAGCAAGTCAACCTAAGTAAAACAAAATTTTGATGTACCCTGCAAAATAATTCTTTGCAAGGAACTCTTCATTCTAAAGATTATTTTAAAATTTAAACTTTAAACTATTTTGATGCTGATATAAAAATTTAGGATTTAGTAAAAATGTAAAGCTCATGTGATATAATAATAACAAAAAGTATAACAATTTAAAACAATTGACCCTAAAGTACAGAATATACGTATCGTGGGCTTAAATGCAAATAGGCGAAACTAACAAAAATGTCCTTTTACAGGATTAGCAAAAAACTTTGTAAAACGAAAATTTTAAACATGTCAGAAAAGCATGCATTGATAAATCTCGTCCATGAAATTATTAAAAAAATGTTCATAGGAAACCACTTTGTTTTATTAATAAAACGTAATTACGTTAGAAAAAAATTGCAATTACGTAGTTTTTAATTTATTAAATAAACAAATTTGTAGTTACGTCCCTTTATTTCTTGTTAATAAAAGCGCAATTTTTAATCGTAGAAGCGTAAAATTTTGCCAAGACCTGTAGTTTAATAATCAATAATAATCAATCAAAAACTTGATTTCAAATTTTTGTTAGTTACGCCCTTTTGCATTTTAGCTAACGATATACATTTTTTTTTATTTTTAATTAATTACAATTTATTTGTAAAACCTTTATACATATATTTAGGTTGAATTGTTCTGTTTTGTTATATTTTGTCACTTAAAAAAAATGTTTTAATGTAATTAAAATAGTTATTTTTGGTTTGCCGATTTTCTTAAACTAGGATTTTCCCAATGGTAAATATGAAATATGGAAAAATATAGACATCTAAGTATATATGAATTTACAAGTTTTGTGCATTTATGTTTCTGTCCTAGTGGATCGAGTTGCTGAGGGATCAACCTCCAGCCCAGCCCATATGCTATCGTCCTCCTGAGCCCGTGAATGTTTATTTTAATTTTTTAAGTTCAATATAAAAAATATCAGAAAGTACCTTATAGATTCTCATCGACTCAGGACATTGCATGTTAAATTTTATGTTTCTATGTCAAATATTGATGATAATTTATCAAAGTACCAGATGAAGAACGAAAAAGGACAAAAAAGCTCCCCTTAACTTTTCTTATTCAATCAGGACCATGCAAGTTAAATTTTGTCTTTATGAGCCCAGTATTGGCAAACATTTTAAAACTACCAGATGAACAACAAAAAATTATCAATATTTTTCATCTTATAGGTTCTCATTCACTCAGGTTTCTGCACCTTTAATATTATGTTTCTAATTTAAATAAAGGAAAAGTAAAAGAAATAAATTTATTTCCCCTTTTTGATGCCTATTTCTTTTTCTCCCCATTGATGTTCGGGTGACAAACAACGGAGGAAAGTGTTCTTAACTGGTTTTCCTTTGCCGATTTATATAAAACATTTAATATTCCAAAGCCGGTTTCAACAAAATGTCGAATAATCGATCATCTGTTTTTGTAATTATTATTTAATAGAAACAACTTTATTAACTGGAAAAACTGCCTTAGCCGATTTATACAAAGATTAAAGTGCCGACAATGCCGGTTTTTTTTTGAAAACAGGCCGATTTCTTACCAAAATCATCTGGCACCCCTGGTTGCAATTTATAAATTTTAATCATATTCGCATCCATTACACTTTTATTTATTTTGGCAGTTTACAATTTTACTTATACAGAGCTGTATTTTTAAGTCCATTATTAAGAAATTCACAGTTGCATCGCTTGGTGCTGAGTAGATTTGAGGAGATTTTGCCAAAATCTAGGCACGAAATAGATTTCAGTATGTATAGGAAATATTGCTAAAACCAGTTTGAGTCGGCCCGAATTGCCGTATGTACTAGATTTTGCTTTGGTGTAAATGTACCATTATGGTTTAAAAAAAAACCAACAATTTCGAATATAAGAAAAAGAACAAACAAAATTTAAAAAAAAAATTTTTCATTAAATTAAAATCTTTTCTATAAACGACAATTTTATTTTTATAGAATTTTTTTTATTTCTTTTTTTTCATTTAACAACAAAAGGAAAGTGTTGAAACAAGTTTATCCATTTTAAGGATTGATAATTAAAAAAACCTTTTAAACATTTTTCTGAAATGCAAAAAGATTTTGGATAAAAAAAAACAGTATTGTGCTATTTAAAAAAAGTATTCGTATCACGTATTCAAAACTTTGAATTAAACAAAAAAAAAAAAAAAATCCACTGAACATTTTTTTCTTCACTATTTTGCAATGCAAAATTGGTCTCATTATCAACCCACAACTGTGCAACCTCCACTACAAGAGAACTTTTTCTATGCCACGGATGGTGAATATAATAACAACAATTTTAAAACGGATTTGAATAATACAGGGATCTACTATGTCTACTACAAGGATATTAATGTAAGTTTTTGTTATTGATTTACATTTATTTTTGTTTTTTAATTTTTAAAATATTTTTATTTAAAAACATTTTTTAAAATCAATATTCTTCTTATCTTTTAAAAAAAAATTATCCTTTTCCAGAAAGCATTATATTTCCTTTAAGTAGCAAAAATATTTTTAATAAAAAGAGATAACAATTTACACAGTTTATTATGACACCTGTAGGAAATGAAGCTAGAGCAGTCAACTGCATTTAAAGATAATAATCAAAATGTGAATGTTTATTGAAGACATTAATACTCTTTATTGTAAATGAATGTTGAACTTTTTCCCTTACGCATTCTACCCCTAATTGTATGCAAAAATGTATGGACGGACCCCCTGTACATACAAAACGACTAGAACAAAAAGAGGGAGACGACTAGAAAAAAAAACTAACTTTGATTGTATCACTGATGCGATTTGTGGTACAATTTTACCAAATTTTGTACAATCGAAACTTTACTGGTACACTGATACAATTCATTTTTTTTTTGTACAATTAAAATAAATGCACCCGAAGTTTAACAATTTTTTAAGGTGGATTAACTCACTTTACTTTTTGAATATAAAATTTTTAATTAAATATCTTCAGCCCTGACCAGAACTACCAAAAATTGCATTAGTAGTGCTTATTTGTGGTCATGATGTTATAAAAATTTTCGCCACACTACAAAAATCATTGTCCGGCCTTGCAAAAGCAAATAAATGTTTTCTCAGACATTTGGTGAAAAACCCATCAGCTATTCAGGAAGTTCAGCGAAGCAACCTTTGCGCAGATCGTGCAATTTTAATTGTGCAAAACATTTTCCTATTGTCTAAATCATCACATACGTATTTACTTTGAATTTAAAACTTATTTCATATAACAATTTGTGTTTTAAAATAAAAATTTTGAACCCAAGTCATCTAAAAAAGTGGTATTCATTACTTGTACAATATTAGCCACCATGTATTGGTATGCAATATTTTGCGTAAAATTTTGTTATATGCCTAATGACCTTGTGCGCTAAATACAGGTCGCAATCTTAAAGGTATTTTGATGAAATTTTGTACCTTGGTTTTAGTTCATAGCCCTCATACAAACTTCTTTTCGGAATAGTGTTTTTACCTATGAACCATCTCATTATGATGGTATTTAGATTTACTTTGGGCCAAACGTATTTTATTGCAATCTTGATCACTTTTATTTGAATTGAATCGGTCTATATACGACGATAGCTCCCATACAAATACTAATCCTGGCAGTAGCTTTTAATGCCATTTATTCCTTATAAATGTGGGTATTGAGACATTATTTGGCTAGAACAACTTTTAAGATAGCTACCATGTAATGATAAAAATTGTGCTGGTAGGTCCAACCTAACCATAGGTCCCACATGAGCGTCCTTCTAAAATCTTTTAAGGGCAACAGAGCTCATATAGATATAAATATCTCAATAATATTCTGCATAAAGAACTTTCAAATAAATCTTAACCTCCTAACATAATTTTGCGCTGGCGGGTCAATGATTTCCCATGGGTCCCAAATAGAGTACAACGTCGTAAATTTTTCTTTTTATACTGTGGTCGTATCGAATGTAATCAAATGGTCGGGATAGACCGACTATACTTTAATACTTGTTTTGTTTATATTGAATAAAAAAATTGTATTATTATTTTATAGCTAAATTTTGGTACAATTTATGTCAATTTGGTACAATTTTGCCATTGAAACGGTACAATTTGTATTAGCAATAAATTTGTTTATTATGTTCCCTGTAACTTCGCACAAACGACATTTTTAGAGAGTTTATTCTCTAGTCGCCTTCCTTTTCCCTTGTAACTAAGATTGCCGATTCTTTAACTAGACTCTTCCAGTCAAAAGTCATCACACATTACTCATCATTAATGTTGTGGCTGTCCGATTGTAATCGTTTGCCATTTTAAATATTTAGCACTTCAACTTTCTACAACGAAATTCAAAACATTTTTCATTCTGCCCTTTTTTCTAATATTTAATGCCGTTCAAGTATTTTTTTTTTCTATTCCACAATATTTGTAAAAATTTTCTCAATAATTTTGTTAAGGGAGTCTTTTTTTTTCATTTACATTTTTCCTTTGACTGTCTGCTGTTTTGACCTCATCATCTTCATTCACCCCCATATAAAATTGAAATTGACAGCTGATATTGAGTGTTGAGTTTGTAAAATACGCACCAAAATAATGTTCCCCCTGTATTTTACATTTCTATTTAATTTGAAATTATTTTGTTTTCCTTATGAGGAATAAAATTGTAATACTTAAAGTGAGAAAAATGTTACAAATTAGCTTGTATTTTGTAAAATGTTTCAAATTCGTAGGAAAAATGAATTTAACCCCTAAATTGAATGTTCTATTTATATTTAAGAAATATTTTTTGTTTGACGATTGTGTACTTTCAAGGTTATCTGTCAAAATCCTTTTAGAATATTAAAAATAAATTTTTTATATATTTTTTTTTTTTAATGCCAGTTTGCCATTTTAAGTTTCAAAAAAAAAAACACCGTTTCTCTGGGTACAGTGGTAATTGAAAAGAGAAAAAGGAATCTTTTTAATCAATTCTATAGAATCTAAATTAAAATTTTCTGGCGATAAGTTATTGAATGAGGATTTTTGAAATTATATATTTCGCGACAGCTCCAGGGTTGGAAGACTGGTGTTTAATCTTACACGCAGTGAAAAAACATTTTATTTTTAACGAACGTTTTTATGTATACTATGGTTAATTTGAACATATTATTGTTACCGGCAACCATATTATTGTTAAATAAGTCCTTCATTAAGAACCCACAACCATATTTAGGTTGCCTCTAAACATATAATAAATATAGGTTTTTATCCCCAGTACTTTAGCTAAATCTAATTTCTCAATTAGAAAGATCTTTTACGCCAATTTTAATTTCTCTTTTCGAAATTTGTATTTTTCTTTAAAAAAAATCCACTTCTTTTTTTCTTTCTTCTCTGCTATAAAGACTAACTTTTAGTTCGATATGGATATAGTTTTCGTCAGAGTCAGGAATAAAGCAAAAGTACACTGCAAAGAAAAATCAATCCGTCCGTTCTTAAATCAAGCCAAAGCGTTGTCAATAGCACGGATTTCCTTAAATCAAAAACAGAATGCTTGATTCATGTATGGATAATTCAAGTGCACCAGACTTAAGATAATCGGAAAATGAGATTGACTTAAGTAAAATTGAGAATTCGTACAAGGCGAATTGACTAGAAGTGAGGTCAACTCTACAACAACACTGCTTCTGTGGTCGGGTTGTCAAAAATATTGCTAGTAAAAACAAATAGGTTTGTTTACATAAAAAGCTAGTTTGAATACAAACGTTGGCAAGTCGAAATTTTAAAAATTTTACTGCATATTTTCTAATCATAGTTTTTACTAATGGCACATTCAGATCCTTATGAATGTTTGAGTTTTTAACGTACCAGGGAGCGGCTGTGATTATTCAAAGAAGTTTATTTTGGCGCCTTTCAATTTTTTCAATATTAGAGGCCGAGGCAGTGCCCCATAGTTGAATACCATAGCTCCAGATAGGCTTTAAAATAAATTTGTTAAGGACAGAGTTTCTTTCAATAAGCCAATGAATTTGAATGGCTTTAGGTTAGGTTAAGAAGGGTTATGTGGCCAAGGGCACATTTCCACTCGGAGACCAATGCGGTCCATTGTGAATCCCTGCAATGATAGAAAGAGAAAAGTTAAGAAAATAAGTATGAGGTGGATAGAATTAAGAAAGTTATAAGAAAGTTAGAATGTTAGTAGGTACTCAACAGAAACAACCGCAATATTTCCCTAACAAACCCCAGTAGATCAGCCGGATTACATCCAGCGATGCACCCCAGTTTGTCGTGAAATCTATCTCCTAGCCACTTTTATCTGAGGCCCTGCATCCTAGGACAATGGCACAATATATGCTCGATCGTCTCCAGCTCTTCAGAATCATCGCACAACCTGCAGAAGTCCGGTATGGTGTTGTCCCATTTGCCCGTTAAATCCCTAACAGGACAATGCCCCATCAAGAACCCTATAAGCGTTCTAAGACCACCTCTGTCCATTCCCAGTAGAACCCTGGTTGCCCCCGCGTCCAATCTGGGCCATAGTGCCCTAGACTCCCTGCAATCCGTTTCTCCCGTATCACCCCATAGTAGTAACTAGGGTGATCGATCGAATAGTATTCGACCGGTTTTAACCGGTTATTTTAGTTTTGCCCAAGTCGAATATTTCAAAATGTCCATTTTTCGAATATCGAATAAACCGGTTATTTTAGTAAAATAATCCGGTTATTTAAGTAATGTGTAATTTATATACGTTTTCCTTACTTTTGTTATAAATGCACCCGTAATTTAAGTATTTTTCTAATTGAATATTTGGCAAACTTAAACTTTTTATAAAAAATGTCAAAACAAAATGAAACAAAAGTCAAAAAACATTATGAGCAATCAGTGTTGCCAGAAGTAGGGGAAAATCCCTACATGTAGGTATTTTTGATACTAAAATAGCAGCGTAGGGAAAATCGGACAGATTTTTTATAATCCCCAACATGTAGGGATTTTTCGCCATATCGCATTATTTATGAAATAAATGCAGAAAAAAATGTTTTTTAGTCTTATTTTCTTGTACCCAAGCGTTTAAAAAATTGTATTTTTCCTAAAATCGCATTAAAATATACTTGTATTGTTGTTTGCGGCTTTAAAAGTTGCCGCCAGTTGGCGAAGTTCGCGGTTGTCAAAAAAGTGCACCCACAAAACGCGGTAAAGTTTAAAATTACAATTTTTTATTTTTTTATTTCTTTATCCAAAAAACCCAAATATTTTTTTCAGTCAATATGTTATAATAAAACAACATTTTCCACTTTACTATTTGAGTTATCAATATGTAATAATTAAACAATATTTTTCACTTTTAGTTACATATTAATAACATTTTTAAAATTTTATTATTTAAATTAGCGTACTTTTGTTTTGAGAGACATAACAAAGTTTTTGTGGGTGAGGTTTTTATTCCAAAATGACCCGAAAATTTGTGGTACTGAGCCAAAATTTGGTTATCGCCCTAATGTACATATGAATTATTTTTTAGTTTTGTATTTATTTTTTGTCAAAGCTTTAATATACATATTCGAATAAAATTTATTTTTTAAATCTATTGTTTTTTCTTCTATTTTAATGACAATAATGCGTAGGGATTTTCGTAGGGGAAATCTTTTCTGCGTGTAGGGAAAAGTAGTATTTTTCTTAGCATGTGTAGGTATTTTTCCGTAAATTCCACTGGCAACACTGTGAGCAATGTAAATACAAATCGCTTATATAAGTGTGTGTTCTTGTAACAAAAACCAAAAACAATTTAAAGTACTACAAAAAAAGTTCAGCTTAAACTGACTTAAAAGAAAATTGTGCTTAAACGGCCCTAAAATGATAAGTTGCAAAGGTTCTTTAACGTCACGACTTATTAATCACTTTAAATTAGTCTACAAGCTTGACATAAATATACGCCAAGTAAAACTTGACTCTGTTCCAAGTAGTTTTTAAGAGACTGCAAATAATACTTTACAAAAAAATACTTTAATAAAAATAATGACTGAAAAACTCTTAAGTAGTTCTAGCATATCTTCATTCTTAAAACAAAAACATACCGGCGGAATCAACGTTATGGGAAAATTCATCAGTTTTATTTATTAAAACACCAAGAACTTAAACCAAATTGAAGGAATCAAAAATGTCCTGGAAGGGTTTAAATTGTGTGATCGACGAATTGAAAGATATTTCATACAAAAAGCATGCTTTCTTGTCTTTAATGCTGTAACAAAAAAAAATTGAAATATATAATCCTGTATAAGAGGTTTTGTTTGCAAGAGGTTTTGTTTGCCACTTTTCAAAAATATGGCTGAAGTTTACTGCTTCATAAAGACATGCTTAACCAGCAACAAATTAAAACTCATTGACTGGTCAGGTTTTTTTTTTATTTTATCGTCAAATATTTGTGGTCTGAACATACCTTAAGTCATATCTATGGAGTTTTTTGGTTCCATACCTTCGTGAATTGTTTTGTTTTTATTCTTATTTACTTTTTATTACAAAAACTAATTTGATTTTTGTATTTTTATGTATTCGAAATAAACCGGTTAACCGGTTATTTTTCAAATGTCTAACCGAAAACCGGTTTTTTTAAAATAGCAACTATTCGGAATATTCGAAAACCGGTTATTGAAAAAAGTCGAATAATCGATCACCCTAGTAGTAACAAAGGTGGGGCTTTACCCCCTGTCCCTTACCACTAATTCCAGATTCGTCCACCACCGCGATTTAAGTTTCATTTGAGTTAATTTTGCCTCTATATGGCATTTCCAAGGTAATCGCCGATCCAGATGTATACCGAGATTTTTTACATGCGAATGTTGAGGAATTATTTGATTATTGATTGTAGTAGGAGGGCAAGCTTCCTGGCACAAAGTGAATGTTATATGTACGCATTTTTGCTCATTGACCATTATCCTCCATTGTCTAGTTGAAGTAAGCTATTCATAATCGTTTTTCTTTTTAAAGAGTTTAGTTTAGATATTAATTCCGTGTAATGGTCTAAACTAGGTTTTTGGCATTTCGTCTATTTAAATCCTCAACGAACCATAAAGTTAAAAAAAAAATTCATTTGGAAACAGTGCAGATGCTTAATTTAAAAGCTAATCTATTTTCTTACCTACATTTTAAATTTCATTTGATTTCAATCTATCAGCTTTATTTTTTGCTTCAATTCATTTTCTTCCCCTAAACAGAACAATTGTCTCAAACTCATACTTGTTTTTTTTTTTTTTTGTTTTCACAAATACTCTTTAGTCTTTATCTGCTCATGTTTTTAGAAAATTAATTTTCATTTAAATTTTTAATGCGTAATTATTGCTTGTTTTTACTTTATTTTTATGGATTTTGCTTACAATAGTCGAAGTATTTGAAATTCGATAGCTGTTGGTTTCTCCGCTCTAACTAACTTGTATTTTTTTTTTTTTTTTTGTCTGAAATCTTTAAGGGTTGTTTAATTTTTTGTTTTCTATATTTTTCTTATTCCTTTTAATTTTTCAAATCATACGAAAATCTACATTTAGCACACTCCTTTGCTATTAACGCCACTTTCTGGGTACCTGGACGTTTTTTTTCTTTCTTATTTGCTCACACTTTCTGCTCATATTTCTTTGTTTGAAGTTATTTGTTGTATTTCTTTGTTTTTGCTTAGAAACATTAATTTCAGATTAATTTTTTTTTGCGTATTTGTAAATTTAATTGAAAATTCCAAGCAGTTATTGTTTTTATAATAAAATTTTTATTTGTCTGCATTGTGACCGGTATGAGTCATTGAAGTTCTTTAAAAAGTCTTTATTTGAAAACAACCTGTATTTATAGAGGGTTGCTGATTTGAAATCTAAAAAAAACGACTTAGTTTTTGCTATTAAAGACTTATCCATTATCAATTTTACGTACTTAAGCCAAAATAGTGCAACACATTTTTGAAAACTTTTATGCAGTGATGCCAACTCTTGAGACACTTAAAGCGTGTAAACATTTAAAAAAGGGGCTAATTTTTTTTTTTTTTTTAAGTAAAACAGCAAAAATTTTAATCAAAACAAAAGATTTAGAAAAAACACAGTAAAATTGAACAAACTTATAGAGTAGTTAACGTCATGAGAAATGCCTTTGAAGTAAGAAAATATTGCTCTGCACTTTTCATTTATGTTTCTCAAGCTTTTGATAAAGTCTGGCATGAAGGCTACACAGATATATAAATTGAAGCTTAAGTTACCCGTTAACACTCACAAGCTTTTTTAAAGTTATTTAGTCGGTCCAAAGTTTATTATTACAGAAGGAGATTCGTTTTTTTTAGCTCTCCTTAGTCAATTAACGCTGGAGACAGCATTTTTGATCTCTAATATACTTGGTATATTCTTCAAAAATGCCAACAAACAACCACGACCAAACTTTAACTTTTGCTGATGATAGCTTTCCTAAGCGTTTACCAAAAATCGTCTTGAAGCATTTCGATACTTACGGGATCTCCATTAGGAAGCCATTCTTTTAATAAACCAACTAAAGCCCACAACAGACGGTGATACGAAACTGCAACTACTAGTTATTTTTTGAGCGTATGACTTGACTCTTTTGAAAGACCGCACTTGACGCTAACATTTTGAAACAGGTTCGACACGCATTGGAAATCCGTTGCATTAAAACAGGCATATGGCGAACTCGCACTTGGAAGCACTACTGTTTTCCTCTCTGCTAAAAAAAAAATTTAATGAGTGATTGCGTAATAAAACAAATGTAATTTCTATGTTCGGTAATATTTCGGAATGTTCGTAAACACCTTTTTAAAACATTGCAATACAACCTGCTTCCATGTTAGGGAAAAACAGAAGCACTTAAAACTTTGTTCGTGAATTGTTTTCTTTAAAATATTTATTTTAATTGTTCACTTGCAACCTGCTTATTATAAAGGATAATGCGAAGATATTCAAACATTTTGATTTACTTAAATTAAAAATTCACTTCAATGGTATTCGCTTTGCTGCTGCTGCTTAGTAGTATGTAATAGCAAGCGCATATATCAAAGCTTAAAATGTTTTACCAGGTGGTTTCAAGCCTATAATCTCAAAAAAGTTTCTCGTTGCAGTTGCCTTTCACCGTTTGTTCTGCATTTAAGACCTGAATATAATTAAAAGTAACTTAATTTTGCGCTTATCAAAATCGTGTATTTAAGCTTTAGTAGTTCTAAATCTTACAAACCCCAAAGGGTCCAGTGACCTCCATTTGAAAAACATTGTTTTAATAAACCATTTAATCGATTTTATACTAAAAAGGTCTTGATTTTGTTAAAAGTAACTAAAGTTTTCACTTGGTCGGCCTTTAAGCTTCATTGGTTCTAATGAACGGGTAACCCGTCATTTTCTTCTTTATAACATACTGTTACGGGTAGACTTTAGGATCCGTGGACATCTATTAATTCATTAAAAGTAAACAGTCGCTGTTAAACCAACTCAAAAAGTAAAAAGTTGTATACAAATTTTTGGTTTTTTATTCGACAGTTTTTGGTTTCGACTGCACCTGGAAAATGGTGTTTTTCGAGATATTTATGGCCATTTTCTCAATATACCTACAAACTGTCTGTTACTTAATGTCAACATAAATTTATAAGACCGATAAACTGTCCGTTAGCAATTTCAATATACCGACAAAAAACATTGTTTTCTGCAACACCTCTCAAAATACATGTAAAAGTTAGGCGTCAGCTGATTGAATTTATCTGTACGGCAAATTAAAGGAAAATAAATAATTGGCAGATGAGTGCTGGTTAGTTTTGCGACAGAATAGAATCAAATGAGACATCGCGAAAACCAAATTTCTTTAATTTGCAAATTTTCGTTGGGGAAAAAGATAATCATGTAATGAGCATACAGCCATTAGAATACCAAAATCGTTAGCGGACAGTTTAGCAGTCTAATAAATTTATGTCAAGATTAAGTAGGAGGCAGTTTAGTTTGTCGCTACATTGAGAAAACGGTCATTCAACTGTTAAAATCGACTAAATAGTTTATACAGTTAAATATATGCAGACTTTCAAGTTAATTAATTTAATGCAAATAAAAGATTATTTATTTCATTCTCAATAAAATATTCCTTTCGACTTTTACAAAATTTTTCTTTTCTACTTTTGTACTGACCCTCGTATACTTATATATAAGGGGTACAATTAAAATATAATTAATGTTGTAATATACACAATAAAATATGTTTGTATGTGAAATAAAAGCCTTTTTGGCATATTCTTTAAATCCATTTACATTTAACAATTACATGAAATTAGTTATTTTGTTGGACTCAGCTTGATGACTACATATGCATATAAACAACTTGCCTCCACTCTTCTATTTTTCCTTTAATACTCTATTTACTGGAGTTTTGTTTTATAAATTTTTATCCCTCAAGTTTCCTATACATTCTTTGTTTTATAATATTTAAGTGGCCAAAGCCAAAAATACTCCATATTAAACTCACTGGCTGGCTGGCTGGCTGGCTGACTGACCAACTGACTGTCAATGACTGACTGCTGGCTGGTTGCTCTTTCTGTATAGAAACTTCTAAATATTTTGTCGGGCTTACTTTTTGGTTTTTGCACTGACATTAAAGTGGTATCGCACCTTCACCACGCGGCTTGTAGCAGCCGTTCTGGTTACAACAGAGAACCACGAAAAACTTCAATTGCCAACGAACCAGGTTGTTGCAAACGAACGCATTTAAGAAAAAAAAAAATATTGTACAAGTATTTGCGATAAATGGATGGATGGATGGTTGAGTTGGATAAATAAATGTTTTTTTTTTTTTTTTTTTTTTTTGTAACGTTCGTATTTGCGATGTTGGTTTGAAATTGTTTTTTCTTTTGTTTTTACTTTTTGTTATTTTGACGTTTAGACAAACAGTCAAATAGACGTTTTGTCATTTCAATTACATACCTATGTACGTTTTTTTATTATTTATTTACTCACTGTTTGTGTTTGCGTTTTTTTGTTTTAGAAATTTGTCGTTGTCTTTATTTTTCTAATATTTTGAATCAGTTTGGGTTGGGGAGGCGGGTTTGTTTTGCCAGTTTGTTGGATTCATTGGGTGGGTAAGTGAGCGAGTCGCTAAGCGAACAAACGAGTGAGTTAGTACGTGAATTCGCAAGTTAGTGAAATGTATGTATGTATGGGCATACGAGTATGTAAACGAATATGAATTTTTTGTTGAGTTTTATTTAAAGGTTTTTTTTTCAATTTAGTACACATTTTTTTCTTGTTATTTTTGCTCTAAAAATATAAACAGTTTTTTTAATTTTTTTTTTTTTTTTTTTATTTTTTCAACATTGCAAATTTTTTTCTGGCTTTGTTAATACGAATAAATATACATACACATGCAAACATACATACGTACCTTTACATAGCTTTATGTATCTTTGGAATACATGGTATATTAATGCTTGATATATGTATGTATGTATACTTCAAAATTTTTTCCATATACTCCCAACATGTTAATATGTATGTAGATTTGTATGTATATAACAAAAACACATTATATACTTGTCCCTGAAGTATATAATAGAACTGTATATATGAGTGTGTTTAAAAATCTACGAGTATAAAGATACAAATAAAGTACTACTCGTACTTTCTCACTGTGTTTTTTTTTAATATTTTCTAAATGTATTTTAGTTTTTTCATTTCATATTAAAATTCATTCATTTATAAATATTTAGCATTAACTGGCTTGACTAACTGTATGCCAGCCAAATTGAAAGCTATTGTAGAGTAGTGCTACATACATATGAACGTTGTTATCAAAATTTCATTTAAATTAAAAATCTGCAGCATTATTTTGTTACTATAACGATACATTGGGTAGGGGAAAAATACTAACATTGTACATTTTTTAAAAGGCTACATATGTATGCACTTACTACATATGTATGTATGTATTAGCGATTATACTCAGAGACCATTTGGTTTTGTCAGATTCTTTTCGCCTTGTTTCTACTCAGAGATGTTTCAGCAGGAACCAAGAAGTGCCTTTTACGCATTTTATAAGATCCAAAAAATCCAATCAAATCCACCTGAAAACGTGTCCCAGTATTGTACTGATTCCCTTTCTTTATCCAGACAGATTGCACAGTAACCGGTTCCTAGGTAGTCTGTACATAAAGATTTACAAATAATGCCAAAATAAATCTAAACCGAATTTCTAACATAAGTGAAAAAAATGAGCTTGGCTTTTCATGATTAGGGGCCATTTAAGTCTGGGTGTTCTAGAACACAGGAAAATATTTTTGATTTTTAGTAATAAATGGTAGTTATTTCATACGTTGTCTGTAGAGTTTTTTTCCCGGACTTTTTCGATTCCCGGGAAAGCGGGAAATTTTTTCAAATTTCCCGGGATCCCGTTCCATATAAATAATACAAAGTAAATTTTGTTTTTAATTAATGAAAAAAACTTTTATAAAAATACGTAAGGGAACTTGCTTAAAAAGAAAGTAAAATAAATGGTTCAATACTAAAAAATTAATTGAAGATTGAAGTTGAACTTGAATTATTATTACATCACGCTTTTATTACCTATTATAATGCTTTTATTCCGTATTATTATGGTCTAGGTAGAAGATAAAAAGATAACATAAACATAACAATTTAATTCATAAAACAATAATAAAAACAAAATAAAAATTGAGATACACAAGATATGAGGTCAAAAAGTTAGTTAATAAAATAGATAAAATATTTTAAATAAATATATAAAGCGCTTAGTAAGTCGTCAAAAAAAAATTATAATGGTACCGAAAAATTTCGTTCCTTTTTTTACCGAGGTTGGACAAATAGTTAAAAGTGCACCGTTGTAGCATGCTTCGGATTCACAAACAGAAGCAATTTTTTCTTTTTTATAAACAACGTCTATATCAGTCAAATGCATGTCGAGGTTTTTCAAGTTGTGTGTTGTAGTATCTTACATGAGTCTCCAAAATGTTATTTTATTTCGGTTTCCCCGCACTTCACTGTTATATAAACCAACACAAATTTAAAAAATTTGTGTTTATCACCTAATAAACATATCGCTCCTTCATTGCATCATAGTCATATCTCAAAAAAAATAAAAATGTTAAGTAACATAAAAAGTTTTTCCGAGCTCGAGGCCAATTATTTTTAAAAATAAATATATTATTTATTAAATTATTTGTTCCAATATTTCGATATCCCTCAGATATCATTATCAAGGAATGAGTTACAAGTATATTTGTAAGAGACTTATTACTGTCTCTACATTTATTCTTGAACTGTAGAAATGTAGAGACAGTAATAAGTCTCTTACAAATATACTTGTAACTCATTCCTTGATAATGATATCCGAGGGATATCGAAATATTGGAACAAATAATTTAATAAATAATATATTTATTTTTAAAAATAATTGGCCTCGAGCTCGGAAAAACTTCTTATTTTAAATAAAAAAGGTCGAAAAAATAATAAGATTTAATTTAATGTTAAGTAACTTTAGCAAGGTTTTCCTTCACACCTTCTCGTATTATATCTCAAACTGATCCGAAGTTATAGCAAAATATATCTTTAAATCGGTACTTTTTGAAAACTTTAATCGCATTTTGCCAAGATCGTTTGTTTTTGTAGATATGACTATGTTGCAATAAAGGAGCGATATGTTTAGGTATCTTCTATTTTTAAGACTTGTTCATGGACAATGAATCTTTACAGCCTGCATCTTATTTTGAATAAATGTACTTTATTAACTCTTCACTTCACTAAATTTCATAATTATTAACTGTTGCACTGCCCATTCTGCTTTTAGTAGATTTATTGCATCAGAAGACATTGATTTAAATATGTACTCACTTCTTGTAATTGATCTAATCCGCAACCCATCCACAGATGCTAATTTTTAGAGAATAGAAAACTAAATTTTAAAGTACAAATAGCTGTTTTCTGAAATTATGAGGAATTGTTTATTACCCGGGATCCCGCGATAAAAATTCCGGGAAAACGGGAAATAAAATAATTGAAATTCCCGGGACAAGAAATCCCGGGAAAAAACCCTACTTGTCTAGTAAGTGGTTGTAATTTTTTCAAGAAGCAAATTTTGCATGGATAAATCTTTTCTCTTTCATCCCATTTATATACTGTTTCGATCGGATAAAGATTTTTTGAGCAACACGACTTTAAATTAAAAAAAAATTTCAATTTTGTATGTTTTTTCAAAATTCGCTATTTTCACAAATCATAATTCACAAATTTTGCAACCGTTGTGCAGTGAAGACGGTTACCATTCAATAATGTTCTCAAGCCATTGCTTTTAGAAAAGATGTCTTTTTATGATGTCAGCCACTGTCCTGCTGTCGTTGTTTTAACCCTCCGTCATGCACATGTTTCGGTAGTCACATACGTAGTGCATGTATCTGGCCAGATACACTATGTATTTTAATTAGGGATGCCAAATGGGACAAGGTTTTTTGAAACCAGGAATTCGGGATTTTTTAATTTAAAAAAAAACGGGATCCCGGGACGGATCGGGATTTCATATATAAAGGCCAATTTTGTAAAATTCATATACATAATTATAATTAAATGTCTTCGTATAAGTTTTAAAACAAATTAATTCATGAAGAATATTAAACACATTACAAAATAAAACAGTTTAGTGTATTCTTTTAAAGTAATATGGAAGAATTATGTATGTATTAAAACTTATATTTTAAAAAGCTGCTAAAACAAATTGATTAAGCACCAGCAAGGCAAATGCATATTTTCTATTTTTGTTTTTGTTTTTTCTTTGTACATACATACATACATGCTAAACCACCTACCCAGCAAAAAATTAACGAGAAATAAAGTTTTTTTTTTAATTTTAAACAAATAATAGTTTTAAAGTTTATTTCGATAAATTTCAATTAAAAAATTAGTAGTTAAAAAATTATAAAGTTAATTTCAATTAATTTTAAATTAAAAAAAAGCCTTACAGAGCTTCAGGCAAGCAACTAAAACATGTATAATTTGTTTTTGAATGTTGTAGGCATACCGGATTCTCGCACTCGGAACAATAAAAACGAGTTAGTCGGCGAGTTTTTTCGTCTCCCAATGTACAAAGCTGACAACTTTTTCTCTTTTGTAGAGTATCAGCACCACATGAACTGGGAACTACTACTGGCACCTGAAAATGAAGGATGAAATGAGGGGCAAATGTTACAGCAATCAAACTTACATTAAGTGGTCTTCCAAAATACGATTCCATGGCCAAACGAGTGCTAAACTGCTTTCTGATGTGAACGTTGTTCATTCGGTTCTCAATATTTGGAAGAACCAATGTATCAGCTAACGTTATGAGAAAATTTCTTCTAGCATTATTTTTACTGAGACCATCAACTTCTTTGCAAATACAAAATGCAGCCAGTGCCATGATGTCCAACATGTTGCAGAAGAACGCAAGAGTCCATCGTCTTGTTGGCCTCTCTGTAGTAAAATTTGTTAACATTTGGTCCATACAATCGACGCCAGCTTTATTTTTATTGTAAAAGAGAATTGCTTCGGGTTTCATTGCATCCCTTTCACAGCGTTTAGTGTAGTGGACGGTCGAAAGTAGGTTCACACATTTATTTTTCTTCGGCACATAACTGCAAATTGAAACCAAATTTTCATGGAATCCAAATAAAGATGACAGATTAGGACGAGAAGGATCCTTCCTCATTTCTTCTGGGATACATCTTTTATTGGACCGAATGGTACCAACAAATGCAAGACCAATTCTGGCCAAACGCTTTGCACCTTCTAAGGTGGTAAAGAAGTTGTCAGCTACAATTGTACGACCAGTATTGCTGTACGGCTTTGCGAGTTGTAGCATAACATTTTCTCCTTGATTCACTTCTCGTTCTTCTCCTTCTTGTCTACCGGTATAAAGTTTTCCTTGCAGTGGATATTTAGATCTGGAATCGCAAGCCCACCAGATTTTGATGCCGTATTTCGCTGGTTTTGATGGTATGTACTGTGTGAACCTTGTTTTTCCACGATATGGGAACAGTTGCTCATCAATTGTTATGGTGCTATGAGGACTATAATTTTTGGCAAGATTTTCATTTAAGAAATTCCAAACTTCACGAATTGCTGCAGCCTTGTCATCGCGCAATCGATGAGCTCGCGTTCTACCATCATCAAAACGAATGCATCGTGTCAGTACTGAGAATCGATTAAAAGACATGGCTGCTCTGAATATGGGCAGATTATTTGGCTGCCACAAAACCTTTGTGGATTGCTTATTATTGTGGGAATAACCAGCTGCCAAAAGAATACCGACGAATGCATCTAATTCAGTTTCGGAAATATCTTTCCAAACGTTTGGTTTTTTTCCGGGATTAGCTGCATTCCACTTCTCGACTACAGCTTTACCATGTCGATTCGTTTCAGAAATTATAACAAATATTATATTTGGTGTGAAAAAATGTTTGAAAACCTCAATTGGAACACTGTTTTGTTGCTTCGGACCAGGTCGAAAACGCTTGATATTGTGTTGACGTATACGAGTTCCAATATTAGGTTCATTTTTATACCATATAGTACCATCCTTACCAAGGAAAGAATCTTCGGCAGCATTCTGTTCTTCAATTTCTTCATCGTCGTCACTATCAAACACTTCATTTGGTTCGATAAACAAATCATTTTCAATATCTGAGGCATTGCCATCGTTTGGCATATAATTTAGATCCATGCCGTCGTCATCGTCGTCAACTCCTGAAAAGTCATCAATCTGCTCATCTGTACACACTTCGCCATCTTCAGCTTCTCTTTCACGCTTCAACTCATTGGCCAATACTTCTGCTAGTCGTGTATGGAAATCCAAATTACCACGCTGAAACCGCGTATTATAAATGTACTCTATTTCTTCATTCATTTTTTTTTTCAAATAAATAAAAATTCGCCCGCAAATAATTTCCCGTAGCTTTCAAAGTTCACTATTCAACTGATGCAAAAAAACTAATCCACAACCGCTTAAAAACTATTCAAGTGATGTAAAACCAAAAAAGTAACGGTTATTTTTGTTTCCATGCGTTGCGAGGGGGACAGACAAAAATCTGAACTCTACAACAGCTATAACAATGCAGAGTACAAATAAAATGCAGTTTCAGTTGATTGGAGTAAACAAACGCAAAAAAAATACAAAATGCAAATAAATTACATTGTTCTTCATACAAAATACAAGTGTATCTGGCCCGATACATGCGCAGCGTATGTGATGTGCAAATGAAAAAAATCCACATAAATTGTTGTTGTTGTTTTTTGCATTTGTTTACTCAAATCAACTGAAACTGCATTTTATTTGTACTCTGCATTGTAGTAGCTGTTGTAATTTTTGAATTGAAATTAATCGGAATAAACTTTAAAGCCATTATAAGTTTGAAATTAAAAAAGTTTATTTCTCGTTAATTTTTTTGTCTGGGTAGGTAGGTGGTTTAGCATGTACAAAGAAATAACAAAACAAAAAAATTTAAAATATGCATTTGCCTGGCGTGCTTATAATATAACAATGTAATATTATCACTAAAATAGCTTTTTCTTTGATATAAATATATTGGAATACATAGTGTATCTGGCCAGATACATGCGCTACGTATGTGACTACCGAAACATGTGCATTAGGGTGTCCCAAAAAATATTTTCTTTATGATTTTCATTGGTGCTCAATCAAAATTTAAAAGCTTATAGGGTAAAGTATTTTTGGTTTTTCTTTAAGAATTTTCGGAATAGGTTTAGAGGTCGCGCAAATGGAGTTTTCATAAAAAACCGGAGTTTTCGGCCCATTTTTTTAACTTTACTGATAACTTGGTTAATACCACGGGTTTCTGCACTCCTGAGGAAACAGTTTTAAAGAAAAGTATCCAAGCTTTATTCCTGTGTGAAAAACTTATAAGATTTGGTGATGAGGTTACTCATTTAGATACCTTTAATTACAATTTTTCGTAATTTTTTCAAAAATTTTGTAATAACGCTTTACAACTTTTTAAGTTTAAATGAAAACGAAAACAAACTAATGTTGCAGTTTGAAAGACAAATTAATTCTTATTAATATGAATAAACAATTTTTAAATTTGTTCTTATCGTTCCTGAGTTATACCCGTTTTGACCTTTATACCCAGTATATGTTATTAAAAAATCTTTGCAGAATTTGCATTTTTGTCGGCGGTTTGGAGGGATCAAGGGCATCTATCATTTTTCCCACAGCCACACATTTCTTGTTTTCACAAAATTCTATTAGATCTATTTTGAATAAAATTACACATTTTTTAACGATCAAAAACAAAAAAAAAAAAAAAAATTCTTACCGGTACGTCGACGAAAACTTTTATACATGTATGTGACGCGCAAAATATAAAGGGACCTAAGGGTAAAAACCGGGTTTGTTCAGGAGAGCCATTTTGGTGTACCACCACTTCATAAAACGCGCATATCTCTGGGAGGGAACATTTTTGGGGCATGGGATTGGTCTGATTCGATGCTCAGATGTTGTCCCCATCAAAAAATTGATTTTTTCCCCCTAAGGTCCCTTTCACTATGCGCTGCCACATATACAAGAAACTTTTCTATTTGATTCGTCGGTCAGCTAACTCAAAAAATTGTGTTATGTAAATTTATTATAGCGGAGAATACACATAAAATAGAAAGTGAAAATGACAGCATGTAACGATTTAGATCAATAAATGTCAGAAGTTAGTGACAGTTAAAACCCAACTATAACATTTTATGGAAATATACAATAATTATAACGAAAAAAGTATCACCATTTTTAAGGTAGAAACTATAAAAATAGTGTAACTCGGAAACTGTGGAACAAAATTCCATTTTTGTTTTTCTTAATTGTTTAGAACTTATCGGTATTTAAAATTGCGTCACTAGTTTTTATACCTTTCATATAAATTTGAAAAGAAATAACCCGTTTTTTACAGAATTTGTTGAAAAATTACAAAAATACTTAATATGTGGAATCGTAATGGACAAAAATATAGCCGGAACTTAAAGTTTTTCATATTGAAATAAAGTTTGGGAAATTTTCTTTAGATATATTCGGTCAAAAAATTAAATAAACGTGTTTATTGGCAATGTTATGAGTCAAGTTTGAAAAAAGCCCGAAAACTCAGATTTTTAACAAAGACTTGAATTGCGTGACCTCTAAACCTCTTCCTAAAAATCTAAAAAAAAATTCAAAAATACTGGACCCAATAAGCTTTCAAATTATGCTTGAGCCTCTGACAAAAAAAAATTTTGGGACACCCTAATGTGCATGACGGAGGGTTAAATTCTAAAAAGATCTGGCCAGATACATGTGCATGACAGAGGGTTAGTAACTTTTGAAATTCCTAAAATTCTTTATATATTAAAATATGTATGAAAATATTCACTTGATAACTCTTAGGTTGTTTGTGGGGTCTGTCAACATTATTAAAAAAAGTGTCCGAAGAAAGTTGGCCAAAATATTTTTGGAATCCATGGACTCCAAACGTATTTTATTCTGAAATTACAAATACAATTATTTATCGTTCGGTGAGCAAGTTGAATGGATGGATCCAATTGATCATACGACTTATTGCTATATCTACATGACCAGGGTGCACAGCGAAAAAAAAATGGCAATGTTCTTTATCCGAAAATAAATCAATTTATCTCCATTCCTAAAGCGAAAACCTCCAGCAATAAAAGTAACATCAGATAATGAAGAAATAGATTTAAATCTGAGTTTTAATTCTATAGGTGATTTGAATATTAAACTATGATTCAAAGCGCACTTTATTATTTACATCATCACTGATCCAAAAATCTAATGAAAATGTGCGTTAAGCAAACGAACAACGTTTATTAAAATATTTTCGTTGACTCAACGAACTATTCGTAAATATAATGAAAAAAATACCTAATGATAGCATTAAGCGTTCGGGTTTGACTGACCCACTTATTAATAAAAATTAAACACAAACCTAAAGATTTTTATTCAAAAAATGCTAATAAAATCATGATATCGTATATACATTGCCGGCCAAAATAAAAGCACTAGTTACAAAAATTTTTTTTTTGAAACAAAAAATATTATTTGTATAAACTTTTTAGATTTTCTAAAATCTTTGGAAAAAGGTTTCCTGATGATCTGGCCTAAGCAACCAGTGAAATGCGCATAGAAACTAGTTTTCTCTCAACAATAAATTTCAATGTGTTTATCAAAAATAAAAATTGGGCATTTAGCACTTCATAGAGAAACCCTATTAAGAATAAATTTAGTTTAAGAAAAGATGGTGGCTATAGTACAGTGCCAGCTCGCTAATCCGAAGGTGTGTAATCCGAATTATCCAGTAATCCGAATTGAATTTATGACGTATCACATACTCTATAGTTTGCATTGATTGCAAGTTCGCTAAACCGAATATTTATTTATTTTATTTTTCTGCTTTTTTATAATTTTAAGAAGCGATTGTCTGTGCAAACTCTGAAAATTTGCAACTAATTTTAACGCAATAATGACGTGCGAATTTTTAAAGAGGAAATTCTTAGCTAGATTACTAAATCTGACAATACTTCGTGGGATCATGTGCACTTAAATTTTGATTGAAAAAACGTTTGATACGAATTCATACAATGTGGTCTTATTTGAAAACGTTTACAAAACTGTAAAATATTTTAACGTTGTGTCAAATATGGAAAAAAAAATTAATTTTAAATTGTGTGTTTTAAATTATAATAACTTAAAAACATTTTAATTTCATAAATTTAAGCGAAAATTATAGAATTAAGTAAAGATTCCCCAGATATCTGAATTATTTTTTTAGAATACGAAACTAAATTTTTTCATTCTTGATTAATAAAAATAAACTAAATTTGTTTTGAAATCCTGAATTATCATACATAATAACAGCACATCCAGTAATCCGAATATCTCGTTAATCCGAAACAGGGTCTGTATCATTAATTCGAATTAGCGAGCTAGCACTGTATCATGGTATAGAGTTGTTTTTCATATCAAGGTATGATTTCCATACATCGCATCAAATAAACTATTAGGAAGTAATTTTACCACATGCCTCTGTTGAAATGCCGCTTGTTTGAATCTTCCAACAGAGCAATGACCCATAACAAACCAGCAAAACGGCAAAAAAAAGTGGTTCGTTCATAATTTAATCAGTGTGAAAACGAACTTCTTTCCGATGAAAATATGCCAGATACTCGTTAATTCAATGGAAATGCGTTGTAAGGCTGTTATTACAAACAAAGGTCATGCAACAAAGTATTAAAAGGTATTTTTATATTACTTAATGCCGTTTAACAATACCCCCAAGTCATAAGTATTTTGATGAAAATGCTTCGCTGATCTTATTATTGTTTGAAAATTAAAAAAAAAACCATAACAAACTTTTCATGACAGAGAGTGGTATTTTTCTCAAAATACGTAAGACTTGTATGATAGTGCTAAATACTCTTTACGAACTAACAAAGTGAAATGCTTTAGTTTTCTAATTTGTTTTAGCCAACAAACTTTTTGTATAAATATAAGTCGAAGTAATTTTATTTTGACTGATTTGTTTAAAAAAAAATTAATTGAGGGTTTTATAAATTATTGAAATACAGTGTTATATTTTGTTCTTATAATAAACTACATATGCCAAGTGCATTACAGATTTTTTTAATCTGATTTGATTAGAATCTCACAAACCTCTTGGCAGATATAAGTAGATTTAGCAACTAAGATTTTTCAATTAATGCTATTGTTTTGACCGCATCTGTGTATAGTTAGTGTATAGTAAGTGCCAAGGCGGATTGACTAGAAGGTGAGGCCAACTCTACATGGCTGCCAGGTACATTTTTTCCTTGTCCCCAAAAAATTAAAAAAAACCCCAAAAATCCACAAATTACAAAAAAAATAACCTTAAAAAGTTAATATTTTTTATTGATTTTTTTTCTGACCAAATTTAAATTTTTTTTTTAGTAGTTTAGTAAAAAAATTAATTTTATTTTGCCTGTAGCGACTGGTTTCGGCATGTTTATTTTAAATCCTTTTTTATGCGATTCCAGTGAGGAATTACAAGCAGAACAATATGCTGTTTTTGAAGACGAATGAGTCAATTTATAAGAATTTGGAGCTTGTTTAATCGGTTTTAGCCATCCTTAAAATCAACAATAAAAATACATACATATGTATTTCCCAAACTTTATTGTATTGTCTTTCATATTTACTTATTTCTGGAGAAGACATACTTATTTGCTTGGCAATTGTCTTTAAAAAATAAAAATATTTATGTGTTGGTTTCTTCTTTTTTTTAAAAAAACTCAGAGTCTGAACACAATGTAACGATTATTTATTGCGGTGCGGATTTTCATGCGATCTTGAAGCAAACACCGCTGTGCGGAACGGCATAAAATTAAAATCTATTTTATTTTCATTGCGGACTTTCTTTCTCTCTTAATTTATGATACTCGTTCTCTTTCTGATGTTGCCATAGTTTTTGAATAATTGGCGATGTTCACAACATAATTGTAAACAAAAAACATGTTTAAAATGTATGCACAAATAAATAAATAAAAATGTAAACAAACAAAGACAACTATTGCCGTCGCCGTCTTCCGATGTATTATGTTTATTTTTCTCTCCCGCAACGATAAATCGCATCGCAACGCAAACATTGTGTTTAGTCTCTCACTCGGGAATAATAACATAAGTTTATTAAGCACCTTTTACACACTTAACAAAAATATTAATATTAATTAGGACCCTTTACACAATCTAAGTTATTGATGAGAGTAAGATAAAAGCTTTGGTACTTCTTTTCATATTTTATATACGAAACAAAGAAAAATAAGCGTAAATAATAAAAGAAGGGAAAATATATTAAAATGTTTAAAATCCCCAAAAAAAACCTATTATTTTTATATAATCCCCAATTCCCAAATGACTTTTTTTGTCCTTTTTGCTGGCATGAAATTCCCAACTTTGGGGATAAATCCCCAAGTCATGCAGCCCTGAAACTCTACAACAACACTGCTTCTGTGGTGTTTTGCTATTTAAAAAAAAAATAGATTTGTTTATGTAAAAACTAGTTTGTAGGTTTACAAACTTCGACAATTCGACCTCGGAAAAAGAACCATATGTTGTCTTGCCCCCACCTTCTAGTCAATTCGCCTTGGTAAGTGCCTTTTTTAAGCTCAAGATCTCAAACGAATAAGAAATTTTTTCTCAATACTTGTCAAAAAAAAAGTTGTGCAATGAAGAAAATTCTAAACTTTTCATCTCTTTGCAAAATATTCTTTGTTTATAACTTCCCCTACCCAATACTTAGCTTTACTAAGTTATGTATTATTGAAGTAACGCAAATGAATTTTTGTATTTTTGTAGTCTTCTATATATTCATACATACATATGCACATATAAATAAATAAATAAATGTTCTCGTATGTTTAATTTTTGTTTATTTGTTGTCGCCTTTGATTCATTTTTAATAGATTTGCTTATTTTTTTTTTATTTATTTCGGCTTTTGTTTGCTATTTACTGCATACCAATCCAACCCGCTCACTGGGTCTCTACCCAGAGATTTCATTATAATTCACATTTACATGACTTTATACAGAATCTATTTTTAAACACGTACTAGTTCGGTATTTTGTCTCTATGTAGAATTTCCTCTTAACACATACATACATACATATGTACATATGTATGGACATACTTATGTATGTGTGTATATAGATTAATATGTACACATAATACTAGTCATATACATACATATGAATTTAGCATTTCTTTATTATCCTCTCCACCATCTGAATTGGTTTTTTATTCGTGGTGTCGTGTGTGATCATCAGCCTTTAAACTTTGTACCCAAAAGAAAGAAAGCAAGAAAAAAACTACCACTGGGAGAAAAAATTACACGAACGCCAACACCACCCTCATCTTTCACAAACTCGTTAATTTGTTTAATTTTAGTTGTATTTTTTTCAATGTTTCTTATCATGTTTGTGTCTTAAAATTTATTTACTTTTTGTATTCCTTTCAGTTTTTAATTCTTTTAAAATGCGTTTAATATTTTATTATATTTTGATATCTTTATGGTTTTGTATAAAATTTCAAAAAATTGCGCTTCAATTTAAAAAAAATTTTTATATGATATGAATGATCTAGAAACTATAAAAGCAATGGAAATCATAATTGCGCCACATATTGTTAACCAGGGTAGTTTTAATATTTTATCAGACTTTAATTTTTTGAATCTACATACATACATATGTAAGTCAAATTTAAAAATTTGAAAAAATGTTGTAAATCGTACGAAATTTCATTCAAAAAACCCTTTTCTTTACGTTTTTAAAATTTTGTATTATAAACGAAATTTTTCTTTAATTTTGGTTTATTTTAATATATGTATAATAAAAATGATTTTATCGCCAAGTTTTTTTTAAAAACTTTTTTGCTATCTTATCTCGACTTAAGATGTTTTGTGAAAATGCCACAGATATGTACATACATAAGTAGATTCGATTTTTATTTTCTTGTTATGTCATATGATTTCTATCATGCGAGAGAGGGCTGAGTGTAGCTCGGATAAGCGTACATATGTACATATTTAAGAACATTTTAAAAATTAATTTTAGTTTAAAGCTAAGATCCCACTATCGGCGCAATGTACCAAATTTTGTCGTATTTCATGTGCCGATAGTGTGAACGGTCAAACATTTTTAATATGCGACAATCTGTGCCGAAATTGTGCTGACAGTGCACAATCAAAATTAACCTTGATGCGCCGATAATGTGAACACTCTTTTGCACAATGTGGAGCAATGAAATTGTTTAATATGTACCGATTTTAATCGGCCACTTGTGCGCCGATCACAGTCGCCAATCAGCGCCGATACAAGGGATGGCAAAATTAAATTTTTAAATTGCACCGCTGGATACTAAAATTTTACTTTTTTGAGCTTTATTGTACCAAAATTACATTTGTTTTATCTATTATTTATGTTTTAAAACGGTAAATAGTACATTTGTACTGTTAAATGAAAGAAAACAATTCGCTTTAACCAAAACATTGAAGTTGTATCGATGTTGCCATCCCTGGTTTGTAAACAAACATCTATTTACAAAACAACAATTACAAAAAAAAAGAACAAGTGCAGTAAGTTTGAATAAATTTTTTATTATAGATTAATGTATTATTTAAAATTGTTAGAAAACATAATTTCCATATTTAGTCTCAGAATTTATTCTGTTGATTAACTAAATAAATAAATAAATTAAAATTATGTCTGCCAACAAGCAAACATATGATTTCATTTGCCCAAATAGCACGATAGTGTGACCGCATTGTACCGATTATTGTCGCAATTGATTTCTGGCCGATATGAACCGAAAAAAATTGTCACAATGTGCGACGATAATGGGACTGCCTAAGAATAAATTGTGCAATGTTTTTAAATGTGCGCCGATATAGCACGATAAAAATCGTCACAGATTGTGCTATTTGAGCCGATAGTGGGATCTTAGCTTAACGCAATAAAACATGTTAATAAGGGTGCATACATACATACATATGTATGTAGTTTTGTGCACGATCAAAAGGCTTGATGTCAAACTCGTGTACGTGAGTTTGACGTAATATAATTATGTATGCATGTATGTATAAATTTGTTTGGTTTTTCCATCTAGCAAGATCGGTGTCAAAAAGCTTATTTTCCCTGCCAGCAAATTGGTAGTCGACTACAAATAAAACTAACTTTTAATTCATTTTTATGGGCTGACTACAAGCTAACTACATTGTAATCCAGAATTTACCCAAATCAAAGTGTTCATATTTTGCGTAAAATGCGTAAGAAGCATGTTTATAGTATTAATTAAATACGCATTTTGTTCGTGTATAGACCCCTTAAAGGACGGTTACGCGTTCAATATATTTTGACCGCGATCCAGTAGATATCGCGTGTTTATTGAACGTGTAGGATGCAGTATGAATGGATCTATAAAAATTATGTTATTCAGTTTTAAGTTTACTCAAGAATAATTTTAAATATTTTTTATTTTCTCTTTTTTACACACACACACATGCACATGTGCCTTTTTACATTCCGTGTACTGTAGGCTTTAGAAACCCTAATATTGGCATGTGCCAGTTGAGCAAAAAAAGAAAAAGACATTTATTAGTACATTTCATTAGTCTATTCTTTAAAAAAGCACACCAATCTCAACTAAAGTTTGAACAAAGTTGCCAGATTTCATAATTATGTTTTATATAAAAGTTTAGTAAATTTTGTAGGAAAACTGTTTTCGTTGTAGGTACATACGTACGTATGTATGTATGTACATACATATATTCAGTTTATCTAATGTACACACATACATACCTAGTGGTATGGCGTACTAGCTCTGTACGTGTGTATTCGCTAGCTTATTAAGAACTACCGCCAGTCCGATTGCAATCTACCTCACATGCTTTTCAGTGGAGAATTTAACAGGAAGATATCCTACCAGGTGGCGATTGACCCCTCTCGGCATAACCTTAACTACCTTATGGGTTAGCTTTGTACTTATTTCTACAAAGCGTGCATAAACACTAGCAAAGAACAAGCGATAATCGTTAAACTTTGTCGCTGTTTTAGTAACGGAATCTTTTAAGCGTACACATTTTTTGTCCTGTCCATGGTGAAATAAGCAGGTGGCATCGTTACGGCAACAAATGCAACATTACAACAAAAATAGAAATTACATCACCGCTTACATACGTCAAAAAATACTTTAAACAAAAATCAAAGCGTGCCGCTGAACGTGATGAAATAAATAAATTGTTAGCCAATTTTTATTTAATTATTTATTTTAATTTAAAATTATCAAAAACTTAAATAAAATACAATAATCACAGCACAAAACTTCGATTTTTTGTAAACACACACAAAACTTTGACATAAGATTAGACAAATAATGTAAGAGCAAAACATCGTCATCTGGCGTAGTGCTGCCACCTTTTTTATTTCACCATGGTCCTGTCGTTAAAAAAAATTGTTTTCTGTAACTTGGGTACCTACATACATATGTATGTATGTATGTATTTGAACATGTTAACACTTGCAATTGGTGTTTAGAGAATGATGTACATAAGTAGGTATGATTGGAATGCCACATACACACATATGTACATATGTACACAAGTAAAGGCTAGTTTACACTATTATACTTTGTATTAATACATGTTTAAAACTCAAGTATTATGTAAAAGTCTGATAGTATGAATGTGTGATGAAAATGACAAGTATTAAAGAAAAAATTTTGACATCCCATACGACTTCATCGTTTTTTGAAAAATTTCAAAACAATAATACTTTTCATTGGATCAGGGTTGCATTTTATTTTATGTGTTTATACTTTGTGTGATGGTGTGATTACAAACTGTCATGTTAAATTAAATTTTTTGACAGTCGCAACAAAACTCTTTAGATTTCTATCTCACAAAGTATTATGGAATACGTAAGGTTTGTGAGATAGTGTAATCTAGTAGTAGTCCCTAGCACTATTTGAGATGAACTGTTTACTTTTTATACCTCATACATACATACATATGTACATACATACATACATACATACATACAAACTATGCAAAACCATTCGTTTTTTTGTAATTTTGGCAAATTAGTAAATCTGATTTAACGAAAGTATTTTGCAAAATCGTTTTTGGGAAATCAAAACGCAATACATATAAAATATTCTACCTGATTTTAGGTACATACATACATACATATGTATGTAGGTACATATGTAGGTACATACTACATATTAAAAAATCCAAAAACAAAGACCAACAACAACTTTGTTTTTAACCGTGTAATGAAATATTTTTTCATTGCGTTTCGTTAAATTTCAGAATTGGATTTTGTTGTTTTTGTAGTTTTTGGTATCTTTAGAGAAAAAAATGCCAGTTACAGAAAAAACAACAAACAATTTTATATTAAAATTTTTTGCCATGTTGCCAAATTTCACTATTCAGTACTAAAGCAACAAAAACAACGATATTACAATTAAATAATTTTACATTGAATCACATAAAATACAACAACATAATGTTTGGTGGCTAAAGAAATGAATACAACAACAATAAGAAGAAGAAAAAAGAACAACATAAGCTACAATAAGAACAACAACAGCAACGGGAAAAGAAAACGTAATACAAAAAGAAGAAGCAGTAAAGAAATAAAAGCAAAAAAATAAGACAAATAAGATGAAAAGTTCTATAATAAATACATATGTATCTACATACATACATACATACGTAGTATGTGTTGTGTGTGTGTATTTGTATGTGAGTATCTGTGTGTACATACATATACCCAGCAAATAAAATTGGACCACCTGACCCATTTTGATAAAATGGACTACTCCATGGACTGGTCCGATGTAATGCAAGCATGGACCATGTCATTGTTAAAAAGTGTTTGTAGTGAGACGACATGTCTTCGTTTTTTAACGACGTGCTTTCGTTTTTAAACGACTTCAAAACTAATCCTCTTGAGTATACCATGGAGTAGTTTTAAAACTACTCCAAAGGTGGGTTATATACCATGGAGTAGTTTTAAAACTACTCCTTAGTGGTCCAAAGGTGGGTTATATGATCCTCTCCTAGGACATCGTAATGTTAAATAGACCAGGTTTTTTCCATACGTTTGGGTTACTTTTGGACTAGTCCTGGTCCTTTGTGGACTACTCTTTACACGCGTGTTTGGACTGGTCCTAATATTTGCAGGGTACATACATATGTATGTATTTATCTTCATACATAGGTATATATGTACATACATACATACATACATATGTAGGTATGTGCAACTGTGTATGGTGCAATGTTGTCACATTTTTTCTTATAAGTTTTTTCTTTTTTTTTCCTTAATTTTTTCACTTTTTTCCAAACAGTGTTGACAAGTTGGTCTCCAATCGCAATAAGAAAAAAATTGTACCTACAGTCAAACCGCGATAGTTCGTACCCCGTTAATTCGAAAACCTCCACAATTCCAAAAATGGCTGGTCAGTTGAAAAAAACTCTTTAACTCGCCAAAATCGCATACATTTTACTCCCCTCTTTTTTTCGTAATTTAAAGTTCGAATCCTACGCACTCGTAAACAACCCTTAATTCGTTATAAAAACTTTTATAGTACTATTCGCTTATATTCACATCCTTAAGTTGCAGACAAAAAGTGGACTTTATCGCTAATGTGACTATAAGGCTAATTCGCATATACATATGTACATATGCCACTATGAGTCATATTACCGAATTCGAATATACACCCTTTCTGCAAATCACTTTAACTCTAAATCACACATGTGATATTTTAGTGTCCTGTTTTTGGGTGTTTTGGTATGATCTTCAACTGCCGAAAGCACACCGAGAAACACAAAAACGGTATGACTTTCATGTCACCACAAAATCACACGTATGATTTCAAAATTACGTGATTTGAAATCAAGTGATTTTCAGAACAGGCCCGATTGTAAAGTTATGTGAGTATAGAAAATAAGAAATTCATATAAATTACACCGACATCAGGCTTATTGTTTTGCAACAAAGTTGCATACTATATAAAAAATAGTTAAAATAATAACAAGAAGATATTTCATAACTGATACCAAAGGCAGACACTAATTGTTTTCGAGTAGAGAGTTGTTGATTGCCAAAATCAAACAATTTTATTCTTTCTATCTTTGGATGGATTGTGGTTTCGAAAACTAAAAATAACTTAGTAAATATTGCTAATGTGACTATAACACCGATTCAATTTGCTTTACTTTTCCCTTTGATAACTGTTGATAGATGACATGTATTTATGGCAAATTTGTTTATATCGCTAAATGGACTATAAGGTTAATACTTAAATTAACAGATAAAATGGACTACATACATATAAACGAAAAGTATGTATGAGGGCTGTGCTGGAAATAGAAAACGTAAAACGAAAGAATTTTGAAATTCGATTTTTAATAAGATTTCTGTAATAAAAGAATTTTATGGCAAATATTTCTCTATTTACTAGAATTGTTGAACAAAAATTATAAAAATTAGATTAAAAGCGATTAAAAACAACTTCCAAATTCTTGCGTTTTACGATATCGATTTTCAGCACAAGCCTAATCCATATGCTAAATAAAAAGACATGGTTTTTTTTACAAGTTTATTTCCGATTTCCGTTAGTTTTCTTGCTGAAATTGTTCGTGTTTCTTAACCCTCATACGTTCCTCAAAATAACTTGCAGAAAAGTTCTTCGGGTGAAAAATCACCCATACTGATTATTTAATGAAAATATACAGGGTGAAGGTGTTTTTATTTTTTTTAAGACAAAATAATAATTAATAAGAAAACAATAAACTTAAATCATCCATAATATTCAATCGGATGTAGGTAGCTTACACGTTTTAATAAATGGGTAAAATTTCACCGGAGGGAATTTTTCGTAATTCTTTAAACAATCTTGTAACCAGGGCTGTGGAGTCGGAGCTGAGGTTTTTGTACCGGAGTCGGAGTCGTAGTACCCACAAAAACTCGCGACTCCGACTTCAACATTTTTCGGCATAAAAACTTTTCTAATATTTTTCAAAATAAAAAATTTTTAAGAGATTCTGCTTTAAAATTTTGAAGTTATGAGAAGGTGAGTTTCAAAAATTGAGATAACAATTGATTTTGAAAAATCTTTTTAAAAACTTTATGAGTACTCGTTTCTTTCTTTCGAAACTTCCGAGCAAAACTCTTTATCTTTATTTTTTTCTATATTTCAGTTGGTTTAAATTTATCAACTGTTCAGTTATTAATTAATGGCATAACACTTAAGAATCAAAATAGTTCAACTAATTTGGTCCCTTTAATCGGGCGCCTTATGTTTTTTGCATTTTTCCAAAATTCTAATAAAGTGTAACGAACGAGTTTTGCATCTCACCTACTCATATGTAAATAACTATATTAAATATTAAAGTTAAATTCGGCGGCACGTGTTAAAATTTAAATACCGATTTGAAATTTTTATAGAATCTTTTTTTTTTTTTTTTATCTATATTTAACCTTTTAAACGGTACTCCACTAAAAAAGAGTTTAAAGTCAAATAAGGACAAGTTTCATATACACTGCGAATCAAAGGAGTCGGATCCGTCCTTAAAAATTTCATCGGATGGAGTCGAAGTTATCACTTTTTCTTGACGACTCCACAGCCCTGCTTGTAACGTTTAGATATACCAAAATAAAACGTAATGTTATTAATGCAAAATATAAATTTAAAAAATTAAAAAAATTCTCTTGAGATCCAGCAAAATGTTTAAGAGACATTATATTTTAAAACATAAAATGGGTGAAATTTCACCCGAAGACCGTGTAAGGGGTAAGATAAGTTTGCTTTCATTTTTTGTGAAGTGTGTGACGTAAAAATTTCGAAAGATTTTTTTTTATAATTTCTCTTTTAATTAAAACCTCATTTAATTCCTGTCCGTATAAATGTTATTATTATTTTTTTTATTTAAACCCTGTTAAATAAAAAACTTCTCTAAATAGTCGGTCCGGTCCCTTCGATTATGAATTATCGAAATTCTACTGTAGTATGTATTATAATGTACAACAGCAACAATAAAATTGATCTGGAATGTAAAACAACAACAAAACGACAGCATCTATGTACTATGTACTTTAAAAACAGAGCAAGTTTTTGTTTACATTTAAGTTGAAAAATAGATGTTTGCATAAATATTGCATGTTCTGCTATTTGTCATATATTCTTTTGCCTTTACGCAAATATTATTTGATATTTTAGAAACAATTAAGAGATACATACATATGTACATACTTATGTATTATTGTTAAATTTTGCTAATTCAAAAGGCTGTAAACGATTATTTTCGATATACTTATTAAATTATAATGTGGGTGTTTCCAAAGTAACGGTCGTTACCGATTTTCGGAGATTTTTTTTATATAAAATTCCAACCTACCCAAATATGCCACGAGGATTGCTCTATTTTGGACTAACGAAAGTCCATCAACGGCAGCAACAGAAAGAATTAATAAAAAATTTTATTTCAATATTTTTTTTTTACCATTAAAAAAGCAACGGTCGTTACTTTATAAATGTGCTGTTTTTAAATGTCGGAAACAAACATCATGTATTGTAAAATTTTGCGCAGGATATGTCAAGTTAAATATCTGATTAAATTCTTTGAAATGTTTAGCGGAAATAAAATTCAAAATAATAATTTAATTTTTGAGCTATAAGAGGTAATTTTCTGAGGAAACACCCATATGCGATAACCTAAAAAACTATAAATATATTCATAAAAAAGACTTAAAAAAAAAATTTTAATTTATACAGGGTGGCCCAAAATTAACGAAGGGGTTTGAATTTATTATTTAAGAAATAATTATTATTTGTTTTTTTATACAGTATATAAATGGGGAGGAATATTTTTAGTTTAGTTATGAAAAATAATATCTGGCAAGTGGTGGCCATTTTCTGCTTCGCAAGTTCGTGCTCTTTCCAACACATTTTCCATAACCTTTCGCAAAACTTCAGGTGTTGTGTTGTTTATTTCGTCGCGTTTATTGCTTTTAAATTGCTGGATGGTTCTAGGCTTTTTTCCTTTCAAATAACCCCAAAGAAAACAGTCTGGGCTGTTAAATCCAGTGAACACGGAGGCCAATTAAAATCACTTTTACGCGAAATAATTCTTTCACCAAAGATGTCCCGTAAATGAGCCATTGTGTCCCTTTCAGTGTGCACTGTGGCTTCATCTTGTTGGAACCATACTTGAGGATGGTATTCCACGGCTGGCCTTAAAAATTTTTCCAACATTATCCGATCCATTGACGGAAACGGCGACGCCGTGCTCATTTTTATGAAACACCGCACCAAAACGTACACTTAGGTGGGTGTAATTCTCGCTGTTGAACTACTCTCGGATATTCCGTAGCCCATATCCTGCAATTTTGCTTATTAACGAACCCACTTAATTGGAAATGGCCTTGTCGCTCATAATTAAATTATGAATAAAATTATGATTTTCCTCTGCTTTTTAGCTCAACACTTTGGGTACGTTTAATTGTTCAATTGAGTACTGCTCCATTTTAAATTCCCCAAGTCTTCTTTACAAAATACTGAAAAGAAAAAAAAATTATAATAAAAAAGTTATTAACAATTCAAACCCCTTCGGTAATTTTGGGCCACCCTGTAGAAATAAACTTGTTTGCAAAGTTTTTGTTCTTTTGACCTTTATTGCCTGCATATTGAAATAGTTTTTTTTGTGAGTATAAAAACTTGCCTTGTCCATAAGCATCTACAATTAAATGCAGTTTTTTTTGCCTTTTCTTTGTTACAATTGTTGTTGCATTACACTTAAAAGCATTAAATATTTGTATTAATATGAAACAGTGATACACAAAAGTAGCCTAATAGTCTATTCTCTTGAACTGTATGCCGCCACCATAGAAAAATAAGTTTCTATTTGCACCACCACTACTTTTGAGGAACTAAGGTTGAAAACGGTTTATTCCTTTATTTGTATACGTTCCTATCCGTCGTTCCTATCAGGAGCATAGGGGCTCAATAGACACGTTTCAACGTGAATTATCTTCCGCTAGGAATTTAATTTATCCCCAGCCTTGTATGGGCGGGTCTCGTAGCTCTTCGCTTACACTGAGGATTCCAGTCGATGGCGTTGCTGGGTCTTCGTAGAATGTGGCCAATCCAGTTCAACTTGAGTGTCTTTATTTCTGTTGCAACAGGTATTTCATTCGTTTCTACCATAGCCTGACATTCATGATCAGATTCACAAACACTTGCAACTTTTGGATATCTTGCGATGCAGCGTTCCATATTTTACAGCCATAAAGAAAAATCGATTTCGCTTTTGTGTTAAATACTTTAAATTTTACTCACCTGGATAGAATTCGTGAGCTCCAAACAGATTTCAGCATACCAAAGGTTTGTCTGGCTTTTATGACACGGTCTTCAAAGTCATCTTTATTGTTTATAGAAACTTGCTTATACCCAACAATAAATTTGGAAAGTATTTATCAAGAATAAAAATTCGGAATTAAGCACGACAAAAATTTTTCAACCCCGGCGCTGATAGACTAACTCGCTACCAGCTAGCCTACAGCGATACCGGGTATGGACTGGGGATCGATCTTGTTACAACAACATTTGTGGGCCTTAAAAATGTCCCAACATGTTGCGTTATTGAGCAGCTCCGACGGTTACCCCATTACCAACGACATCTGCCGTTTAATTACTTTGAGATTTTTCGTTAGCCATTTTCTGTTTTCAAAGCCTTTCTGGGATCATTCCGAAACACAAAAAATAAAAGCAAAATTAAACAGTTGTCTACCTTAATTTTACAACAAAAGCTCAAACTACTTTAGCAGTTTAGGGCCAATTATATCGTATTTTGGTTTAATCGAAACTTAAGAGTGTTCCTCCACTTTTTTAAAGCAGTGTCTTTTTTAAATGCTTTTGTACTTGACGTGCTTTCATACGTTAGTAGAGCCGTCATAGTTACTCTTACATAATGTATTATTTATGTTTGTATTTATTTATTTCTTTTACTATTTCTTTGCAATAATCCTACATTTAAATGATGGTACACAAAGTCGCCATGTTTTGCTTTAAAATAATACAATTTTCAAAAGTAAAAAATAAAATTATGCATCAAGCTTTTCTTGTGTTGTAAGTTTCGAAAGATGTTTAAAACAAATTATTTAATTCCGACTTGTTGCCAGTTTTCACAATTATTTTTAAAATGTCCATTTGGGATTTTGGTGTCGGTTTTGATCGTTGGTCAAATTCAAATTCGTATCATAGAACAATTCGAAATCGCCAGTAATAATTCGAAAAAAAAACAATAGAGCAACATCTCTGGTATGCATCGTTCTATGTTTTTGTTAGAAATTCGATGATTATAAATAAAGTGCAATAAAGTGATTTTAAATGTTTTGTTAATCTTAATAATTCTTTTAAGATCTGTTTTTGCATTTGACACGGATCTTTATCGAGTAATGACCTGAATTCGTTCATCAGTCAAAGTGTCAAAACAATCTTTAAAACTAATTTTGGAGATACTAAAGTCTACCTTAATCTTGCAGAATAATGGGGTGAACTTACGTACACTTTTAAAGTATCTGGGTGGTCCCAAAATTAGATGGCGGCGCAATACTTTAAAAAGTTAAAAGCGGCAACTTTATACACCTTGTTTTAAGTTTCAAGGAGCCACTATTTTTAATGCATATTTTTTTTATCAATAAAAAAACGATCTCCCTTGTAGTTGTTCTTCAATACTTACATCTGAAAGTTCTGAGCCTAACCAATATTAAAGCCGAGCTAGATTCTACTCTAGGGGTGTATGCTCCCGCAGATGCACGCCAGAAACGGTTAAGACAATCCGCTAAATAGTATTGGATGATTGTCGACTGAATGTGCGTGAGCTGGCTGAAATGATTTAAAGTAATTAATATACATACATCGCATATTAACCGAAAATTTGAAAATGAGAAAGCTGTGGGCAAACATCTACTATTGCAATGGCCAAAATCAAAAGCGGAGTTCAGTATTTTTTTGCAAATAGTCTTGCGAAACAGCACCAAAGACTGAACTCCGCTAGTGAATTAAAATTCGAATACTTTCTCGATTCAAAAAACAATTTTAATTATTTGTCTGTGTTATGAAAACTCAAATAAATGCTTAACAACACTTAAAAAATAATTTCGATTGATTCAGTATCGATAGAAAGAATTTGAAATGAAACAGCTGTCGAATCGAAAATGTATTCAATCACGACTGCCATAATTAGCCCCAGGGTATCAAATCATTTGAATGTCGCTGGAAAAAGTGATTTAGGCTTAAAAGAGATTATTTTCATATGTTCTTCTTGTTAGGACTTCTTTTGGGACAACCCTCGTAGGATAAAAAATTTTTTTAGCTTTTTAAACGGGAATTTAGCACATTTGAAAGAAACCTTGTTTAGTAAATATTTTAATTTTAAATATGGCGCCCAGTTGACCCGGTAGGTTAGTTGGTAGTAGGATTGTCCATCAGTGCGATAGTTGCGGGTTCGATTCCCGTCAGAGAATCTGATCTCTGTTTCACTACAACGTGCTGAAGGTCTACATTACTTTTGCTTGTTAAATTAAGTTAGAATTTATTGAATAAAAAACTGCAGTCAAAGAAGAAAAACTGCCATTTCTTCCACTTCTTCATTTGTCATTGGCAAAAAAAAAAAACTGTTGCTTTAACTTCTAATTCAGTAAATATAAACAGTCGCTATCAAACCAACTAGCGAAAAGTTGTGCACAAATTTTCGTTTTATGTTCGACAGTTTTTGGCTTCGACAGCAGTTTTCTAAACCCTGTCACAAATCATAAAAATTATGAAAATACTTATATTTCTTGAAAACCAAAAAAAATATAATGGAATGACATCACACTTCTCAAAATAAGTTTCTTATCGTTTAATTTTATTCATATTTTATTCATATTAATTAATTGAATTTGAATGTAACTTCAATTAAATTCCTTGAAATTTATTAACTTACTAATTAACTACTTTATACTTTTCTCGTTACAGGTAAGTTTTCGAATGATTTGTACTCGTAAATAAAATTTTCTACAAAAACAAAGTAAGTATGTACCTGAAAAAACGTTACAAATCAATAATACAGGATTTCTACTAGGAAGTTTTTTGCTTAAGAGAGCAGGCATGACTTTGTTGTATGTTTAACACGCTATTTACATGATGAGTTTTAAGACAGCTTTTTTTTGTGTTTGGTGGTGAACAGTGTAAAGAACTAAAAAGGTTAGACAAAAATACTCGATTTGTGGTTTTCATGTCTATTTTTCACATTTGTCTTTTATTATCTAGCAGCCACTCGTGTCCACTGTTTGACATAGGCCTCCCTCCTCTAGTTGTTTCCATGTTATTCTGTCTTGTGCTACATTCATCCAATTCGTTACTACTCTTTTAATACCATCGCTCCATCTCGTCGGTGGTCTACCTTTTGTTCCTGCTGTCTTCTATAGGTTTCTTTTCTAGTAAACGTTTTGTCCACCGGTTGCCATTAATTCGAGCTAAGTGTCCTGCCCAGCGCCATGTTTGTCGTGCGATCTCTTAAAGATACTCTCAGCATTGCTCTTTCCATTGATCTTTGTGCAACTTGTAGTTTATTTATTGTACTTTTGGCGTAGACTTTTCATTTGAGGCAAAAACGAACATTCCTTTTTAATATGTATTTAAATTTACCAAAAGCTGCCCATTTGATGCCAAAACTACGTGCAATTTCTCAGGTTTTGGTTATTTTTTCCGATTTTTATTTCGTGAGCCAGGTATTCATATAAAATTTCTCCTTCCCCTCTTTGTAGGACTCCACCCATTACAAGATAAGTCATACATTTTGTTTTTTTCAGTTTTGATTTTAAAGCCGACCTTATTAGTCGTTAGCTTTAGTAGCATTAGCATCTGTTGTGCATTGTGTTATTAAAACGATATCGTCAGGCAACCGTAGATGGTTAAGATATTCGCCGTTAAAACTTATGCCTTTATCGTCCCAGTCAAGTGTTTTAAAACGACATTCTAGTACTGCAGTGTTAAGTTAAGTTAATATTGTATCGCCCTTTCTAATTCAGTACTTTCGTGTAACATGACACTTGCTGTGACCGTTGCGTAAATATTGCCAAGCGCAACTTTCAGTACCTTGGATTGATTCTACATTCCAGTAAGGCATACTGCATAGCTACATGTTAAAGGTCTTGATACACTATCCTACACAATCGTACGATTCATTCACTGGAAAATCTGACAAATTTCTATCACACTCAAAAAAAAATCGCAACAAAAGTCTGTTACAGGTGCCACACTATTACACAAAAAATATGCTTTAAATCAATGAAGCCGACATTGTTGTTTTCTTATCAGCTGTATTAGAAAATACAACTCTGATCGCATAGAAACTATCATTTTATGAAAATTTTTAAAAACTTTTGCAAGTCGGTCAGACTTGTCAAAAAAATCTGTCATTTAGTTAAATTTTTAGGCCACACTATCATACTTTATGAACACACACGATTTTTTTGACATATCGTACGACTAAATAGGATAGTGTGTAGTGACCTTTAACGGTATCAAATGCTTTTTTAAATTCAATCAATAGGGGTCTATTGCACTCCACAGTTTGTAGATGCCCGTTAGTACCAAAACTACTTTGATATCCTGCTTGTTCCCGAGGTTGACAGGTGTCCAGTTTGTTTTCCAAACGTCTTGTTAAAATTGGTTCACAAATTTGTAACTTTTGCCATAACCTCGAAAATGAGATGTTTGATAAATCGGGGCTGCTGATCACGAATATGGTAATAATTTATTTTTATCAAGTAGCGTCGTCGAGATTTACGCGAAATCGTGTTTTTCTGCAGTTTATTTTAGGTATTTCGAAAAATGTTTACTAATTTAAGGTCGCTGATTGCAAATCTAATCATCATTTTTCTCTATCAGCTCTTGTTTTCGTGGTATACCGTTATGTCCAAATTTAAGGCACTTTCACGACATATATTGGAATAACTTAAAAACGGTTGACCATATTCAGTTAAAAAAAAATCCGAAACTCGGCAACAATATTATCTTTAAGCCGTGCTTACATTGTTTTAAAATTTGCCCTGTAGTTTCAGAGATATCGTAGAATTTTTAAAGAAACATGTATGTGTTTTGAAAAATGTTGTATCTTTGCCAGGCCTGGAAATGTTAGATTTGTTTGGTGAATTTGTAAAAAAAAAAAAATTTTGAATTTTCAAAGTCGTTTTTTTAATAAGATTTGTGTAATAAAAGATTTATGTGACGAATATTTCTCTTTTAATCAGCATTTTAAAACAAAAATTAGATTAAAAGAGTATTAAAAACAACTTCCAAATTTTGACGTTTTACGTTTACGAATTCCAGCACACACCTAATAATCACCAGTTCTTCTTAATGATCAAATTATCCTTTAAACGAATTTAATTAAAATTGCTTATCAATTAATATTTATTAACATTTCACATCAAATTCAAACTCCCATACCTGTCTTAACTTCATTGTGTCGAATAATGTGAATGTGAAGGAAAAGAAAACAAAAATCGAATTTTTAAAACGAGGAAAGACATACAACAGAGCTTGTGAATTGAACAATTCTTTAGCAATAGCTGCTATTTAAGTAACGGGTGGGCCATTTAAAAGTTTTAATATAAAAATGCAATAAAACCAAAACTTTATTTTTTTGTTGTGAAGTACAATTGTTTCGGTTAAAAATCTGATATTCAGGGAAATCAGAAATATGCTCTAAAAACGCGTTTTATATGCAGTAAAAACTTGAAAATATGACCTGAAAATTGTTAAAAATATGCCCCAAAAATTTCAATAATTGCTCATTTGAAAACAAAATATTCAATAATTTACTAACAGTTCCATGTAATAAAAACAATCTTAAAATTATGGGAAAATGTGAAATGTAATTTAATATGCAGTAAAATATTTTTGGGACGAATTTAATCTAAACAACAACATATTTAGATGGTTTACGGACACAAAGAGTCCAATTTGTAAGGGTTATATGTGAAATTATAGATCGATTCTCACTTCGTCCGTAGTACAATTAAAATATATTTTCCAAATTTGATCAAATTTCCTACCAGACTTCAAAAATTACTTTGCGCACAAGGTTAACATGAACAAAGAACCAGCAAATACGGACGGATGGACATGGGTAGATCACTTAAAAAAGTGATTCTGAGTCGATCAGTATACTAAAAGATTTGTCCAGATTTCTTTGTATTACATTTGACGCGATAAATTGATTGTGGCATGAAATGTATGGCAAGTTGCACCATTCTGTTGAAACCAAACATCGCGATGCATCGTTCACATCAATACCATGGAGAGTGAGTACAAAAAAACCGGTTAGCATAGTGCAATAGGTGTCTGCATTGACCGTAATGGTTGCGCCGGCATCATTTTCAAAGGAATACGGTCCAATGATGCATCTGCTCCACAAGCCGCACCAAACAGTCACTCGTAATGGGTGCGTGCATTGGCTTCTGAATTTTAAGTGTTACGTTTCCTTGCTTTTGAAACTTTTTTTTATTGCAAAATAAAATCTGAAGTAAATTTATTTTTTCTTATTGTTAAGTGCTTTTTCAAATTGTCCTGTTATTTTTTCAAAATCCAGGTGAATCTTTTATGTTGTCCAGTTATTTAACTTTTGGTATCTGGCAACCGTACTGTTGCTACATAATAAAAAAAAAAAACAAATTCGAAATGGAGCAATAATAAAAAAAAACATAGCAGTGGTGAAAAATTAAGTAAATTTTTATTAAGCGTAATCACGATGGTCATTGTGCAAATTTGCTATGTGTAACTTTGCAATGCATATTATGATTGATCATAATACGCTATTTTTCTTAAAATACATTCTGGCAACACAAAAACTTCTGGCAACACTGTAAGAAACCTGCATTTGTTGTTATACACAAGAGAATTAAAATTAATTTTTTCTTTTTAATTAATTTAAATTTAATTCTCTATTTTATATTAAAACCCACGAAAATGTTCAATTTATAAGTTTCCTTAAAAACAATATGGCGGGTAAGGGTGCGTACAAATAAGCGCGTGCAGGTAATAGTGGGCGCCGAGCTGGTCAGAGCGCAAAGCTGATTGAATGCGAGAAAACAGTGCCAAAGCGTTTTACAGCGCCGAAAACATTTTTTATGTCATGTTGTTATGATTTCATCTTGTTTGGAAAACATTTAAACAAATTAAAAACAAATTTAAGAAAAAGTAAATAAAACATTCAATCAAAAAATTAAAAAAATAATAAAAAATTAAAAAGAAAATAAAAATAAAATAAAAATTAAGCAAAAAATTTTAAATTTTAATAAAAATTAAATAAAATTGTAACAATTATAAAAATCTTATAAGCAAAATTTAAAAAAAATTTAATAAAAATTTCAAGAATAATTGAAAAAATGCCTTAATAAGTAAAATTTTAAAACTCACTGTTATTTTTTTCTCAACAAAACAAAACTTAAATCATAATTACAGTAGACGCTCGTAAATTAGAACCACTTTGTTCCTGGGGTAGTTCTAATTTTCGAAAAATTCTTATTTCCAAAGGTTTTTTTTTTTAATAAAAAGTATCACAAAAGTTCATCTTCGTTTAGAAAATACACAAAAAACACTCATAGAAACGACTTTCCATTTTTGGTTATTATTTCCGAAGGATTCGAATTAAAAATAGTTCTAATAATAGATATTAGACAAATAATAGATGAACTATTAGCAAGTTATCGCAATAAGTGTCAGTCGGTTTGGCTCGGCAACAAGCGGCCACTCTGTACGCACCCTTATATGTCAAATGTTATTGTTTACATTTGTTTGCAACTGAGCAAACATGCACTACTAAATTTGCTCATGGTTTTTTTAGTGCAAATGAAGTATAATAGAGCAAATTTTAAATCGTTTGCACACTTTGCATTACCCATCGTCATTTCCTGTATTATATTCGGGCCTATCGTGAATAAAAATTCCTTGGGAGTTTTTTCCCTTTTCCCATTTTTGCAATTGAATTAACATAGGGAAAATGAAAAAAGGGAAAAAACTCCCAAGGAATTTTTATTCGCGATAGGGGTGATTACTTTATTGCTGCAATGTATGCTAATTATATCGCTACATTTCTTACTGCGTGTTTCCTGCATCTTTTGCTTTCTCTACTGCTATTTCTTTGTGTTTAATTTTTTAACTTCTTTTAAACAATTTTTAATATTCTTCTATTTTTCGCCACGATTTCAATTGTTGCTAAGAAGCAGTGAATGTGTCCGCAGTGATAGTAAAAATATGACTCGACATTTTTTTAGCTACACTATTTAATAAATTCTTGTTGGTTGTTTTTTTAAACACTCCAGGCAAAGATCAACCCGACTTAAGATAAAATCAATAATGGCTACAAAAAAAAATTCAAGTTTATTGAAAAAGGACATGTTAGTTAAAACTGTGTGAGTGCAAAAGGTTTTAAATAACAACTTGAAAATTGAATTGGGGGAAAAAGACGTCTTAAAAATCACCGTCTAAATTAGGCCTAAATATTTTGTACACCGCAGGCCTTTCTTTAATCTTTATCTAAAACAAGCAAGGTTATTGCAGCAGTTTTCCCCAAACAAAAAGTCATAATGAAATTCCAGTCTAAAAACAACAAAATGTTGTATTAAATGACAGGTGAAATTATTCATCAGTAACAAGGTAAAGTGTTAATGACGATTTTGTAATACAATTATTTTTCTATTCGATTTTGTAACAAGGATTCAAGTAAGAAGCCAAAATATAAATTTTCTCCTTAAAGAAAAGTTAAAGGGAGACGGAGAATAAAGCAAAAAAAAAACTCAAATTGTGTATTTGATTGTTGTGCCCGTATTTGACACGTGTTTTCAATTATTTCAGCAATAATGGAGGCAAATAAAATAAAAAAAGTAAAATTAATATAATAAAAATTCCATGACGTTTGTGAATATTTAAATAAATTGCCAATGCAGTATTATATACAATTCATACATATGTTTAAATAAAAGTGTTGTATATAATGTATTCGATGGATTGATATGATATGGAAATGGATTTGTATGTACTACTTGTTTTACAGTTGAACTCTGGTAAAACAAATTCGTAGGAACCAACACTAAATGTTCGTTACAAACACAAAATTTTAATAATATAAGGTATGAATTCATACCTCAAATCGCTTCAAACCTGCTGATGGGATGCCTGATTTTTGGATTTTTGGTGGAACAGTGAAAAAACGTTTAACTGAGTGACAATTTTAAAAGATATTGGCCCATATTCATAGTCAAAAATAAAGTCGACTTTTTTAAAAGAATATTTTAAAACAATGGTGTTCACATGCATTTAAAACCGGTTTTTATTTAAAGTCGACTTTATTTTTGACTATGAATATGGGCCATTGTCTTAAAATGTAAATTCCTTTGGATTTGGTATCCGACTAAACGCCCTTATACCCCATACCTTAGAACACCAAGCTAAAAAGACCGTCTAAATTCCGTACGATAGTAATTAAAAACTTTCTAAAAAGAGATAACATTCCCGTATGTTATGACACTCGCATCTTGCATTACAATTGTGCCCTGAACTCGCAAGAGAGGTGTTCTGTAAAACGAAATTGTGAGAATCTTAGAGAGTTCAAATCGCAACTATATACTGAAGTGAATTAAACAAATTTTAAGAAATAGTTTTATGTCAATATAAATTTAATTTAATATGTTTTCTTTTTATTTGAATTGATATTAGTAACACGTTGTTCATATTTTTATTAGAAAAGGAAATTTAAAATAGGTTCTGCGGTTCTATCTATTATGTCCTTTGGCCTTGGCGATTTCAATAAACAGCTGATTAAAATAATATTCTAAAAATACATGTTAAGCCGGCGATACACTATCCTATTTAGTCGTACATAAAGTAGGATTTTAAAAACATGACTTCTTTGCATTGTTTTTATCATATTTTGGTATGAAAATATCCGTTCCACATTCGCCGACCAATGAATACCTTTGGCAGTTTTACTGATATTCGAAAACATCAGTGCATTATTTTTCTTTTTCAATCCTGCAACCCTAGACCAAAAAGTTGCAACGTTAAGGCCCAGAACAGACGGTAAAACGCAACTGCAACGAAACCATTTATAAGTTATTTTTTTGAAACCAGTTTCAATCGTTTTTCGCACACCCTGCAACCTAAATTGTACCAGAATGTAATGAAATTATCACAATCATTTCCATTTTCTTTGAGAATAGATGAAACGCAAACACGCGTTTCCTGCACGCCGGTTTCAATGTTACTGATTTTCAAAGCATTTTAAACCGGTAAGGCGATTGAAATTTTTAAACATGTCATTGGAGTACTTCAGTACTTTTGCAAAGCTAATAGTACCGAAAGTACAATTGTACTAACTTTATCATCCATGCTGCTGTATAAGAGCTCTCTTATTGAAGCGCTCGATTATGCGTTTTTTCTCTTAAGTGCTTCAAAAACCCCTAATTTTTTTTACTTGGTAGTAACTTACGACGTAGGTACGTTGTCAAATTAAAACGTAAAATATTTTATACAGGTGCACACAATAGCTGGCACAAACGTAAAAGTCAACAATCTTAAAGCGCTGCTCAATTGTGTACCTCTCCATGGTTGAATTTGTAAAAAAAAGCACTGAAACAAAGAAATGTCAAACTAAGTTCGGCAAAAACTTGACGTTAAAGTGTAACGCGCAATTAACATCGTGCGTTTTGGTTGGACCACCCTTAAGATCTAATTTTATTTCATACGCCGGTTGTGAGCGTACTGTGATAGAAAAATTGAAAATGTAAGATACAATTATTTTTCTGTTTTCAAATTGAATATTTGAAACAGTGTACAAAAATAAACAGAAAACTATTTAGCTTTCGGCTCACACACCCAAGAACGATATCTATTTTTTTTGTGATTGTGTAGACGAACACAACTCTTAATACCGTTCGTAATTTTTTTAAGAAAGAGCCGAACATGATATAGTGTTCTGTTATTTGTTAAAAAGAAAACAGAACAATTGTAGTGATACTGTCGCCAAACATTATATTTTAATGTTTCTTTCTTTACATTAATAAAGAAATGAACAAACCAAAAATGTGAGCAACGATGATTGTGTACAATTATTTTGCTGGCTTTTTTGTTTTTTTTTATTGTATGTGTATTTTGTTTTTGTAAAGAATCTTTGGTTTTTTTTTACCAGCCAAATGGGGCGAACATTAATAAGCCGAACCGATCACAATGAAGTTTGTGGATTTATAAAAAAACCGAACGGAATTAAATGTTCTCATTTTTTGTTGAGTTTGATTAAAACATACGGAAACGTTAGTTTTTTAAAAAAATTTCTACACAAACACTATTAGCGCCATATATATATAGCGAACAGAACACTAAGGCCCGTTTTCACAACTTACCGATAGCTAAAGGTAGGATTTTATCGGCCTTATAAAAATAGTCCCATTATTACAACTTTACTTTAACCTACCAGGTAGGATGAACCCTAATTGAATCGTGTATTTCAGAAACCCGTCAAGTGTGCCTATTTTTAGTGAGAGTTGACGGGTTTCTGAAATAAACGATTCAATTTACTTTATCGCTCCCTTTAGGTTAAAGTATAAGGCCGGTTAAAAACTACTTTTAGCTATCGGTAAGTTGTGAAAACGGGCCTTAGTGTTCTGTTCGCTATATATATATGGCGCTAATAGTGTTTGTGTAGAAAATTTTTTAAAAAACTAACGTTTCCGTATGTTTTTATCAAACTCAACAAAAGATGAGAACATTTAATTTCGTTCGGTTTTTTTTAAATCCACAAACTTCATTGTGATCGGTTCGGCTTATTAATGTTCGCCCCATTTGGCTGGTAAAAAAAAACAAAGATTGTTTACAAAAACAAAATACACATACCAAAAAAAAACAAAAAGCCAGCAAAATAATTGTACACAATCATCGTTGCTGACATTTTTGGTTTGTTCAAGAAGCGATATGTATTGTTTATTTTTAAACAACAAAAAAAAATAATAAATTTGGATTTTTCTAATATTATTTTATTGTCAAATAGAGCGTGCTTTTAGAAATTTATGGCGTAACGTCCTACGTTCTTATCACGAACGACCCAATTGAGTTCCTAGAATTCATTATAATAGTAGTTATTTGTGTAAAATATTGGCTTAAACCCTGTTGATTTTAAAAGCAGTGATTTGTATACAAAAATCCAAACATTTAGATACTTATGACGGATAATGTTACGTCGTCCAGCCCACGTACACGAGTGAATTCGCCTGCTTGACAAGGATTTGACAAGTGTATTTGGCCTTTATAAACATGTTGCATTATTTACATAGTGCGTTATTGACAAAGTTCTCTATTGACGATGTTCTCTAGATCGCATGATCGTTATAATCGTGTTTCATTGTATTTTTACTTACATACAACAATATTTTTCGAATTAAATGTTTGTTTGTTGTTCAATTATAGATTTCTGTATCCATTATTTTTTATTTTATACACTATATTTAGTATTTTTTTATACAATATTTCGACCTTTTTACAATTTCATTTGTTTTTTTTTCCTATTTTTATTAAGGTGACATGAGACGAACACAATCGTCTCTCTTTTACTTTAGTTTACGAGTGCTGAATACAGTGAATTAAAATAATTAAAGCATGTGTTGCAGTTGTTTAAATATTTAAAAAACGCTTTTTTATTAAAATATTCCATTTTTGAATATTTTATTTCCATTTTCTCAGAAATTTAAGTTTTAGAGTTTCCCTTATTTGAGAAAATATAAAAGACGTTTTAAATATCCTTCAAAAAAATCACCTTCAAAATTTCTTTTGGAGGCCATAAATGAAATTATGAAATTATAAATTGAAAAGTATTTATTTTTAAAATGTCGTATTGAACTGGCATGACAGTCGGGGTTAATTAAACTATTTAACACTAATGGAAATGGCCAAACGTTCGTAATTGCATTATAAAGAACTTAGTGGCTTGGCACCAACAACAACTGACGCATTACCATTACTAGCAGCATTACATCTCAACAATACATAAATTACTTTTCAGTAATTTACACAATTCTCCAATTCACAAGCTCTGTCGTATCGCTTATTGTTAAAAAAATACGATTTTTGTTTAGGCACTCTCAAATAGAAAATATCAATTCAACGTACATCCTCAATTCACTTTGTGTAAACTATTTAAGAAGATTAACAAATTTCTTTTTAGCAAATAATAAAAACTATGAAAAATTACACTAATAAAAGCAAATTATTTAATTTATGCTACCATTTTTACCTCGCCCTTGGTTTTTGTTTTTTTTTCTTCTTGAATAAAGTTTGCCATTCACATTGGTTGATACCATGAAATAAACCAGATATGGGAGTTTTAATTTGAGATGAAATAGTAATAAATATTATGCCCCTATTGCGGTTCTCCACTTTTGTAACAGTTTGGTTCCCTTTGGTAAATTTCGCATTGCCATTCTCAACTCGACTGTCAGTTGGCTTTTCAGTTGTGTATCTGTTGATTTCGTGGTACTGCCGTTTTCAACTTTGTAAAAGTTTGGTCGACAGAAACGTTAAAATATACGTAGCACATCTGCACAAGAGTTTTCATTTTCATCATCATAAAATAAATCGACACTAATATCCATTATAAATACTTTTTATTCAACTCAACAATTAAAAATACCTTTACTTTAAAAAATAATTAAATTTTATAAAATTTTCACTTGTCAAACGTTATATTTTATGTTGGCAAATCGAAATTATAAGTTGGCAACTTTATAGCAAACTCAACTAAAAACAGTTGGGTATCACAATACATAAAATGATTTTTGTTGTGAATAAGTTGGGTTGACTCTAACACGACCAAACTGAGTTGAGTGGAGTGCCGCAATAGGGGCATTAATTTATAAGCAATTTTAATTGAAATAGTTTAAAAAATAAATTGATATGAATATATATAAACAATTATATAAATCTGTGACCGTATGGAAAAACTAGTTAACTCCACTTTTTCCGTTTCTCATTTAACAGTGATTTGAAAAACAAAAATCAGAAAATTACCGATTTTTATGTAAAAACTAGATAACTCGATACATTTTTTGAAAAAACTAGGTATCTCCATAGTGTCTTAAAAAACAGAAAAATTAGAAGTTTAAATCGACGTTGTTTCGAAAACTAAGAAAGAGAAAGAACGATATAGAACAAATTCGGGTCACAAGTTCTTTGGGTCAAAATGTTGAACATACAAATTGCAACTCTCTAGAATTCAAAGAATGTTATATGCATTCTTTATATGCATATTATATAATTTCTAAAGTTCTTGATTTAAAGAATACGACTGCCAAACACCAGAAATCTTTCCGAGCAATAGTTTTTGACCCATATAGATCTACCGTACTCTATGTGGTACAGTAACTTTAAAAAATCTTTCTACTTAATATTTTTGTTCTTTTGTTCCTGTTGACAGTGTTTTTTGTCAGCTAAACTAAAAAACTATTTTTTCCCCAAGTTTAGTATAACAATTTAGCGAACACCTTTTGTTTAAAATTTTGATATTTATTGAAATAAAGTAAACTACATAGTCTATAGCCCTTTTTTCAGTTTTAACATATGCTAAACTGAGTATAACGTTAATGCACGTCCCAAAAACTAGCATATAAAATCAAGAAGAGTAAACCATAAAATTAGTTTCTTTAAAAATAGTTTTGTTAGTTATGACCATAATAAAACATGTTTTTCTCAGCGTGTATGTAGATCTTTTTTTGTATTTAACCCCTTTAGTAATTACGGAGCTTATGACACTTTTGAAAGTGTCATAATGTCCATTTCCAAAGTGTCACAGTGTCGGTGGACGTTATGACACTTTTTGGATTGTCATAGCGTCCATGGACACTATGACACTGGACGTTTTGACATGCCACCAAGTTTATGCATAAAAACAGACAAAAGCTCGGCTTATTTTTTATTAAGAGGAAAATTTTTTTTTGGAAAAACTGGGTGACTCCATTTTTTTGTAAAAAATAAAACGGATTAATTAACGTGCTGAATAAAATAGATAATGTTTTTCCACAAATCATTACTTTAATTGCTTTAATTCCATAAAATTTTAAAATAATTGATTTCCGGTTTTAATGTCCAAAAATTAGTTCAATGGAACCAGAAATCTTTAATATAATTTAAAATTAGGTTTTGTTAAATGCACATGCATAAAACCATAAATTCATATGAAATAATTAGCGAAATATGTTTAAAACTTTACATGTGTTTTTCTCGTGTTTTCAAAAAATGGAGTTATCTAGTTTTTCCATACGGCCACAAAAGTATAAATTAAACATAAATTTAATATTCCAAAGAATTAAATTGATAACTTCCACGCCTGGCATGAATACAACATTTTTTAAAACACATAAAAATCAATTTTATAATGAGACAACACTTTTTTATGAAAATTACCAACGACAAATATTCAATATTTGGGGTATTCACAAGTGCTGTGAACAACCCTCATAATAAAGATTTCTACTGAGTAGTTATGACAAACCCATAAACACAGCATAAAAAGTCTTATTATTTCGTTAGGACTTTTTTGTATGAAACACAACAATATTTTTTTAACTATTGTAGAATTTTTGGATATTATGACAATATGACTTGAAAGCACACCTTGTCAATCCCCCAATAGTGAATTTTGACGATTATACAACTAAACTTAATTTAATCGAAAAAATAATTCGAACGTGTAATAGAGATGCAAGACATTCAAGATCAAAATTACAATACAATTTTAATGGAAATTTAGATCGATATCGAATTCGATAAGTTTCCCTCAGTATTGTTTTCTGATGAATCAAAATATAACTTCAAAGACTCGCGATGGTATTAGACGAGTATGGAGGTCTAACGGCAAGAGATTCAATCCAAAGCATTATTATAGCAAACAATTTTGGAGGTAGAAACATTATGGTCTGGGGCTTTTTTCTGGCCAAAGAATCGGTCCAATTCATCACATAGAAGGTTTTAAAGATCGCTTTATGTGCGCGGACATTCTAAAAAACGTGTTGTTATCTTATGCAGAGAAAGAGAACGCTGGTATGGAGGTTTCAGCAATATAATGATTCTTAGCATTCCTTTAAACACTGTTAATCATGGATTCGGAGAAAAAACATTAATTATTAAGACTATCCCGCCCAATCACCAGATTTTAACCCCATCTAGATCTTAGGAGAGATTGTTAATATAAAAATTAATAGGAAAAATTGCAAAAACCAGAGGCTGATTTATTCGAGTCAGTAAAAATGGCATGGAATAGAATACATCATGACAATTGGAAACCTTATATCCCCTACACCTATGAGAAGGGCAACAAAATAATGAATACTTTTATTTAAGTTTTTGCTTCATACATAAGGGGGTGGGTGCTCTAGTGTTTAAACAGAATTAACTGTCTGTTTAAAAAAAAAACTCTAATTTGTTTTTGTTTTCAATAAAAATTTCTAAACGAAAATTTTTATTTAAGTTTGAAAAACAAAAAATTTAAATTTAATAAAGGTTTAAAAAACAAATTTACTATGAAAATTATTCTTAATAAGCGTTTGTTAAATATACTTATCGTTTATAAATACGGGGGTAGGTCTGTAAATTAAGGCAAAAATCCTAAAGCCCAGAACTCTCGATTCACACTGTGAAAGTTTTCTTTCAAAAAGTCTGAAAGATAACCTTCTTTCTCATTTTTTTTTCTTTATAATTTTTTTCTAATTTTTTTTTTATACAAAATTTAAAAAAATTTAATGAATGTATTGAAGCATTGTTAAGAGATTATTGTAACTAACCAATCAAGGCGAATTGACTAGAAGGTGGGGTCAAGTCAACATATGGTGTTTTTTTCTGTGATCGACTTGTCAAAGTTTGTATACAAATTAGTTTTTTATGTAATAAATCTATTTTTTTACTAGCAATATTTTTGACAACCCGACCACTGAAGCAGTGTTGTTGAAGAGTTGACCTCACCTTCTACTCAATTCGCCTTGCTAACCAATAATTAAAAATCGACTTTTTTTCATTGATTCTGATGTATTGCACCAACCCAAGTGTCCTCAAACCATTTTGGAATCTTTCGAACAAACTTTACGATTTATTAGCAAAAAGATAATATGGCAAAAGACCTAACATACTAAAATTTTCAAAATGTTATATAGGGCCTCTTGGATTTTAGGTGACGATATGTGTCTTTCTCAAAATAAAAATTATTTTTCGACGGCTTTCTATTTACGACAATTTTTTATGTCAAATTGTATGGAAAATGTGGTCTCGCCGCAGTTCTGTTTGTTGTTTATACTTTAATAAAGTTTTCGTCCAGTCTGATTTTGTTTGTAAGTGCAGAGCTGGAATAAAGCTTGCTCCGGTTTTTTTTTTAATAAATTTTAACTTTTTTAAATGATCAATTACTAAGGTGGTACTTGAGTTTTGACCGATACTGTATGTATAGCGCAAGGAGAGCAAGAGTCACATTTTCCACTTATTACTTTGTGAAAGTTTTTAAAATTATTTTCAGATTGTTGAGGCGTCCTCTTCTGAGGGCATGCTTGCTTTTAGATCACGAGGACGATTGTCTTGATCTGTACATCGAGCCCCTGCTGTAGGGTTTTTACTATTGTGAATGCCGCTAAGAGAGGTTGACAGAGGAAATTCGCTTTTAGTTCAGCATAAGATTTCTAAGCGCCACTATAGTTTTTTTTTTCTTTAATAAAATAAAGTGTATTACGTTCAATTACACTGAGTTTTCTTAATTAGAAACTTTGTTGAACCGTAAATATTTTTTTTTATCTCTTACCAAATTTAAATTCTTTACGATTTGGTTTTTGCTTTTCAACCCTGTTGAAAAGCCAGCAACAACAAATTCCTAGCCAAAGGTTGCAAATTTGTTTACAGATCTTATCAAAGTCGATATAAAAATACATACATATTTTATTAACGTAAAACCAAGAAAGAGTGCATTTGAAATAATCAATCTTGATTTATTAGCAGTTAAATGTGAGTTAGGCAAGTCTAGCTCTTATCGCATTTCTTATCATGAAACATTAGATGTAAGAATTTCCTGTTAGATGTTGGAACTACCTCTTATGAAAGTAAAGAATAGTCTACTAATTTTAAAAACGTATCTGGCAACTCTCGTTTTGAATTCAGCACTTAAAAATTGCATACGATGAAAAACCCGAAAATATTTTTAACTATGTATATTAACTTCTTAAATTTGGGCGTTTATGGATAAAAAGTTACCAAAGAATTAAGAATTTTAACTATCAAGAAAAATGTATTTTTAAGGTTAGACGAGAAAACTTAAATTAAATGCAGTTTTTTTTTAAGAAAAAAAAAACAGAACAGGGAAAGAGTTTGTGTAGATTTTTTCTTTGCCTTTTGAAGTTTGTTCTAGTAAAAGATTTTACTAGTACAGACTCCTGCCACCCTAATCCCACTTTTCTCCTCCCCCGTGTCCGCAGTTCATAGTACACGTTGCATATTTTTTTGTTAGGAAATTTGTAGGTATGAATGTTGGGTAACAAACTGGAAAAAAGAGTCAACATCGTCATCGTCATGTAGTACGATGTACTTTTCCAACAAATAAATATATTCAGAGATGTATTTATATGTATGTATATGCATGTACATACCTACATAGGGACATATACAGATACTCCATATACATACAGATGTTTGATTGTTTAAACAAGTATATAGTAGTAGTACATTATTATTATGTACACAAGTTTGTATAAATATTTATTCATTTCGTACATACAAATACCCCAAATGGATGGACAGACAGACATACAGACAGACAGACAGAGAGACATATATACATATAAATACTTTAAAACTTTTATAATAATTTTTTTTTTGTTGGAATTTTTGTTCTGTTACTTGTTCTTCTTCTTCTTCTTCTTCCTCTATTTTGTATGCATATGCGAGAGTTTGTATCTTTTATTTTTCCAACGTTTTTTGAGCTTTTTTTTATTATTATTTTTTCTTCTATATTAAAGTATTTTTTGCTGTTGTACTTTTTGTAGGTGATGTGTATCTATCTATAACTGGGTTTTGTTTTGTTTTATTTTTTTCATACTTTACTTGAATTTATATTTTACTGCTGTTTTTATTCTTCTATGTATATCATCATCTCACCATCATTATTATTATAGTCGGTTACCAGAATCCGCCATAAATTACTAAATATTTTGTTTTATTTTACGTATTAACTTCTAACCGGTATACATAAATAAATATTATTCAATAGATAATTTTGGTATGTACCCGTAAGATACATTTCACTCGTTGGCTCCTTAAATGGCGTTAAAACAAAAACCGATATTTTGATTGCGCTGTTTTTAGCCACAAGTGTATTTATCACATATTTTTTTTTTATAATAATTTTGTTATCTAAATTGACTTAAATAATGTTCAGAAAGAATAAATAAAACGAATGAATTTTAAAGATTAACACAATTGAAATTGTTCTTAAAAGAAAAACACACAATAAAACTTTGTTATTTAGATCAAATTAACAATTTAAAAACGCGGAATAATAAATAAAAGTTTCCAAAGTTCACTCAGACACTCAACTCAAGTACAATATGTAATAAAATAGAAAAACAATTTCATCATCAGTATCATCATGTTTTGGTGTTACAGCCCGGTGTTGGCCTTAATCTTCTTCTGCTATTCGGATCTATCTTGAGCATCTAGCACAGAAAGAAAAGCACTCGGGATAAATCAAGTTTTTTATAATTACTTTAAGTACGAGTCGTACTCAAAACAATCCTAAATGGGATTACTTTCAAAAATCAATCCCGAAATTTCTTGAAATAAGTATAAAATTCCTTAATCAGGTAAAAAAAAAAGATTCAACTTTTCGTTGTGTTTGACCCTCCGGCTTACGCATGTTTTGATTTTCTATACACATTTAAAAAGGTCTAGCCAGACTCATGTGTACTACAAAGGGTTAAAGAGTAAATTTGAACATTTAGTAAATATTTCTGGTTAAATATGTACATAAGATAAGTAAAACCATATCGGGCATGATGCTGGTGTTATTATTATTCTGTAAAGCCTGGTACTCTGTTCAACATTTCACGTGAAATGCTGTCAAAATGCATATGAAAAAAACTTGTGCGGAATATCTTTGAAATAATGTTGATGGAGTTGTACTCTGTTTATTTTGTGAAAAAGTTCCGAAATGTTTCTGGCAACTACGAAATAATGTAAGCTGCCTTTATTTCACGTGGAATTTTAAGCAAAAGCAATAAAGTATGAACTTAATATTAAAAAAGAAATTAAAATAACACAATCGGTAACAGTTTTTTTCCAAATTTACTTTTTTTTATTAAATTTTTTTATTAAAAAAAATAATTTTAGTAAAATACATGTGGCGTTTGTTTACATACACGAAACAATGTGGCATACTTTGAAGGAATAAAAACGTCAAATTGTACAAACTCGTAAGATTGGTAACATTGATAAATGCAAAAATTTTCGTGTGGAATAATCAATGTTGCTCAACATTTTTCACAAATTTGAACAGAGTACTAGAGTAATAATTTTTTGTTTCTAATTTCTTTTTTTATTTTTTTCAAGCACGGATAAAATCAACTTTATAATTCTTAAATCAAGCGGATTTTGAGATTGATTCAATTTTAGTTTTACTTAAATCAATCTCATTTTCGGATTATTTCAAGTACGAAATCGGGATTGAATATGGATAATTTAAATATTTTGTGATTGAAAATCCGTACTTGAATCAATCTTTCCGTACTTGATTCAAGAATATCCGTACTCACCGTACTATTAATACCGCTTCGGATAGATTGATTTTTCTTTTTGGAGGGTAGTTCTGAATTTACCGAGTTTTAACTGTGCTCTGGCACTCTTGCCAATTAACCAGCCCAGTTTCTGTCCCCATATCGTATTTATCTGATTACCGTCAAGTATTGATTTAATTTTTTGGTTACTAACAGCCTGACCCACCATATAGAACGCTTGCATTTTCAACAACAAACAGCTGATTTCGTCGATCGACAATGCAAGCGAACAAAAACGTAACAGTTTTCATAAAAATTGACGGCTCACTTAGAAAAATGATGCGGCCGCAAATGTGAAAATCAGTCACTTGTTTTTTAGTTGTCGACAGAGGCAGTTTTTTTTTTAATATTTTTCATAAAATTCTATTCTATCAAGCCTGTCACAGAAATCAATTCCGATCGAAAGTGATTTCGTTTCATGTGAAGCAAGATACGAATCCACTTTCGACCGGAATTCATTTCTGTGAGAGGCTTGAATAATTTTTGGTTGCTACTTGTTTGTTTTTTTGTTTACTCCTTTGTTTTTTATTCAGCTTTGTTTGTAGCACAGAGTTGCATTTTCATGCTTTACCGAATTTTATTTTTAAACCAGCGTTTTATATGTGGAATTGTGGATTTGGCAATTCAGTCATTTGAGAAATAATAAATAGATTACGTTAGAAACGTTAAACATGTCGACAAGTCGATAGTTAGTGGGCCGCTTAAGTGAACGATAATGAGTGACTTGTTGTCGCTCGCTTAAGAAGTCGATCGACATTTTGGGCCGGGCTGTTATTCTTAAAAAAAACACCTTCATCATCCCTCTTTGGACCGTAAATTTTGCGACTTATTTTCTTAAAAAAAAAACTCGCAGTTTTGTTTCATCCTTCATCGTTAACGCCCATGTTACGCAGCTATATGTAAGTACGAATAGAAGTTAAATAAAAAACACACATTAAGCTATGATTTCCATTACGTTAACGTTCGCATAGGAAATTACAATTAAAACAAAAACTAATTTTCGAATATTGTTTTTGTTTTCAATATAATTTTCTATGAGAACGTTAACGTTTGAAATCGACGAACAGGCTGTTAATGACATTAAAATGGCGGCCTCTAGATTGGTTACAGCAACCGATCCTCTTTTGATATCGCCATTAATCGTTATTGATAACTTAAAAAAAGGGTGTAATCGAAATTCTACAAAGATCTGAATACTGAAGTGTATGTTTACAGTCGATCATAGTGTTTAACCGTCACTTTCCTTAGAAGTCTAACGTATCAGATTGAATTTTTTTTAATTAAATTTTAAAGCAAATATTTGACAAAATAAACATTTTATGATTACCTTTGAAATCTTTATCGATTGTTTTAGTTTTATTCTCTTTCTCGCATAAAAAATGCAAAAAAAAAGTACTAAATAAAAAAATAAATGATTTCATTTTGATTTCTTACCGAATTTGTAGTTATTGTTATTGTTCAATTGACCTCGCTAAATAAATTTAACGAATTTGTTTTTTTTTTTTTTTATTTCATTTAATATTTATTTTAAGTATTATTTTCTTATTTGTTTTGTATTTTGTTTTTTTTTCCCTAACATTCCAATAATACAGACGTCAACGGTATTGTAATCTGTCAGTTTTGTAGTCAATCGGTTATTATTTGTTTTTTTTTTTTCGTCAATTCTACTTTTTTGTTTTATTTTATAGTTTAAAATATGGCGCCTCATTACTTCTATTAAGGTACAGTAGTTTTGACTTAGCTGCACAATCTCCTTTGCACGATTTTTTGTGCAGGTAAATCAAAAATGCAGCTATCTTAAATGCATTTACCTGCCTTAATGTGCAGGTACACAATTGTGGTTACCTGCACAAAAGTGCAGCTAAAGTAAAGTGTTTGATTTAAAAGTAGAATAAAAAAATTATTTTTTTAATACATAAATTTATATTTTATTAAAATTTTATTTCAACCCAGGAGCTTACTGGGAATCTCACAAAGAGTCTTTTTGATCGTCGACGAGCTCATTTTTTAATTGTAGACGATTCCTAGCACGGGAGAAACTGTTACACGTGCTGATTCGTATGAGAGATTCTTCCATAACGCAGCGAAAAACGCTTATATTAATCGTAAAGGGAATCGTTTATGATGTGTGTTGAGATTATCTAACGAGTCTTTCAAAAAGCATGCTAAGAGTCGTATGATACTCATGTAGGTATTATTTTACAACTCATGAAATACTCAGCCGTATGACTAAGCTATCTAAATAAGGGCATCAGGCGTATTTTTCATGCCAAAACTTCTAATTTTCATACAATTTCTATAAAACAAACCTTAAGGTCGCGAAATCAATACCATCCTGTCGGAAAATCCTTTTTTGCAGATCCTTAGACCGGTTTGTTTTATTAAAATTGTATTGGCAATAGCATTTTCATACTTCAAAAACTGTCTTATTTAGGTAGCTTAGTAATTGTTATACGACTCTTAAGCCTATAGTACACGGAATGTAAAAAGCCACATACGCATGCGGTTCTGACGTAATTTTGACCTCACTACAATACCCACAGTAGCAAGTTCGTGTTGTGTGATGACGACAAAATTACGTCAGAACCACATGCGCATGTGACTTTTTACATTCCGTGTACTATAGGCTTTACAGAGAGTCCCAAAAGGTTCATTTCAAGATTTACAGACGAGCGTGTCAAAAAATAAATAAATTAAGAAAAGATTTAGATGTTTTTGTTGTCAGATAATCACCAGAAGATTCTTTTAGGAGTTGTATATTAAACATAATCGTCTAACAAACAGCCTATGCTAGCTGGGAAATAGCAGATCATTTTAAACATGTATGTATGTATGTTTATTTAATATAAAAGAAGCATTAACAATAACAATGAGAATTCACAAAGAACATAAAACATAAAAAAACAAAATAATTGCGATTTATATTTTTATAAACACCTTAAATTGGATATTTATGTGAAAAAGTGGCCACCATATATTTTTATGTGTGCAGCTAACTTTGATGTTTTGTATGAAAATATTTTAAAGCTGCCCAAAAATATGAAAAATGTGCAGGTATACAAAATGCACGTAAACAAGGTTTTTGAAGAATAATTCCAGAAAATATTTATTTTGGGCAGTTAAGTCAAAGTGCAGCTAACTTTGATATTTTGTATGAAAATAATTTTAAAATGCCAAAAATTTTGTGCATTTATCTTAAATGTGCAGGTATAGAAAGTGCACTTAAAAAAGGAATTTGTATGGAATTAGAAAGAATAATTCCAAAAATTATCAATTTTGTGCAGTTAAGTCAAAAGTGCACGTAAACAAAAGGCAGTTAAGTCAAAACTACTGTAACAATTAAACGTCTATTTGTGATATGTATTTCGTAATAGAAAAAAATATAGTTTGTCGTTTATATTATTTACTTTAAATAAAGATAGTGTCATTGTAAAATTCACTCTTTGTTCTTAAAACATTTTTTAATTAGCTAAAATTTATGGTTAGATTAAAAAAAAAAGGAAAACAAAAACTTTAAAGTACTTTTATAAAAATGTAAATGCATAAATGTTAGCAAAAATAATATTGAGTACAAAATAAATGAAATTTTTTTAAATAATTTTTTCCACGACTTAACACACACAATCTAAGCTATTTTTAATGAACACGTTCATTAAAAAATAAAACAATTTTTAATTCTTAACAAACCGGTCGTACTAGGAAACTGCATTCAGCTGGTCTTAACGAAACCTTGGACCAGTGTTTGAAAATAAACACTAAATATCGCTCCTTAGTGTTCGGTTTGGTTGATTTGTGGAAAACACAAACGCTAATAGTGTTTGTGTAGAAAATCATTAAAAAAAATACCGTTTCCCTTTTAGCCCTCTTTCGCACACAAAAATAATACTGTTTGTATCAAACTCAACAATAGATGAGAAGATTTAATTCCGTTCAGTTTTTTTTTTAATCCACAGATTTCATTGTGCTCGGCTCGGCTCATTAATGTTCGTCCCTTTTGTCTGGTAAAAAAAAACCAAACATATTTTACAAAAACAAAATACAAATACGAAAAAAAAAACAAAAAGCCAGCAAAATAATTTTACACAAACAAAACAATACACACAAAAAATGTTCGTGGTTAGGTCGGTGCATACATTAAGGGTATTCATTTCAAAGTTGTTTTGGTTGGAAAAATGGAAAGAAGAAAAATTACACTCTTATTGACGTGAACGGGGGTTTTTTTTTGTAAAAAGTACAAACTGTCAAAAAAAATCTGCCAAATAATTCGTGAAAGTAATTGATATTTTCAATATGCCAAATAAGTGCAAAAAGTGAATTAATTAATTTATTTAATTGTCACATCATAAACTAAAATTGATAATATTTACGAAAATAAGGGTATGAAAAGGTACATTTTCATGAAAACAATACAATATAAACTTTGAAATATTAAATTGCAGAAATGTTTACTTCATTCATTTCATTTCTTTTTTTTTAATTCTTTTTTAATAACTTTTTTTATTGAACTCATTCCTAATGTGGGTTTTTTCTTTTTTAAAGTTAAATGAGAAAGAAGTTATGTTTAAAATGTTGTAACTATAAAAAATAATTTTTAAAATCAGAGTTGTACAATTCAAGAGTTTATAAAAAGAGATGTAATTTTTCGTACTTTGTATTAAAAATTAGCAATTTTTTATGAATGGCAACATCATTTCGGTTGACGTTTATAGTAGAAAATTACATCTTTATATCCTGACTTTTTTACACTTGGTTATAGTGTGACAAAAATGTAACTCTTGTGGTTGTTGTATAACAAAAATTACATTTTTCCACTTTTCCATTTTTCTAACATATTATTTTATATTTTTTTTTTTTTTAATTTCCTAATTCAATCCCGCGAAGCTTTTCGCTTGTCTGCAGGAGAGAAACCAGAGTCTCTGGCGGGAATCGAACCCGCAACCCCGGCGCTGATAGACTAGCTCACTACCAGCTAGCCTACCGGGGCGAGGCACTCAAATAAAAAAACTGAAATGAATACCTTTAATTATTGTTTGCTTATTTCTTTATCAATGTAAAAAAGAAACATTATAGAACATTAAAATAGAATGTATCACTACAATTGTTCTGTTTTTTAACTGTTTTTTTCTGTTTCAAATTTTTTTTTTTTTATTTTTTAATTTTCGCAAATCATTACTTTTTATTGTATTAAAGTTTTCAAACAAAAACACGTTCCGCGATCTAACTTTCCCTTTTTATAATTTTTTTTTACATGCTTTGACTGTCAGTCTGGGCTATCTAAATTTTTTTTACCAATGCTACTTCGTTTTAAAAAACTTGGCGAAAGTGATAAAGAGTATCAAATTGGCCTCCTGTCGCATGTAGCTTTTGTTTCGAAATCACTTACATATTTTTTAGTAGCTTTTTTCTATATCTATTTTTTTCTGAAATATGTATGTAGTTAAAAAATAATGAATAACTTTTGAATGCGTTCATTTTGGGACATCCCTTGTAAAATTCATTGGTTCTATCAGTAAAATTGTAAGAAGTGCTTTCATTTTTTTTCTGATTACTCAACACATTATTTTGTAGGCGAAGTTTTTACTGAGTACGTAGGTAATTTTAATTCATTTTATTCATTCATTTTAAATGAAATTCTTAGTCTGCTTCAAGGCGAATTAACTACAGGTGGTATCGAAACGGCATCTGATTTTGACAGTTCGAGCTTATTTCTTTTGATTTGTCATTGTTTTGCTAAGAATGGTTGACATTTCGAGCTATAAGCACTAACAATGCAATGCAAAAAACCCTATGTTGTTTGTGTTGTTTTTGGATTGTTGTAGTTCCGACACCACTTGTAGTTGAATTCGCCTTGATATGCTTACACACGTTTCATCTTTTGATGCTCCACTCTTATGTGTTTAGGTGAGAGAAGAAATAAGAAAGGGGGTTAGTACGGAGATGCCTGTACTCGGTCAGTACGCTTTGTGTTTTTATTCGTTGGTATATGCACAACGATGGCTGCATGTAATTTTGTTCTTTTCTATTTCTCTTTAATTCGCTGTTAATAAAATTGTTGTTGTTTCGAACCAAAAAAAGTTGAAGCCGATTGCTGCGTGTGATTTTATTGGCATCTTTAAAAGGGAATTGAAAAGAAGTTGAGCATCAAAACATAAAACGTGTAAATTCAGACTTAATAAACCGGTTTATTTTGAAAGCTTTTCAAATCGGTTAGTTTTGAAAGCTATTCTAAATGGTTCTATTTGAAGACTCTAAACAAAATCTGTTAATTTTTAAGGTGTTCTATAAGGTTTTTATAAAAGTTTTGATGTTTTTAGCCCATTTTTCTCTGTACTGGCTTCGAGTGATCTAAATAAATCGGCTCATATTTTATAATCTTAACCCAACAAACACGAGGTCAAACCTTTTGATATGAAATGATTTTATCATTAGACACCAACCATAATTCTCAAACGTTTTTCAATTGTTTGGTTTTAACATTTAAATTCAAATTGATAATGATTTGAAAATAAAAATGTTAAATTCAAATCAAATCTAAACTTGGCAATACTAAAGCGAAAAATAAATGTAAACATTAAAAATGGCGATTAAAGTTACATTTTTACTTCGTGGTTAAATGTGTTTTACAAGTGAACGAATACGAATTAAAAAAAATAAAACGGCAAAGTGAAGAAATTATAAGTTTGTTGTGTGATCGTGGTCTACAATCCTCAAAAGAAAAAGGAGCAGAATTATTTCATCTTTGAAAGAATTAGAGGACGGAAAGAACATTATTACATCTTTTAGCTGTGTTGCCGTTTATTTAAATAAATAATGAATTTAAATTAAAAAAAATTAAAAGTGCTTATTTATGTTCCACATTGTATTAACATTTGAAAAACATTTGAGATTGAATTTCCCCTTTTTGTTGAGAATGCTATGATTTTCAAATCATTATAAAACGTTTGAAGATTGAGAAAATGTTTGATTTCAAATCATTTTCAATTTGAAATCAAACCTCCTCTTTTGTTGGGAATACACAGCAGGCAAATTAAGGCATTCGATACCGATCGAAATTGCAATACAATTTTAATGCAAATTTTGATCGATATCAAATACCGTAATTTGCCCCCAGGTTTATATTTGAAGCTACTCTCAATAAACCGATTTACTTTTTTAGCTACCCTAAACAAACCAGGCTTACATTTTAACTACTTGTATGTTGTCTTAATTATTGACAGTTCCTCTTTAAACCAAAAGGTTATTTTATTTAATTGTTACGCCATTACAACAGATCATTTATCACACATCTGTTTAACCCTGTAAAATGTTCATTATTTAATTTCTTGCTACTTTACTTTTCACATTTTCTTAAAATTAGGAACATTTCTAGAACAAAATAAAACAAAAAAAAAAAAAGAATCTACACTTGTCCTGTCATCATTAGTTTATCTGTAAACAAAAATCTATATTTTACCAGTTTCTTCTGGTAGGATGACAATGTTTGTATGGTTTTGCGTGCGTGTTAAGAGATACAACATTAATCTACCGCTGTTTCTTCGTTGTTGTTTTTACAAACAAAAATGGAAAAATAATTCACATAATAGCAGGAAACGCCCTTATTTGTTTATGAACCTTTATGAGCAAGAACCCACACACAGTCACACACACATACTCATGGATACACTTACAGCTGTAGCACGTTCCGTTCCTCTACTGTCATCTGTTCTTTCTACTTCTTTTATTTTCTTACATTTACAATTTTGTTTTTCCTTTTTTAAGTTTCTTTTTTTTTTAATTCGCTGCAAAATTGGAAAGAATGACAAGAAAAGTGTGGAAAAAGTATAAAAAATAAGTGCAGAAAAAAATCTTTGGAAAAATTTAAACATGTTCAGGACGTAAACGAGTTAGTGAGTGACTGAGTGTAGCAGAGACGGGGTGACACAAAAAGTGATTGACTTAAAGCAGGTTGTTTAGCACCCATTATTGTAAAACCGTTTCCCTTATGGACTTGTATTAAATTCAACCTAATTAATACTCAAATATTAAAGGGTGATTTTTTTAGGGGCATAAACATTTTTTAAAAATAAAACACAAAAAATTTAATGGAATGACAAAAATGTTTTATGAGTTTACAAATTTCATGGCCTCCACAACTGTGCCTTATGAGCGCCATCCTGTCAGTCCAATTTTACAGCACTTTTTCAAGCAAATCTGCGCCCGGTTTCTAAAAACTACAAGTTACAAATCTACAAATAAAACATATTTGAAACAAAAACAAAAATTGTAAAATTGTTGCTTTTTTAACGTATTTTACTTGTTGATTTGTAACTTGTAGTTTTGAGAAACAGCGCCCTGTTCTAATTTCGTCAATAGTGCTTCGAATGTTGGCTTCTAAATGATCAGTCGTTGCTGGTTTATCAGCATTCCAATAAAAATAATGGAGCTTCCACCGAAGCAGGCTTGTAAGGAAGAAATGTAAGAGTTTCGCTTACCATACCGCTTACGGAAGACACAAATTTTATATGGCGAGTTCGCACTTTGAAGCAATACATTTTTGACAAATAAAGCGCATAAAAAAATTGTTGAATGTAACGATCAGCTTTACACACTGAATGTTTTGATACAGTTATTTTTTTGTATTCTCCCTTACAAACCTGCTTCGTAGTAAGGGAATCCTTTGGCATTTGGAATGTTATTTTTTTTTTATAAAAGTTGTGGAGAGTTCTTTCACTTACTTTACTGCATGTCTTATTGCGTAGAGCATAATTAGTGCTTCGCAAAATTATGAAATTTTTTATTGGGACAGACCACAGATTTGACGTTCCCCCACAAAAAGTAGTCCAAAGTTGCCAAATCACACGAGCGAGGTGGCCAATTCACAGGTCCATCACCAAACGTTTGGCTCAACAAAGTGATAGTTCACGCGCCGACTTATTGGAAAAAATTCTCCTCTAAATGATTTACAATAACATGTGAAGTAAAAAAGGTAATCACGAATCATTTGTCTGAAGCGTTCGCCATTCACGGTAATATTGGCAGCGGTTTCGCATTTAACGACTAATGGGCCGATGACAATTTCGGCAAAGTAAAGGCCACCAAACAGGGACTTTTTCGGATTGTAATGGAGTCTCAAGATTTTAATGAGGATTGATGCACTCCTAAAAAAATCGACAATTCTGCTTGTTTACATACCCGTTCAGTCGGAAATAAGCCTTATTATGCAGAGAAGCTCTACGGCTTCGCAGGGCTAGCTTCTAAGAAAAATGTTAATAATTTCAAAATGCAAATAAATAAATGCAAAAAAAAATTAATCGTCGCTGAAGATGGATTTAACGATAACAATCTGGTTCAAGTTCCAGTTGGTTCTCAGCCCATGTTCCGAACACACGATGAAATTGACGGTCCGCTGTTTTTAGGTTTTGGATCTTGTTTGGCTGTTGGACAAGATCTTTCCTTCTCATTTTCCAAGCAGTGGACGGTCAGACAACGAGTTGCTGAGAACGGCTTTCGATCGATAATTTATGTCCTCTGTCACATTCATGCCTACATCGGCGATCGCTTTTTCTGCACGCACGGTACGGACTTAATTTTGATTAATATTATTTAAACGAGTGAACGCGCTCATAAATCGATTTATAGTAGCTGGTCAGATGAACTATTATGCGCACCGTAATTTTGACAAGCTGCTCTTTAAGCGAACTGGGCGCGAATTTTGGAAATCAGTTTTCACGATTTGTAGACGTTGGTTTGGTGTAAGTCTTTACGTCTTTGATGGGGACTAAAGAAACTTCAAACTCACTTCAGTTGTATGACAGCTAGTTTAACAGTTAGCCCTATCGGAAGCTATACGGCTAAAAAAGAACAATCTAGTTTTTTTTTTACTGTCGTTAAAGATGTGTGTAGTTTTTTGACGAATTTAATGCAAAAATTTTCAGGTTTCCACAAAAAAAAAATTTAGTACCTTTTTGCACCTGCTTTAACTTTTTCTTTGTTTATTGATTTAATTTTGATTATGTTTCTTTACACAATTTCGTATATTTTTCTGTTTTAGTGAAAAAAGAATCAACAAAAAAAATGATAATTTGTATACAGCTGTCGGTTTAATTTGTTTGTTTTAACATTTTTGTTAACAAAAAAATTTTAGCACAAAAATTTTATTATATCGGTTTTTTTATTTAAATATTTATGTACTGATGATTGCATAATAAAATTGAAATTTAGTTTAAAATTAATTACAAGGTCAGAGTGGTGAAGACAAAAATGCTTTAAGAAATTAACGATAAACTTTTAGAAACCTATTAAATTTACTTAAGTTTGCTCATTTAAAGTTATCAGTTTGCACGTTAAAGATTATTCAGAAAAGTACTTGAAATATTTTTCGGGCCTTTCAGATTCAGTTAGTTCATTATGAAAAATGATGGACATTCATTTCAAATTTCATTTGCAGTATCATGTCAAATGAACCAGATTTTTCTTTACAAAACCATGACAAATGAACTTATTTCATTTTGAATATTATGATCACCAAAGTACCAGTTTTATTTCGAGTATATTTTATGTAAAATAGACTCATTGAGATTTACAATCCATATTGAACTATTCATTGAACTATTTACAAAATAAACCCTGCTCATTTTAGTTGTTATAAGAATGAACCCGTTTCAATTAAATGAGCAAAAAAAGGAACACGTGTTTGTTAGTTTACAGTTACAAATGAATCGGTCTACTAAGAGTAGCTTTCAATGTGAATCTGGTTCGTTTGAAAACAATTTAAGTTAGTTTTTAATAGTTTTTTAAGTTTACCTACACCCAGAGGATATTTTGTGTATCTCACCACGTCAGGTTAAGGCTACGAATAAAGCCTAATACCCTGCCTGGTGAAGGATTATAAATTTCAGTTGGCCATACATATGTTCTGAAATTTCGTCAACAACCTCCCAAAATAAACTACTCAACAAGTAGGCTAAGTTCCGCTTTATCACGAGACAGATTCACGATAATCTTCGACTGCCTTAACCCAGAAGTTGTCGTCCATGTGTGAAGAAATTCACATTCGGGTTATGTTTGTGATCGACAGTGACGCCGAAGAAAGGCCCAGAGCATAAAAATGAACGGCGAGCGCGAACGTTTGCAAAGCAGTCAGCCCTTTCGTTGCCCTCATGGTCGGGTAATCAACACAAATTGAAGTCATTGTGTTTACCCAGATTGTTTAATGTCACTGTTGGCGCTGGTAGTCTACATCCCTTTAAAATCTACCACACTTTTTGACACCTATTTTGACACCTATTTTGACACCTTTTTTGAACTCTTTAATTCTCTTTGCACAAGAGCCCAATATCTCTCAACTGGCCTTAGCTCCGGGCAGTTTAGAGGATTTGCCTCTCTTGGTACAAATACCACATTATTGTGCTTGTACCACTCCAGAGCTTTCTTACCATAGTGACAAGATGCCAAATCAGGCCAAAAATAAGTGAACACATTATGATGTCTTATGAATGGAAGAAGCCTTTTTAGTAAACATTCCTTGATGTAAATTTCGGTATTTATAGAGCCTGTTGTAACAAATGTTGGCTCCTTTTGCCGCAACTGCATATTGCTTGCCATACCAAGAACTTTTTGGGAAATTTTGTCTGCTTTTGGGTCCTTAACTTCTCTTCAACGTTCCCTCGTGCATTAGCAACATAAAAATTTTGACCTGGAAATTGCGAAAAATTTGCCAGAACAAACGTATCGTCGTCCATTATGCAGCAGGAATATATTTTTATAAAACTTGCCTTCAATTTCCGAGCTCTGTGTTTGGCCTCTGAATTTTTGAACTTTGTATGTTTTAAGACCTGCATTGGCTTTAACTTTTCGTACCAAAAAGTTCGAGCACTGAGCCAACTGGGCTGCTTTCCTACCGAATGTGTTGGGAGCTCTTTTGAAAATCCTTTATATTTTTTTGGCCTTAGAAACATCATGTGGACATTTCTCTCTACCCGAACCAGGTTTTCTATCAACGGACAAGTTCTCTTGATACCGTTTAATAACATTGGAAATTGTTTGGCCAACTTTTTGTAGGACCAAGTTGGGTTATGTTGAAAACATTTAATAATTTTAGTACGCACTTCTTCCTCGTCACCCATTTTATTCAATTTAACAACAAATGAAGAAAATTTACATTTGACATAACAGCTGACAAACTTTTCAAAGGTAACTTGACCAAAAAAAAAAATTCAAATATTACTTGGGTTAAAAGTTTTAAGGAAAAACGTGTGTTAAGATTTCTTCGATCGCACTCTTTAAAAGGATAGCGAATAGGCAGGCCACTTTGGAAACCCGAGCACATAATGCCCGCGCTAGTATCACCTGTTTCGAACTGGTTTATTAGGAAAATTTTTAAATTTTCCGGATTATTTGAAACTTTTATGAAAAAATTAAACGTTTTTGTTAAAAAAGGTAAGAGTGTTATATTCGCTGAATCTCTGTGATACCCTACACCGAGAGTTAGAATATTCAAGAAGTAGGCTTAATATGGAGCCAATGGTAGATTATGAACAATCATAACGAAATCTAGTAGTATGATTCTTAGGCTCTGTTCACACCTATTGAAATATTTGACGCCCTACACGCAACCACTAGATGTATTAAAATATTATTTGCTTTTGCAAAATGTTTGGCCAGATCAAACATCATTTCACAGTTTCTATATTGCATCATTCAATTATTTTCTTACAAATGAAGCTTAGCAAATCAATAGTTATTGTTAAAAATAAAGCTAAAGTTTGATCAAACTATTGGTCATGTTTTTTTTTTTTTTTTTTTTGATTTTTTCGTCAAATATTTGTTAGGTCTGAAAATACTTTTAGTCATATGGATCCAGTTTGTGCTAAATTTAATAACAATCGGTGCATTCCGCCATCAATTAATATTAGTTTTCCTAACAGAAATATCAATTTTTTTAAGGTGGCTGTTGGTCCACATGTGGATTCGTAACACTTCTTATACTTAACGGAATATGTTGAACTTCAATACCATACGGCTAAGGAGAACTAGAAGAAATTTGACGCTAATACTTTTCTTTTATTTTTAGTCGTTCGAAAGTTGGCGTGATTTCAACAGACTGGCATGGCTTAATCGACTAAGAATTACTCAAGGACCCAGAATACATGCACTTTAAAGGGTCTAGGATTAATATTGAAACATAATTCACATGGAATGATAAACTTAGTATACCCTCATTTACCTCTATAAAGAGAAAAGAAATGTGGATAATTTTAATAACTAAATGTTACTGTAGACTCAGTCATGGAATTGTTCTGTAAAAGTTATTTCCTAAATCCTCAATATTTGCTAAAAATTTCAGTTTCCTAGTGATGGTCAGAAAAGGTATACTTTTTGTTTTTTTTTTTAGTTAAAATAACTAAACTGCATTTTTGTACGGTTGCTCTAGGCTTGCCAGATTCAAGTTTGAACAATTCTTGACATTAACTGAAAAAAAATTTTGTTTTTAAAAAGAATTCTTGACAATTAAAAATTTCCATAAAATAATATTTTATAAAAATGGCAAAATTGTTAAAAAAAAATAATTTAAAAGCATAAAAATACAAACAGCTGAACTCACACTATTCGCACCAAAAATTTCTGTACTTTTTTGTTTTAAGTCAGCTTTTGTAACGTTTTTAATTCTAAAACCCAACATTCCAGACAAACAAAGTTTGTTGGAGAGAGGGGAATGAAGTAAAGTGTGTCACGCATACAGCGTCGCCCAATTACCAACAAACTCTGTTTGGCAAGAATGTCCACATTGTAAATTGTGTCTTAAGTGTTTTGAGTTATTATAGCCTTATCACACTTGTCAACATCTACCATCAATTGGCGGAGATGTTGAAATTTTTTTTAAGAAGTTCATAGGGCCATAAATCATCATCTTTACAAGATGTCCTTATCTCATTGTATTCCATTATACATCTTCCGATTATTTAAGTGTCATCTTTAGAAGAGTTGCATTAGTATTGTGGCATCACTGACAAAATGACATTTGCTTAAAAGCAGGGTTACCATTTGTAGATACATACATAAAGTGTGAATGCTTGTTTCAGATTTTCAACATCTTTCATGTGTTTCTCCGGTAGACATGCGGAAAACACAAACGCTTAGTGTTTGTGTAGAATATCATTAAAAAATAACGTTGCTCTGTTTGTCAACTTTCGAACACAAAAATAATACTGTTCTTATCCAACTCAACAAAAAGATGAGAATATTTAATTCCGTTCGGTTTTTTTTCTAACCACAAACTTTATTGAGTTCAGTTCAGCTTATTAATGTTTGTTCGTTTCGGTTGTGCGTAGCGCCCTTTTGGCTGGTAAAAAACCAAAAAATACACATACAAAAAAAAAACAAATTGGCCAGCAAAATAATTTTACACAAACAGAACATATACGCAGTACACACACAAGCCGCTTGTGATGCGGTCGTTGTTAAAATTTTTGTTTGTTTATTTCTATATCAATGTAAAAAAGAAACATTATAGACCATTAAAATATAATGTTTGTCTACAGTATCACAGCAATTGTTTTGTTTTTTAACGAAGAACAGAACATTATATAATAGTGTGTGAGCCGAACGCTAATGTTCTTTTTATTTTCGAACACTGTTTGAAACCTTCCTCTCAGTGTTGCCAAGTTGTTGATGTTAAACTAAAACTATGAAATGTGTATTTTCTTTTTACACCGCTTTTAAGGAAAAGCAACAGATAACATGCTTTTTTGGTTGGGCTTAAAAAACTTAACAAAACAAATTTTTTATTGACTTTTGGCGAGCATATCAAGAAAAATCAAGGAAGACATTTTTCCATCAAACTTTCTCCTAAAAAAAAATACAAGAGAATAAATCTTGGAATATTAAACAAAACGGTTACATTTAACTAAACTAAACAGAAAAAACACAATTTTTGTCACGCCATTTTGCAGCTCTATACCGGATTTATAAATAATGTGCTCATGAGGTTTTTTTGTATTTAGACAACTGTCTATAAACAAATTTCCAAATCACAACTTGGTGGTAAATTAATGAATGTATCTACTCAATTCTATAATATTTTTTTCTTGTTTCTGTTTTTTCCAACAGAAAAATTTTATTGTTTGTAGTTGGTCATACCGATAACAGAAAAAAAAAGATTGAAACAAGCAAATATTGAGAAACTTGAAGAAAAATCTTTGCAAAAACTTATGAGTCCAAGTATTATAAACTTTTGTATTTGTAAGTATGAGTTCTTAAATGGTTGCACACAAATGGCAAATCAATAAAATACAAAATATTTCTATTTCTCGCAAAGTCAGCTCAACGAAAGACAAAAACACAACAACCTACAGCAATAAAACTTGAAAGACAGAAGGGCAAATGGGTGGACAGACGGGCAAACAGACGACGGACTAGTAGATAGACAAGTGGTAAGTAGCAGCAGCAGGCAAAAAAAAAAAAGATTTGAAAATAAAAGAAGTAATAATGTAATACAATCATGCCACTTCTTCTCGACATATTCAAACGTAATACATTCATATGAGTATATGAACAAAAATTGCTTAGTTGTAGATACTAAGAACCAAACGTACAAAAAGAAACAACAAATATATGGATATTCATATGCCAATAACAGCAACAACAAGAACAAAGTCAGCAGCAAAAACAAGAACAAACCTAATGGAAAAATCCACTTAAATCTAAAACCAAATGTCGTCAAAACATTACAACATTATTGAAATAAAAATACACACACTCACATACAATTACACACACACACACACACACACACACAGATATTCCTTATAAATGTTAAAAATATAGAATTATTTACGTACATGACAAAAAAATAAAAAAACAACCAGATAAAAGAAGTTAAATAATAGCAAACGAAAAACACACTTACACACATAAACACAAGAAGGCAAAAATAATGAGCAAATCAGCCACAAAAACAAAAAACATACAGATACCAATAATAAAATAAAATGAACAAAATATCCGAATATTTCAAAGTACAAGATAAAATAGTGTTCAGCACCAAAAATTTTGCAAACAGAAAAAAAGTAGTATCCAACAAATACAAAATGTTAACACCGTCGCCTGGTGTAGCTCCCTAAACGAATTCTCGTAAAAACAGTCGAAAAATATACAATTTTAGATGTCAGAGCTTGAAATAATTTGTATCTTAAAGCACCAAAAGCCATCTGAAGGATTAGCAGTATTTTATTGATTTTAAAAGATTTTCTTTTTTTTTTGTCTAGAGAAAGCTTAAATTGAATGTGAATTAGAGTTAAGGAAACAGATGATCTGTTTATGGCTGATTAAGCTAAGGATGGCTTCACTAAAGGTTCTAAGGATTTGATTGTGGAAGTAACTTCCTCAATTCTTCATGAGATATAATAAAATACCTATTGACCTCGGATTAAACACTCACTTTAACTGAGACTCAATCTCTCTCTCTCTAATCTACACGCAAAGAAAAAACATGGTTGTGGTAAACATATTCTAAGAGCAACATATTATGATAAGATTCATGATTGTAGTCACCATATTACGATTGTTATTAAATCATATTATGACCAAATATGTTCGTAATATTACATCATAATATTTTTCCCTTAATCATATTATTATCCTGTTAATCATAAAACGTTAAGAAGTTATAATATTACTGTCATGGCAATCATAATAAGCTTAGAAGTAATCATATTATTGTCATGGCAATCATAATAAGCTTAGAAGTAATCATATTATGATGCAAAGTGATATGAACTGTTATACATAAATTTTTTACATCATAATATGATACAACTTTAAACATAATATTTTTATTGGGAAAAAATACTTATGATAAAATAAAAAACATAATATAGTTACTGTAATCTTTTTGTCGTAGGTCGCCATTATTTATAAATTATTTTATGGAGTTTTCATTATTTTTCTCTTAAAATAACACAAAACTTACCAGTAATGGTTAATATTTTGCACCAATATTTCACAAATTTTTCCACCACTTTAAGATTATTAAAATATTTTAGCAAAGATATTTTATTTTGTGACACTACAACCCTTTTTTATTGTTTTTTCTTTAATTTTTTTTTAATTTCTTGTTTATTTTAATGGTTATTTTTTTATTATTTAGCCACTCACTAACAAATAATTCGATATGTTTATGTAAAACACGACACAACTGATACAAAATTATTTTACAAATGGCGATACCAAAATATTATTAGATTAACGATATTTTGATTGCATCTTAAACTTATTATGATAAATGTATATAAAGTTATCATGTTATGGCTATTAAATATCATTATATGGTTGTGAGTAATATAATATGTTTTGAAAGTTATCATAATTTAGTTGTTAGAAAAATAATTATTTTTCGGTCAACAATACTCAAATTTATAATTGCGATAAACATTAATATGTTTACAGTAACTATAATATTGCTGATATTTAATAAAAATAACAATTATTTGTGTACAACAACAATATATTGTTACAATAAACACAGTGTGGTTGCCGTAACCATGCCCAACCATATTTTTTCTCTGCGTGTAAACAAAATTGGAGTTTTATCTACAATTAAATAGTCTTCAGAGCGTAAGTCATTCGAATTAAACGAATTAAACCCAGCGTCTAATACAAACCGGATGAGGATCATAACAAATTACAATGTCGGCCTAAAAGAATCGGTGGTGTGGTCATTCATAATCAATCGAAACCTACAATTAGAAGTAACCAGCCGATTTGTTTTCAGCATACCGAAATATCGCGGCGGCCACGCTTGGCTACTGATAATTCCGATTTCTAGAACGCGCTTAATAGTGAATTTAGTTGCAAGCAATTAAAAATTTAAACACGAAAAGAAGGAGAAAGAAATAAGCAAAACACTGTAGTACATTTTTTTTTTTTAATATTAATTTATAAATCACAAACACCAATTCTGTAGTGTACCGTTTTGGTAAAATAGCACAGTGCGACAAATGGTAGGGGTCAGTGATCGGCGAGGATTCTGCTTACCGGGAAAAGTATATCGGTCAGAAAAAAAGTGATACAACGTGTCCCGGAATTCCGCTGTCGCACAGTGCAATCACTTCTTGATAACCCTGTTTTTATCAACGTTTGTCTTGAAGTAGCGTTGGCGCTCTGATTTAGGTATGAGATTTTAGTGTTAAAGCTATGCGGAAGAAAACGTTCCGCTTTTCGCTCTTGTAAAGGTATGGCAAAAATTCAGTTCATTCGCAAAGAAATTAGAGGCTCTTTAAGCATCTCAGGAAGCAAATTACGGCATTCGATCATTTAAATTGTATTGTAATTTCAATCGATATCAAGCTGCGTAGGCAAATTACGCTTTCAAAAAATATCTTTATTTTTAGTTTATTTGTATAAAAAATTTTGAATTTAAGAATACATTCTTTTAAAGTACTCGTAAAAGGTTAGAAGGATTCTGTATTTTTAAGGTTGTTCTTGTTGTGTCTTTTTGGACATAAAACTTATAAAGGTTAAATTGTTTTATTTGGTTGTTCTGTATTTTTATATTAATCTCGTTTATTTCGTTGGTTTTTTGTGTCGTCTCTTTTTTTTTTTTTGTGGGAGCAGACAGCACCAGATATACAATTTTTGTGTAAATGGATGGAGATGGATGGAATTTATGGTTTTCTGTGTGTATGATTGTACCTTATTATTTGCCACTGTTTAGTCTGGTTAAATAGTGGTAAGCATATTAAGGAAGTTTCTGTTCTGTTTTACTTATTTATCTCCGTTGTTGTTATTTTTTTTTTATTTTGTCGTCTTAAAGAAAAAAGGACCACAGCAACAACTACAACAAGAATAAAATGTGGCAGCTTTACTTTATTAAACTTTTTTTTAGCATTTAGACTTTAAGAAGCAAAAAGAATAAAGATGAATAAACGAAAAGTGTAAAAAAAAACTCAACTTCTCTAAAAACAGTTTGGTGGTATTTTTATGTGAAACGTCGAGGGGTGAGAGGTTTGAGAGGTGGGTTATTTGGTAAGAAATGAAGAATGAAAATAGTAGATAGAGAGACAGCAATTGAAGTTTGAAGTACATGTAAAGGATGACACGAATAGATAGTAAGGAACATGTGAATGGCGAAGCCAACAACAAAAAATAAATAAATGATTAAACTGAAAAGCGAAGAAGGAGAAGAACTTTATTTATGCTCATAAAGAGTCGAACTTATTCTTTGTAACAACAACAATTTTCTGTATTTTATCTGTTGTTCTTTTTTTTGTATTTTTTTTTTATTTTTTCTTAAGAAAAGAAAATTCTAGAAATATTCAGAATATATGGAAGAGAGCAACGGCATCAACATCTTATAACATCTGATCCTGCATCAGAGTATTTTAAAATAAATTTCGAAAGAGTAACATATTTGGGACCCATGGACCCGCAAAAAAACAAAAATGTTAGGCGGGTAAGATTCATGTAGAATAGGGCTATAACTTATTCACACTTTTTGCGCATATCAAAAACGGCATAGTATAGTCGGGTAGAACATTAAAAGTTATTAATAAAAAATATGATTATTTTTTCGGATTGTTAAAAAAGCTCAAGCAGGTATCGGGTTTGAAAACAACCATTTTTATCTCACGGAAATGTTAAAAAATAAACACCTGATATTTGTATATATTCCTATACGCATTACTTAAATGCTATTTTGCAATTTATCCACTGCTTTAGAGTTTAAAATTGTCGTACGGTTTACAATTCATCGCAGTTAAAAATTTCTTGGAAGGTTTTAGAAATTTGCTACCCTGCGTGAGGTTTTTTTTTGCAAAACGACGGAAGACAGGTGTTTTTATTACTAAAACATTCTTGGCCACTCCGTTGCACTATGCCAATAATGTGGTTATCGCCCTAATGATGTACAATTTCTTCAATCCTGAAAGGTTACTCTTCATTTTAGTACATTAAGGTTTCTCTTCGTCGAATCGACGAACTTTTAAAAAAAAAAATTCAAGCGGAATGATTTTAAAGTAAAAAATAAAGAAAAATCTGTTTTAGTCAAGCATTTTATTAAAAAATAAAAAATAAAAATTCTTTTTCTCTTGGAAATTCAAACGAATTTGAAGTCTTTTTTTTTTTTTTTTGTTTTACAAATTAAAACAAAGTTTATAATTGCAGATAATTTGTGGCTCAATGAAGTTAAAGTGGTGGAATACCCCACAGTGAAGAAGAAGATACAAATTAATAAACTATTTAAAACACCAAAAACTTAAAAGGTAAAAAAATTACTTTTTTCTTACTCAGCCTTTAAAGATAATCAGTCAAATAATACAAATGAAAAAAAATATTTAGTTCAAAGTTCAATTTTATGTTCACAACAGATTCTTCAGATGCTTCTCTGGCATATATTTCATGTACTTTTCGTCATTCTGAGTTTGCTATAGGGATAGAGTTTGCAAATTTTACAGTCTTTTGGTCCTTTGATAACATTTATGACGGATTCTTGTCGATTCGATATTTTATTTTAAATTTGTTCCTTAATTAAGGTCTGCAAGGTAGGTGTCATGAGTCTGCCTCTTAAATAGGGATCCAAGAGAGATTAATGAAGATTTTTCAGATACTGTTGTCGGTTTTTGGGTTTTCGATCTTTATGGAACATATTATGAGTAATATTTAAAATTCCAAAAAAAAAAATAGACACCTAAACTTGTTACTTTTCGTCTTGCGACCTCTGAATTTCAACATTAAAAAAATGAGGACGCGGACGTCCACTCACTACAGGCTTTTTGCATCAGTTAACGTTGTTGACACAGAATTCATTACTTACAATACACTAACTAGAAGTCAAAAAATATCTAGTTATTATTTAACTACTAGTAAGTTGAATTGTAAGTACTTACAATAGACTTACTAGAAGCCAAAAAAATCACAAGTTATAGACCTAATAAGTAGTTTTTATTGCACAACGAAAAGAAATAGATGTGTGTTGGCAACATTGTATAATGCTGTTTATGTTATTTCTATAGGTTATGTTCACCTTTTTATTGAATAAATTAAACCACTGTGCGACTAATTGCATAATATGGGACAAAACGGAAATAAAATGGCGAATATCATATACAATAATATGGCAAGTGTATGGTCCGCTTTAAGATTTTCTTGAGAAAGGAGTGCTTAAACTTGAGAAATTTAGATGAGAAAGAATTTGAGAGAATTGTTAGTTCTGTAAAAACGAATCGATTTAAATAAAAGTTAAGATATCTAAACTCGAAAAGGCATAATTAATCTTGAGTATTTTTGAACACTAATAAGTGTAGAGTGCAGTGCGTATTTAAAAAATAGTTCCCATTAAACTTAAATAAATATAATTTATTTTTTTTTTATTGTAATTGTTACTACATATTTATTCTCAGCTCTTTCAATATTTTCTCCCTGTCTCTTTTTCTCACTTTAATTTTTTTAATTACATACATTAAATTCAAGTTAAATAAATTAAATGAGACGGATGAAAATTATGCAGAAAACAAATTTCTACTTCATATTCCTGCCGCCAGTCAGTCCTCGACTTTTTCAGTATGTAACAAAATTTTATATAGAATCTTCTCATTAGTAACAGCGACCGAATGAGTGAGATTCTATTATACACATGTATGTACATACAAACGTACTTATATGCATTTATAATATTGTACAATATATTATATAATTATATACTTATAATTAAATATGCGCTTGTATGGATTTTGTTATATACATTTTTTGTAGTACATCAGTTATTATTAAGTACATACTTTAGTAACACATAAACTTGTTAACAATTTCCTTTGGCAACAACAAAAATTAGCAAAGTTCTTTATACATACATATAAATACAATAACAATATGTATTCATTATAACTGTTACAACAACTAATAATAATTAAAATAATAATGATAACAATAATAAAAACAGCAACAATTTCATATAGAATTTCTCAGAAAATTACCTGCTTCAATAATAAGTAGTAGTAAACTGAATCTAAATAAAATACAATTAAAAGATACAGTTATACAGATAAACATACAAACACACCACACCCCCACCCACAGTCTCTTAATCATTACACAACAGATATGTGTAAATTTACATATATGTATGTACATATGTACCTGTATATGCATTAGTTTAATTAATGTATATTATAGAATTTAATTCACATTTTAACAAATTGCCACAACAATTGCAATCGTAGCTGTTGAAAGTATATTTATCGCTGACACTGTACTGGCAAGTGCGCTATTTGTAATCGGGTACTTGACTGAGTTATAAACGACTACAACAGATCTTAATTCAGATTTATGTCCGTAATTTCTACAAAAAGAAAGCAGGTCGTGTTCGTGCCTAACAGTTATCATTACCAATTTCAACGTTTATTTTGTTTTTACCTTCAGTTTTCCATAGATTTATATGCACAGCTAAATTTCTTTTTGTAGAAATTACGGGCATTATTTCGGCGAATTTTGCACTGTTTGCAGTAATTTGTAGGTTTTCAATATTCAATTGGGATTTCTAATCTTTGCGTTCGAAAGTTATTATTAAATGGGCGTAATCTGTATACAATTTGACACCTTGTTTTAAATCCGCGATCTCCGAATAATATTTATGGAAAATTTTCAGCAAAAACTTTCGTTGAGAAAACCCTTTCAACCCAATAATATAGTAAGCAAATAACAGTTTCAGAAAACTTAATAAAAAATTTTCTCAAGCTTAATCTGGATTAACACATCACCGCTCATTTACTAATAGAACGTCATAGCTCAAAAAATTCAATGTCGATATAATCGCAGTTGAAGTTCTTAATTTGCTTTAACCACTTGGAAAAAATATTGACAAATTCTCTTAAAACGGGGAAAGTCTAAAAGATATAAAGCTGAATTGTATACACAATAAAAAGAAAAACATAGCGTACAATTCTGCATCTTCAACCCCAAAACTTAATTTTTTGAGTTATTACGTTGTATGTATAAGTAAATGAGCGACATTTGCACAGTTGCTTAAGACAGGTTATGCACATTATAGTTTGGCCTTAAGTCGAACGGTTTAAACAATTTTTTTCATTCAAAGAATCATTTTTTTCAAAAAACATTTCATTTAAAGAAAATTTGTATACCCTCCACCACTAGTGGTGGATGAGGGTATCGGCTCCACGAAAAGCCCCCCAATGAAATAACGCCCAGGAAATAAACCCCAAAGAAATAAATCCCAAAAAATAGGAAATAACACCCAAAAACAGTGAATGAAATAACATCGAAAAAAAAAATGAAATAAACCCCAAAGCGAAAACGAAACAACCCCCAACATTTGGGAGTTATTTCATATGACATAACACCCAATGATGAAAGTAAAATAAACCCCAATGAAATAAACCCCATCAGCAACAAAAATTAAATTATGCCCAAAATTCATAAAAGAGTCAGTTTCAGCAAGGATAACCCCCAAAAACCAACAGCTTTAAAAATGAAATAACCCCCGAATAAAAAATGAAATAACACCCAAATTATACACGCTATGAAACAAGCCCCGAATTTTAAAAATTTGTTGGGTGTTATTTCATTGGAGATTATTTCATAATTTGAAAACCCCAAATGAGGAATGAAATAATTCCCAAAACAAAATGTAAAAGGGCCCAAAAAATTGGGTGTTATCTCATATGAAATAAAACCCAAAATTGTATGAAAAAAATTTGGGGAATATTTCATTTCTCGTTTGGGTGTTATTTCATTGGGGGGCTTTTCGTGGAGCCGAGGGTATCATGCCGTGTGAAACTTTGTCAATTTTTATCCTATACTCTCAAAAATTTCGAAAGACCAGTATATATGAATTATATTCTTCATATACATACATATATTAAAGAAAAAGTCCCATAAGCCGAAAGGAGTCGGGGGGATTAAATTATGACCGACCACTATTAGTTTTTTGTCCTTAACATTTTCTCTAAACATACTTGCCCCTTATCTCCACCCCTAAGGGGGACTCCCATTCAAATATGGTGATTTAATGAAATTCTTCAATTTGGTCCGTGCAGCGCCTAGGATGCCCCAAGGTGGGTTCCCATCGCTTGTTTCGAACACACCAACCCGCTACTACCGTTTCTTAAGGGGACTCCCGTACAAAATTTTCAATACAGACTGGAAATATATTCAAGAAATCTGCATAGAAGTCATCCCAAAGGGGATAAAATGTGCGACCGACCTCCATTAGTCTTAACTCATACTTGCCCTTTATCTCCACCCCTTAGGGGGTGGACTCCCATACTAATATGGCGTTTAATGAAATTCATAAATTTAATTAACATTTTGTATCTTTTGTGAATAAAATTAAGACAAATTGCATATCTGAGAAAGTGTGAGTGAGTAGGTAGAAATCGTCAACATAGGCAAGGTTGAGGGCCAATCTTCCCTCAAGACCCCAGTTAATTCCCTTTGTGTTAGATGTTGCCGTATTCATTACTACGTTCAGTACGCATTAAAAAAGAGAGGAGATAATGCGCACCATCAGCGTTCACTGAAACAGATTTTAATTCTGCTACTTATTCTTGACAAAATGTATTAAAAACAGAAGTAAGGAAGAACATGTACGTAAATCAATTAAAAAAGATAATCATTTAAAACAAATTTCGAGCCACCAAGTGGAATTACAATTGGATTAAAGATTGATGTTTGTCTATTGACTGTTAGCCGTTGTCAATGGCGGTGAGTGTTTAACGGCAAACCCTACCATCGAAACATGTCAGCGAAACCTGTCCGTGATAACCTGAGTTCGATTCCCATGTCAGTCAAGAATGAAAAGTTATCAATAAATTTTAATTAATTTCATGTTGCAAAATTCCTTTCTTTACAAAAATAATTTAATGAAAATTTAATTTGATAAGCTTTTGCCTGATTAAAAATATTAAAATTTGGATTAAAAACCATAAACAGTTCAATAAAATAACCACATATTAATTATTAGGGATGAGATTTTCAGGCTCAAAAAAAACGAAAATATGCACCAAAAAATGCAAAATATGCACTAAAAAACAAATAATGTGCATTGAAAACTTGAAAATGTTCCATTTTTTTAATTTTACTAAAAAAAAAACAAAAATATGAAAAATGTTGTCTATTGTAATTCTAATATCTTTAAAACACTTAAATAATTAATTTAAATTTCTGTTTGTTTTAATAAATAAGTACTGTTTTTTTTTTAGGTGAAACTTTGTCTTGTACTTGAAGAATGCCAATACATTTTGAAAAATTTTATTTTCAGATCCCACTTTGATTCCAGATCTGATCAAAAATATTTGAAATTTATTTTATTTTTTGAAATCCTTGATTTTTTTTGCAAACCATTTTGGATTTTTTTTTGTTTTAGTTTGTCGAACTATTGTTCCTTCCACATTTTAAATTTAACTTTCTGCAATTCAATTAATTTGACTTGAGAATGAACTAAATCCCTCCTAATTAGTTATTGATTCACCAATATATTCGTAATTGGAAAAAAAAGATGCCAAATGACTTCTGATTTAAATTTAATATTTCTTAGCCCTTCTAACATTTCTAAATTATACAAAGTTTTTTGAATAGAATTTGAATCTTGTTAGTTCTGGCTTTGGTGGAAGGGTAAATTAAAAATTTAAATATTATCGAATTGGCCTCTAATTTCCACTGCAATGCAAAGCGGTATAACCCATGTGCCAAGCAAGTAACTTAACTAACAATTGTAACAGTTTTGGATAAAATACTTATTTTATACCCATTGGAAGCCTTTACCTGGTGCTGCATCGGTTTAAAATAGAACGATATTTTTTTGCAATCTTGAAAATCTTGTATTTAAAGCAAAGCTCCAAAAGAATTTAATTTTTAATTTTAAAGTTTTTTTTTGTGTTTTTAAAAATTTTTTTTAAGAGCTTTTTTATAATATTGAAATATTTAAAAAAATATCAAAATATGCATTAAAAACCTAAATATGCATTTTCACCAAAATATGCAACAATATGCAAAAACAAATCGAGGCCATTTTAACACAAATTAAATGATTCGGCAAGATAATCGGTCGACATCGCTCTTAAACTATCGACAAAAATCATGCATTTGCATGGAAATCGCATCCCTACTAATTTTTATAGAAAATATTAAAGAGAAAAAATTTTTAAAATAAATAAAAATGTTGTAAAGAAATTTTCATAATTATATGTAAAATTTGTTCTAAAGAAAAAATTTTATAAATTTGTTTTTCGTAAATCTAATTTTGTAAAGCGAAAGAAAAATTTTAAATGCATTCCCTGTTCGTGCTCACAAACTTCTTCAACCAAAATACACATAATAAATGAATTTTTTTTTTTGATCAAGTATTTTTTTTTTGTTTTAAAAATTTCCTGTAAAAATCGATAACTACAATAATGTAAGACAACAAACAAAAGCAAAAGCAAAAAAGAAGATAAAAGAACCAAAAAAACGTAAAACAGAAAACATATTCTTAAATTGAAATGACATAACCCTGTAATGTGGAATCTAGTGGGTACACAGATGTTTATGTGGGCACACATCCATTTGTACCTCTACATTTATTCACATGCCCACTGTACACTTTACTCTCGCATATTGACAACAAATCTCACGAACCTCATCTTGAACGAGTGTTAAATAAGCCTCATACTCCAACAACCCCTTCTTCCATCCGCTCGGCTTTTTATTTAATTTTTTTTTTGTTTTGTTTGTTTGTATTTTAGTCCTTAAAAGAAAAATTTTAGCATCTTAAGTAAAATACCTACAAACAAACAGAATATGAAGAAAATTTCCTTTACTGGCTTTAACAACAAATGTTATAAATACACACATGTAATATACATGTGTATGTAACAAACTTATTTATAAATACATACACACATTCGTAGCACATACCACACATGTTCATATCTGTGTTTATGTAAATGTTTATTATTTACATTGTACAACTAATATGTATGTATGTATATATTGTAATGCAAAAATATTCTTAACTTATACAGATTTATACATGCATACATACATACATACACACAAACAAACATACATATTTAAAATAATAGTACGTACGTAGTCAAATAAATACAACTAAAATATCATCTAGGGAGGAAATGCCACCATCCAGTCATCAATCTCCTCTTAACCTCCCCCATCAGGAGAGAAATCGGATAGTATGCTAGTTCAATGCTGGCGATAAACAACAACAACAATATTGATAACAACAAAAAATTGAATAGTAAATAGAAAAACGTATAGATAATTTAATGCTACTTTAGTCACAAACTGCTGACGTCTTTCAAAGTTATATATATATATATGTATGTATGTATATGTTGTATGTATGTATGTGTATGCATAGTTAGTATATCGCAAGTGTTCGTTCATCCATCCATCCATTTGTCCTGTCCCTCTATTCATTCGCCACAATATATACATCCTGTATTGTTCATTGGTTGCTGGTTGTGCTTCTCACGTTGGTACATTTAATTTTTGGCCGCTCTGGCGTTTCGTACTTAATATTGTTGTTATTGCTGGTTTAACCTGAAGGGATTCATTATAATATTAATTTTCATTATTGAAATTATAATTGTGTATAAAATAAACATCTACATATATACTATACAACTTGTAACTACTTATACAAACGTTTATTTAGTTTTCAAATACCGATACATACAAAGTAGTAGTTGTTGTTGTTGTTGTTTCCTTTCTCCTACCTTGTGTGGCTAGTGCATGTTCATGCATGTTTTATGAATATGTAACTTGGTTATAGGCTCTTGCAAATCTTTGTAAGCTTTTGTTTCTTCAACAATTAACTCAGCATTGCAAAAATGTTATATTTCTAGGCCTTGTGCGGAATCTAACTGCTATGATTCTGTCTAAATGTGGTGTTCAGTCAATTAGGGCATTCCGGGTGTCTTTCGAGAGCAGGAATCCATCACGACTTTTTCGAGAGATATTCCAGAGTAAATAAGGGCAAATCCGTCGGTTGTTGTTAATTCTGTGGATTCGGGCCATCTGGGTTTGCTCAGTCCCATGCAGAGTTGCGCCAATTTAGCAGGATTCAAAAGTGATCGAAATCGTGTTCGTTGTTTGAAGCTAAAGGTCGTCATTAGGTTTATTAGTCGGGATTCATTCATCTCGGTTTCAGTAATCATTGCGTTTAATGTGAGTAGCTGATTTGATTTCTGCATCCGGTCCTGGATCAGACCCAGATCCAGCATGCCTCCGGCAAGCAAGTTGAGGAGAACATTTTCGATGCCCTTTGGTTATTGGCAGAGTACACCAAGTGTAGGCGAGGTCAACATTTGACTAGAAGAGGCTCATCGCTATCCCATTCGTACTCCAATCTTTCCACAATAATACCGCACAAAAAGAATTAGACGAACAGTCAAAGTGAAGCTCCTTCCGAAGCTCCTAAAACTAATCCGATATATTTTAAAGTCATAAAGATCGATTGAACATTATTTACGCTTAGTGTAAATATCTTGCCCTTATTGTGCTTAATTAGAAAATAGTACCAAAAATAAGAATAGTCGTACCAATTTTGCTAACCCTACACGCAGAGAAAAAATATGGTTGGGCATGGTTACGGCAACCTCACTGTGTTTATTGGAACAATATATTGTTGTTGTACACAAATAATTGTTATTTTTATTAAATATCAGCAATATTATAGTTACTGTAAACATATTAATGTTTATCGCAATTATAAATTTGAGTATTGTTGACCAAAAAATAATTATTTTTCTAACAACTAAATTATGATAACTTTCAAAACAAATTATATTACTCACAACCATATAATGATATTTGATAGCCATAACATGATAACTTTCTATACATTTTTCATATTATGTTTAAGATGCAATCAAAATATCGTTTCTCTAATAATATTTTGGTATCGCCATTTGTAAAATAATTTTGTATCAGTTGTGTCGTGTTTTATTTTATCATAAGTATTTGTTAGTGAGTGGCTAAATAATAAAAAAATAACCATTACAATTAACAAGAAATTAAACAAAAATAAAGCAAAATATTAAAAAAGAAATAACAAAATAACCATTAAAATAAACAAGAAATTAAAAAAAAAACATTAAAAAAGGGTTGCAGTGTCACAAAATAAAATATCTTTGCTAAAAATTTTAATAATCTTAAAGTGGTGGAAAAATTTGTAAAATATTGGTGCAAAATATTAACCATTACTGGTAAGTTTTGTGTTATTTTAAGAGTAAAATAATGAAAACTCCATAAAATAATTTATAAATAATTGCGACCTACGGCAAAAAGATTACAGTAAATATATTATGTTTTTTATTTTATCATAAGTATTTTTTTCCAATAAAAATATTATGTTTAAATTTGTATCATATTATGATGTAAAAAATTTATGTATAACAGTTCATATCACTTTGCATCATAATATGATTACTTCTAAACTTATTATGATTGCCATGACAATAATATGATTACTTCTAAACTTATTATGATTGTCATGACAATAATATGATTACTTCTAAACTTATTATGATTGCCATAACAATAATATGATTACTTCTAAACTAATTATGATTGCCATGACAATAATATGATTACTTCTTAACTTATTATGATTACCATGACAGTAATATTATAACTTCTTAACGTTTTATGATTAACAGGATAACAATATGATTAAGGGAAAAATATTATGATGTAATATTACGAACATATTTGGTCATAATATGATTTAATAACAATCGTAATATGGTGACTACAATCATGAATCTTATCATAATATGTTGCTCTTAGAATATGTTTACCACAACCATGTTTTTTCTTTGCGTGTAGTTTTTGTATATTTTTAAAGGTTAGTTAGGCAGTAGCTAGATTTTAGTAGGAAGCCTTAAAATATATTTTTAGATAATTCCAAACTGAAGTCAAATTACTATCAGCTTTTAACTTAATTGTAAAAAAACTCAAACTGTTATATTTTTGTTAGATCTGGCAACTCTATTTCTATATTTTTTAAGTTTGGTTTGCAATTTTATGAGAAATATACTATCGCCTGAACAACATTGCGAAAATTTGTCTATAAATTCGAGATAGTAAATCATTTGGGAATACAACGGGAATGACCATCGTTTGATCTTTCCCTTAAACCTGCACGCAGAGAAAAAATATGGTTGGGCATGGTTACGGCAACCTCACTGTGTTTATTGGAACAATCTATTGTTGTTGTACACAAATAATTGTTATTTTTATTAAATATCAGCAATATTATAGTTACTGTAAACATATTAATGTTTATCGCAATTATAAATTTGAGTATTGTTGACCAAAAAATAATTATTTTTCTAACAACTAAATTATGATAACTTTCAAAACAAATTATATTACTCACAACCATATAATGATATTTGATAGCCATAACATGATAACTTTCTATACATTTATCATATTATGTTTAAGATGCAATCAAAATATCGTTTCTCTAATAATATTTTGGTATCGCCATTTGTAAAATAATTTTGTATCAGTTGTGTCGTGTTTTATTTTATCATAAGTATTTGTTAGTGAGTGGCTAAATAATAAAAAAATAACCATTACAATTAACAAGAAATTAAACAAAAATAAAGCAAAATATTAAAAAAGAAATAACAAAATAACCATTAAAATAAACAAGAAATTAAAAAATAAACATTAAAAAAGGGTTGCAGTGTCACAAAATAAAATATCTTTGCTAAAAATTTTAATAATCTTAAAGTGGTGGAAAAATTTGTAAAATATTGGTGCAAAATATTAACCATTACTGGTAAGTTTTGTGTTATTTTAAGATAAAAATAATGAAAACACCATAAAATAATTTATAAATAATTGCGACCTACGGCAAAAAGATTACAGTAACTATATTATGTTTTTTATTTTATCATAAGTATTTTTTTCCAATAAAAATATTATGTTTAAATTTGTATCATATTATGATGTAAAAAATTTATGTATAACAGTTCATATCACTTTGCATCATAATATGATTACTTCTAAACTTATTATGATTGCCATGACAATAATATGATTACTTCTAAACTTATTATGATTGTCATGACAATAATATGATTACTTCTAAACTTATTATGATTGCCATGACAATAATATGATTACTTCTAAACTAATTATGATTGCCATGACAATAATATGATTACTTCTTAACTTATTATGATTACCATGACAGTAATATTATAACTTCTTAACGTTTTATGATTAACAGGATAACAATATGATTAAGGGAAAAATATTATGATGTAATATTACGAACATATTTGGTCATAATATGATTTAATAACAATCGTAATATGGTGACTACAATCATGAATCTTATCATAATATGTTGCTCTTAGAATATGTTTACCACAACCATGTTTTTTCTTTGCGTGTAGTTTTTGTATATTTTTAAAGGTTAGTTAGGCAGTAGCTAGATTTTAGTAGGAAGCCTTAAAATATATTTTTAGATAATTCCAAACTGAAGTCAAATTACTATCAGCTTTTAACTTAATTGTAAAAAAACTCAAACTGTTATATTTTTGTTAGATCTGGCAACTCTACTTCTATATTTTTTAAGTTTGGTTTGCAATTTTATGAGAAATATACTATCGCCTGAACAACATTGCGAAAATTTGTCTATAAATTCGAGATAGTAAATCATTTGGGAATACAACGGGAATGACCATCGTTTGATCTTTCCCTTAAACCTGGCCAGACCTTTTTCAATGCGTTTTGAATGGTAAATCCAAACAGGTGTAAGATAGAGGATTAAGTTAGTGGACTGATAATGATTTTGAAGTCATCCCACTGTTTGTGGTATTATTTTTCTTAGAAATGAGTCCCACTATTGTCTAAAGTGCCTATTACATGGTTATGCATTTTTAGCTTTGTACGATGAGAGAGAGTTCTAATATCAAACATTTTTGAAAACCGTCATGACAAAAATACTAATTTCGCAATATTACGCGAGTATATTTGTATTCGCGAACTGAACTATTTGGGAATTTTTATTTAGAATTAATTAATTTTAATAACAGCGAAACAATCGAGATTTATAAAATTTTTAATTTATCCTTTTTATTTTGAAAAGATATAGACGATTCTACCGATTTTTAGCAAACAAAGAATTAGCTATTGCAATTTTTTTTTCATTTATAAGTTCTTCCAGCACTAGGCTTCAACCAGGCTTCTAACGATAAACCGTACAGATCCGTAAACCCTTTTTTTTTTTTTTTTGTACTACAGACCTAATAAATATAAATTTTTCCACATTCGCGCAAAGTGATTTTAGTTAAATACACTTTCGTTCGTCTACCTGTTGTCTGATTTCGTTATTGTTTATTCTTTTTTAAATATCGTCTAAAAATATCCTTAAACATGCGAAAGCATAAGTAAATACAGAAGAGAGGATTAATTTAACTTTTTTTAATGTCATAAACATTCTTTAGCATAGTAATTTCCGATTTACCCACGTAGTAGGTGTTGTACAGAACGAAAACTTTATGCTCAAGTAAAATAACTATATAATTCCTCTATAGAAATGTATGTGCGTTGCTATGCAGCCATCAAATTCATTGCAAACAAATGCATTATTTTTAGAAAATATTTGCTGTTGAATACAGAAACGAGCGGACCAAACTCTAGCAACAAAAACAAGATAAATAAACAGCCAACAACTTTAGACCTGGCAATATTCTGCAGCAACATCAATGAATGCATGGCAGTGCGAGTCAGGGGTGGAAAATGGGTTTTCTGGGATTTTACCAAATTTCAAAACAAAACGTACGTTTTAGACAAAAACGGGCTTTTATTATTCCCTTTTTTTTAGCAATATAAAAATGTTGACTTTAAATGTTCTTACAAGTGTGGAACTAAACAAGCGATTTCTTGCCAAATTTCCAGATATTGCTATTCGATTCAATATTCGTTTTAAATGTTTCAGCGAATGTGAATGCATTTATCAAAAATAAGCGAAGAGTTTAGAAAGGCCTATGTGAAACTGAACATTTTTCGCAGAACTAGCTTAAAGTTTGTATGAATGTGAAAAGTTTCACCAATTTTATACTTCCATATAAACTGTATGCAATTAGTACGACAATTTACTTGCATTATGCACAATTGCAGTGAAATCTATTATGGCCAGACACCGAAGAGACGATTAAAATGTGTCCGTACAAACAGCACGCCCTCTCAAAAGAACTCAAATGCAACGATTTCCTTTAGAACGCCATGGAAAGGGTGTGTCCGCTTAAGGAAGGTGTTTGCTAAGGGTGATTACACTGAACTTAAATACACAGAAGGAAAAAACTCGTACTAAATTCAAGTATTTTCTACCTACTTAAGTACGAGTCGTACTCAAAAATGTAAGTACTAAAACGTATTTAAAATAATCCAAAATGGGATAACTTTCGAAATCCAATATGCATGCATACGCGTGTGTTTTTAAAAGTATGTTGTAGACGCAACAACAACATTACACGAAGAAAAATATGAATTATTTTCATGTTAAAAAAGTAAAATAAGAAGCATTAATTCTCAAATTCTTTTTTTTTAATTATTTTGTTCAATACATCAAACTGTTTAAGTACAATGATTACGGAAACCATAATGGACATGGTGCCGGTGTGTTATAATAAAAAACTCTTCTGTAAACAAATAGTGCGAACTTGTTTAATTTATAAATTATTTAATACTATTAAATTTTTTCGCTGATTATAATTTCAGGGGAATTTTAGTACAAAACTTTGTAATTAAAGTTTATATTTGATATAAAAATATTTCTAAATGTTTAAATAACACTTTTTAGCATTTCGTTAAAAAAATCAATTTGCCATTTTATTAGTTTAATTGTTAAAAATAATAAAAAATCCTTTTAATATTTAAAATTAAATGAAAGAGTTGCTCTCTTTACAAACTGAAAGTTTTAAATTGATCTCCTAAAAACTTTTTATCAACAAAGCACAAAATGTAACTTAAAAGTACAAATGTACCAAAATTTCCATTCCTGATGCAAGCATGGATGTGCCATGATGCATTCTTTGCACGCTCACATGCACATACATATGAACATATCAATGCATGCGTATGTTTGTAGTCGTCGTCAGCGATTCGTGTAAAGTCGTCATTCGTCTTTTGCTGCTTTATTAAGCAGGTTGATGTTGACCAACTATTGCAATTAATTATATTTTGCATGAAAGTTTAAAGCTTTTTCACCTGGTTTTACTCATTTTTCCTTCATTCCTTTCTTCTTTAATATTCTTTTAACGTTGCTCTCAGGCGATTTTTGACGCTTTAGCACCTGCAGCAGCGTTAAATTCTGACTCATACAGACTGAGACTGTTAAACATCAGATATTTTTTTGGGTTGTATTTTGTTTTCAATATTCTTCTTCTACTTGAATTGGTTGCCTGTTTTATTTGGGAATCCTTGTGTTATTTGAAACTTTTTAAACATATTTTTTTTTTTGAGTTGCAGAGATGGAAAACAATTATATTTATGAATTTCATTTATTTTTTTTAAGATTGAGGTTAATTAATGGATTTAAAATTTGTTAGCATTTAGGATTTTGTTAAACTATTTAAATAAAAAATAATTGCTATTATAAAAAATCAAAAAAGAAAAATACAAATCATCTGTTTTAACAAAAGTCGTTAAGCTAAGAGTCGAAATAGACACAATTAGTTAAGAAACATTTTTAAAAAACTTAATTTTACAAAATATTCAAACAAAAGAAAAACGCTTTTTTTATTAAAACGGATCTTGGTGCAAAAAGTGGACAAATGTAAAAAAGAGGAAAATGTTTCAAACAAGTGTTTTTTTTAACAAATTTCTAGAAAAAAACATTATTTTCATAAAGAAACACTAATTTCTTTAATAAAACGATTACGGAAAGCAACACAACTGAAGTTTAGTTTCTAGCAGCGAAATTAGGCGACTATAAAGATAAAGAATTTTAATTTCTTATTTTAACATGAGCGGCGTTGGCTGATTTCGCTGCGGGCAATTTAACTTCAGTTCAGTCGTCATCCTTAATCGACCTATTAAATTCAGAAAAAAGCTTATATTTATTTTCTTTATAAGTTTACTAAAAATATTTTCTATAACACTTTTAGAAAGCCCTAAAACTATAAATTTATATAATTATTTCAACAAACGTGTCGACAAAGTTGTAAATTTTACAAAATGTAAAAAACCATTTACAAAAATCGCCTAATTTAAAAATATTAAAAAAAAAAACAAAATTACTTAATTCTTTCAAGAATTAACTAAAATCAATTTCTTAGTTAAATTATTGAAAGTGAAAAACTTTTTTGTAAAAAAGCTAAAACGTCAAACTCGCAAAATAAAGACGGCAACAATTATTAAAAACAATAAAAATTGCTTATGTGAAAAAAAACAATTGTTATATATCAACAATTTCTAATTTTTTTGCTAACAAATCCCTAAAAGATGTTAAATATTTTTAGTTTTACTAATGGCTGTTTTCTCATTACACGATTAACCTTTTTCCCAACGAAAAACTGCACATAAAAGAAATTTGGTTTTCTCAATGTCTCATTTGCTGCTATTCTGTCGCCAAGCTAACCAGCACTCATCTGCCGATTATTTATTTTCCTTTAATTTGCCGTACAGATAAATTCAATCAGCTGACTCCCAACTTTTACATGTATTTTGAGAGGTGTTGCCAACTTAAAACCATGTTTTTTGTCGGTATATTGTGAAACCCAAAATTGTTAACAGACAGTTTATCGGTCTAATAAATTTATGTTGACATTAAGTAACAGGCAGTTTGACGGTACATTGAGAAAATGGCCATAAATCATTAAAATTGGGGCGAAAAATCCCATAAACCCCGCCACTTTTTTTTTAAAAAATTTCAAGTTGAAGACCGTTTTTCACTAAAAAAAAACAAATGGGGAGGTCCACAACAAAACGCAATAATTCCACTTTTTCTATAGATATGCAGCGTAACCAAGCTAGATAAACCACAAAATCGCTTATTTCATTTAAGAAGAACACTATCCTTCTCTGTTTCTCAACCGATTTTAAGAAAAATACACCATTTCAAAAAGTCGACCCCGACTCTATGATACCCTACACCACATTAGAACCTATGTGCCATATTTTATTAAATATTCTGCAAATTTGCGACCTGTACTTTGCGCACAAGGTTTACATGGATAGCCAGCCAGTCAGGCAGCTGGACAAACAGCGTTAATTCGACTCAGAAAGTCATTCTGAGTCAATCGATATACGTAAAATTGGGCTTAGGAGAAATATTTTAAAGTGTTACAAACATCAGCACACGCATAGTACCCTCTCCACTATTGTGATGTTCGTATGAATATTTTATTGAAATGGTAAAAATATTTACCTAATTGTTTAAATCGAATTAACGTTTGCTAAATGTAACCAATTTCTCAAATTAAATTTAACGATGTTGGCAAAATACCCTCTCTACTTCAGCATAAGGCCATGGAAGTGAGAGCAACTTTATAGTCAATTCTGCAATTTATAAAAACAGTTTTGTTGCCGCCTGCATTTGTTTATTGAAATACTTGCAACCAGAAAGAAACGCCGATGTTAGTGTTGATTCATTTTATAAATTTAATACTGGAAAACTGTTCCTTTATTTTGAAAGATGTTTCATCATCATCGTTATAACATTTGTAAAAGTTGTGATATAAATTAATGGAATTTTAATTCACAGAAAAAATAGAAAATCGACTTTAATTAAACAATTCGTTCATACAATTAAATATTTAACTAATTTTGCCCCTGCAAAGGAATTGGTCATATCAATTAACGGATTTGTATTTTCGAGTCATGGGACACAAATTTAGTCAATTAAAAAATTAATTGCAAAAACTAAAAAATACACCACATATACACAAACATTCAATTTTATGGGTTTTGATTAAAAAAATTAATTGCAGCAAACAAAAAATTAATTGAATAATTAATGTACACCAATTAATTATTTAATTGATTTATTTTTTGCAAACATTTTTTCTGTGTTGTTAAACATTTTTATTTTACCTTTATAAAATTTTTATTATCAAATAAAAATTCAATTCAATTCGTTTAAAAGAAAAACTTTTATGGCTAAACTTATTTTTTAATGGCTAAACTGGGTGAAATATGGCTAACTCTAGCCACCAAATGACTTTGTAACCACATCTGTCTTTTAAACCAAAAAACATAAAAGATAAAGATTATGCCAAATTCTTAACTTATTTTAACATACAAAACTAAATTTGTTACTTTTTTATTATTGGTACTTTTTTACAAAAAGTAAGTAAGGACATATACGTATGAAGGTATGTGCTTCTACTACAATATTAAAATTTTTCAATAGGGAGAAAAAAAGTATCAAAAAGCGAAAATATGTGAAATTATATATCTTTCTCTTACTTTTCCTTACTGCATGTTATAACTTTTGAATTTTATATAAAATGTACTGACATAGAAACAATAAATTATAGGTGCAGGGTCCTGAGTGAATGAGAACCTATAAGAAGAAAAATTTCGGTACTTTTTTGTTCATCAACTGGTACTTTTTGAATTTTCGTTAATTTCGGACCTATAAACATAAAATTAAACATGCATGGTCCTGAGTGAATAAGAATCTGTAAGGGGAGCTTTTTTGTAAGTTTTCGTTTTACAACTGGTACTTTTTTTAATATTGGACCAAGGAACATAGAATTAAACATGCAAGATCTTGAGTGAATTAGAATAAAAAAATACAAAAAAAAAGAATCTACAAGAGAGAATTTTTTGATAAATTTTTTGTTCTTCAACTGGTACTTTTTGAAATTCCGTTTGTATTGGACCAAGAAACCTAAAATTAGAGGCATCTTTTTCGTTCTGCTTAGTTACAAAATTGCTAATTAATCGAAAATCTTAAAACGCCAAATAAAAAAAGAGCAGTCTTTAAAAGAATTTAAATTTTATTCAAATCCAATCGAAAAGGTCAAAAAAATAGAGCAGTCATTAGTATCGCGTTAACAAAAGGTTCACGTAGAGAACCACCTCCAACAAAGCTATTTTTAAAGAAAATTTTAAGCATATTATGTTTAACATCACCATATTATTGTCAGTGAAAACCATATTATGGTTAAATTAGTCCTCCATCAAGAACCCACAACCATATTATGGTTGCCTCTAATAATTGTATGGTTAAATATGACCATAATTTGTTTTTAAATTAACAATAGTATTTTCCTCTTTTCCAAGAGCAACATACCATGGTTGAAAACCAACCAAGCTATTGTAAGTGTTTAACATTTTTAAGTTATTATTGACCATAACATGTTCCGAGGCAGCAATAATATGGTTGAGGCTACTTCATGGTTAGGCTTTAACCATATTATGATTGACAATAATATTGTTACAATAAGTTTTGTTGGAGGTGACCATATTTAAACATGTTTTTTCTCTGGGTGTAAACTCAAAAAATTTTTTTATCAATTCATAGCTTTTAGAAAAAACAACTGTATAAACTTACAAAAAACTCAAGTTCTAACAAAATTAGAAATAAAAAACTAAACTTAAACAAAAGTCGCTAAAATTTTCAAAAACCCTCAAATTGAATCAATCTCTTAACATTTTCCTTAGACTGGGCTTTCATTATAATGCCTTTTTATAAAGAAACAGGCATGCCTTTCAATTTAGGAAAGAATGAAGGGTTAAATTCGCAGTCATGCCTGTTCACCCAAGTAAAAACGCCATAATGGCAATCCAGTCTTAGTAAATTTCAGTTAAAATCCTCTCTTATCCTTTTTTATTTGTGAGTATTGAACAATTTTCCAGTCATATACATATCAAGTTTTAAATATGACTTTTGTTTTCTTCAGCTGTCTTTCTTTATATTCATCCGCATTCACTCTGTAATCGTATATAGTTCGTGGTTTAATTGGTTTCACATTTGCTGTTGGTGTTGTTATAGTGATTTTATATTGTGTTCGAAAGTTTGTGGTAGATACGGAATGTAAAAACAGTTTATTTGAAAATTTTAACAATTCTCCTTTATTTTCCAGACTTGTAGCGTAGATTTTGGGTGGTGAAGAAATTGACGGCTGACTTGGGTGGGTGGTTGCTTGTGGAATCCAACAATTAGTATTTTAGTTTGTTGGTTTGATTACTAAGTATGTAGACTACAACTCTTTGTTGCTGCTGTTGTTGTTTAGAAAATCCTTTTGTTTTGTAATTTTAGTTTAAACAGCAGTGAACAGAATGTATTTTTTTTTTGTTGTTGTATTTTTGTTCTTGTTCTCTTCCGTGTAAATATGCCGCTTTGTCGCTAAAGTTGTCGCTTTCTCAGTCATCGGCAACATCTTCATCATCGCCATTAACGTGGTGCTGCTCATGGTTCGTAATCGTTATTCGCCACACTCATTCGTTCGTTATTATTGTTGCTGTCAGTGTTGAATCCTGCAATCCTTATTGTTGTTATTACTTGTTTCCTTTCGCAATTAAAAAAGGCTCGTGGGATGTAAGAAAATGTTAAAGTTGGAAATCTAGACCGAATTTTGTTGGTGGAAATAAAAGAATTTTAATTGCATTAATTTTGCTTAATATTTTGAATACTTAAACGTCCTTCTAGATACTTTACATATGACAGGATTACTGTGAATCTAAAGTTTAAAATTAATTTTTCCAGGCTTTGACTTCTTATTTAATTTTTTTTTTATTTAAGTTGTATTTGAATACAGTTTCAGTTCTGTTTCAGTCCTCTTTATCTTATTTACTTAAGATGAAAGTAAAGCGTCCCTACTAAATATAAAAAATAATCTTAAAACAGCCGTTTAACCCAAATAACTTGTATTTACCCAATGCCCAATTCTCAGGATAGTATTTAAATCTATATGTATTTAATATTCATATAAACTTAAATCGTTATAAATACAGAGTGATTTGTTTTAGTTTTATTTGAAAAGTCTTATTTAATTAAGATTAAAGTATGGTAGCACTACTAAATACAAAAAAATATCATAAAAAAGTTTATTTATTTGCAAGGTGGTCTCAAAAAACAGCTGAATGTTATTGATTTGCTTGTTGTTGTTGTATTGTTGTCATATTGCGGTCACCTTGCTAAGTTATCCAATGGAAACTTAAGTTGAATTTAAATGTACCACATCAGTGAATTAAGTTTTATTTAAGTGTTTAGTGAGGAAGAGAATTTTGCATTTAAAACAATTTTAAACATAAATGTGTTTTAATATCAATCCTGAAAATTGGTCATTAAAGAAACAGCTGATTAATTGTTCTTTGCTTGTTGTTTTTGTATATTTGTGATATAAAGGTCACCTTGTCAAGTACACCATAGGAACGGGGGCTATTTTTTACGTATTTAAAAAAAAAGATAAATTATATTTAAAAACGAAGTAAAAAACTGTCTTATTTTATTTATTAAATTATTTTTATGAAGAAAGGAATTTTACAACATGAAATTAATTAAAATTTATTGATAATGTTTCATTCTTAACTGACCGGGGAATTGAACCTACATTCACGGACAGGTTGATTTGACATGTTTCGATAGCAGCCACAGTATCTCTATCGAAACATGTCAAATGAACCTGTCCGTGAAAGTGGGTTCAATTCCTCGGTCAGTCAAGAATAAAAAATGATCAATAAAGTTTTTTTTATTTTTTAAAATGGGATTTACAACGAAGATCTTTTTTGAATCTTCACAAAATTTGGCGGAGTGATTTCTTATCGAATAAAAATATGAAAGAATTAATTTGGCTTATGGGGTTTATTTTTTAATTTTTAACTTTTTTAATGCCGTAAAAATCGAAATGTAACACAATACTTTACACACCATTACAAAACACATAAACTTTAAACTCCTGCCACGTATATGCAACACTTTTACCCTGGGAATCCTGGTTAAAGGCTTTTTAGATGCTGTTAGATTATTTGTGTAAGAATATGTATGAATATATGGTTGTGTGCGTGTGCTTGAAATTGTATAAGTGTTGTTGTGTTGCTGAGTTTTTATTATGTTTGAGTTCACCATCAAGTCATACAATACATCATACGGCAGGCACTCACAACAACATCGGCAACTAACTTTAAACACAAACCCCTACTTACGGACCCCTACTCACACTCATCCAATCAACAAACGAAAATCTTTAAAAACACACTTATACACAAAAACAAACACACACACACACATTCTCGTACAATAATTGTGAATTTGATGCAGTTTTCTGTTAAAACAACAACAAGAGAAAAACTAAAAAAAAAACTAAATTGGAAAACTGCTGCTGCACATTTACACATGGCCTATGCAAATACTTACGCATATACACACACACACACACACAGTTTCACACACATTTCCCCTTTTTATTATGTGTGAGTGTGTTAGCAAAGGCAAATAGGAACCCAAATAAAGTACAAAGGAAAAAAGTGAAAAAAATCGTCCTTCTTTGCCTGGTTAAGTGCAAATGTGTGTTTGTGTGTGTGAGCATAAGTTAACTGAGTGCATTATTTAAGAGTGCGTATGTATTTTTTATACGCTTGTGTATGTTTTTTTTAAGTGCATGAATACTTTACTATATCTACATTCTTTTTTTTTTTTGTACCTTTCTTTTTTAATGGAGAAAGTACAAGCTCCAATATATATTTTGCATTTCATAAAAACTGCAGCAGAAAAATTAAAGTGAAGCAAAAACTTTGTTGTTTTGTATAAGATTTAAGCAGCATAAAATTTATGAATTGAATGCTTGTGATCCAACTAAACCACCCACTTGAGCAGATTCTATTTTATACTCATGCTCGTGCATGCATCTCATACTGTCCTGAAACCTATTTTTGATTCGTTGTAAAGGCACTATGGGACTTTGATAATGGAATCTGATAAGATTTGATTTATGAAAGTAAGATTTTTAAAGATACTGTATTTGCCTCGTACTTAGTACCTAATCTTTATTTACAAATATGTCGAACTCTGTTGTATAGCAACATTGAAGTATATTCTAATTCAAAATGCCATGAGGAAAGGCATTCACTTGAATGAAGTTTTCTGTCTGTGCTGAACATCAATCATAGTACTTGGTTCAAATTAAAAAAAAAAAAATTAAGATAAAAATCGAATCACATTTTTTGGCCATGAAACTCTCTGGATTCAACATAAATTTCAATCATAATCAAAAAATGTTGAAGATACATTTAAGGATTTATTAGGAAATACTTTAATCCGCTAGCAGACACAGCTTTAAAGTTGTTGCTCAATCTTGGCGTATGGAATAGTCGTACGACTTAAGAATCTCCCACAGGACAAAGTCTTAAGTCAATTCATTTTACTTGTATGAGAGATTAGCATAATTTTAAATTGCTGATGGTTTTGCAATTTTGCATACATTGAAAGTCATATCGTTTTCCACTGATGGCAAAGTCCTAACTACCTCCGTGTTCGGTTGCTCTGCACGTATTCACTGACAGAGGTAGATTTGATATTCCTATGGCATACCGAACAAGATGACTCGAAGTTTCCACCACTACAGAGTCTTCGTAAAACCTATTTCGATAACAAACTTTAATAATTTTGATGTGCGTACATCCAGTTTTGGTATTTTGTTACGATTGTGGTCACATTTCTTCAATGGACGTCGATCGTTTAATTCGTTTCAAAAGAAATTAATCTGTAGTGCGATTCTCTAATTAATTTAAACAATAGTTGTCATTATAAAAAAATTTAACAAGCAAATTAAAGATTTTGCTATTCTGTAACATTTCAAACAACACATGCTAAAGGTGCTGTTGGTGTTAAGTAAACGACAACTTTTTTAGAGTTGTTTTTTTTGTGTTAAATGGCGAATAAATTAAAAGAAAAAATTGTTTTAAGAAATAATAAATAAAAACTTGAAAATTGGAATTAAATAATTTGCATTTAATTTAATAGTAAAATGTTTGGCTTATCTTTTTAAAAAACAGGAAACTAAAAAAAAATTCTGTTTAGTTTTAATAATTTTATTTGTTTATTTTTCTTCCTTTTTGTGTTTTTCGCTATTTTGCCATTTTTTTGACAGTGATGCCACTTGACGTTAATTTTTATCTATGTTGTAAACAACAATTTACAGAATCACGTAATCGTTAGTGCAAACAACAAAACAGGTTGACAATTATAACAACTGTTGTTAACCTTAGACCCTTCGCGTTGGTTTCTCCACCATATTTTTACTGAGAGTGGCAAGCTTGTCTGCAAATAATTATATAAAGGGTGACTAAGTGAGGGTGCACTTTTAAATTTAGCAGGATTTAAAAAACTGCAGTCGAAACCAAAAACTGTCGAAAAAAAAAATTGTGTAGAACTTTTCGGTGTTTGAGTTGGTTTCACAGCGACTGTTTACATTTAATGAATCAGAAGTAAAAGTAACAGTTTTTTTCTTTTATTTTGGCGAATGACAAATGAAGAGTGGAAGAAATGGCAGTTTTTCTTCTTTGACTGCGTTTTTTTTAAACGCTGAAATTAAGTGTATTTTTTTTTTGTTGTTGTGCAAGTGGCAACTTTGAAATTTGGCAGCTGTCACATCCTAGGGGGAAGCGAAATGACACCATAGTAGTCCCGTGATAGGTCTTCGGTGGTAGAGAGCGGTTCTAGTTCTAACACTTTATATGAATAAGACCTATCACTTTTACACGGGGTTGTCATTGGAGGGGGTTAATTGACACCATATGACCAATCACACATCTATTCTCAATGAACGTGTTATGTGTCAGTTATTACAATGTAGTATATTTTCAGTTAAATACGTCCTAGAATTAAATTCCAAACCAAATTTTAGAAAGTCCAAAAAAAGTGTCACACCACCAGTGAACACTGTACTGTAATTCATTATTTTTTCTAACTTTAAACCAGTCAAGGGATTGGTTCACCTTTCACTGGCCATGAGTTCTTTCTTTTTGTACTTGATCTATTTTCACAAATCCCAGGAGCAGTCTGTGGGACCAATTGACACAAATTTCCCGCAGGGATATTATTTGCGATTATTAAAAATGGAGCGCCTTACGAAAGAACAACAATTACGAAAATTTGGAAAGTTATTCTGAGGCTGCTCGCAAACTTCGAACAATTTTAAATCGAGAATGTGCACCAAATGTGTCAACCATTCGAAGAGTGGTCAAAATATTTGAAGAAACTGCGTCGGTTATGGAAAATAAGACTCCTCTGCGTTAACATGCAGGTCGGTCTCTTGGAAGCATTGGTGCTGTAAACGAGAGTGTCACGGAAAACCTGAAAACATCAATTCGGCATCATTCTCAACATCTTCAAATTTCACAAAGCACTAAGCGGCGAATTTTGACAAAATACCCACCTCCACCTTCATGCGTATAAAATTCAGTTTTCTAAGGAGCTCAAACCAGCAAACCATGGAAAGCACCGGCAATTCGATAAATGGGTAATGGAGCAAAGCGGAATTTGGGGTTCAGAAAATCCTCATGCAATCCATGAGAAACAAATGCACCCACAACGAGCAACTGTCTGGTGCGGATTTTGAGCAGGCAGCGTGATTGGTCCTTACTATTTTGAAGGTGATGCCGAAACGGCATTCGTTACAGGATCATGATAACGAAATTCTTTTAGCCTCAAATGGACGGCATGGATCTGGACGATATGTGGTTTCAGCAAGACGTCACTACCTACCACACCGCACATGACACAATCGATTTATTGCAGCAACGGTTTCCAGAACAAATTATCTCAAGAAGTTCTGAAGTCAATTAACCACCAAGATCATGCGATTTAATACAGTGTGTTTTTTTTTTGAGGTTTTGTGAATTTATCGGTGAAGCCGCTATTGTGATTATGTAGGATTTTGTGTCCCCATATACCCATTAACGCAAAGATCTGGTTTTTTGTTCAGGCAATTAAATATTTTACTAATTTTGCCCCTGCAAAGGAATTGATCATATCAATTAACGGATTTGTTTTTTCGAGTCATGGGACACAAATTTAGTCAATTAAAAAATTAATTGCATAAACAAAAAAATACACCACATATACACAAACATTTAATTTTATGGGTTTTGATTAAAAAAATTAATTGCAGCAAACAAAAAATTAATTGAATAATTAATGTACACCAATTAAAATTACATTAAATTAAAATTAAATTAATTTTAAAATTAAAGGATTCGAATCTGCTACTAGACTGTCTTTTAGTAGTTCTGTATACGCAATTGTCCTGTTTTTGGAACACGGACAAAGTTGTTAATTTTAGTAAAATTGCAAAATTATTGTTTTCAAGACAGACATCGGAACTTTGGAAATTAATTTAATTTGTTGATCACGCTCGTTTGATATTAACTCAATACATTAATATGGACAAGTATTAATATATTTGTAGAACGTTTAAAATTTTAAATAAATGTTTTATCCGCACACTTTTTAGTTTTAAATATTGAGCAATCAAGTTCAAAACGACCTTAAGCCCCTCTTTAATCCAGTGTCAGCTTCTAAATGTATCTTCGAAATATTGATTGAATTAAAGCAAAAAGTTCACAATTTACTTTTCACAGTGTTTAAATTAATGATAAGTTAGAATATTGTAAAGACAAACATAAATAATCACTTTCTACCCATAGTGCAACTACTTTAAGAACTTTAACTGACTGACATTTGGAATACCGTCTGTTAGGCAGAATGCCTAGTACGTTGTTTTTCCTCTTCTTCTTTTTTTATTCGTTTGTATTTTTAATATTTTACTTTTCTTTATTTAAGTATTTGTATCATTGTTGTTTCTGCAGTTTTACTCGGTGCAAAAAACAAAATGAAAAAGATGAATAAAAAACAGCTCCCACTTTCGACACTTGTGTATGGTGAAATATATTTGGCTGCGCTTGTGTGTGTGTGTGTGGATAAATATGTTTATGTGTGTATGTACTTGGCACAAGGGTATGTATGTTGTGTGTTGGGTACTCTTTATTTCTATGAAAATGTTTTTGAGTTACATTTTTATACCCCACCTTATTCGGCCAGTTTTAGTCGTTTGTGGGTTTTCTCTACATGATTTTGGCTTAAATATAAAAAAAAAAATTAAATCATTAATTTTCGGGGATGCGAGTCAGTTAGCCTGGCTGCCTGCTTACTAGATTTTTCCACTTCCCAGAAAAGCAATAAACAATTCTGAATCTACCCAAAACCCCTAGAAAATTTTTTTTTTATTTCAATCAAAGCATTCTGCATCCATCAAAACAGATCGAACCAAATTTTTTTAATCCATATTTTTTAATCCTTGAACCCATATTTTTATGATCCTTCCTCGGGCCGAATTCTCCCTTTGGTGGGATTTTTAGGATCCGCCTTTCCGCGACATTGGCTAATTAACCCAAAAGTACTTTTTCAAGTGAAATTCTGTAAAAACAATTTTTCTGAAAGACAGAATGAATTTATCTCAAGAAGCATACTATTTAAGGCCTCCATCAACAGTCAGTTTGGTGCCTGAGGCCTAATTCTCCCTTTACTGGGATTTTCAGGATCCGCCTTTCCGCGACTTTGGGTGATTAACCCGAAAGTACCTTTTCAAGTGAAACTTCCGTAAAAACAATTTTCCTGAAGAACAGAATGCATTTATCCCAAGAAGCATACTAATCATAGTTGGGGGTAGTGCACTAAAAATTTATTTAAGCCAGCAGTGCACTATCACTTAATAAAATAAAAAAAATAAGTTTGCACTCTTTTTTACCAGCTTTTGTGATGATTCTTATTTTATTTAACTACCACTAAAAAAATTTTGTGATATAGCAAATTTTTTCAGTAACACTAATCGCAGATTGTATGCAAAATCTGCACACAAATATTTTCTCACTTAAATTTAAGAAATGTAACTTTGTATGTGCATGGTTTTTGGTTTTTTTTTTGATGATATGCATAAGCAAATAACATTAAACAAAATAAAAGTTTGTCAATAACGGTATAATTATTGGCTTTAATCCTGAAAAAACCACTTTTTGATTTTAAATTTAGTACAACAGTTTTAGTTGCACTCAAATGAGTGAAAAAAAAATTGCGATAAACTGTTATTGTTTTTTTTAAATCAAACCATTTTTTAACATCACTATCACTCACGTTTAGTGAGGCTTCAAATTTTTAATTCTTCCCTCAACATCAACAAAATGATTGCAATAATTTTGCACTATCACTAAGTGTGAGTTGGAACTGCAAAATGAGTGCACTACCCCCATCTATGATACTAATTGAGGACTCCACCAATAGTCAGTTTGGTGCCGTGCTATCAGGGTCTTCTGACTCTTGTGGTTCGGTGGTAGGATCTTTCGTAAGCCGTGGCCGCATGAAATCGTACAGGTCTCTTGTCTGTATCTGATTTCTGTAGAGGATATAACACCGGAAGGTGCCCCCCATGCCCGGGGGCAGAGTGCAATTTAGCTTTGCGTTGATTCAGCTCGTTCGGGACTCAGATTTGATTTTCTGAGCTTCGGCTTGTCGTAAACAATCCAATTTTTTTCATCGGCAGTAATGATTTGAGGCAATAATGACTTCTTTTTTATGGCGTTCAACCAGCATTTCAGACATGCAAAATCCATCTTTCAATATCTCTCTGCTTCAACTAATATGAAGTTCAATTTCCTTGCTTTTTAATGAGTTCTGCTGCGTTCAAAGGTTTTCAAATTGCGGCTTATTTTGCAAATTCTTCTTGATTTTGACAACAATCTATATGGAGTAAAACCTTTAATCTACTATCTTCGAACTTTTTGCTGACCTAAGAGGTATTTGTCTTTCTGAAACCACTATTTCGGTTGCTGGCTTTATAAGAATATAAGTGAGGTAACGTCATTTGTTTAATTTTTCCTAAGAACAATTTTTATCAGCAATCCCGCACCGAATTCCCGGGAAAGCAAAAATTGCAAATAGTAAAATTTCCTGGGGACAAAAACTCTATTGCTTACCAACTTTTCCAGCAACAGCATCCATCGTTAGCATCAAATCAGGCAGTTTTGCTTTTTGCTCTATTTCTTTTCGTTTGTATTTTTTTTCTTTCTTTCTTTTATTTTTTCAATTCTTGCTTTGAATCGCATCCATTTCCACAATTTTTACATCGCATCATGGTGCATACTTTAACTTGGCTAACATGATGTTGGTTAAATAAGGAGTGCAATTAGGCAATTTGGGATTGGAAGAAATGCATGCATAATCGTGTTAAAAACAAAACTTCGATTAGAAATTTCTTATAGGGATAGTTTTTTTTTTAAAGGAAAATTGGATTTGATATGTTGATCTAACAGTTGTATCTACTTAAGTTTAACTGACCTTTGTCCTTGTGCTGTACCCATTGCTCCATATACTTTAGATGCTGTTCTTGTTGTTGTTGTAGTTCATGCCTTTTTTTCGCCTTCGTACGTACTGTTATTTGTAAAGTTTTTTTTTATTTCATTGCAAAAATCCAAAACAACAACAACAATAAATATCTATATGTTTAAGGATGTATATCCTTCCAACTTTGAGTTGTTTTAGGTTTTTTTCCCATCCACTCCCAGTTTAATATTGAACGTTTCAAGTGAAACTTCGCGTTACGCAAAATTTTGTGTCTTGTTTTTTTTTGCTTGCTTGTAACCTGTAAAACTTTATTTTGCTGCTGTTGTTGTTGTTGTTCTTGTTTTCCTGACAATGAGGGTTGATATTTTGCTTTTATTTGATTTTGAAAATTAAAGTTGTTCTCTAGAAATTTACTGTATTTTGCATTTTGAGGAAAATTTTTAGGTTATGTAAAATATTGATTGTGTTTAGAAGTCGTTTTTAAGTTATATTTTATGGTAATCCTTGCTCCTGTTCACCAACATGTCATTTCCTTGTTCATTCTTTGTTCTTTGTAGTAGCTGTAAAGCTTTCGAGAATGGTTGCCTCTGGCAATCCTGCACTGTTTATTTAGATTTTTAAGTTTAAATGCTGCTCAAATCCTTTCTCGCCCACAATCTCTTTAATTTATGTTGTTCACACTACGTATGGATTCTTTTCAGGCTCGTAAAATAATTTAAAACTTGATTGGAAATTTACTAGACATTTTTAAAATTCCCAGCGGAATATAATACAAAGTATGCATTTGTTTATGATTTTATTACTCAGAATTTCCTGAAATGCAATCAAATTGTTGTTTGTATCTGTTGGGTAGCGTTTACGGATTAAAGGGATATTTTATGGTGCAACGAATTAATAGAATCTAATGACATTCATAAAAATCCTTTCCATGTAGTTTAGCTATCACCGATCGTTAGAGATTTCTGGAAAAGCAATGCGTCGTCGCTTCCGAGGAAGTACAAACATGTTATGTCCGAAGACATTTAACAAGGTGAAATCGAGTGTCTAAAGGCCCAACCAAATGTTTTTTTTTTATTTTATTCTTGTTCATTTTAGAGGATTTTCATTAATTTTTGACAGTAGCTTAAGCTTGCTTATGCATACTCTGGTTGGGCCTTAAGAGTGTATTGCTAGCAAGTAATTAAGAGCGCGAATTGCCCTGCTCACACGGCATATTCATAATTAAAAATACCTTCTTTTTACATTTGTGAAAAATTGTTGCTAAGAAACGAATTCAAAGGCCAGCAACAATTTAAAATGTCTCATTATTTTAACAAGTTCTATTTTGTTTATTTATTTGTTGTTGTCTTAAATCTCACAATAAACTACTGTTACAATTTTTTTTGAAACACTTCAAAATAAAAAAAAAATTGTGAAGACAATGATTTGTTTGTAGTTGGCATAATTATTCAAAGTGAATGACGTAAAAACGAGATAATTGACTCTTAACATTTTGTTTACCGAATTATGTAATTTGTATCATAATTTGGCTGTGAATTACAAATGAGAGAGCGAATTGGGAAAAACGCTGTCGTTTTCCACCTTTAAGTGATCACCATACAACATTTTTTTTAAATACAGAAAACATTTCCAACGCGTCCATTTGGATTTGAGAGTTTATTATTTGCAATCTAACGGAGGCTATAAACATGCCAATTCTGTAAAGAAGTTTTGAAAACATGAATTCATTTCGGATAAAACAGCTCAAAGAACGTACACCTATTGCAACGATATTCTTTGGTACTCGATAGTTTTAAGTTTTTTAACAGTGGATTACTGATGTTCATGTTCATAAATTCCCTAATTATTACCACTATATTTTAATAACCCTGTGCCATCTCTGCTTGACACACCTTAAGCCAAACAGGAAGAAACAAAATCGCCAACAATACTGTAAAATTAAATTTATTTAACTTTATTCTATCGTCATAATTGAACAGGCAATTTTTCTGGTTGATTGGCCTGTGAACCACTTTAGAATGGTTACCAGCTAAACCGCACATATTTTCATCGGGCAGTGGGAATAGTTTGTTTTTGTTAAACACTTTGATGTTTAATGAAATCGTTGGTTATGCTTTCGGTTGTTTCACTCAAATTGGATGGGGTTTTTTGGAATTTTGGTGTTGGCTGTTTGCTATCTTCAAATGTTGGACGGGATACACACAAACAGAAACTCTTTCCTTTCGACAGTTGGTCTAATAAGTCTGCTCTACAACTTTATGTTGTATTTTATGTAAAATAACGAAAAAAAAGCCAACCTATTCGAAGGACATTTATTCATTCAATATCAAACAAACAACAGCAATGACGACGACGACAGCAACGACAACGAACTTAACGCAACCATAATAATAAATGGCAACAAACTCCTGTTTTTGCTGCCTATTGGAGCGTTGGCAGCAATCTACAACAGCAACAATAACTTAAGAAATAATAATATCCAACACTCGATAAATGTATTGGGTAGTTGTAGTCAGTCTACTTGCAACATTTGAATCGTTGTGTTGTGTTGTATCCTTTTTTGTTTTTGGAGATGTTGATCTACTTTATTTTCGCCTGATACAACTGGAACAAAGTTTTTCGGTGTGTGAGTGTAGTCGTGTAAAAGTTTGTGTGTTTCGCGTATAAAACTCTAGTGTAAACAAAATGTAATATAATTTAAAACGTGGCGTGTAGAGGATTGAGATCAGCTGAAACTGTTGTAAATTGTTTTTTTTTTTTTAATGTATGAAAACTGGTTGTGCGGGAAAACAAAGTGACTAAATATTTTATAATTTTAATGAAAACGGGGGGGTCACCGCGTATTTAGATTGGAAGAAATATTTTAGGAATTCGAACAATTTGTATTCGTGTGAAATGTTGGCAGAGTTATGTTCATAAACAAATGGTAATTAATGAAATAAAGGGATCCCCAGGTATGATGTGAGCGATCAAGAAGGTTGCCACCTCTTTTTTTATATTGCGATATTAGATAACCGAGGATTTAAAAAAAATTCTTAAGCTCGACCTGATTTTGTAAACTGTTTTTTCGTTTGAAAAGAGGGTCTCCATAGAATCTTCTACCAACTTTTGGACAGGATTGATCTATATTGCTACACATATAAGAGATTTTGTAGTTTAACAATTCTAAAGTTTTCGTGTCTTTTTTAAAATACCAGTTTAAGCCAGTGCTCTTTGCTACCGCAATTTAAAGAAAATTAGTAAATTATTTTCACTACAAATCTCGTTTGATAACGAAATTATCGAGGTAAATTTTAATGCAACCGTTTTTAAGAGATACAGTAATTTGTTTTGTCTTTGAATGGGAGGTACCACGCAAACTTCTAAAATTCAGCCCAATTTTCGACAAAGGTTGTTATTGATAACCTTCTATTTGAACCAGATTTGGAAAAGGTAACACCTACCGTTCTTTAGATACACAAAGTTCTATTTTGTGATACACCCACTTATCTAATTCCGCCCACTTTTTGACTGACGTTCCGTATTGATAACCAAGCTATGTGTACTAAATTTACCTTTTGCTCTTCAGAAGGTATATAGAATTCCACCCACTTTTGGACAAAAGTTGTGCAATGAAAACCAAGAAATGTGTACTAAAGTTGTAGCTATTGCCGTTCTCCAGATACACGGAAACCTATATTGTCTTTGTATGGCAGGTGCAACGCCCTCTTCTTTAATAACACCCACTTTTTGATGCATTTTGTGTTTTGACAACCCAATCAATGTATGTGTGCAACATTTGGACAATTTTTCTCCTACCTTCCCAAACATAAAGTGCCAAATTTGAAAACTTTTCCTCAGATATATAAAAATCTAAGGTGCCACGCCTTCTTCTTGAATTTAACCCATTTTTATTACGAGAGGTTGTGTATTAATGAACCAGTGCCCGTGTTCTGTAACTCTCGCGTCGAGAAACTTTTCGATTGAAATGTGTGAAATGAAACATAAATGTCATATAATGAAACAAACAGCTGTTTTTCTCACTAAACTGTGTCTGTAACTTTTTTGGCGAGTACAGAAAAAGTGTGTCTATAACATTTTTGTGAGAAAAGTTCCCGCTTTGAACTGTCAAACAAACTCACGAATAAAAATGGGGCGAGAAAATTTTTATTACTAAAAAACAATTAAAAATGCAAAACACAAAGAATAATAATAATAATAATATTTTGTTCTTGGCACATTTTTTATTGTTCAATTCTTTTACTTTTAACATTTTTATAAAATATACGAATATTTTCAAAGCTCGTTAGCAAACAACAAACATTAAAGTCGCACTTTACATTATTTGGTATAGCCGACGGTTATATTTTCACCGCCATCGTTGAAAAACTTTTCACTTTAGTAAATTTTAGTCGCCGTTAACGATATGTGTTACTGGCGTTCTCACCGTCTGCAATGTCACATCGACATCGAGTGCAATGTTATGACATTTTTAACGTAACGACGTAATCTCTTGATAGTTTTCGACATGAGTTACAGACACACTTTTTTCTCACTTTTCGAGAAACGATGGAATATTTTGTTTTTCTTCTTTTCGATGCGGGAAGTTCTCACTATAGTTACAGAACATGGGTACAGGTATGTTTACTAAAGTTGGACAATTTTTCTCTTAATTTTCTTCAGATATTACTAAATCTATTTTGTGCCAAGCCTACTGCTTTAATTTCGTGTAAATTTTTTTCGGCTGTTGTGTTTTGATAACCAAGAAGCTTGTTCCTAATTTAAAAACATTGACTCTTGCACCCTTTTAAGTGTCCGTGAGACCCATTTGAAAACTCGACTGATTTTGTGTGTTTCTACACTTATTTTTAAACTACCAAATCAGTTTCTTGTGAAATTTATTATTTTCATGTCCCGCAAAATGCATGATCTCAGTCCTTTTTACACGCGCTTTTAATATGAAAAGAATATTAAAACTATGACAAGTAAAACCAAAATAATCAGAAAAGGCAAAAGAGGGAGACTGCAAACAAAAAAAAACGCATTTAATAACATTCTAACGTGTTATTTTCCCATTTCCATTTGTAAGGTTTCAATTTAACTTGTTAAAGACCAACAAAGAACAAAAAATAGAAAAACAGCAAGCAAACAGAAGGACGAGCAAGTGGAAGGTGAAGAACGAGAAGAAAAACAAGCAAAAGATTCATTACTCAAACATTAACAGCAACCTTAAGGCTTTTTGTAAACACCACTACCTCATGCTCCTTTTAAAAAACCCCACCTCCCTCCGAATTCATTTACACACCATAACCTCAAGCATTTCATTTCATTTTTCCTTCGCCAACTCTCCTCTCCCACTGCCACCCTTCCTAACGCTCTATTTGTTTTACTTTGTTGTATTTAAACTTTACAAAAGGGTTGTGTTGGTTTCGTGTAAAGAACAAACAAACAAACAAACAAAAATAATTTAAAAAAAAATATATATTTAAAAAAAAGGACATTATTATTTTTTTTTTAAGGCAGGAGCAGCAGACAACAACAAAAATAACAATGAAAATGTATAACATTCACTTATTCACCCATAATGCTCGTGCTTAAGAGTGGCTTGGAAAGCCCAACACAAAAATAAACTTTTTTTTTTATTTTTTTGTTAAATATTTTCTTTTTTTTTAAAGGAAAATAAGAAAATAAAAAAAAAATTTTTTCTTATTGTTGCTGTTTTATCGCATATTGGGTGTGGTTTTTTCCGTTTATCAACAAGATTTTTGTATAATATTTCGCGTTTTCTTTTGCTTGTTACCATATTTTCCATTTTCCATTTAAAAAAACGAAAAAAAAAAGTTAAAATCGTCCTTTTTTTTAGTAACGGTTAGTTCATGTCATCATTTGACGTATAAACAACTCATGTGCATACAAACAAAAAATTTTAGTGTGATTTGAAAAGTGAGTGAGTTTGTGGTAGTGAGTGTGTAAAAATTTACAAGCATTCGACAAGTTCTGAGAGTAGTTTGAAAAAAACAAATCTGAATTTATTTGGAATTTTTATATGACCAATAAAATTTTAAAATTAAAAAAAAAAATTACAAAAGCATATCGATAAAACTATTAAGTGACAAAAGTTTTTATTACAATTTTGGAATAATGGCGTTGGCATCTTTAAAACTTCTTAATGGATTACAGAAGTAAGTAGTATCGACATTTGTTTCCTGTTTAATCTTAAAGTTTAATTATTTTTGTTATGTTTACTTTAATATCCTTCTCCCTTCAGACTATAATATTTTTTTGGAATCTCTTATACAGTTTCCCATATTCGCCTTTAAGCAAAGTTCGTTGTTTTCGAAGTTAAACTCAAATTAACCCTTTAACGGTTTGTCGCCGTAAGGCAACTATTTTCTTTTTTCATTCTATAAGTATTTAATATAGTCGTTAATTGTTTTGTTAAATGTTTAAGACAATTCTTAAAAATATTTTTAATTAACGCAAACTTTTGCAATTTATTAAATTTTGCTTCAGACCCATAAAGGGTTAAATAGGTAAATCAATGGTTGTCGCTAAAGAAATCTTTTAGGTGTAAAATACAAAAGAAAAACTTATGTGTAGATAAAAAAAATTAATTATGTTTTAGTGTTGTAGAGTTGCCCGACGTCCGATCTTATGGACTACAAATTACTTTTGCTGTCTTTCTATGTCAAACGTAAAAGTCAGTTTCGTTAAAGACATCTCATTTTCTATGGCATATATTTTAATTAGAACCTTTTTTAATAATTCAGATTTTTTAAGTTTCTAATTGATTGTTAAGTTATTAAGGGGTTTTAATCTTCCACCTAAACGGATTGGCTGCACTGGTGGTCTCTATCCGGAGTGTTATTACTTTTGTTCATCCTAATGATAAATCAAACTACATTTAAATGGAATGAAAAACTTTTTTTTCACTAATCTGTTTTTAATATCTTTCCGATTTACAAAAATTATTATCTAAACGTGTTTTATATCGGGTACACGTGCTACCCTGCAATAAAATAGGACTAGCCCAAACCCGCGTGTAAAATGTAGCCCACAAGGGACTAGGACTAGTCCAAAAGTCACCCAACCGTATGGAAAAAACATGGTCTATTTAACATTACGATGTCCTATGGCAGGGCCATATAACCCAGCTTTGGATTACAAAGGAGTAGTCATAAAACTACTCCATTGTATACACAGGAGGATTAGTCTTAACTTCGTTTAAAAAACGATGAAATGTCGTCTCACTACAAACTCTTTCAAACAATGATATGGTCCATGCTTGCATTACATCGGACCACTCTATGGAGTAGTCAATTTAATCAAAATTGATTAGGTGGTCCAATATTATTTGGAGGGTAGTTGTTGCACCAATATACCCTCTACCTCTGGATGCAAAAACGAACCCCCGGAAAAACTTATAAAAGAAACATGTGCTCAAGACTAACGTTAGTTTCTGTCAATACAGCTTTACCTCATGGTGCCACCTGCACCGAATAAAGAAAATGGGTCTGCAAACTCCCTGCTGGGCGGACACTGGCACATAATTTAAGTACATGATTGTCGTCCCGCTCTTGCTTCTTTAGCAGGTCCATAAAAATGGAAACGGGATCAAAAAAATAATTATTTTCCGTTTGCTTGTTGCCAAAAAAAAAAAAACAATTCAAAAAATGTTACTGCTTTTCAAAGAAGCGAATGTGGAATGTGTATCTTATCTTTGATACGAAAGAGCCGAGACCTTCTATGAGGCATTCTTTAACAGTTAGATAAGAATAATAATTGAATCCAAAAACATCTTTAAGCAGCCTTATTAAAAGACCTGAGGTAAGAAGGTCTTCCGAGTTATCCCGCTGGGAACTTCTGTTGTATGGCAACGCCGCACAGAGACATCCGCGAACTTTCCGCTAGATTGTAGAAAAAAATTCAGTGCCCGATATGGTTTTCGTAATTATTCTACTTTGAAAATTTGATGTATTTAACTTTATAATTTTAACAAATAGAATATAGGAATTTTTGCTTCTTATTTTACTTATTAAACATGAAAATAGTGTTAAAAATACACAAAATGTGGCGTCGAAAAAATGCCACTGTAGTCATAGCACAGATGATGCTAAAATATGGCATTTTTCGTCATTTGTAACAAAATTGATGTCAGAATTCTGATAAAAGTTAATTTCTATGTTCGGTAATATTTCGGGAATGATCGTAAACACATTTTAAAGCATTGCAATACAACCTGCTGTGATGTAATGGAATAACAGGAGCACTTACAACATTGTTCGTGATATTTTTCTTTAAAATAATTATTTTTATTATTCACGTACAACCTGTTTACTTATAAAGGATAATGCCAAGTTATTCAATCATTAAATTACAAAATTCACTTATTTGGCATTCGCTTCTCTGCTGCTTCTTAGTAGTGTGTAATAGCCATAGCATATATCAGCGCTCATGTAGTTTTCGTGCTTCCAGATACCTGAAAATTTTATCAACTGGGAATAAACTTAGTTTTAAGTGTTGCATATTAACAAAAGAGTAGCAAGTGCATTGCTGTATATGCAAATGCTATGGGGCGAGACCAGTTGCACATGCTGTGAATAGGGCTACTGTTTTGACTAATTTGGGCGTGAAGCTAATTTCAATTTAGCTACGATTAATTAAACCTTCTACGAACAATATCCTTTAACATATTCATTCCTTAATTACAGATATAAGCGAATTTCCAACATTAGGGCAACATAATTTAACTGATTTATCAAAAATTTTGTTTATGTATTAATTAATAAATTTTATTTTGGCAATAGTACTTTTTTACAACTTTCAATTATTTTTGTTAAAACATCATCTTCCATTTATTTTCTCTCATACACATAAATGAAAATCTATCTCAATTATTTTATTTAAGAAAATCCTTTTTGTTTAAACTTGCACTATGGTTTTTTTTTCTTTTTTTTCCCATCAATATTTTATTAAAAAACCAATTTAAAACTACAACAGGATACAAACATTTGGTAACCCCCTCAATATAGAAAAAAAAGAACAGAAAGAAAAAAATTTTATAGATTAAATACATATTTTTCCGACGTAAGCAACAACAACAACAACAATAATTATTTTTTTTTTTTTTATTTCACTTTAATAACAATTTTCCCATGAGAAAAATTCTCCTGATTTTCTCATACAACAACGGCACTCATTCATATACAATTGCACACACCGACACACACACACACACAAACCCACATTCAAGTGTAACAAACAATACAAAAGGACCTCATTCCATTCCCAGCTCCATCGCCATCATCATCTGTAGCAGCAACAAAACCAACAATAATAAGAATAAAAACAACATGATTTTATACTCTCAGACATGATTCAGTTGTTGTGTCATGTTTTAGTTTTTCCACAAATTTACTTTTATTTTTATTCCCTTCTTGTGTTTTTTTTCCTCTCTGCTTCGAGTCTTTAATATTTTTCCTTTAATAAAAGTATTAAAAAAAAAAGAGAAACCTAAAACTAGAGTATTTTTTGTTGTTTTTAAAGGAAATAAGGAACCAAAAACTGAAAGCAATATGATAAAATACACCATACATGAAAAATGAAATGCAAACTCTTTACAAGAAAAGTTAGAAATGGCTACCAACACCCTGTATCTCTTCGATTTATACTTTTTTTAATACCGACTGCCTTAGCTCTCTAACTTTAATTTCAACATATTTAATCTATAAATGTGTGTTTGTATAAACTTTGCTTCTTTAATATTTTTTTTTTTTATTTTGTTGGTATTAACTTTCCGGTATGCATCCTGTTTTGACACAAATACAAATACATTTATACTAACATACATTTATTCTCTCTTACACCAACTTATAAACTGGAAACGGAAGAAAAATATTGCCGCAACAACAACAACAACATTAATATTATATTTTGGAGTAACAAACTCAACCAGTTGTAGTTAAAAAGTATTTAGTCGAGTCAAAATGTAACCGTTACATTGCACTTGTCGTTTACCGTTAAATGAGTTGTATGTTGTACCGTTATAAACTTAACCTCACTTTTTATTAGGAAGCAATAAACTCTTAACTGACATGAAAGACACTTCGTTAACTTTAAGAATATGGATTATTGGAAGAAGTTTTAGTTAATCTTAAATATTTTTGGTTATTAAATTTTATTTAAGTTTTTTCTAGATATGATATTTTTAATCCATAAAAATGTTTTTAATTTAATATTTAAGACAGAGCTGGGAAGTTGTTTAGACTGGACAATGCAGGATAACGTTTTAGCAAAATCGGTTTATATTTTCAATAACTTGAGTAGAGTGCAAATGGAGAAAATTTTAATGAATCGCAGTAAACTTTGAAATCGGTACTTCAGTCCAGATTGGTCGTGACTTCTGAGTATCAGAGCTCTGATTTCAAATAACACTAGCCAACATGGTTTTGGACTGGAGCAACCAAATATCTTTCCTGGGGTACTTCGGTGGGCTGCATTCCGAATCTGTAATTGGTTTTTCTCCATCACGTCAGGTTTTCTAGATACCAAAAATTTTTTTATTCGTTTCTTACATAAAAAATCACTATGCTGTTTATTTAAAAATCAATGAATTTTCAAAAGTGAATGGCGTTATTTGAACGTCGTTTGTATTTTGTTGGTTCCGTTTCACGTATTAGAGTCCAGCATGCTTTTGTTTCAAAATCCTTGATAAATTTTTTAAATTTTCATTAAATCTTGGTGAGCACGCTGCAAGTACAAATTGTTCGAAGCCGTTAATGATTTCTTTCGAATCGAAATACGCAGTAACCCCCCCGAGGTTACATATCATAGAGAAGCCTCAGAGTGATATCGAACAAATTTATTTTTACCATTTTAAAGTCGTACTTCCATTGAGTTCTTCAGAGCAGGGATATCGTAGCTGGCTAGAGGAGCATGACAGTAAACTGTTTGTGTCATTCTTTCTCGGATAATGAAAATCTATTAACGTATAAGGTGTATGCATATCTAGAATGCGGCAAAACATCCGAAATGACAGGGCTCTTAGGGGTTTTTCCAAGAAATGCTTTCTAAATCCCGAGGACTCGGAAGATTGTCTTGACCTTCTTTAATGGAATACTTTCGGAGAGCACGAGGTGTCTGTTGTTATACCCACGGGGTGTCATTATTGGTAGGGGTGCCCATGTGAGAGCGATATTAAAATCGTCCTAAGTTTTGGTTACTATCAGTGCGCAAACTGCTTTGACTCAGGTTAGCAGTGGAGGTTATATAGATCCAGCTCCTAAACAAGGGGACGGTTTGATTAGCCGGTTATACTCTCAAATTAAAACCTGTGTATGAGACATTATTTTCGCATACGCGGGGGCGCTTGGAAAATGTATATTACACTATGTTCACACTTGGGTTCTTAAACGCGTTTAAGCAACTCGAACGTGATTAAGCTCTAATCACATCAAAATCGAGATGATTACCCATACATTAAAGTGATTTGTTAATCACTTCAAATTGCCATGATTACAACTAAATCACTTTATTAATCACAAAGAATCCTCTGAACATACCTCAAACTGAGTTAAATGTAGAATCGGCCAACATGAACGTGTACAATCGCTCACGATTTTTGCTTAATGTTTTTATTTGTTTCCTTAAATAATTCATAAATTTTCACAATTTTATCATTAATAATTTAAAATAACTTTATAAAAGTATTTTTATACATTTTTAATATTTTAAAGAAAATAAATTTGTTTGTTGTCTTTTTTCTAAGTCAACTGTCATCTTAATCATCTCAAATGTGATGTGAACGTAGGGATTATCTTTAGGATACTTCACCTTCTGGTGTTCCATCTTCCCAGGAAATCAGGTGCAATCAATAAAATTGAAATTCCCATTAAAATTGTATTGTAATTTCGATCGATTTCGAGTGCCATAATTTGGGCCTAGATTTCTCGAGATCGCGGTTGACCAACGATCCTATCTGGTAACACGGGAGTCGTAGCCCCTGGTGGCACGCCACCAGACTGACTATTAAAACCCAAAGTCGCGGAAAGGGAGATTCTGAATAACCCACTCAAGTGCTGATTTTTCTCCACTTGTATAAAAGTTAGGACTGAGGGACGGATCATCCCTAGCTGCTGTTGCTACAGATGCTGCTGGATTATTTCTAAAAGCAGCTTAGGTAAGATAGCTCCAGCTCTTAAATAAAGCAATAGTAAATAATATTGGCGGATTATGCACATAAATTGCTACCTCGGTGTGTTGGTTGCTCTCACACTCACAGGCGGTTGGTAAACGCTGTTGTGTCACCCAGTAGCTAAGATCCTCGATAAGATAGGGCCATATGACAGGTGCTCATGTTAATCTTTTCCACATCTGTATCTCTTTTTTAGCAAACATAAGAACTTGATATCCTAAAATGCTTTGTTATTAAATACATTTCTAAACGTCAAACTTAAAAATATATTTTGGTTTAAATTTAAGAATAATAACATTCATAACAAAAAAAGGAAATTCTTAATAAAATGTACAGTAGGGACCACTAAAATTAATCCGTACAAGGGGTGTCCGCTTATGGAAGGTATCCGTCAAGAGATGTTATACTGTATTCCAAAAGGCTTGACACAACATATGACAACATATGCTTTGATATTATTACAGGTAAATAATTCCCATTCGCTTAACAGTTTTATTTGAATAATATCTTTAGCTTTTCTAAAATCTTTGGATACAGTTTCCTGATAATCTGGCATAAGCAACCAGTGAAATGCGCATTCCTTATCCCACCAACAACAAATTTCATTTTATCGATAGTAAGAATTGGCGCTCGTGTTCTGTAAACAAACTTGTAAAACTTGAAATTTTTGGACTCCCAAGAAAACCTTTGAGGAAAAAGGAGTAATTTATAAATGTTGAACTTGTGTTTGCTGGGCTTATTGAATTTTTTCCCCACATATCTTAGGCGAATCTAACGAGAGCAGCTTCGCTTCCCTGCCTAAAGTACCCCAAAAAACAGTTTCTGATCCCCAAATACGACGCACTATTTGAGCGCAATGGATTGAGATAGAACAACTTCTTTTTCTACTAGTCATACTAGCCAAGAGATAATGATCGCCAAACTTGTGTATAGAATATTCCACTCACTTATACATGAATAAATTAGGCCAAAGACCCATTCACAACATTAACCCTCTAAATTACTCATACTCCTCTACTATAAATTGTCAATGTCTCACATTTCGATCCGTTCAATATTTAATTGCAACAAATTATAAAATATTTACTATGTTTACATATTTATTGCCACACTCCATCAACTCTGTTCAAACAAACAAACAAACGTTTCATATTTCCAACTCTGTTACAAACTTTTTGTAACGAAAATAATTTTAACTCGGCGAATCTTCCTCCTGGTTGATGATGGTGGTTTAAAATGGGCAAGATGAAAACATTCGTTCTTTGCTATTGCTTTTTCCTTCCCTCCCGGTTTTCAAAACAGTAAACGAGACATCATATGTTTTCCCTTAAGTGGTGGGATTACATGATTACAGTATTATAAAACTGTGAAATGTCTGTAACCGTGGGCGGCAAGTCACATGAAAAATGGCGATGATGGTGATGATGATGTTGGAATGTGGGCGTAGAGAGCATGAGAAAAGAGTGGAAGAGAAAAGGACGAGGAAATAGAACACATGCACGCGCATACTAAAAAATTGTTATGAGAACAAATTTTTTACAGACACCATTAATTTTCATATGACTAGAAAGTTTGTTTTGTGTTTTGGTTTGATTCTTTTACTTTTTTCCCCAATTTTTTTTTTCTTTCTATTTTTCTGTTGATTTTCTGTTGCTCTTTGGCTTTTGTTCATGTGTGTGTGTGTGGGTGTGTGTATGGCTTTGTGTGCTTTTACTCTTTATTGTTTTTGGATTGCTGCTTCTTCTTTTATAGTGCTCCAAACACCATTCCATCACCATGTCCTGGTAGCAAAACGAAAATAAACAAGAAAAAAATATATAAAAGAATGAAAAAGAAATAGAGCTTTAATGGTAACTGACTGTGTTTGATTGTACGTTTGTTTGGTGTGCGTGTGTATGTAGGTAAAATTATTTATATGGTAAGAGAGTGATAATTGAGTATGGGTTTAGAATGTTGTAGTACTGTGCTGTGTTGTTGGGACTTTTAAAAAAAAAATTTCAAGGATCTAAAATCCGAATGTGCTTTTCGAAAGTATTTCTTGGTACATATGTTTTCTAAAAAAAATCTGTTAATTCGGTCTTCATCTGATCCGGGGAATCTTACCATATTCAAAAAAATTAATGAATAAACTTGAACTTGAGAATGAACTTATTAAGAATATGTAGGTCAGTATTTATGAACTTGTTAGCTTCGATTTGCTGCTAAAAAAAATGTTTTTTTTATCAAACCTGAAAAAATTTGGCTGGTTATTTTCTTTTATAAGAAACGGTATTTTAAAAACGAAAATGCAATTAAAATGTTTTTAAAAATTTATCGAATTTGCTTGGTTTGATTTTAAGGAAAAAAGACCAATGATGCCAACGGCGTGTAAACCGTACCAAACTGGATGTATTGGAGTCTGTAGAGTCCGTTGTAGATTAATCTCATTCCATGTGCGGCAATTTTGGTTATTAACAAACCTGTTAAGCAAAAAATGGTAGCATTGTTCAATTTTGTTAATTTATTCATAATGATTTGCCAGAGTATACTGACCACAAATGTCAAGAAGTGAGCGCATAATAATTCATAGTTCGTTTGACAGCTAATCGTTTCGTAGGCTCTATTCGGGCTTAAAAAAACACTTTATATTGGAGATTGGAGATTCATCGGACCTTTTAAAGTGTAACGGAATGGTTAAATTTTTTTTAAATTGGACTGGATACATCTATCTTTGTGCAATAAATACACTTATTATTTTTTATTAATTTATTATTTTTGACTTCGTTATTAAGTTATTTCTAATATTACTTGTCCATTCGGATATTCCAGTTTAAAGTTGTAATATGCCCGACTCTGAAAATGAAGACCCACTTTTTCTCTTAATATACAACTTTATTTCTTAACCAATACCAGTGCCCATGTTCTGTAACGCCCGCGTCGAGAACAACAACAATTAACAACATACGGAAATCGTATTAATAACAATTTTTCTTACTTAACTGCGTCAGTAACATTTTTGGCGACTAATAGCTGTCACGTAAGAAAAATTACCCGCCAATTTATAGGAAAAGAATGTCTGTAAAATTTTTGTGAGAAATTTCCCGCTTTGAATTGTCAAATAAACTCGCGAATAAAAATGGGTTGAGAAAAAATGTTGACACAAAAAATATATTAAAAATTCAAAATGCAGTAAATAATTGCACGGAAGAGATAAATATTTTGTTCTTCGTTGATTTTTCATTGTTTAATTATTTTGCTTTTAACATTTTTGAAAAATATACGAATGTTTTCAAAGCCATTTTCTAAGCAACAAACATTAAAGTCGCACTTTGCATTATTTTGTATAGCCGACAGTAGTATTTTCGCCGCCGGCATTGAAATTTCTTTTCATTTTAGTTAATTTTCGTAGCCGTCAACGATATGTGTGACTAGTGGCGTACTCACTGTCTGCAATGTTACATCGACTTCGAGTGGAATTGTATGGCATTTATAACTTAACTCTCCTCTTTTGATAGTTCTCGGCATGAGTAACAGACACACCTTTTTCTAACTTTTCGAGAAACGATGGAATATTTTGTTTCACATCTTTTCGATGCGAGAAGTCCTCACCGAAGTTACAGAACATGGGTACAGGTCACTTAAGGTTATTTAAAAAAAAAGGTTACTCGATTACTTCATATTATGTGGTTCTGCAAAACTCTATGCAAGAAATATGAATCAATAAACTTATTTAAATCCAGATACGGATTGCAGATATGGAAAATTTGAGCTACAGAAAAGCTTCGTTTATCCTTTAAAATAAATAGTTCCTTAACTCACAGGCGGACAATATTTTGGGGTATAGAATTTTACTATGTATATTTTAGTAAATAAAAGACATAAAAAAAAGTAAAATACATTTGAAACAAAAACCAAAATTTGTAAAATTGAGCCCTGTTATCTTATTTCCAACTTACAACAAAATGGAAATCCCTTTATTTCAACTACCATAAGCCAGCCAGAAAGTACTTTCATTATTAAAAAAAGTACTTTTTTCCTTCAAAAGTTCATCAACCATCCTTAAATCTCTACTTCCTTTTTCTCATAACTGTAAAAAAATTACTGAAAATATCGTAGTTTGTATAGAGAAGAGTTTGTAACAGAATTATTAGTGTTGGTAGTGACATAAATTTCTGTTTGTCAGACGTTGTGGCAGATGTTGTTGTTTGTATCTAACGGTCTGTGTCTGTGTATATGAGAGTTTGTTTTTCTGCTACTTTAATTTTTTCTTGTTGAACAGATTGTCTCACTTTCTATTTTGTTCATACTTCGTTTTAGTCTATTTATGTATATTCCTGGCGAAGGATTGTGCTAGGTCTGTTCTAAAAAAAGTGTATATGTATGTGTGAGTGCATGCACAGTAGTTGTGTGTACGAATATGAAATTTGTATTTGATTTTTTTCTTTCTTAATTTTGCTCCATTTTTCTTTACTTAAACATACGAACCCTTTAACTTTGTGTGGCATCTTCTTTATTTTATTTCTCTGGTAAAATTTTTTTTCAATTTATTTTTGTTAAAGTTAAATCAGTTTATATTTTGGCTTGTGTTTTTTTTTTAATATTATTTTTCCTTTTTTTCTACTACATACTCTTTAAATTGTGGTGAATATCAAATTACCGTTATTGGGGTTTTGGAAATGTGTACGAGAGAATGTTTGAAAGGTGGTGTATATAAAATTTATTTTATTCATTTTGTGTGTGATTTTTTCTTTATTTAGTTGCAATAGTATTTTTGTAAGTTGAATTTTTTTTTGGTCATTTGTCTTTTTCCTTTTAAAGGATAAGGATATAATTAATTTGGTTTTTGCTTTTTTTTTGTCGCGTAGAATGTTTAATTCTGTTTTTTTTTATATTAAATAAATGTTGTTTGAAGGTTTTTTTTATTTTTATTAAAGAACCTTAGAAAAGGGAGTTAAGGAAAATTCTGTTACTTTTTTCTACATTTCTCTTCTTACGGATACCCCTGTTACGTGACACCTCCCAAATAAATTTTTTTTTATTTTTCACTCTTAAGCGGACAACCCTTTCATAATCGGACGCGGAAGTTTTTTTGCATACCCAATGGCACTTGAATTCTGTATAACCGGACGGACAGTCGAAATGGCATTTCCCAGTTTCTTCGATATACCATACAACACTGTAGCACTGTTTTTCTTATTCCTACAGCGTTGCTTTATTACATATTGGTAAAGATACGTGTGAAAAGGAACGGGAAAAGAAGGAGTACGGATGCCTTCTATAAGGCCTCTGTACTTCTGAATGTGTAAATTTCCTTTTATACGAAAGAGTCGAGGCCTTCTAGGAGGCATTCTTAAGCAGTTAGATAAGAATGGTAATTTAATCAAAAAATATTTTTTATACAGTCCTTTAATAAAACCTGAAGTAAGAAGGTCATCTGAGTTTTCCCGCTGGGTACACAGTTAATATATTGTGGCATAAAAAAAAAACAAACCTAAAGGAGGAGTGGAACAAAATTGGTGAAGAACTGAACATTTTATGACCACCAACACGCAATGGGGAAGGTTGGATGAAGGATTGGACAGAATATAAATTTAAAATGAAAAAAAGTTAGATCACAATAAAGAAGAATGTCATGCACCGGGGGTGGTTCGATCAAACAATACGTGTTATCCCCAACAGAAGAAACTGCCTCCTATTTGTAACAAATTAATTCAATTGTGAACCCAGGTAGTGTTGCATTTGGTATCCAACGAATAAGTCAAAATGTAAATGGTCACAATGAGGAGGATATACCAACTAGTGATCATTTTTAAAACGAAGAAATTAGGCATGGAAAATATGTTGGACTGTTACCGTAATTGTCTCCGAATAGTATTCATCTACTGAAGATGAAAATGCAGCAACACTTAACATTTTGTTTCGATAAAATTCTTTTTTCTTTCACCATAAATTTCTTTTAAATTTGTTTATATTTAAGTAAATGTTTTTTTTACCGCCGAACAGCTGTTTTGAAAGTTTTCATAACCAGGTGGTTCATAAATATTTAAAATCGGGCGAATTATGAAACAGTCTGTTATTTTGCACTCTGTAACAAAAGTGTCGTGTCGTAAATTTTTGATGATACCTAACAAAATTAAACGCGACAACGACTACGACACTTGTCGTAATAAAAAAACGACACTCATAATAAGGACGATTGTTATTGAAATTCATTAGAATATAAAACTTAGTGTACGCGGATTAGCAAGGAAATGTTAGATCAGCAAAACTCCAACAAAAAGACGAATGGTATCCAATTGGTTGTTGATCTTCAAATGCGCCTCCATGATATTGAAATTAAAGGAAAAAACTCGCCAAGTTAAAATTTCTGATTTCTTTTAAGTCCATTTGAAAAAACCAACAACAGTATACTCCATGCTAAAAATGAGAAAATCACATTTAGGTTAGATACAAATAATTTCACTGCCATTTTTAACTAACCGAAACCACCACCATTGGTAGAACAACCTGAAATTCTAACGTAGTTTAAAATACACTCAAGCTCAACGTCAGAGATATCATACAATTCGTCAAAGTTGGCGGATCCCATATCGTCCAGTCGCTTTATCGCCAGTGCAGGCTTGTGACATAGATGTGTTCTATACCCTCCTCCTCGTTTTCGTCAACGAAGGTGCGGCAGTTATCATAGTGGCTTTCGCCCACAACCTGTTCATGCCTACCTAAAAGATTGTGTCCCGTGACAATTAGTACCAAAATAACTACGTACCTTTTAGAAATCGTTAGTACAGACGTGGTACGGACGCTATCCATGCGTTGCCACAATAGCCGGGCAATTCTGCATCCAGTGCTTGAGGCCAATCGTAGCAATTACGTAAGTCGTTCGCCGAAGTTCGTTTGCAGGTAAGCAAAGGTACCCAAACGCCTCCGAAATCCAGTAGAAGCCGTAGGGTAGTGTCCAGTATATCCCTGTACCTTGTCGATACTGCAGATGGTCTGAGCCAGTCTTTAGCTTCCTTGATGTGAAGTATATCCGCCTGAAAAACGCTGTACTAATCTTGAAGTATTTGCGATACATTTATGTTGAGCTCCCTTAAGTGTACTCCGTGACTAAGAGCCATCCTTGCAGAAGTTCACGCTTTTTCTTCTAACTGGAGCACCGTTTCTTCACTGATTCCGGCATGGTATCAGCGTTCTGTAGCGACTTTCGTAAAGCAAAACTGGAAATGTGTGCTCAATTGTTAAGATCGAGATTGTCGCATTTATAGCAGTGCGGTGTCCACTGCTATTTAAACTCCACTGTTAGGTACATTTTAGGCGAATAGCCAAGTTCGTCCTGCAAAATTAAAAATTTACAAATTAAAAGTCGTTTTTTGCTTAAACTTAAATTCATCAAAGAAATGAAATATTGAAAAAAACAATTAAGAAATTATGCTTAAATTTATGGAAAAATTACAAAAAAAAATTAAAACAAAATCATTTAAATTTTTCTTTAATTCTTAATCGCAAAAATATCAAAATTTAATTGTTAAATTAATATTTCAAATCATTGCTGCAAAAAAAGCTTAAGCGTTATCAATTTCAATTTTCCTTTTTTTTAATAAATGACTTTGTTGGCAACACTTGCATCAGCGCCTAAATTGTCAAAAACAATTACATCGTAAGCGACAACCTTCATACAAAATTTATATGAAATTAAATTAAAAAAAAACAACGTTCTACTGTAAAATTTTGTTATTGTCACTTAAGCTTTTTTTCTGTTACGACTCGATTTACTTAAAACAGTTTTTAATATTCGTTTTATTTTCTTTATTTTCAGGTAAGCACAAACTTTTTTGGTTAAGAATGTAATAATTATTTGAAATTTAATTGAAATAATTAAGGAAAATAACGTAAGTACGAAACTGATTTACACATACACTGAAAATAATCGATGGTTAATATTATGGAATAAACTTTTGCAGCTTTTCTTTCGTATTGTTTTAAAAAGTTTCGTTTTTATAACGAAATGCAATTCGTTTTTTAAAAGCTTTTTTTTTTGTTTTTCTAAAAAAGCATTGTAAAATCTTAAAAAAAAATAATATACATAGTTTTTTTACACTTTAATGTACAACATTCAAAAAATTCGTTCGCTCGTCTTAACTTACTTAGTTGGCCCTTTATAAGGGCCATGTAGGTCATAGGCAGAACAAAAAATTAAGTTCCAGGCGCCTCGTTCTTCTAACGATTCTAACGTTGAGAGTGGTAAGGTTTTCTGTACTTGGTCTTTCCAACGGACTTTTTCGTCTTCCGACGGGAGCATATTTAAACGCCTTTTTGCTACAGCTTCGTCATCCATTCGCACAACATGACTAAGCAAAAATCGATCTCGGCGGCGAACAGTTCATACAGCTCTTGGTTTATATGATACTGATATTCTCCTTCTTGCGAAGAATGTTTCTCTCGAACACTCTAAGAGCAACTTAATCTGCTTGAGCAAGTATCTAGGCCTCTGCCTCGTATAGTATCCAGGGCTGTGAAGTCGTCAAGAAAACATTCTTACTCCGATTCCATTCGCTGAAATTTTTTAAGAAACCTGGATGCTAAATGCATATTTGACTTTTAACTCTTTTTTTTAATGCAGTACCTTTTACATAGTTAAATATACAGGGCGGCGCAGAATAAGCTATATGGCTTAAATGGTTTTTAATAATGGTTAATTAAAAAAGTTATAAAGAATTCAAACCATATAGCACATTCTGCGCCACCCTTTAGCAAGAAAATTATTCTGTAAAAACTTAAAATCGATAGTTTAGTTCGAACACTAAATAACTATATTAAAGCTCAATGCGGCACGAGCTTTAATATAGTTATTTACATATGTAAAGTAGACTGGTCCTTATTTTCTGCCTTCAAAATATTTAAAGCAAAAATATTAGAAAAAATTTTATGCCACGGGTTTTTTGACTCCCACTCCGGTATAAAAACCTCAACAAAAGGCCGGATAGTAACGCAGGAAGACTAAGTGTCTTGTAAACGTGCGATTTCAATTAACTTGTTTACCTGCCCTATGGGCTTATCACACGGTGGATCACAACCACATGGTCTGTTAATATAAAGTTAAGGTTCATTTTCACACACAGGTCGCAATTAGGGTGAATACTCTAGAAAATAATAAACCCCCACAACTTGTTAAGGAGCCGAAGCTACCTAACCTCTACTGCTTTTTTAAATCCGAGCAGCTTTTGTTGAAGAGCAACAGCACCTAGGGATCCCTCCGCTGGCCGAACTTTCCCACAAGGGTGAAAAATCAACCTTCCATGTGGAAGTTTTCCTTCCCACGGTTTAAGGTTTGAACCACAGCTAACACGTGCTCCCCGAAAGTATTACCCAAAGAAGCTTACCAAAGGAGACCTCATCAATAGTCAGACCGGTAGGCTAGCTGGTATTGAGCTAGTTTATCAGTGCGGGGGTCTCCTGCAGGCAAGCGTAGAGCTTCGTTGGATTGCCTAAGGGAGGGGGGGGGGGGGTATTTCACTAGTCGTTACTGGTTTCCGTGGTACTAGAAATGAAAGTATTATGCTGTTACTTCGAATTCGTTTGACATCTTTTGGACCCCAAAGAGCCCTGTCATTTTGATACTTGGTGCACCCTAGGTAGTATACACCTGTTCTCCAAAGCATGTGCTATCAAGAGGTCGGACTTTACAAGTTGTGCGGCACGTGTTCTATAGTGTCCGCTTCGTCTATCGAGAGAGGCCCATGTTCTTAACCCTTTTGTGTGTGGACAGGTACCTGTGTACCTATTGCGTTTTCAAATCGAAATTTTTTATATAAGATTTTAGTCTACAATTCTACAGTTTCATGAGAACTCCTAACTTTTTGTTATTATTATATTTTCATAGGTGTTTATATACAATATCAGTTGGGGGGGGGGGGCGTGGCATATCAATTTGCTTTTTGCACCCTTAATAGGGTGAATAGGTACCTGGGTACCTGTATACGATTTATATGGAGCAACTTGGAGGATCTTTGCAGAAAAAGTTGCGAATAACTTGCTGAGTTTAGCAATTTTTTTGCTAATGTTAGCAACTTTTTCTGCAATGATCCTCCAAGTTGCTCCATATAAAACGTATACAGGTACCCAGGTGATATTACAAATTTTTTTTTGGGTGTAGGATTTTAAAAAATATATGAAAAGGGGAAAACCAGAGTAAAATTCTAATATTATATCATTAACCATCGATTTTTTGTACAATACAAGACAAAAAATTAGATTTCTCATACAATTTGCATGAAGGTACCCAGGAGGTACCTATCCACCCTATAGAAGGTGTTTTTCTCCACACACATGAGGGTTAAATGGTTTGCTTGGCCCAAAGTAGCATCTATTAACAAGTATAATTCTTCGCCTTATTTATGAACTGGAGTCTAATCACCGCATTCGCTATCGAGTTAAATATCGTATGTTTTTGCATACAAGAGACACGGACGTATCGAATAAAAACTCGACAGATGCAATGTCTTTCGTTAATCGATATCGAATGCTCTCATCCCAAAATACGATGCATTTCATTCGATATGGAGTGTCATGATACCAAAATAAAAAATTTCGATAAATTTTGCTCGATATCGTTTGCGGTGACGAGACGACCCCTGATGTCGTTCGCTTTTTTAATGGAAGTACTAAGGCATACAAATGTGTCTACTACCTCGAAGTTGGAGTAACAAGCGTTTGCAGTTTGTCCTACTCTCGTCGATTCTCTGGCTGTTGTAACCATCATCTTCACCAAAGTTATGAGGTATAAATATAATAAAGGAAATTAATAAACGAATTTCGTAAATTATACGTACATTTTTGGCAACAGAAGGCACAAATATCTCACCAAGTTTCGAACAATGTACAACATTTTTTCGTATCTATTAGGCAAAGATTTTTTTTGGGTGTATAAAATAAATTCTTGGCACACATTTTCATTTCTAGTGTGATTTAAAAATTTGCAAATAAAACATTTAATTTGAATTACATAAAAAAATTTTAAGAAACATTTAAATAGCTGTTGTAAACTTTCAAATTTAAAATTAAATTTGTAATTATAAAATTAAATTGTCTTTCAATGTATAATTTTCTGTTTTTTTTCAGTCCACAAGGGTTTAATTTATCTATACTCAATCGTTTTACACAAGTTTTGACAAACTTTTTGATTCAACTTTTATATGAACAAGTGAAAAAGTTGAAAAATAAAACTGGCAGAAAATAAAACAAAAGTCAATATAATTAATGTTAAAATGTCGATTTTTTTTTTTGTTTATTTTTTTGTTTGTAATAAACTACAAATTATAACTTAATTGAATTTTATACATTGAAAATTTGTTTAAACAACTGTGGCAATAGAAAAAACTTAGAGGAAAAAAAAACTAATATGACTACAGAGTCGTTCGTTTATCTAACGAATTACAAAGTATTAAGAGTTTTTTTTAGTTTAAACAACGAACGAGAGACACTTTTCCATAAATTTAATTGATGTAATTTGCGCATTGGTTTAATGGACAATGAATTAGGATTAATTTTCAATACATACACTTTTTTATTTATTTCAGGCATAAAATTTTAAAATTTAAATAAAAGTTTATAAGAAATTGAATGGATATTTCAAATTTTAGAGACTCGTACGCAAAAAGATACTGTAGAAAAAACAATTACGAGAGTCGGTCAAGTCCAACCATATGATACCCTATGCCACAGTACATATTTTAAAAAAAAATTCAAGATTGAATCCTGATAGGGACCCGCCAGAACAAAATTATGTTTTAAGGTTAAGATTCATGTACAAGTTGTTTGTGCCGAATATTATTTAGATATTTTCATCTATTTGAGCTGCCTAAATAAGAGCTTCGAGCATGTTTTTTATATTAATACCAGGGCTGTGGAGTCGGAGTTGATGTTTTTGTGCCGGAGGCGGAGTCGGAGTCGTAGTACCCACAAAAACTCGCGCATAAAAAATTTAAAAAAAATTTCCAAAATAAAAATTATCTTCTTAAAACACATTTAAAATTTAAATAAATGGTTTATGAATACTGCTCTTATGTGCTGTTTCCAAATGACAGGCGATGGACTGAGTGCTTTTCATATACAGGGGTGTGCTGGAAATCGCAAACGTAAAACGCAAGAATTTTAAAAGTTGTTCTTAAATAAGATTTTTGTATTAAAAGAATTTTTTGACAAATATTTAACATTCATTTGGAAACAGCACATTAATGTTTGCGTACGCACTCACAATATTATTACAGTAACGGACTGTTGTTTATTTAAGAAATATTCCGTTCAGTAATTTTTAAATAAATAAACATTTAAAATTCCAAGCAAATTTATTTTTAACTGATTCTAACAGTTATTCAAAAAACTAAGTGCATATTAATACGGATTTTCAGTTGCAGTTAATATTGTCCGTTGATTGAGTTAAATTCTTCTTTATGTTAAAGTAACTAAAAATTTAATTTAAAGCAACGAAAAGTTCAATTAATTTTTACTGTCAAAAATTCAACACCATATTCAGTAAAAACGATTAAATATTCAGTTATTTATTAAAATTTTACTGTCAATTTTTTACTGTCAAATTGACCCCATATTCAGTAAAAACAATTAAATATTCAATTATTTTATATAATTTTACTACCAAAAATTAATTTTTACTTATCTTTAAAAAATGAATTGCTTGTTTTGTGTAAGCAATACCCATTTTCTATTTGTTAAAATAATTTAGTTAAATACATCAAATTTCAAAGTAAAATAATTGCGAAGCCATATCGGTCATGCTGCTGGTGTCTTATAATTGAGAGTTCTTCTGTAAACAACGTGGTCAGTACAACAAAAGTAAAACAAACGTCTGTAACTGGGTAAGTAAATAAAAATATTCTCCCTCTCTCGCTTATAAGAAAAACAAGCGGACAGGTGTCTGTCTGGTATTTTTTAGAAATTCGGCTCTTTTGTGGAGTAAACGAAAATTTAATAAAATAACTGAATATTTAATTGTTTTTACTGAATAAGGGGTCAATTTGACAGTAAAAAATTGACAGTAAAATTTTACAAAATAACTGAATATTTAATCGTTTTTACTGAATATGGTGTTGAATTTTTGACAGTAAAAATTAAATGAACTTTTTGTTAAAAATAAATGAAAAATAGGTAGACCGGTTTTTAATTGAACTTTCATTTATTTTATATTACAATTTCAGTTAATTTTACGTACAGAATATTGTGAGTGCGGTAATTGCTTCTCAAAAACTCTAATTTTTAGAAGGCCGTAATGAAAAAATAAAAGTTAACATAACTGAGTCTCATATACATTTAGCATCAAGATTATATTAGGAGTCGGAGTAGGAGTCGGAGTCGCACTTAAAAAATTTCAGCATTTGGAGTCGGAGTCGGAGTAAGTACTTTATTCGGACGACTCCACAGCCCTGATCAATACATCTCATTTTCATATTGTTTATACGAATGAAACCTTAAGATCGCGAACTCTACACCACTCGGCTAGAAAAGCTTATTTGACGGATCGGTTTGTTTTATTTAAAATGTATTGCCGATAGGATTTTCATGTTTAAAACACGCTTGACGCTTCTATTTAGGTAGCTCCGTATAAACGATTTGTTTGCATTTAAGTGATTTTCGGAATGGGGTTTATATGGGACCTACCAGCAATGACCTCGTAGCTACCGTAAATGTAACTGTCGCCAATTTGTATGTCAATACCAACACTAATAGGAAAGTTGTGGCATTAAAAGCTATTTCCGGGAGTAGTATTTGTATGTGGAGCAATGGTCGGTCGAATATAGACCAATTTCAATCTAAGTTGGGAATATGTTTGAGATTGCAATAAAATTAGTTTTAACCAAATAAAGTCTAAATACCAACATAATAATATGGTCCATTGGCTCAAAGACTCTATTCCGGAACAAAGCTTGTATGAGGGTCATGTGAAATTATGAACAGATTTTCCAATGGGATTTGTCCTTTTGGTAATTAGAACCTGTGTACCAAATTGCATCAAATTGTCTACGAAATTGCGAACTGCACTTTGTGCACAAGGTCCTTATGGACAGACAGCCAGTCTGCTAGATAGCCGAGTGGACAGACGGACATCATTACATCGACTCAAAAGGTAATTCTAAGTCGTTCGGTATACTAAAAGGTCTGGGAGCAATATTTTTAGGTGTTACAAACATTAGCACAAACGCATAATACCCTTTCCACTATGGTGTTGTGGGTATAATTAACCCTTGACAAACATTAAAAATAAAATTTTGAAATGGCAAGAGATGCATTTTTGAAACAAACAAACAAAAAAATTTTTACCAATCATAACTTTAATCTGGAAACGAAAATACGTTTCGCCAAAACTTACGTATGGTCTGTTCTTCTATATGCAGTGGTGGTATGGACCATAAAAGCAGTAGATATCAAGAAGCTGGAAGCCTTTGAAATGTGGATTCATTTGTATCGAAAGGCGATACAAAGAGAGCTCCTAGCCATTATAAAAAAAAACGAAAAACTGCATACTTGGGTCACATTGTAAGGCAGCCAAAATACAAACTACTACAAATGATAACGCTAGCAAATATTGAAGGAAGGCCATCTAAAGGATGAAAAGAAATAACAAGGCTTTAAAATATACAGATGTGGACTGGTACCCGTGAAGTAGGCAGTCTTTTGAGTGAGGCGAGAAAAAGAAACGCGTTTACCGAGATCGTGAAAAATTTGCAAAAATTGCAAGTCTGGACGACAACTTAATTAGTTTTGTTAATTTCATGCAGCTCTAGTGTCGTTACTAGTAATCTGCTTGTTTTCCTTATAGAACAAAATTCTTTATTGGAAAAAAGGAATTAACATAAAAGTTCGGATTTGCAGGAGCTAAATTGTTTGGGACCAGCCTTTGCAATTTTTCTTCTTGCCGCATTGCCGTGTTTATCCATCTTTGAGAAATTCAATTTTCTAAAACTATTTTGATTTCAAAGGCTGAGTTGGTACAATTCCTGAGCAAAAAAACTGATGCCAATTTTATTTTGATTGCGATATACTAATTTAGTGGTGTCCTTTTTTTTATATATTTGATCAGCTATTTCACCTAAAATTTTCAATCTTTTTCGAAAATAACTCACTTATATAATGAAAAGCAAAACAGTTTTGTGATCTATTTTAAATAGTTTAAGATTCAAAGAGGACTTGAATTATAAAGCACCTTAATATCTCCAGGGCTAATTTTAAAACGTTTGCAAACAGCAGGACTAATCCAAAAATCAAGAAAATTGGGTACCATATGAGTTGAAGTCAAGAGACGTTAAAATGCTGGTTGAAGGCATCCAATCAATACGAGTGTCGTTTTCGTAAGCAAACGTGTCGTTTTTTGTAGTAGATTAAAGAACAAATGTTGTGTATTACTTCAATCTATTACACAGTCGTATACGACAACGACAACCACAATAAGGCCGAATTTTCTTTATTTGTTTAAACCAGAAGGTTCCTATGCATTATGAGCTGCTAAAATCGGGCCAGAAGATCACAGGGGACCTTCATCGAACACAATTAATTCGTTTTGTAAACAAAACCCAGAGAATTAATGGATCTGTCTCTTAGAAATATTATTTTTTAAGTCGTTTTTTATAGTTAAGTTGTCTCCTTAACCCCACCGCCTGCTCTAGGGTTAAACAAATACCAAAAAAAAAACTATATGTGTACACTTAAAATTACAATATTTCGCAGATTGAATGAAATGCAATTGTTTACTTTCTAGTTTTGGAAATTCAGTAGCAATTCAGTATAGTGCATTTTAGTATGTGGTGGCCATATGCAACCTAAAGATTGTTTTGCTGCTCTTTTTCACACACAATTTCCATGGAAAAAAGTAGCCAACACATACACATAATAGTTGCGATTTGTTATCGATTGCAATAAAATGACAGTTTGTCGCAGCGACAATTGGTTTAGTGGTGGGGTTTGTTGGTTAGATGGTCATTTGGTGAGTTGGTTTTCAGTTGCAAAAGTTTGAGCTTTCAAAAGTTGAACCGATGCAGATGATGACGATGTTGATGGTGACGATGATGGTGATGGTGAATTTGAAAAACGTTTGAGAGTGTGTTCAAAAGTGCTGGTGCGTGTGTTAAGGCCTTTCGTTGAATGTGTAAGTAAATATTTATGTATGTATACATATGTACTATAAAGTATATGCGAGGAAAGTTTTCGGATTTTGGTGATATTTATTGAAATGTTTAGGAGAAAAAGAAAACAGAAAAATATTAAACAAATGCATGAACGCATACTCCAACAACAAACTTGAAAAAAAAACTTGCCGAAAAATAGTTAAAAAAAAAACAAAAGTTTCACTTTGTGTTGCATCTCTAATGCAGGCAACAACAACGACCAACTACCCACCAACCAACCAATCAGCCAACCAACCGAATATACTGACATTCTAATGCAAACTGCAATCATTTTTTTTTTTTACTTTTTTGTATTTTTGTATCTATAGTTTTTAGTTTTCCTACTCCAATACTGGAAGTTTCACCTTTTTTCTCTCTCTGTGTTTTTTTTGTATTGCTGGCTTAAAGCAGCTTAAAGAGCAGCAGCCCCAAAAAGTAGCTGCAGCTTTAATCTATTTTCCAACATTTTAAATTTTTTTCTTTCATTCCTTTTTTTTTATATTCAAAATATATTTGGTATTTATTTATATATAGATTTATACATACATACATACAGCACAAATATTTCCCAATTTGTATCTAAATCTGTCTGTCCGTCTATCTCTCTATCGTATTTGTTTGATTTTTGTGCATTCGTACTAACTGTATCCACAATGTTTTAAAACTATTGAAACTTATAAAAATTCATACATGTACATACATACAAATATATTTTTAAATACATTCAATTTTTTTAAAAATATTTGTATCTATAACATTTTTTTTTTGTTCTTATTAAAATTGGTATTAAAAAAAATTATTAGCATGTACTTTTTAAATTGAGGTGGGCAAGTAGGTGTAGGTATTTAAAACTTTTAAATTAATTTGTATCTAGTAAATTTGTTTTTATGTATCAATAATTTTACAGAGTTTTTCGACAACAGAAGAAGAAAAAAATAACCAACTAACTAAACAAACTTAATAAGTTTTAGAAAATTCTTTAAATTAAAAAAATTTCTATGGAAAATATCATTATTGCATTGAATATATTTTTAGAAAATGGCATTCCATTAAAACTGTCTATAGAAGATGTAATTGCATTAAACACTTTTCATTAAAAAAATGTTATATTTTATTGAAATTTTTCTACAAAAAATATCAATGCATTTAAAATTTCCTGCAGAAAGTGTCATTGTTTGAACATTTTTTTAAAAAAACAGCATTAGAAATAAAAATGTTCTATAGAAAACAAAATTGCGTTAAAATTATTTAGAAAAAAATTAACATTTTATTAAAAATTGTTCATGAAAATTTATTGTATTGAAAATTTTCTAAAAAGATTTTAAATTTTTTATAGAAAATATCATTGAAATGAAAATATTTCTTTTGAAAATGTCACTGCATTGAAAATCGGTTGGAAGTTTTTGGAGAAGCAGATGATGCCTCCTACCTCCCTTCGTGGTCCTATTTTTTACACATTGCATAGCTCATGTAGCCATATAGACAGGGACTTATCTATGTGCTAAATTTCTTTAAAATCTGTTAGATAGTTTCAGAGGGGCAGAAATTACCCCCAACATCCCCTCGGGCTCCTGTTTTTTATTAAGTGTTTAGCTTATGTGTACATATAAGCTTATCTATGTTATAAATTTCATAAAAATATGAAATTGCCCCCTAACTCCCCTTATGGTCCTAGTTTTGAAAAAATATATATTATAGCATAAAACCATCTTCGCAACATTTCCTTTCTAATGAAACCGGTTTGAAGCACATCAGTTGGGTGAGTGAATAGCGGGAATAGATATCATTGCATTAACCCTTAAGTGTATATCTGGGCTTGGGCAGGCATTTAGTTTTTTACTTTTTTACAGTTTTTTCATATAATTATTATATATTTATTAAAACAAAACTTTATGTATTCCTTATTCAAAGTGTTTTTTACAAGAAAACGAGAAAAAACTGTAAATTCTAACTCCGTGGGCGTGGCAATTGGCCAAATGAAAATTTCGTGCATATTGTATCCACCTGGCCCTGGCCAGACCCTGCCCTATTATATATGTGTACTGTTGTAAATAAAATCAAAGCGATACGTATCAAAAAAGCATGCGCAACACATAAGAATTTTTTTTTTTATTTTATTTTGAACAATTATTCTAGTTGACAACAAAATGTTCTTGCTATAGCCATAAAACTCCACACAAATAAAAGCAGTCCCAGCCAGGCCCAGGGGTTAGCTAGTGTGAATTTTTTCGATAGCCACAAAAAACTCCATACAAATTGCAAGTGGTCCCAGCCAGGCCCAGGTGCCAGTTTGTGCCACAAAAATTGGATGTCTCCTTAACCTGGCCTTTACACATGCAAGTGCAAGTTCGAATAACTCAATACACTCAAATTTTTTGTTACTAACACCATTTTTCGTACTTGCAGAAAACTTGCAAGAAATTTCGGAAGACAGTGATATTTTGACACTTGCAGCAAGTTTATATCAAAAACATAAACAGTGTTACCCAATTTACTTGATTGCGGAAATAATAATTATAGATTTGTCTTTTTTTAACGTATATTAAAACAGATATCTTGACTTTTTTGCGTAAAGAAAACAATTAATTTAATTTTTTAACATCAATCTAATTCGAAAAAGTAATAATAATTATTAATGCCAAATGTTGATTTAGAAACGAAGCTCTGTTCCGCACTTGGTAACTCTGCTTCATAAGGAACTTTCACTTGACTGTGTAAACATTCGTGCAACTTGTATGACATTCGACCATTTCATCGCCATTTTCGATGCTAATACGTATAGCCTACTTGCAAGGAATTACTTGCATGTGTAAAGGCAGGGTTAGAGCTAAAACATTTTGTATAGAAAATATTATTGCATTGGAAGTTTTTGTCAATGCATTAAACATTTTGTATAGGAAATATCAATGCATTAAAAATTTTGAAAAAAAAAATTCATTCCATTGAAATTTTCTACAAAAAGTGCCATTTCATTGAATATTTTTTTTTTTTATAAAAATTGCAATTGCATTGAAAAGTTTCTATAGAAAGTGTAATTGCATTCAAAATTTTTTTAAAAAATTTGTCAATTCTTTAAAAATGTTCTGTAGAAAATTTTATTACATAACAAAGTTGTTGGAAAAACTGTAATTTCATTGGAAATTTTCAGTAGAAATTGTGATTGCATTAACTCTAGTTATAAAAAAAAATGTAATGAAATTGGAAATTCTCTATGGAAAATATCCTTGCCTTGAACTTTTTTTGGAAAATGTTGCACTGACTGTTTTTTAGATCAATCTAGTTTATTCATTATTGAGGTTTTGAGTGATAATTAAGGGCTTGGTGCTAATTGCTGCTATAAATACATAAATCACTAAAGATCGTATTTGCAACTGTGTACTCTTCTACTCATCTGTTCGTCCAAGAAAAGGTGGAAAAGATGACATGTGGAAAACTCAATTTTACAAAATACATTTGGTATATTTTCCTTAAAAATAGTTTGCATTGGCAACACATCTCATGCCTCGGCAATACTACCAGCATCTAAACATAACAGGGGCCTTATAAACAGCAACAAACTCACAAACTTACAGGCAATTTATGGATTTGTATAGAAAATCCATTTTAGTACGACTGTAAAACATTTGACAAAATAAAAAAAACACGCACACGAACATTTCTCTGTAATTTGGGTGGTAGCAGAGATGGAAAACTGCATTTCTGATATTTTACAAAAATAGGGTTTTATAATTTTCACTTTGGTTGTGAAAACAAAAAAATAATAAAATTGAAAATAATCAAGTGTGTAATGGAAAACGATTTGATAACTAAAAAATCGGCCCAAATAAAGGTTCACAACTCAACTCGGCTGAGTTTTCACTCGTTTTCACTCGCCGCAGTATAGCAAAGTTGTAAACCATAATACAAAAATTACAACTCAACCAGTGAATTTTGTGTGAAACGAAATATCGGCCAAATGCTCGCCACGGCTTCGGTGGCATACCTCTATCCGAGGATCCATATTTACAATAACTCTTAGACAAAATTGAGTTTTAATGTCGTTAATGTACCGAATTATCTTATCCTTTAATTGCATTTTAAAAAGGAAATTAAGCCAATAATTCATAAACTGATTTTAAAACATTCTGCATTCATCATCACACCTGCTAATAACGATCATTATGAAATCAGTTAGTAAGTGCGAAGAACAAACTTCCAGCCCTGGACTTAATAAACATTTCTTAAGCCCTTATGACACTTCATTGTTATTCATTGAATTGATAGAAAGAAACAGTTAATGTTAGAAGGAGCCAACTATAAAAAAATGTAAACAAAGTTTTTTTTCTTTTATTATGGTTTTGTTTATTTTATGAAATTTTGTCAACTTTTTGTTTGTGAGAAGCATAAAAACAAAACAAATAGGGGTAAATCGCTAAATTTGCCCATAAACCGCTGATTCAGCAACACTTTTCATATATCAAGCTTGGAATGTAAATCTTAATAATTGCGTATTTCCATACCTGTTTGATGAATCTGTCCGTCCGTATCTGTCGAGTGGGTAACATTAGTTGTCGGCCATAGTCGTCATTTTAGTATTTTTGGCGAGTGCGTATAAACTATTCCGAAAGTCTTAGTTTAGTGGCATTTTCTACATGTGTGTGTGTGTGTGTTCACGCACACACAGACAAACACACACGCTCATCTACATACAACAACATTTAAACATTCATAGGTTTACATTTCATCTGCAGCAAGTAGCAGATGTTGTTGTCGTTATTATAAATGTTGTTGTTGCTGTTGTTGCCTTACGATTGCTGTTGCTGATTTTGTTGATGCCTTTGATGATGCTGCTGCTACTTCTACTACAAACATACATACATTTGGCATTATTGTTGTTTTTAGCTGTTGCTTTTGTTGTTTTCACATGAATTTCTCATAGTACAAGTAGTTTCAGTTATTGTTTATAACTTCTGTTGTTGTTGTCGTTGTTGCTGGTTGGTCTTATAGCACCACACACAACAAACACTATATCTACTGCTCTCCTTTTCATCGTCGTAAATTTTTTCATTATTTTTTTGTATTTTTATTATTATTGTTGTTGCTATTGTAACTGATGGTTGTTAGTGTAGAGTCATTGGAATATACTTTTGGTGGTTGGTTACTTTGGCATATTAAAAAAAAAAACATGAAAAAAAAAGAAAAGTTTATTCATTTTTTTATATTTCTGTTTCCATCCGCATATTGGATGTTACGTAATGTCGTTTTGTAGCTTAACATTATTTTACCAACACCCCCTTCCACTGGCTTTATTAAATATCTGTAGCACCTCTTTTTCCTTCACCACCACTCACTTTGTGCTAGAAAGCAACACACCTTTTACTACTACATTTGTTTTCTCACAAAATAATCTACTTTATAGAAAATTTTTAATATAAAATATAAGAAATATATTTGGTGTTATTTAAGAATGTGGGGTTTTTTTTAAAGAATTTTAGAAGTAGAAAATATATTATGAGTACACATTTTCTTATATTAAAAATTTTCTTTAGAAAATTTAATTGCTTTCATATTGTTAATAAAAAAGGTCATTGCATTTGGATTTTTTTATAGAAATTGTTATTGCATTGAAAATTTTCGATAACAAATGTCCCTGTTTAAACATTTCTTATAGAAAATTTCCCTGTTTAAACATTTTCAATGTAAACTGAACACTTTTTATGGAAAATGTTATTGTTTATAGGAAATGCATCTAAATTGATGTTTTTTCTTTATAAAATGTCATTGCCTTAAAAATGATTTATAGATAATGTCATAGAATCAAGAATTTTATTTCGACAAACTCTATAGCTGTTGTTAACTAATTTTCGTTCGCTAAGTCCATATCTTACCTTCATTTTTTCCATAACCTCTCATTTGCAAGTTACAGGTACGTTTCCATCAAGTTATAGAGGCCGCCGGTAGGCCTGCATGATGGCATATTATTGTTCGAGCTTTAAATGTAAGCCCTAATTACAAGATAAATTAAGAAAATTTTATCGAAAAAAATATTTCGATGGGTTTTAATAACAGCGTGAAAAATTGTTCACAGGAGATTCACGATTGCTTTTTTCCCTTCGAGGCGAATAAATATTTCATGAGAACAAAAATTCCACTTATTATTCACGAACGGGGTGAATAAGTTTTAACGGTTAAAAATTTACATAACAAATATTCAGTGGAAAATATCTTCTTACCCAAGATTTTACATGTAAAATTTGAAAAATTCAATTTTGTCATTAATATGCCCACTGTCAGTATGTTTAATTGATTAGTTAATTTCATAACACTTAACGTCATAGAATAATATACGACTTACTTTAAAAAACAAACACTTTTTGTACAGAGTCATATAAATCGATATTTACACAAAATACAACCCAAACAAAACAAAACGAAAATTGTGAAACAAAAAAAAAAAAAAAAAAATCTAATGAGGTCATCTTAACTAAATAAACTTATGCATAGAATTTTATTTGTTGAATCAGTTGTGGTAGTTGTTGTTGTTGTTGTTGTTTCATTGCTTGGTAACAAAGTCATTCATCATAGAATTTATTTCAAACACAAAATGCATTCAATTTAAGCAATTTGATATAAATAAAAAATAAAAATTAATTAAACTGAAACAGGGCGAATTCATAATACAACCCTTTTAAATAATCATACGCCCCAGTACATTTGAGCAACTGAGTGTAACTGAAGAAAAAGGTGAGAGAACTTTTGTTGCCTTTCCGTTTATTTTATACTCTAAATCGCTGTTTACCTTACCCCCACTTTTACCTTTTTGGAAAATCTCAATCTAAATTTTGTTTCATTGTAGCAAACCGCAGCCACACTTCAGATAATATCTTGACATTTTGACTGCATTTTTTTAGTGTTTAATTGTCATCTAACCAAAAAAAAAACTACATATTGTGAAAATATTTCTACACCTCTGCTAAGATATTTGACAGTTTTTACTTTACAAATAACTCGAACAAAAATTAGATAAAAATTTTAGAATTTTTTTTGTACATATTTTTAAAATAATTTTTTTTTATTTATTTGTCTTTTGAATTAAGTGTGTTACGCTCACAAAAATAAGTTTTAAATAGAAGAAAACAAACTAGGAAAAACATCGCATTTAATATTTTGTAAAAAAAATAACATCGAAACGAAGATGCATATATTTATATCGCAAATTATATGGCATATAATTTTTTTTAACACTTCCCCTTATAACATTCATCAGAAAATAACATCGCATACACAACTTAAAAGAAAATGCCATCGAATCAAATTGGTCTTATTAAAATTACATGGCTTCTCATATTTTTTTTTTTTAATTAAAAGCTATTTTTTATTTTTAAAAAGATTTAATAGCATCGTATTAAATATTAAATTTAGAAAATAATAACGATGTTATTGTTTAATATAAAAACAACATCTCACCGATTATTTTATTATTTAAAATAACATAGAATAAAGTTTTACAGCAAAAACATCACATAATTGTTTACTAAAGCATATAACATCGCAGTATTTATTTTTTAAAAATAACATCGATTACATTCTGTAAAAACTAACATTGTCTCAATAATTTTCTATAGAAAATAATATTACATCGTTTATTTTCTACAGAAAATAAAATCGCATCCATTGATTTCTACGAAAAAGAAAATCCTTTCGCTTATTTTTTCCAAAAAAAACCGTTTCGATTGTTTTCTACAGAAAATAACATGACATTGATTATATTCTAAAGCAAATAACATTGCATCAATTATTTTCTATAGAAAAACATTTCCTCTTTTAGTTTCAATAGAAAATTACATCGCAAAAATAATTTTTCATAGAAAATAAAATTGCATCAAAAAAATATTTATAAAAGAAAATAACATCGACATAATCATTTTCCACAGAAACTAAAATCTTTTTTTTTTTTTTTTTTTTTAATTCCCTACGCTAATCCCCGCGAAGCTTTACGCTTGTCTGCAGGAAAGAAACCAGAGTCTCTGGCGGGAATCGAACCCGTGACCCCGGGGTTGATAGACTAGCTCACTACTAGCTAGCCTACCGGGGCACTCAATCTCATCGTCTTGTCGATGGAAAATGGCATTTCATCGAATTTTACTACAGCAAGCAAAGTCGCATCTATTACTTTTTTATGAAAAATAACATGGCATCGATTGTTTTTTTTATAAAAAATAACATCGCATCGATTATACTCCTTAGAAAATAACCAGCCCAATAATGAATAAAAATTCCCCGGGAGTTTTTTCCTTCTTCCATTTTTCCTATTTTAATTCAATTGTAAAAATGGGAAAAGGAAAAAAACTCCCGAGGAATTTTTATTCATAATTGGGCTGATCGTTGAATTAATCATTTTCTCTAAAAAATAACATTTTATCAATAATTTTCTATTTTTTCCCTTTAAAAAAACATTTTATCATTTATTTTCAATAGAAAATAACATCGAAAAAATAATTTTATATAGAAAATGACATTGCATCACAACTAATCTTAAGAAAATAATATCACCATAATAAATTTCTACAGAAAATAAAATCTTATCGCTTTGTCGCAGAAAAGTAAAATTGCATCGAATTTTTATAAAGCAAATATCGTTACTTTTTTATGAAAAATAACATCGCATCCATTATACTCTTAAGAAAATAACAATTTATCAAGTATTTTCTGTAGAATATAAATGGAATATAACATCGCACTAATAACTTTCCACAGAAAATAAAATCGAATAATTTATTTTCTACGGAAAATAACATCGTATTGATTTTTTCTACGAAAAGAAAATTTCTTCTGTTATTTCCTACAAAAAATAAAATTGTTTCGATTATTTAAGAAAGGAAATAACATCGCATCGATAATTTTCTGCAAAAAAAAATTACATCCATTGATTTTTTTTACAGAAAATAACATGACATTGATTATATACTATATAAAATAACATTGCATCGAATATATTCGATAGAAAATAACATCGCATTAATTCTTTTCTACAGAAACTAAAACCGCACCGTTTTTTACGGAAAGCAAAATCGCATTGTTCTTTTTTTGCAGCAAAGTCAATTGCTTTTTTTCTACAGAAAATGTATTATTTTTGTTGTTAGAGATAATTTTTTTTCCAGAAAATAAGATAGCGTCGATTAAATATCTACATAAAAATAACATACCATCACCTTAATTTCTTTAGAAAATAATATGGCATTGATTACATTTTTTTTTATAAGCAATAATTATTGTTAATAAAAATATGAATTGTTTCTATTATTATGGTGTTATTAAAAAAAAAAAAACAGGTTTATTGCAGGTTCTTAAAAAGGATTTTCTATGAAAATAGGATTTATAAACCTATTTAATTTTTTGTAAATAAGGGGGTTGGTTAATCCTTAATGTTTTTTTTGTCAAACAAAACCTTGCATTGACTGTTTTGTATTTAAAACATAAACTCTTTTTTTATAGAGAGGTTAATGGCCGACTTCACCAATTTATTAAAATATCAATTTATGTTTAAAATGTGTTTTTCATATGTCAAATAAAATTAAAATTATATGAAAAACTATATTTAAATATGAATTAATATTAACATAGAATTGGTGAAATTGGCCATAATTAATTTTTTTTTTAACTTTCATTATAGTTTTCTTTTAGTGTATTATTTGTTTTTATTGCTTGTAAATTTTTTTTTTGATTGCGTTAAATAATGACAAGTGTACGTGACTGACAACCCCAAAAACTAAACACCCACGAATATTTTATTTGCATTATGCGTATTATTTTTAAATATTTTCCTAATTTTAATTTTAAAAAATTTAGATATGTTTTATATAAATATTATTTTTAAAATAAGAGAAATATTTTAAAAATATTTTTCAACTAATTGAGAGTAGAATGTTATGAATGTGATTTTATAATTTATCACCAAATTCACTTTTAATTTGGTTTGTATTTAATTTTTTACTTTTGTTTTTTATTTTTTTTTTATTAGATTTTAAAAGAAACAAAAAATATATACATACCTACATACATACATATGTTATCTAAAAGATACAGTAAAGCAAATAGAAGACCAAAATTATTACGTTTAAATTTTGTTTTTTTTTTTTTTTGCGAACTTTTTGTTGACACAAATACACGAATAATTGGGTGTGTCATTTTAAGCAACTTAATACAAAATGTTTGCTTAATTTTTTTCCTCTACTTGTCTGTTAGACATTTATTTACGTAGATACATTCCCAGATACATAAATATACACGTCAATCAATATACAGTACTTGCGTTCGTTCGTTCGTTTATTTATCAGATACATTTATTTATTATTGTCTCACTAGTCAGTCATTATGTTTAATCAAGTACTAGTGATTTTGTATGAGTTTAATTATGTATTTATTTTAGTGTACGATCTCTTTTTATATTGAAAAAGTCGACAAACTATTAATGTTCTAACGAATATACAAATAATAATCTATTTTATTAAGTATATAAATACTTAATCTGTCATAACAGTATACCAGAACAGATTCATTTTAAAATTAAAAAAAAAATATTCTTTTTTTTTCTATTTTTGGCTCTAAAATTTGTAATTAAAAAAAAAAATATAAAAAAACAAAACACTTCTGAGTAAGAAAAAACATCTGAAAATGTTAAAATCCACAGAAATTAAATGAAAAAGCAACATGCAAATAAATATTTGTATAAATTAAATTCTCAATTAGCTAAATAATTTTTACTGCAGATACATTTTTTACGGTTTAAACAAAATTTAATATTCTTCTTTCTTATAATTTGTGAAATAAAGTGCAGTGCGGGTTAAACTTATAAATACACAACAAATGTGATAAATTGGAAACAGAAAATAGCAACTATGTAAAAACAGTTGTTTTAAGTAAGTTTACGGAACAAAATTAAAAAAATTTTCGAAACAACTGCAAATCCCTTTCACCTGTGTACCTAAATAAATCATCACCACTATACTCATCAACCACAAACAACAGCGTCAATAAACAAATGTCTAAAACTGAGCGAAACAAAGAAAAAAAAACAAACTTGAAGTCAAATAAATCAATAAATAAAGAAGGAAAATAGTGTTTAACTAACAGCAGCAGCAAAAAAAACTTAAAAGACATAAAATTGTTGTTTTGTCACTACGAAGACGAGTACTTCTAAAGACATTAAAAAAATCTGTCATTAAAAAATATCAACTATTCAAGGTACTATTTTTTTATTATTGCTTCTTATTCATTTTCTATTTATTTTGAATTTTACACAAATGGCACGATATACATACACACATATGTAAATGACAGGTTCGCCAGTACTAAATACATATCTACTACTAGTTTTGACAATAAAGTACAAAACTTACAATAAACAAACCATTTTAAATTTTGAATAGAAACAAACTGTAAGAAAAAGAATTTCTCTTGAAAAAAAAAAATATTCAACGTGATGTTATTTCCTAAAGAAAATTTTGGATGCAACGTTTTTCTATGGAAATTTTTGAGGGCTTAGTTATTTTCTATAGAAAATGTCTAATGAAATGTTTTAAGGACCTGTTCGAAAGTGCACCACTGCACCGTATCTGATGCAAATCTGTGATTAGCTTGCGATGCTGATGCAAATCAGATGATGTCGAAGCGCAGTTTTGTTATATTTTTGAAAACAATACACATCAGTTATTTTTGAGATGCGTGTTTAAGCATCATCTGCTTTTGTTATATTTTTCGAACTGCTGACATATCCAGTGATTCTAGTTAATACTTTTACGACAGCGTTGCGCGTCAGTTTCACGTGATGCATTTCCGAACAGGCCCACACTCTACGAAGTAAGTTTCGAATGCAATTTAATTTTTCGTTGAAAACCCGAATGCGATTATATTTCTTTACAAAAAGTTTCACATGCGATCTTATTTTAAATTTTTTAAAAAAATTAGTATTCGGTAGTATTTTCTAAATAATACTTTGAATTTTTGCTCAACATTTCATATGCAATGTTTTTTTTTCTATAGATTTTAATTTCAAAGTTTTCTTTACATAATATTGAATGCATTGTTTCCTTTTTAAAAAATTTCTTTGGTTGTGATGTTATTTTCGAAAAAATAATACACTAACGTTATTTCCTTATTTAAAAAAGAATTCTTGACAAAAAGTACGAAAAACAGAAGTAAGGAAGAACATGTAAATCAATTTAAAATAGTTAATCATTCAAAAAAGAAAATTTCGATCTACCAAGTGTTATATACACGTTGGTTTAAAGATTGATGTTTGACTGTTGACTTCCAGCAGTCGTCAATGGCGGTGAGTGTTTAACGGTAAACCCCTCAGAAGAGATCGAGTGGTTGCGATTGAAACATTTAAGGGTTACCTGTCCGTAAAAACGCCTGGGTTCGAGCCCCGGTCCAGAATGAAAAATAATCAATAAATTTTAATTCATTTCTTGTTGTAAAATTCCTTTCGTCATTAAAATAGTTTAATGAAAATTAAATTTGATGAACTTTAGCCTAATTAAATTATCAAAATTTGAATTAAAAATCATAAACAGTTCAACAAAATAACCACAATGTGATGATTATGGTTATTTCCTATAGAAAACACTCAAATGCGATATTATTTTCCAACGCAAAATTTTAATGCGATGATGTGATTTAAAAAAACAAATTGTTTTGAATGCGATGTCAGGTTTTATAACGAATTTTAATTCGATGTTAATTTTTATAGAAAATTTTTAATGCGATGTTATTCTGTAAGTAAAAATTTCAAAAGCGATGTTTTTTTATACAAAAAATCGAACATTTGTACACAAATTTCCGAAATTGTTTGTTGTTAGTTTTATTAAAAATTTCGTATTCAATTTTTTTTCGGCTTGAAATATTAATTACGATATTTTGATCTCCAGCTAAATTTTAATACAATGTTATGATCTTAAAAAAAATTTTTTTTAAATGCGATGTCAGGTTTTACAACGAATTTAAATTTCGATGTTGATTTTTTTGTAGAAAATAACGAATGCGATGTTTTTTTTTTACAAAAATGTTTAGATTCTGTGTTTTTTTATACAAAAAATCGAACATTTGTACACAAATTTCAGAATTTTTTGTTATTTTTATTGAAATTTTCGTATTCAATTTTTTTATCGAAAATTTTCAATATGTTGTTACATATGATCTTAAAAAAAATTGTTTTTAAATGCGATGTCATGCTTTATAGCAAATTTCTTTTTCGATGATAAGTTTTAGATTAAAAATAACAAATGCGATTTTATTTTTTAAGCCAAATTTCCAATGCGATGTTTTTATTTATACAAAATATCGGCTTTGTTGTACACAAATTTTCGAATTTGTTGTTATTCCTATTGAAATTTTTGTTGTATTCAATGTTTTTTTCTGCTGGAAATTTTTATTGCGATACATATTAGGATCTAAGGAAAATTTTGCGATGTCAATTTTTATAACAAATTTCGAATCAAAAATAATTAAATGAATGCAGTGTAATTTTCGAAACAAAAATGCCAAATGCGATGTAATTTCTATCGAATGTTTATACACAAATTGTTGAATTCGGTGTTATTTCCTATAGAAAAGATAGAAAAAAAACAACATCGAATTAAATATTTCCTTTAGAATATTACAATGCATTGATTATTTATTGTCTTTAAAAAATGTCATCGCATTGAGTATTTATTGAAGAAAATATGGCATTGATTATTTTTTACAGTAAATTCTATAGCACTTTTGGTTTTCTATAGACATTATGATGATTTTCTATCAATTATAAGGCTTTTTTAATTAGTTCAACTGAACTGTAGGTCCAACCTTTTAAGCAATTCTAAAGTTCTATTTTCATATTTAAAATAATTTGCTTAAAACGAAAATTGTAATATTAATTGTTTTTCTACAGTTTTCATCCATAAACTTAATAATAGAGTTCAATTGAACACGAAACTTTGAAACCGGAAATACGTTATGGAAAATGAAGAAATTTGTGTCAATGTATTTGTGACACGAGTTTTTCACTGTGTTTGTATGCCAAAGGTAATTTTTGCTATTATATATTTTTTTTTTTTTTATTAATTTTGTGTAAAAATGTTTGTGTTTAAAATTGTATTCGAATAAACAAAAGACTTTTTCAAATTTTTAAATTGAATAATCAAATATATCAAACTAACACATAGAGAACACCCAAATACATGTATTTGAAAAATATTGTTTTAAACTGCATGTAAAATTTCAAATAAACACAAAGAGTTATTGAATTGTTCTTATTACCTTGTAAAATATTTTTTCATTATTTTTTTTTTTGTTTTGTTTATATAAAATAATTTGTATTATTAGTCGGTATGTTAGTTGTTGTTGTTGATTTGAATTGTACATATGTATGTACATAAATGTTGGTTGTTTTGTTCGTTTGATTTGTTCGTTGGTTGGATCCAACGAACGATATAACGCGACATACAGGCAGACAAACTGACAGGCAGGCAGGCAGCCATTTAAATAATATTTATTTATACATATTTTTATTTATGCAAATAAATTAGATTAAATCAATAATTGTGTGAATATGTAACAGCGAATCATGTACATGATTTTTTTCTCTATTTAATTCTATTTTTGGTTTAAGTTGTTGCTATTGCTATTGATTTGTTTTTATATACAGTTTTGCACACACACACATTCATACGTACATACATACAATACTATTAGCACAGTTTTTATATTTATACCCAGTCCATAATAGTGGAGAGGTTATTGTGCATTTGTGCGCCTTAAAACATTGGTCCTAGACCACTCACCTTTTAGTTTACCGATCGACCTAGAATCTTTTTGAATTGATGTAACAATGTCCGTCCGTCCATCCGGCTGGCTGGCTAAATTAATTTAACACCCATACAAGCTTTCCGAAATAGTCTTTGTTCCCATAAAAACCATCCTATTATGTTGGCATTTAGATTTAACTTGGCCCAAACTTATTTGATCTTTCATATTTTATTGGAATCGGTGCATTACTGATCAGAGCTCCCATACAAATAATAATCCCGAAAATGGCTTTTAATGCCATAGCTTTCTTAAAAAATTTAGTTTTAACACAACAAACGGCGACAATAACTTTAACGATAGCTTCTAGTTCATGCCTGGTAGGTCCAAAACTATCCATATGTAGGTTCATATAAACCCCATTCCTAAACTCACTTAAAGGCAAACAAATATCATATAGATGAAGATATCTAAATAATATTCGGCACAAAGAACTTTTACATGAATCTTAACCTGATAACAAATACACCCTCGAAAGTTTATTTTTAATTATTGCGGTTTAGGGTATCGTTTTGTGGGGCTTGATTAACTTGACTTTCTTACATGTCTTTTATTAATTTGTTGTTTATTTATTCATTTATATACTTTCTTAGATCATTCATTTTACACTTCATTATATTTATAATAAATTAATCTTATTAAAAATAGTTTTGAAAAAACTGATTAATTTCGCAAAATTAACTTTAAGCAATCATCTTTAAAAAGTTCATGTTCCGATAGTTTTGAATGGTTTCATTAATATTTTATATAAAATAACATTGCATTGATAAAATAACATAGTATGTAATCTGTTACGAAAATAAAATGGCATCGATAATTTGCTCCAGAAAAACTAGTATCTTTAGTATAATTTTTATGGAAATTAAACCTTGATAACATCGAATCCATTATTTTTTTGCATGAAAACATCGCATTGGTAATTTTCTATGCAAAATAACATCGATTTCATCGAATATCATCGCATTGATAATCACCCTTATCGTGGTTGGCGATTTTAAAATATGGCTTAATTTAATCTATTCCCAAACAGTCGCAGGCGTATTTCAAATTCGCCAACCACGATAAGGGTGAATATTCTAAAGAAAATAATATCTCATTACCCAGGCCCGGAGATTACCATATACAAAATATCTTTGCGAATCAAGAAATTTGTAGTAAAATGGCATCGATTTGTTAGTGCATATTTTTGCATATATTGCTGATATTGCATATTTTTGTTGCATATTTTGAAAAAAACTTGTGTTAATTGCTTTATTTTGCCATAAACTCTTCCGCAGAAGAGGTAAAAGACAACTTCGATTATATTTATTTATAGATTTCTAATGGGAAAAATATCTTGTAAAACACCTTCGCGTGTTGCCGCATATAAAAAGAATTATCCGGATTAATGTCTTCCTCTACAGCCTATAACAAACAGATTAGGGTAAAACATTTGCCAATTCAAAGATGTGGTAAAAGGATTTAACAGTGGTGAATTTAAGTTAATTGATATTGTCATACATAAGATGTTTTTTTTTTGGACGGTAACTTAGTTAACAAATTCGTAGCAAGATTTAACGAAAATTAAGCATTTAATCATGCACCCATCACTTTCGTTTTATTTTGTTTTGAAAAAAAAAACAGTAAACTTTTATTTTGAAAAAATGTAGGATCAAATATATATTTAAAGGCATTTTAAAAAACAAAATCAATAAATATTTGATTCGTATGTAATTACGATCAGTTTCGCACTTTGCTTAAGCAAATGACAGTTTCACAAAATTCAACAAAAAGTTTTCTTAAGTTCAATATGGTTTTGACTTTTATTTATCACCAATAAACACATTTAAGATAATTTTAACTGCATATTTTTAAAATTTCTATTTTTATTGCATTTTTTATGCGCATAAAACGCGATTTTAACTGCATAAAAGTCCGGGCCCTGCTCATTACATATTTTCATTAGCAAATAAGTTCGAGTTGATTCTTTTCCACTTTGTTGATTATTTCCTTAGCAAAAAACATTCCTTCTTTATTTTTCGATAAAGAAAATAACATCACACATACAATTTTTTTTTAATAAAATTACAATAAATTCTCTATGTAAAATAACATCGCATTGATTGTTTTGTATAAAAAAATATGTCATATCAATGATAATTTTCGATTGGATAATTTCCTATATAAAATAATACTTTATTAATAATGTATGTATGTATGTTCAAAAGAAAATAACATCGCATGAATATTTGCCATAATAAACATTATAACAAGGATATTTTGTGATTTTGTATAGAAAATAACGTCGCATTAATTATTTTCTATTCAAAAAAATATCGCATTAAGTATTTTCTATTCAAAATAACGTTGAATTCATTATTTACTATAGAAAATAACATTGTATTGATTATTTTCTATAAAAAAAAAACAATATTACATTATACCATATTTTCAATCCAAATTTTAATATTTTAATCAGGCTAAAGTTCATTGAATTTGATTTTCTTCAATAATGACAACGCATTGTTTATTTTTCCTTTAAAAATAACAATGCATTTATTATTTTTAATAAAATTTACATTTTCCATGGAAAATAACATCGCAATGATGATTTTCTGTAGAAGAAAATGTATTGTTATAGGAAATTTTTGGTTTTTTTTCAAAAAATTTTATTTAAATTTTGCTGGTGCTCTGGTAGGCTAGTTAGTAACGAGGTTATCTATCAGTGCAAGGGTTGTAGGTTCGATTTCCGCCAGAGCCTCTTGTTTGCTTCACTAAAACGGGTTGAAAAGGGTCCAATTACTAATTTTTTTTTTGCAATGTGATTCCTATATTATATGATTAACTTGTAGAAGCACTCCCACTGTGCAATACACATATACATATGTATGTACATATGTATGTATGTGTAAAAAATTTTTTGTATGAATGAAAACTTTTTTGTGTGTTTTCTTTTAATATGTACAAAATGTGTGTATATATGTATCTCCCCCGTGCTATTGTACTCGAATAGCGGATTTAACCAACAACTTTTTATTGTTGTAATTGTTGTTATTGCTATTTATTATTAATATTTTTTTTTTTTTCGTTCATATTATATATGCTTTAAGAGTATCAAGCTTTAGCTACTTTTAGTCTCAATTTGTTTGTGCTTCAAAAATAAACGGGAAATAATAATAATCGACAGCAAAAACAACAAAAAAAAATAATAATACATAATAACAACTACACAAACAACATTTAATAAAATTAATTATACCCAACAAAATCAAGCAATAATTTGAAAAGTGTGTGTGATGTACCTAATTGCCTTTAAAAGAGAAATACATTTTTTTTAATTAAAAAGTTAACAATAAGTTTAACTTCAATAAACAAATTAAAAAAATTTCAAACGGTTAAATCAAAAAAAAAAAAAATTAGCAAGGTACCTAAAATTTTTTTATTTATGTAAGTCTCTTTTTCTTCGTTTATTTTAATTTTTTTTTTTTATATTTCTCTTAATTTTTTTCGGCCATTTCAGGGCAGCCCCCTTGCGACTCCCTGAAAATACTCCTAATACTCTAGCTCTTTTCATATAGCAGGCTAAACTAAAAAAAAAATAAAAAATAAAAAAATGCCGCCAAGAATTAAGGCAGAAAATTAAACTTAAAGCGAAACAGACATTTACTTATGATTTTCTTTATACTTTAAATAACTTTAATTTTTATGACGGCAGCAAAAGAGATGAAATGTTAAAAATATAATAAAAACAGAAACAAATTAAAATTCCACAATACAAAATATGCAAGTTAGAAACGAAGCAACTTTGAAACGCTTTTGTAATAAATTTTGTTTGTTCGTTTTTTTTTTTAATTTATTAAAATTTTATTATCTTTTAATTTAAGTTAAATATTTTATTTGTAAAATAATGCTTTTAGGGCGCTGTTGCCGAAATTGAAATGTATTTAAATCTCTTGTACAAATAAAGTTTTTTATATATACAAACTTATATATGTACATACATACATACATGGGTATTTCTCTGAAATGGTCCACCGTGACGTTGGATTAATTTTGTAGTATATTTTTATTTTCAATTTTTGAATAAAAGTTTAATTTTTTTGTTAAAAACTTCTGAAAATATATGTTAAATTACTAAAATATGTATGAAGGTAAAAAGTGTCACGTGCGTAATGTCACGTGCGTAATTTACAATTTATTTTTTCTTCGCCAACCCATGCATAGTTGCTTTTGAACAAAACATGATTATAAAGGCCCATTACTAACCTTTATAAAAACATTTTTTCCGAAATAAAAACCTACAATTCACTTACGTTCGCACTTTTTCTTACGGTCCTAAAAGGCACTTCTATTTTTGTCACGTGAGTAAGTCAACTTTGAATGCATGGCATTTGGGTACCCAGTGCTCAATTTACCATTATATATACTTTTTAGAAAGAACTCATCACAAACAATGTAACGATTCTAGAATTCATTCTAAAATTCCAATCCACTTCTAATTTTTTAATATTCAAACATATATAGCAAAATATATTCTAAAGCTGAACATGGTTGAGTTTTAACATTAAAATTGGCAAAATATATTTCGGCCACTGATGGGCACAAAGTAATAGTGAATCAACTGTAAATGTTTTGGCATATGGCAACATCAAACTGCATACTTCGTTGAAAAATTAACTTCAGCTTTTCGCACACTAAATTAAACATTATCTAGAGAAGTCCGATAGGCAGATTATAATAAACTTTAGTTTATTCCAAAAAAATTAAGAATGGCAAAACCCAATCGTTTCAATATATTAATGAATATAAAACTAGATGCAGTAAGTAAACCTTGTGTGACATACATATGTATGTACATATAACGAAAGTTGATGCTAGAGTTAAACTATTATGTACTTAAATCTTTGTATACGCAAAATTCCTATGCTGGGTACAGACAGTGCAATCTACATACATGCAATCTGTTTAAATGCAACCTCAAAATATCAAAGCGTTTTAATGTTGATGCAATCTGGAATGAATGAAAAATGAAAAAAAAGGAATTTAATTTTCTTGATTGCGTAAATGCATTGTATTGTGTGTACCCAGCATAACCATCCTGTAGTGCTGGGATACTATCGATATTTATCGATAGTTCAGATTTCACTATCGGTATTACTATCGACTGAAAGTTTGTACTTGTGCAGGAAAACTTTAACTAGTTTTTTTTATCAGGCTTCAGTTCGTTGTTTTTATCACTTTATTGAACATATGAGACGCGCATATGTACATATGTATGTATGAATGTACGCACGTTTAATTAGATGACAGTTTTTTTAAAAACTGATAAGTATGTACCTTTTTGAAGGAACTGAAGTAGCAGGGCCTATAAGATATTTTATTGCAACTTTAGATAATTTTCTAAATTGGTTTTGATTCTCAACCCAAAAGGCAATCAATCTAGCAGACTTATCCTTTAATGGTCGTTCATTGTTTTGTCCTATGCTTGCAATTTCATTTGGATTTGCATTTTATTTTTACAAAATTACAAAAATATTTGACATTTCAGTCCCTATGTAAACATGCACAAATTTCGACTTAAATACCTTTAATTAGCAGTAAAAAATTACAGCTAAGCAATCCATACCACCTGCCATTCTTGTTGTTTGTATTCATTGCTGTAATTCAGCACGAATTAATAATAGAAAGTAAAAACTTGCGGCAAAAAAACTGTGTGTGTGTATAGCTGCTGTTACATGTCTTCATACATAGCTGTATTTTAAATAATAATATCGCTATGGATATTTTCCCTATTGATATTTTCGATATTTTAAGACTATCGATAATATCGATAGTACTATCGATAGTTTCCTGTAAGTGTTGAAAAAAATTTCTGATTTTTTTTTCTTTTTCTTTTATTTACTATTTATTCCATTTTTCTTGCTACTTATTTTGTTGTTGTTATTTGTTTTGTATACTCTATTTATGTCACTTTGACTTCGGTTTAATTTGGGAGTTCGTATGCCATTCGCCTCCATTAATTTGCATACTCGTGCTAACACACGTTCATGCACACAGAAGCAAACATTCGTTTTTAATATCATGTTAATGATCTGTAACCGAACATCACAGTATTTTAATTATTTGAGAACTATAAGAGCAGTGGGTACAAAGTTTACAGCGGGTGACAAAAAAGAGATCGAATATACTTTTAAGTTTAAACTGATTTAACCACCCACTGCTTCGGTTCCTTAAATAATACGGTATTTAGCAGCACGGTAGATAAACACATATCGTCGCCTTAAAGTAAATTCTAGCAAATTTTACAGGACAGACGAAAAACTTCTATTGTTTTCTATTTCTAGCTTAAGAAGCAAATCTTTATATGTACAGTCAGAGACTGAAGTTTAAATACACACTTAAAATTTCGGGTTTTTGGAAAACTAAAGTTTTTCCGATATTTTGTGGTTTGCAGTTTGGTTTCCCTTCGTTGATAATATAAAATTAAGAAAAAAAATTTTTACCTTATTGACTACATAACGATAATTTTTAAAAGAAACAAAAAAATAACGAAGAAAAAAGTCCAGATCCAGAAACAGTTAAAAACCCATAACGGGAAAGCGGATATAACAGCAGGGTTCCACGGTAAAAACATCTAATAATATTTATATAAACAAAACAAAATTTGACAACTAGCCCAACAGCTTTTTTTTTAAATTGCCGTAGGTTTACAAGAACAATTGCGTAGCTGAGATGTGGTGATTATTGGCACTTTATCGTTTTGCACCAATTTGCGACAGGCAAATTTATTGAAAATGTGGCAAGCATGTGATTGCAGAGAAATTAATTGGGACCTTAACACTTATAAGAGATTCATGGCGATTAAATTTAATTTCAGATAATATGACAACAAAATTTAGGTTTTAAATTTTATTTTTGCGTGGATTAAGAACTGAATACCAACAAATATAATATGTTTTAAAATTTTTTTCGATTTCGCTTCTTTGAGTGTAATATACAAAGGTATTTTGTAAATGTTATATTCCCTCAATTATTCACATACTTTTTGCATAAGTCAACCTTTGGTTAACATTGAAGCTTCAGACATGTTGCATATTTAACTTTAGCCCTCCTTTAATTAGAAATAACGTTAATTGCTTGTACAAAAAACTTTAATTTGGATGATTAAACTTTTAAGTAATTGTTGCAAATAATGTCACCACGTATTAGGAAACAAGACAAAAAATCGCTTCAGAAAGTGATTCTGAGTCTAATAATGTCTGTGTATATTTGCTAGCTCTTTGAGGGCTAGAGAAAGTCCCACTATCATCTACCTCACATACTTTTAAATAGCGAATTTAACACGAGGTGGCGATGGACCACTCTCTGGAAAACATTTACCTACCTAATGGGTTAGCTACTTCTTTCTACAAAGCGTACTAGCATAAAGCAAGCGAGCAAGAAATTATGTTGTGGTCTTAATAAAGGCTATTTTACACTATCACACAAGTATAACGTATTTTGAGGAAAATACAACCCTGTCATGATAAGTTGTTATTGTTTTTTTAAAATGGTCCAACAATAATCAGATCAGAGATGCATTTTCGTCAAAATACGTTGGACTTGTGTGATAGTGTAATACAGCCTTAAGCAGATCTTTTTAGCATACAACTTTCTTGTCTTGTGAAAAATATGTTTTCTGCATTTTTTGGAGCCATAGAAATATCTAGCGAAACGTGGGTCCCTATTTTAACATGTTAACATATTGGTGTCTAGAGACAGTATAATTGGAATGTCATATCAGTTGTCATTAGTGCAAATTGAGTTAAAGTACTCGCTATGTCGCCTGTCATTGGTGACAATTGCTCCTTTTTGGAGTGGGTATAAAAGAAATAAATAATGGTTGTTTATTAAGTTTTCACGTGATTTCCGCAATAGGATTGCGTGTGATTGGATCAAAAACACACAATGTTGTTAAATCACACTATTGGCATATAAAGTAGTACAATAGTTGCTGTATTTCGACAATCGTGTGATCCTACTTTTAGAGTATAGCAAATATGTATAGTGAAATATAAACACTTTGGAATATTTTAATCAAAATTTAGTTTTCATATTTCAAGTGAACAGTTTTTTGACTTCTAATGGCCTTCAATGGTCATGCTGACAAGCAAAATGAGCAAAATCAAGGAAAGATTCACAAATAATTATAAAAAATGCTTTAAAAAATTAACATTTTTAGTTCAAAGTGTATTTGAAATTTTTTTAATTAGGAAGTTCTATCTTAAACGCCTATTTTTTGTTATGGCTTACACTAGTGCATTTAGTTTTGTTAATACAAATGTTTTTTTTTTATCACTGACTGTATAGAAAATTTTACGTTATTTAGTGGGCTTGAAATTTACATTTTTGTCTTTTTAGTCACAGATCATGTTAAATGATAACATTTGCATGTTAATAAACATTTTAAACGTTTTTTATTTAATACCCATAACATTATTTTAGTTGTCAGCTTTTTAATTTAAGTTTTATTTAATCGTTTTGAAGAAATTAACCCTTTGAGGAAAGTGAAATTTGTTTAAATAACATAAACAATATAAAAAATGGACAGAATAAAAAATTAAAAATTTGTAACATTTGTAAAATTTGCTGGCTATAATGAAAAACATAATCAATATAAATTTTAATAAATACGGCAGTTGTCCTGAATAAGGTGCACACAAACATACGTTTTTTATATAAATTTGTGCAACTTGCAACCGTTAAGTTGACGTCTGATATTTAATCTGTGTTAACCCTAACATATCGTACTTATTTTTATGACGTTAACGTTTCATACTTCATCGAACGTTATATTCACATGAACATAAAAAGGATGAAATACGTACAAAATATACATAATTGTAATTTCGCTTGTTCAGTTCAGTTTGAAAGTTTTTATTTTTATACACAACACAAATTGTTTGGTTTGCCTTCATTATTAATCTAATTATGCTTAAGCTGTTATGATACTTGCTATTTTTTGTATTTTTTCTATATTGGAGAACAGTGCAAATATATTTGCATAGGAAAACTGACTAAGAGTAAAGAGTATGATTATATCATAAAAAATCTTGAAATGTCCAACAAATATACATGTGTTATCGATAAATAATCTAAGACTGTCAAAAAAAATAAAATTTTTTAACTTAAAATTGACATTTCCAGATTAATTGTTAGCACTGTTGCCAATTTTTTTAATTTTTGGTCGAAAGAAACGGTTTTTAACTTTTTTTTTTTGCGATTTTTAACTTTAATGACGGTTTTTTGTGGGGGAAAAACGTGGGCAGTATTGTTTATTTTGTTAACATTTTATCAAATTGTATTTCTTGTTCTTTCTCGCATTTGTTGTTTCATTCAGTCAATCCTAAAAAAATCCAATACAAAAAATAGCAAGTATCATAACACCTTTAACAACATTCCAATTGACAGCTTGTTCAAAGTTTTAAAAGTTTTTGGTCATTTAGACCACAAGCGCCATTTAAGGGCTAATCTCAATTTTTGTACTGTTTAGTCTTATTTTTCTCCAGTTTCATGAAAATTGGCACAAAAATATACAATCACGCTTATCGTGGTTGGCGTATTTAAAATACGCCTACGACTGTTTGGTAATAGATTAAAGAAAATAAGTTCACCTTCTCTTTAATCTATTACAAAACAGTCGCAGGAGTATTTTAAATACGCCAACCACGATAAGGGTGAATATTTCGCTATCTTTCCTTTAGAAATTCCAAATATCTCAAAATTTTACCTTCATGTTTTAGGGTTAATGTCTTCCGGTCTTGGTAACACCTCATAAACAAGTAAATACGGTAATAGTTAAAGAAAAAATTAGCTTTTGTACAAATATTTCTCAAAATATGCTAATTTTTTCTTACATTTCTTGTTCAATTTGCCTGAGACACGTTAATGGCCTGGGGGAATTTTGAATAACTAACGTTTTTCATCCAAATTTTGTCTTTAATATCTCATTAGAACGATAAATACTTACACATTTTGATTTTTTTACATATAATTGCAGAAGTAATAACTTAATGCCACAATTTTTACATGAACTGAAAAAATTTATTTTTTTACCCTGGTAAATGCACCTTCAAATTTCAGCGTCGTTGCGCCGCCAGTTTACGTTATCCTTTTATCCTAATGTTTTACACAACGTATACCTACAATACGTACAACAAATCTCGGATGGGAGTGGGGGGACGACCTGTGCCTTGACAATCTTGGAGCACTCTATGTGCACACATCAAGAGTATATCAACGGCTGTCGCTTAATAAAAAATTAGCTTAAACAGAACATATGTAAATACAAAATGTAAATATGCTTCGTGACGAAGTATGACTTTCTAGGGTTGAAAGAGTTGCCAGATTTGCCAACCGTATTACAGATAATCTTTAACCTTTAAAAACATAATCTGAAGGAAAAAAATGGTGTGGAAAAAAATTTTATTTTCTGTTTTAATTTAAAATCCAATCAAATAACTCATCATAAATTTCTTTGCTTATTGCGTATTTTTTTCTTTTCTTTTAACATAATTAATTGTTAATATTGTAATAATTTCTACATCAAAATTTTTCAACAGATTAATAAATTTGGTGAAAGTCATACATATTATTAGATGAGCAAAAATTAAAACAAAACTTTGAAAAAAAAAACAAAAAACCAAATTTGTATTATTGTGTTGTACCTACATACATATTTTTTCTTTATTTTTTTTAAAATTTCAACACCTCATGCTAAAAATTAAAATTTAAAATAAAATCTCTCAATTGAATTTTTGTTTTTTTAACTCAAATAAAATTGAAAAAAAAACAAATCGGCAAACGGCAAAACTACAAATCTTCAAATCTCTTTAACTGCCTACTTTTAAATGCATACATACATATGTACATACATATTTGCTGTTAAAGTGAATATATGTATAAGTACATATGTATGTATGTAAGTATGTAGATGATGGTTGGTTTGTTTGTTTGTATAACTGGCGGTTTGTCGGTTGGTCTGGCTTTATGTATGTATGTGTTTGTTTTATTTATAGTATGCATGTGTATGTATGTACATATGTACCTACATACATATGTATTTATCTGACTTTCAGAGAACAAATGTTCGTTAAATGTACTACAAGGCAACAAATATTTTGTTTTTAATGAAATAATTTTTTTTATTATACCTTTTCCTGCTAATAAGTATGTATGTATATCTAAAGTTTTTTTTATATTTTATTCATAAAAAATGTTGGTCTAATTTTTTTTTTAGTATTTTGTTGTTATTTTGCTTTGCCATTAAATACCAACTAAATGCAGTAATTGAGTAGAGTATCTTTTTCTGTTACTAGATAGGTACAACATTTATTTGTACTTTAAGTAACAAAACTTAAAAATTTAACAAAAAAAAAAAAAAAATACAGCTAATCTAAAACAATATATTTATGTATGTATGTAGGTATGTAATACTAATTTCATGAACTTGCTTGTAAAAGTCATATATGTACATACATATGTACATACATATGTACATACATACTTATGTAGGTATAAAATATACAACAAAATATAGAAAAAATCGCAAAAAAAAATACTCGTTTAACGCCACAATGCAACACCGTCCGTCATTCATCCAATTCAATTTATCCAATATTCGAATTATTTACTCATTCGTATGTACATATGTATGTATGTATGTGCATGTATAACTGCAGTTATATTTGCTCAAACAAAATTACATTCATACATACATACATATGTAGGTATGTATGTATGTACATTTGGTATATTTTATATATGTATGTATATGTATGTATGTACATATGTACATATGTAGGTATAAAATGTTTTTTTTTTTTCTTATATGTATGTATGTATATAAAAACTGCCTGGTATGTACAGTGGGAAGCTAAACTGTCCGGATGTTTTGCACTAAGGAAGTAAGGTAATGAAAATAATACAAATATAGGTATATTATCAAATATATGTATTTTTTTTATTTAATTGAACATTATTCTAAATTATAAAGCACAAAAACTCATAGAAATTGCTTCAAAAAAATAAAAAAATTAAAAAAATCAAAAAATTCACTATTCGGACACTTTTGCACAGTACAAGAAATAAACATTATCACGATATTGCTTTGTTAAAATGTAACGGTATTTAACCCGTTGGTTTTTATTGTTTGTTGTCATCTCGTTATCAAGCTCTTTGTGCATTATTGTTTGACCTGTGAAGTGATTAACATGATTTTTAAATAAAAAATGAGAAAAACGGCAACTGATATTGAAAACAATGTGATAAATTTGTTGCAAAATAATTATTCATGCCGTAAAATTGCTGAAAAATTAAATTTAAGTAAATCCACGGTAAATGATATAAAAAAACGACGAAATGTAGCTTGCAATAATAACCAAGGGGGTCGACCAAGACTGCTTTCTGATGGTGATGCCCGGCAGATTGAACGTTTGCTACATAATAAGGACACCAAGACCCCGAAAAATGCTGCAAAAAGTATTGGTAAGGATGTCAGTTCCTGGACGGTTAGACGCGCATTAAATAGAATTGGTTTAGTAGCCAGTGTGAAAAAGAAAAAGCCAGCACTTTCCGATAGAAATGTGAAAAGACGCCTTCATTTCTGTAAAACCCACAAAAATTGGACAGTAGATGACTGGAAACGGGTTATTTGGAGCGACGAAACTAAAGTCAACCGATACCAGTCTGATGGAAAAGAATACTATTGGCATAGGCCGCAGGAGCGTATCCAAAAGCACCATGTGAAGGAAACGATGAAACATGGTGGCGGCAGTATAATGGTGTGGGGATGTTTTACTTGGTGGCACATTGGACCTTTGGTGAGAATCCAAGGTATAATGAAGAAGGAAGATTACCTGAATATTCTACAAACAAATTTACCAGAATTTGTTGACGAGAGTGCTTATCCAACCGAAGAAGTTGTTTTTCAGCAAGACGGGGATCCGAAGCACACGGCCAAAATAGTTAAAAGCTGGCTACAAAACCAAACTTTTGGGACAATGGAATGGCCTGCACAAAGTCCAGACCTGAATCCTATAGAAAATTTATGGGCTATTGTGAAAAGAAGGCTGGGAGCATATGAAAACCCACCAAAAAATGTTGACGAGCTTTGGGAGAGAATACAACATGAATGGCGAGCTCTTGACCGTGATATCATCCAAAAGTTGGTGGAGAGTATGCCAAAACGTATTAAAAGCGTAATTAAAAATAAAGGCCTTTGGACGAAATATTAAATTGGCAACGTTAATTGGTTTCAACAAACGCCGCATACAAAAGCGCAAACAGTGCAAAAGTGTCCGAATAGTGAATTTTTTGATTTCTTTAATTTTTTTATTTTTTTGAAGCAATTTCTATGAGTTTTTGTGCTTTATAATTTAGAATAATGTTCAATTAAATAAAAAAAATACATATATTTGATAATATACCTATATTTGTATTATTTTCATTACCTTACTTCCTTAGTGCAAAACATCCGGACAGTTTAGCTTCCCACTGTACATATGTACATATGTATGTATGCATGTATGTATGTACATATGTATACATATAAACAGACGACGAATCGACCACAGCAATTATTTATTTCATTTGTTTATTGCACTTTAAATTTTAAATAATATAGTAAAAATAACAACAATAATATTAAAATAATTGTTAAACTAATAAAAAAAAAAACAAAAGCAACAAAAAATATACAAACAAAAAACAATCCACTTTGTGGATGTGTATCGAATACACAATTATTTTATACCTACAGTGAATAATGAAATGAAAAGTGTAAGAACTTGAATTTTACACTCAAAAGAAAAATCAATCCATCCGTACTCAAATCAATCCGAAGCAATATTTATAGTACGGTGAGATGGATTTTCAAGTACAGAAAGATTTATTCAAGTACGGATTTTCAATCGCAAAATACTTAAATTATCCATATTCAATCCCGATTTCGTACTTGAAATAATCCGAAAATGAGATTGATTTTAAAGGGTCCGCCAAATAACTTTTTTTTTTGAAAATGCTATAAAAAAAAACTACTGAATATTTTCTTAAATTTCTTTTTTTTTTTTTTGAAAGTACAATCCTTCCGGTTAACAATGGAAAATAATTTCATTCAAATGGCTGACTCGGCTGGCCATGCAGTAGACTACACGATCGATCCAATTTTTAAGCACATTATCGATTGTGTGCAGCTGTATTTCACCAATGGTTTCACGGAAATTGTCCTTTTAAGCGTCAATTGTCTCTGGCTTGTCGGCGTAACACCTATCTTTGACGGCACCCCACAAATAATAGTCCAACGGTGTCAAATCGCAGCTCCGAGGTGGCCCAATAACATCAGCTCTGCGGCTGATAATGTGATCTTTAAAAACAGGGCGCAAACCATCGAGTGTGCCTCTGGACCAAAATAAACACCTAACAGCGACACTTTTTGGGTGCATCGCCTTTTCAATGTATTCGTGCGGGTTTTCTGTGCCCCCAAATGAGTCAATTTTGCTTGTTTACATACCCGCCAACATCAAAATGAGCTTCATCAGAAAAGATGATTTTTTTGGCAAAATCGGCATCTTCTGTAAGTCGATCGCAGGCTCACTTACTTTTTCAAGCGCATACACCAATATTCGTTCAGCGGAAAGATAAAACTAATTATCTGTCAAATCAGACATGAGCTAAGTGTTACCATTCACGAAATAAGCACTAGTTGAAAAAAAAACGTTAGATGGTTAGTTAAACTAAGATTAAATCAATTTTAAAATGCGCTTGATTCAAGTATTATAAAGTTGATTTTATCCCGAATTCGTGCTTGAAAAACCCAAAAAAGAAATTAGAAAGAAAAAGTTATTTTGATTGATTTACTTACCCGTATTACATCTCACAGAATGATAAAACACCAACATCATATGGTTTTTAGTATAGAAATCTTGTGTACATATTTTACTAAAAGTATAAACTAAATGAGAAGCAAGAGTTCAAATTTACTTTTTAACCCTTCGTGGTACACATGAGTCTGGCCAGACCTTTTTTCAATGTGTATAGAAAATCAAAACATGCCTAAGCCGGAGGGTTAAAAGTTGTGTTTGTTTACAAAACTCTTTAAATCGTGGTAGAAATATTTTTAGAAATCATTTGAGCTCATACATATGTAGCTTTGTTTCTGACTAAATTAGCCAGAAAGATTAAAATAATTTGCCGAAGTCAAGACTTTACAACTGCACTCATAGAAAAATGCATATTCATATTGATGATGGCCTGACATTAGAATTGTGACATCAATGTTATTACAAATGGCATTATTGAGGCAAAAATTGGCATCAATCCCATGACGAACGTAATTATAAAATTTTGTCATTTTATGCGTCATCTATCCTATGACTACAGTGCCATCAATTCTTGTCACATTTTGTGTATCATTAAGGCTCTTTTTATTACGGTTCACAACTCAACTCAGTTGAGTTGTAGTTTCTTTAATTTTTGTATGATGGCTTACAACTTTTCTATATTGCGGTGAACAAAAACATAACAAAACTTACAACTGATCACAACCAGTTGTCTTAATTGGAGCTCAATTGAGTTGAGTTGTGAACCGTAATAGTAAAATAAAAAGCTAAACTTTCCATATTCACTTTGCTTAAATTAATAAGTTAAATACATCCATCATATTTTCAAAGAAGATTGATTACGAAAACCATATCGAGCATGCTGCTTGTGTCTTATAATTGAGAGTTCTTCTGTAAACAAAGAGCGGAATGTAACAAAAGTGAAGCAAACATGTGTAACGGGCAAGTAAAGTAAATAATAATATTTTCTCACTTTGATTTAAGTCAATTCCAATGGCTCAATTTGATCACAGTTTGTCATTAAAGGACTTCTCCGATGTTACTGTGTCATCGCACTGGTAACATTTCATTTCTGTGATGTCGATGTGTCATCCCATTGATGAAAATTTGACCAAGTGATGTTTAGGTTGACATCACAATAATGAAAAGTGCCAAGGGGTCAAAAACGAAGATATTTGTCAGAGTGCTGATGCCAAAAAAAAATCAGTTTTATGTTAAACATTTTATTAAAGTTAAGTCGGCCAAAGATCGTTTCAATAGCTTAAAGGTATCTGTAAATTATAGACTTTTTCTCTGTTCGCATCTCTGCCCCCTTAATTAAGTTGTCAAAGGCTTAAATGCAGTTCCGTAAATTGACTTTTCAATTATTTATCGATAAACCTTTAATAAAGTCAAAAACTGTGAAGAAATTCCCTAAGCTTTCCGTTCCAAAATAACAGTTAACTTCTAAAGCGGCTCATACTTGCAGTAAAATAAAATTGTGTGTGTGGTATTCGAAGGTGGTACAATATGTTGGCAACAATCTTATTCTTATAGAATGAATGTTGAGCAATACATATATAAATTGAACCCATTGTGCGACTTATTGCATAATATAGGACAAAATGGAAATAAATTGGCGAATGTCATATATGTACATACTATAATATTAAAAGTGTATGGGCCGATTTTTACGCATAGAAACCACGGCTGCCAGATCTGACGATTTATCCTCATTTTGGGGTCAAAAAATGGCCCACTGGCGATTAGACGATTTATACTTTAAATTTGACGATTTTTCAAATGACAAATTTTGTTCTAATTAACAAATGTTTTAGTACTATTTCGTATTTTTTAATAATATTTTGGATACTTGCATTATTGAGCTGACAGTAGTTGTCCCGTGTAATACATTTATAAAAGTTCACGCTTGGAATTCTATAAATAGATCAAATTTTCAACTATTATTTTAAGCACTGAACCAAGTTTCTGATGAGTAAAATAGGTGCTCTTAATTCATGCGGCACAAATTCTAAAAACTTTGTTTTTGTTTTAAGTGTAGTTATACGAAAGAAAGAATTCTTTTGCGCATCGAAAATAGGCAGTTATACTATCAAAAGTTAGTGTTATTTTAACTAAATTTCACGATTTTGACGTCATAAGACTCGTTTTTGACTCAATGGGATTGTTTTAAACCGAAAAAAATACATTTGGAGAAAAGAAACTCCATAAGAGATTCCTCAGGCACAACAACTGCCGTATAAAATCTCTGTTTAGTCAACAAAGTGGAATCTTTATTCTTAAAATGTTCTAATTCGCATAGAAGAAACTTCATTAGACGTTAATGGAAATCACGGAGTCCGCAATAAATCGCGGTTAAGTCAGCTTTTAGGATCTTATTTATTAAGGCTGGAAAGAATGCCACCATACATGAGTGGCGGTATAGGACTATGGCAACCCATTATTTGGCATGTCAATTGAATGGAATGGTTTCCGAAAAAATGCTTATCCAACATTGTTGCCATATTTAATCAATCGATTTACTGAAGAGAAGAAAAAACATAGAACTCTGGTTAACCGCAATCGTGATGTCCCGATTTAAAGCCCTAGTCAAGCTACAGCTATCGCCTAATTGCTAAGCAGATCAAATTTACACATAGGGGCATGTTCTGGACATCGAAATCGCATGCAACTGAAATCGAACAAATTTTTTAAACTCTACCGTGTTCAAAATTCGTTAAAATATTTCCATTTATATACCTCATACTTTGAGGACAACTTTACTCTTTATAAACTACTTTTGAAATCAGGAAAAGCTAAGTTAAATTTTACAAAAATTCAATTGAAAATATTTATAGATTTCAGTTTCACGTGATTTCGATTTCAGAACATGGTCGATAGTTTTTCCTACTAGATTTAAACGAATATCAAATTAATTATCGATATTTATTTATCAATAAATTATTTTAAGGCTCTGTACAAAAAATTATAATGCAAACCATATTCTAATTGTAAATTATTTTATATTTACAAGTAACCGCATACAAACAATTAAATTTAGCAATGAACAAAATAAAAAAAAGAAGAAGAAGAACTGTCAAAACCGATTAGGAAAATGCCGTGCGAACATGGTAATTCAAATAAGTAATAAAAACAGAGAGCGAAGTAATCCAAAGCACCGTGCGAACATGGCATTAGAAAAGAAATCGCCATTAGTAATAGACTTATAAAAACCTTATTCTTCCCAAAATACGGGCTTTGGCACAATAGCACCTACATATATCATGGGAGATAGGCGGGCCAAACTTGGATCAGATATTTCTTATTAGGAGAAGTTAGTAGACGTTCGATTTTTATTCATACCACGGTGAAGAGTATATTTGATTCGGTACTGCAGAATAGAGCGATATTTCTGGTTTTGATTGTATCTCTAATACAAAAACACTTACTGAATTCTTGTTGAAAGGACAAGCTTAAAAGAAATATGTAGTTTAACATTACTAATAAAAAGAAAAATAATGAATTAATAAGGTTTAACGTTTTATTTCTTTATTTATATTTTCTTGAAGGGTATACAAATGTTGGAAAGCCGTGAAATGCTTACATATTTAAGACTTCTAAATTCTATAGACTTTTAAGGTTCTCAACCCAAACCCTTTTTTTTTAGGAAAAATTGAGTTAAACATAGAAAATAAAATTTTAAATGATTTTGTTATTCGTGCTTAATTTCGCAATTTTTATTTTTGATAAAAACACTGAAATTTATTGTTGATGGGATAAGCTATTCCTCTGCGCATTTCACTGGTTGCTTAAGCCAGATCATCAGGAAAATTCATCCATAAAGATTTAAAAAAAGATATTGAACCAAATAAAACTGTTAAGCGTATTAGAATTACAGCAACAGTTCTATTTGTAACAATATTAAAGTTTAAACAAAATCATCAACAATAAACAGTGAGTTCATCTCTCCTTACATTCCCCAAAATTAAAGTTAAATCTAAATCTTAACATTTGGTTGACTAAATGCCTACTTTTGTATCTTGTTCTAAGAGATTAAAGGGATTTGGAAATTCCACAGAGAAAATTTTTTGAATTTAAATATTTTCAGAACACCTGTTTGCCTTTATAAAACCTATTTCTACAGAGAACAAAGCCACTATAAAATTGTTAACGGCGACGACAATACATACATACATAATTAAAAACACATACAGCTGAAATAAGATAACGTTCGAACTTCCTTTCCACCAATTTCTCTATACAACGGAGATTTAACAAAAAAGTCAAGTAATTCATGGCAATGCAAAATATGAAGGGAATTTTTAACTTTGTTTTGCAATTGTCTTAAAAATCTAAAGAATAAGTTGTTTTAAGTTTTAAACACTTCACTGTACATAGTACATAGTAACTCTAAAATATCGGGCATTGACTTCACTAGATTTTGTTTTTGTTGTTGTTGAACTGCCATTTTGCTGGCTTTTTGCAACATTTTTAGCTGTAGAATTTTGCTGTTGTTACTAGTGTCAATGTCTAACTGTTTGATTTTTTTATTTTTTTGTTGCTGATGTTGCCTTAGACGGGCAAAATAAACATTTATGTAACTGTAATTTTGTTAATACAATCACAATAGCAACACACAAAAAAGTTCTATTAGTAAAAAAAAAACTTGTTTTGCCATTTTTTTTCTATCTGTAAAGTAGGTATTTAAAGCTTAACAAAATCAGTTTGTAATGGTCATATCACTGCAACAACAGCAACAACATCAACCGAACAAACTGAAAACTGTATTGAAGATAATGAAGTTTTGTAGTCTTTGTTGCAAAATGGAAATTGTAATGAAAATATATAAAATAGAATTAAGAAAAAAAGTAAAGTGTAGAAAAATACATGCATATAGAAGACGGGAAAGGAACGCAAGAGGTAGAGAATGAGAACAAAAAAATTATACAAAATCAGCGACAACAAAGAATTTCACAACTACAACAATATTAAATTAAATGCATTAAAAATATACTGATAAACGGGCAAACACATAAACAAACATACGATACTACATATTTACATAGTAGGTACCTACATACATACATACCTACCTACTTACATTACATTTCATTTATTGTGTAGTTTTTTATTTTGTATTTATTTTTTCATTAATTTTTCATGGTTATTTATGTTAGTAGGTTCACATATGTACATATATACATACATACTTACATACATACATACTTACATACATACATACTATGTACATATGTATGTACATATGTATATACATAGGTACCTATAGAGGAATGAACTTTTTAGAGGCAACTTAAATAATTATCGGTAGGTACCTACATACATACATACATATGTTCATATGTATGTATGTACATATGTAGGTACGTACCTCTTAATAATTGAATTTAACTAACTTATTTATTAATATGTAGTAGGTATGTATGTATGTACATACATATGTAAGTATGTCGGTACCTACATACATACATATGTTTATTTTAAAACAAATTGATAAATTTATCTTATTAAATACCAAATTTTTTTCTGTAATTTGATTAGCAACATCTTTTACTTTTTTCTTCTATGAAATATGTTCTTAGGTATTTTTTAAATATGCAGGTACATTTCCAGTATTTTTTTCTTCACACTTCTTTTGTAGGTAGGCACATACATATGTACATATGTAAGTACATATGAACACCTATTGTTTTTTTCTGTTTTAAGGTGTTAATAGCCAAAAATGACACATTCTGTTTGATGGTTAGGGAAGCTTGTGCGCGAATATGTTTTAGTATATTTTTATATGTGGGTGTTTCCAAAGTAACGGTCGTTACCGATTTTCGGAGATTTTTTTTTATAAAATTCCAACCTACCCAAATATGCCACGAAAGTTCAAGCAACAGCAGCAACCGAAAGAATTCATAAAAAATGTAATTTCAATACATTTTTTGACCATTAAAAAAGTAACAATCGTTACTTTATAAACGTGCTGTTTTCAAATGTCGGAAACAAACATCATGTTTTGTAAAATTTTGCGCAGGATATGTCAAGTAAAATATCTGATTAAATTCTTTGAAATGTTTTGTTTAAGGAAGGGATTTATTTTCAAACCAAAGAAATTTGTTTCCTAAAACAATTTTTATTTTTAAAAGTAACGGTCGTTACATTTTAAAAAGTTCACCGTTTTATGTGTTTGAATTCATTTATAATGGGTAACTCAAAGTTGTTAGTATAAAGAAAATAAAAGTTAATCTTTCGGAAAATGAAAGATACATTTATTTTGTATAATATTAACGGAAAAAATTCAAAATAATAATTTAATATTAAACGCACGATGTTAATTATAAATAAAACAAAACGTTTTCAGAGTTATGATAAAAGTATCTATCGGTCATAAGCTCGCCACGGCTTTGGTTGCATACTTCTATCCGATGGACCATATAATCAATGACTCTGAGACATGATTGAGATTCAATGTCGTTTATGTGCCTAATTATCTCATGCTTTAGGTCTTGAATTGTTCTTGGCTAATTGACGTACACTTTGTTCTTTTAAATATCCCCAAAGAAAGAAGTCTAACGGTGTCAAATCACATGATCGTGACGTCCGTAGAATTTCTTGCGCAGAAGAGCCATTGTTTCGTTGGCTGTGTAGCAAGTTGCACCAACCGGTTGAAACCCCATTAGTATGTTGCACCAACCTGTTGGAACCACATATCGTCCAGGTCCATACCCTCAATTTCTGGCCACAAATTCGCATCAGTTGTATTCCACACTATCGCGAACAACAGCATATTCCGCTTTCCCAGAAAATAAAAACCCTACTGACGAGCTAGCCTCAAAAATTATTTGTGACTAAACAAAAACACTTGGATAGTAATTTATAGAATGAACCCTGGTCATCGATTTCGAACGAAAACAAATTATAAAATATTTGTGGTATTCACAAGGTGTGTTATCATGTTATATTTTTATAATATTCTAAGGTTTTACAATGGTTTAAAAATATTGTTGTTGCTTTGGAAACAAAAAGTATCTTAAATAAATAGAAGTTTGCTTGCTGTGCTTACTGTGCTGTCGTAATTAATCCGAAATGACCTGCGCTGAATTGCTATGCTGAGCCGCATTAGTTTTTGTAAGCCGACGCCGTTGATGGTAAAATTTTATCCGGCTAACATCCGAATTTAACCTGCGGCTAGCAATTTTAGCAACAAATCACTTGCGGCGTAAAATTATATCGGCTTATTCTATTATTTCGGATTAGCGTCTGAAAAATGGAAAATAGTTAGGTAATGATTAATTTTTTTAAAATGTTGTTAAATTCTAAAACATAAAAATATTGTAGGCGGCTCTATGTTTACTTGAAGACTTCGCTAAACTTATATTCTTCACCGCCGATGTTAATTAAAGCCGTTTTACACTATCCCACAAAGTCTTTAGTAATTTACGAAAATGCAGCCCTGTCATGATAAGTTGTTATTGTTTTTTGAAAATGTTCAAAGAATAATTAGATCAGTGAAGCATTTTTGAAAAATACGTAAGACTTTGTGGGATAGTGTAAAACGGCCTTTACCAGGGAAACCATAAATATGCAATTGCATGTTTTTTCTTATGCGACCAATGAAGGCAGAAACAATATATTTTTCCGATTTAGAGCTTTTTATGAATTTTGGCATCGATTTGTTAGTGCATATTTTTGCATATTTTACCCTTTGCAGCATTTTTTTGCATAACTTTGTTAAAAGAGCCTTTTTGCAGCATTTTTAAGTTTTTAGCGGATATTTTGCATTTTTGAGGCATATTTTGATTCTTGTTGAATTTTTTAGATGTCTACAAGAGCTTCGCAGCTAATAAAAAATATTTTTTTTGCGGAATTTTGGCTTTTGTGTTTTAAATATTTATCTGTTTACCCAACATGTTGCTTCAATTTAATTTTTACTCGAAAATGGTAAGAAAAAGCAGGTTGTCCTTAAAGACAAATGTTATTTTAAACTTTAAAATTTTATATATGTATGAATAAGCAAAAATAAAGGAAAAATCAATAATATACGTTTTTGGCGATGTGTGCAATACATAGAAATCTGGACAAATCATTAAGTATACTTACCGACCGACTCAGTATCACTTTTTTATGTGATCTAACCATGTCCATCCGTCCGTATTTGCTGGTTCTTTGTTTATGTCAACCTTGCGCACAAAGTACAATTTGCAGTCTGGTAGGAAATTTGATCAAATTTTGTAAATACATTTTAATTGTACTGGGCGAAGTAAGAATCGATCTAAAATTTCACACATTACACACAAAAACATTTTTCCAAATTAGACTCTTTGTGTCCGTAAACTATCTAAATATAACAACATATTTAGATAGTTTACGGACACAAAGATTAAATTTAATTAAATTAAATTTAGATTAAATTCGCCCCAAAAATATTTTACTGCATATTAAATTGTTTTTGAATCAGTTCACATTTCCCAAAGTTTTTATCTGTATAGCTTTAGTCGTTATAAATGTCATAACATTGCACTCGAAGCCGATGCGACATTGCAGACGTTGAGAACGACAGTAACACATATCGTTAACGGTGACCAAAATTTACTACAGTTGAAAATTTTTAAACGACGGCGGCGAAAATACAACCGACGGCTATACCAAATAATAGGTGTGTTCCACAAGATCTCGGGCAAGTTCGGACTAATGAGAGTAAAATTAAAATTACTCTCTAAATTTGCCGAAACTACCCAAAATTGCTGGAACGCAAAAAACGATTTTTGAACATCTTCAAATACTAATGCTGCTTACTTTTCAAATTAAGATCTATTTAAGTGATTTAAGACGCTTAAAAGTCATAACATTATAAAACTAAAACATTTGCATCATTGTAATTTTTTATGTTTTGTTTTTTTTTTTTATATATAAAAGATTAAAGGAAATATGTATGCAATAACGTTTTAACCACATTCATTTTTCACAAAAACCTTACATTTTGCTTTTTAATATGTTTTTTAATTAAAACTAAACTTTTCCTTTTACTTGTAAATTTCCTGAATTATTTATCAGTTTCATATGTAAACAAAAACAGCTGATTGTTTTTTCTTGTCCGAACTTACCCAAGGAAAAAGTTCGTGCAAATTTGTACAGGAAATGAAAAAAATTACTCTTTCAATGACTCTCTTTATTGCACAAAAATTGTTATGTGGAACGCTTTTGGGTAACTTTGTGCAAGTTGGGACTGATTCATTATGCATGTGGAACAGAGCTAATGTTTATTGGTGAGTTTATTTGACAGTTCAAAGCGAGAACTTTTCTCACAAAAATGTTACAGACACACTTTTTTGTAAATTGGCGAGTAATTATCTTACGTGCAAGAAATCAAGTTTTCTCTCATTTCTCCCATCATTTTCTTAACGCTAACGTATAAAATATGATGATTCGCTCATTAAGTTCTTGTAGGGTGACAGCTAGTACTCGCCAAAAAAAGTTACAGACTCAGTTTAGTAAGAAAAACAACTATTGGTTTCATTATATGGCATTTTTAACTATTGGTTTCATTATATGGCATTTTTGTTTCATTTCACACATTCAAATCAAAAAGTTTCTCGACGCGAGAGTTACAGAACATGGGCACTGGATTTTGAAAATAATAACTTGACCATGGCGAATTCAAACAGGTAAACTTATCTCGTCAGATGTTTCCACGGCGAATTAAAAAAAATGGTGAAACGTCAAAATATCATTTTGTTTTGAGAAGAAGTTGGTTGGAAAGTGCAAAAAATATTATCATGGTCAAGGCGAATTGACTAGAAGGTGAGGTCAACTCTACAACAACACTGCTTCTGTGGTCGGGTTGTCAAAAATATTGCTAGTAAAAAAAATAGGTTTGTTTACATAAAAAACTAGTTTGTATACAAACTTTGACAAATCGACCACTGAAAAAAAACACCATATGTTGACTTGACCCCACCTTCTAGTCAATTCGCCTTTATCATGGTCAATCAAAAATAACCGGTTTTTGGTTCTATGTACATACATAAATTACAACAAACTGTTAAAAAAAATAACAATAGAATATTTATTAAACATAAAAAGTCTTAAAACTATAAATGAAATATATTTCATTCTTTATATATAAAACTAATAATCTGTCAAATCAGACATAAGCTAAGTGTTACCATTCACGAAATAAGCACTAGTTGAAAAACAAACGTAAGATGGCGGACCCGTTACATACATACATATGTACGTACCTAAAAAGTTTACAAACAAAAGGTACCAAATCGAAGGAACTTGGAACCCATAAATGGCTAATATTTAGTATTTCAATAAAATTTATATAACGTCAACAAAAGAATATTTTCTTCAGCTTCTGAAGAATCGATCGAGATATCATTATAATATATGTTCTTATCTTATGAGATTGTTCTTTTTTTAAACTATTGTAACGTTTTAAACCACACCGAATATAAAGTAGCGAATTCATACAGCCGTAAGGCTCAGTTAGCCGGGAGTAACAGTAACGTTGTAAATCAGCTGATTCATTTTGTTGCTTGTAAAGCAATTAGAACGATTATAGTTAGCAGTAAGATGTTACGTCTCAATCTGTAAGAAATAGATTGGTCTTACATTTTTACGGTAAGGTTACTGTTACTGTTACCCCCGGCTAACTGAGCCTGTAGTCATACAGGGGTGTGCTGCAAATCGCAAACGTAAAACGCAAGAATTTTAAAACTCGTTTTTAAATAAGATTTTTGTAATGAAAAAATTTTATGACAAATACTTAACAAATATTTTCCTATTTATCAGGATTTTAAAACAAAAATTATAAGAATTAGGTTTAAAGTTTATTAAAAACAACTTCCAAATTCTTGCGTTTTGCGTTTGCGATTTCCAGCACACCCCTGGGGTCTAATCACCGCATTCGATACTATCGTATCGAATAAACTATCGAATTTGTTTGCATACGATAGACACTGGCGTATCGAATGAAAAATTGAGAAATGTAATGTCGAGTTACTCGATATCAAATGCTATTTTTTCAAATTCAATAAATTTCATTCAATATCGAGAGTCATGATACCAAAATATATAATTTCGACCACTTTTGCTCGATATCGTATGCGGTGATTAGACCCCTGATAATGAAAATTTGGCATGAAATTGACAAAAAGTTTATTCATAATACACTAACCAAACTCTGGCTAACGATTTGCTAAACTCTTGTTAACGGGCTGCCAAACGTTTGCCAACTTGTGAAAAACAGCCGTTTAATGTCAAACAATTTTGTTGGTTTTTTTTTAATTAACTGTTTGCCTTTAACTTAATTTATTTTAATTTAAAAAACTTTTTAAAAATTTTATATGTGAAGGAAAAACAAAAAAAAGGAAAAAACGACAAATTCAGCGACGATTAATGCAAAACGTGTTGCATTTTTGAGTAATACAATGTGGCATCATAAAAATTCAGAGTTGATTTATTAAAAGTTGGCAAATGGAGAAAAGTTCGTTATAAATTAACTCTGTGCCAACAAGCTGCTAAGCTTAATCGGCATTCTAGTTAGCAGCTCGTAGTGTACAAACGGTGGCTAACTTTTTGTTATGAATGCGGCTGATAGTCTTTAACGTCATACTATTTCGAATTTTCGTTTTTAAGAGATTTATACCACTTTAAACTTCATTGCAAAAGAAGCTAATTCACTGAATGGATTTTCATTTAATGCATTTTTATATCCGTATACATAAATTTATTCAGAATCAACTGTTGAGTTCTTATTTCACAATTCATATGAATTAACAAGGTTTATTTTAAATGTGCTAAATTTCCATTTCATACTATTAAGAAACTGAAATTTATATTATTTCACTGGTTGCTTTGGCCAGATCGTCAGGAAGCTTCATCCAAAGATTTTAGAAAAGCTAAAGATATTATACAAATAAAACTGTTAAGCGAATAAGAATTATAAACCTCAGTTTTACTTGTAACGATATCAAAGCTTAAACAACAACAATAAACAGTGAGTTTTTCTTTTCTTTAGTTTCTGACACTTTCTTCTTTCGCATTAATTTTGCAATTGTCGTTTTAGTTGACATATTAATTGAGCTATAAAATCTCGGCATGTAATTCGTATTTGTTTTTCTATTTCAAAAGTAATGGTATCCCTTTTTGATTCCAACCATTTTTCAAAATCGTTATTGAAGGCACAAATCAGCTCAATATGACTTTAATGGATCAAACTGATAAAATTTTAAAACAATTTGATTTGAAAGGACCTTTAAAAGATTATATAGTTTCTATAGCAAAAGAGCAGGGATTTGTATAGGCATTTAACAAAAAAGTGTGGTAGATTTTCAAAAAAAAGGTTACTTGAATATTCTTAAATTTAAAAACGCTAAAAATGCTAAATATGTAGTTGAAAAATGCTAACTGGTAAATGGAAAATTTGCAGCTAAATCAGACAAAAAAATGCTAAATTCAGCTGCAAAAATGGAAAAATTGGCCACGTTGCTTCCCTGCAAACAATTTCGATCAAAAAATAATTTAAATAGTGTCCCCATTTAGAAAAATCGATCGCTTCTGCTATTCAATTCTAATTTATGTAGTAACATCGTTCGGGAAGAAGTGTCCTACTATGGTAATATTTACATTAAGAATCTAGGTACTTAGTGTCTATATTTTATAATTAATAAGAGAATTAGACTTTGCTGAAAGTTTTACAAACAATCAAATATCAACAGTGCATTTACTGCCTGTTTTTAACAATCCAAGACTCGAATCCTATTAGCAGACAATTAATATTTGATAAGTTTTGGCGAGTGTTTTTGGTCATTGTCATATTTAAACACCAATAGAAGTGGCATTACTCATTTGGCCCACTGAAGAACGTGGTTGGTTAACAAGTCCCTAGAAAGGAAACGCTCCATTTCTGTATGTATTTCAACAAAAGTGCAGAAAAACGGGTCCACGCTATTACATTTACGCTTCCATGGTTTATTGAGCCTTTACAATAAGGTGGAAAAAGGAAAAAAAATAACATGTTTACCATTTCCTTTGGTTTTTGAGTGGTGTACTCCATCTTAATTTAACAAGTTACATTTTGTCTTGTCGCTAAATAAAACAGTTTTCCGTTTTGCCACAGTCCAATTAGAGTAAAGGGCATTATAAACCACACAAATGGCTTGGCAAATTTGCTCTTTATTTTTGCTTCTGTTTGCCAACAAACAACACAATCATAGACTTTTATAGAGGTCAATAAATTCATTTAAAAAATATTTTTTCCTCGTCTATTTCTTAATGCTTCTTCTTATACGTCTTCACTATGCAAAATGTTCACTGAATTGATTACATTTAACACTATACACTGCAAAAAGTTTGACAAATATCCAATATGTCTGCCAATTTTTAATATTTCTACAAACATTGCTTCAAATGTTTGTACAAACAACAAACACCCCAATTAACAACACAAAATGTTTGTACAAACGTAAAATTTTGACATATTTGCCAAGCCATTTGTGTGGTTTAATTTTCCCTTAAGCTTTTTTAATATTCAATCTGAAATTTTTCAAAATAATTATACTAATATCACTGTGTGTAATTTTTTAAGTCATGGAAAAATAACCATGTACAGATAAAAAATAACCATAAAGGACCAAAAAAAAAACCCGTGTCTCCCAGTTTTGCCCAAAGTCATGCACTTTTTTTATGGGCCCTTAAAGATTTTGCTCGGTGTCATTTTTGCAAAAAAGTGATAATTTTCTCAGGCTCATGTCTTGCAAGCCGTTCGGAACTTTGATTTCCCTTTCGGGAAATTTTTCACTTTTGCGTCTACCTAAACGGTGTTAAGAACCATTCCTAGGAAGTTCATATGCTCGAGAAAGATCTAAGGTACATTTTTGTAGTTGATTGTTTCCATGAATTTTGAACGGTGCGAACTATGGACCTGAACAGGGGAAAAAAGGTAAACAAATAGAATTTTTTAAAGTTTTTTGCGATTTTGATCTTGAAGATGACGTTTTTTTGATTTTATTTGTTCACAACTTTTGTTCTTTATCTCAAAGTGTAAATCGAAATTCCGAACGGTACGGTTTGCAAGATATGAGCCTGAGAAAATTATCACTTTTTTGCAAAAATGACACCGAGGCCCCAAATCTTTAACGGCCCATAAAAAAAGTGCATGACTTTGGGCAAAACTGGGAGACACGGGTCTTTTTTTTACTTTATGGTTATTTTTTGTCCGTAGGTATATGGTTATTTTTTTCGTGTTGCACTCGGGTATGTTCTACAAATCGAAATGAAGTGGAATTGAAATCGAACGAGATTTTGATTTCAATTATTGACAAAATTACTGTAATTTTTCCTGTTTTTAAGAGCTGTTCCTTTAAATATAATTGGTACTCAAAGTAGGAAGTACCTATGTATGTATATAAAAAGGAATATTTTTATGACCCTTCTTTTCAGGTTCGTTTTCAAAATTTGTTCGGTTTTAAATCCCCTTCATTTCGATTTTCAGAACATACCCGACTGTTACGGCTTTGATAACTTTATCAAGACACGTTGCTTAGGTTTCTAACAATACTATATTTGTTCAATTTAGCCCGTTATTTTAATATAATCACGAGCTTAATGTCCCAAGAGTTTACATCACTGATTATTATCATGAGTTTTCTTTTCTATTTTTTACATTATTTTTCTACTCTCTTGAGAGCTTTTTGCTCTGTAAATTTTACAGTACAAAGTTTTGTTTTTGTTGTTTATATATGTAAGTATATATTATTTTGTTTTATTCTCATGCTTCTTAAATTTTCTGTGCGCCTGCTATGAATTAAACAAACAAGACAAGATTTATTTTGTCAATTTTTTTTCACTGCACATTTTTTTCTTCCTCACTGTCTTTTGTTGTTTTTTTATATTAGTGCTAAAAGTGCTTCTTCCCAAAAACAAAACAATTAAATAAAATTTTTTTTAAAAGACAACGGATGGTTGGATGCTTTTTTGGGAGTAGTACACCTAACTAACAACAACTAGCAAGTGAAAAAAACGCGTGTAAAACCAGCAAGTTTGCCCGTTTGTGTGCGTAATTTAGATATGTGGGGTTAAAAAAATAGCTATGTATGTATCTAAGTATTTATACATACATACATACATATCTACATCAATAATATCTATCTACTTATGTGTGTGTAGGTTATGTAGGTAACAATCTGTAAAAAAGTATTTACCTAATGATATATGTACATATGTATGTATGTATGTACCTAAACGATAAATTAAAAGTTAATTAAATTATTGAATAAAAAAAATACGAATTCGCTAATTAAACTGTATAGGTTTAACAAATTGTTTTTTTATTTTAATACCTACATACATACATATGTACCTATGGTATGTACAGTACTTTTCGCTATAGTGCACTACTATAGTTGCACAACTTTTGTGGACTATTCGCGAACTTGGACTACGTGTAGGAACTAGGTACCTAGGTATAACCGATTTTTTATAAGTTATTTTATGGATTATACATACATATGTAAGTGAAACCTAGTAGGTATAATCCACATTTTGGACTACATATACATACATACATACCTAAGTAGGTGCATACATACATATAAAAATTATTGTCTTCAATAAAACTACTCTTTTTTAAACAAAACAAAAGTTGATTTAAAACATAACCAAATTTTGATTTAATTTAAATAAATACCTACTATGTACCTATGTAGGTAGTTAAAACAAACATACCAATTATTTTTTGTTTTAACTACCTACATACATACATACATACATACAATACAATAAAAACAAAAATGTAAATAATTTCAATGCTTCATACACATTAACTATGAGATTCATTTTAATTCTTTGGATGACGAAATCAAACACAACCTAAATATAAATTTTATTGGTTCTTTACCCCGGGTCTCCACGTAGCAATATTTATTGTGGCAAACGTCAAATTTAATTGCTCCATTAAATTTGCGACGTATCGACCGCATATTGCCATTAGTGGCTCTTCTTATTGCTTAGCAATCTGCTGTAAAATGAGTTGTCATTTTTCTGACATTTAATTTCTCTGTACGTTTGTTTATGGCAAAGCAATTTCACGTGTTCTCCAGCAATATAATCAGGGGTCTAATCACCGCATACGATATCGAGCAAAATTGATCGAAATGATTTATTTTGGTATCATGACTCTCGATATCGAATGAAATTTATTGAATTTGAAATAATAGCATTCGATATCGAGTAACTCAACATTACATTTCTCGAATTTTCTTCCGATACGTCAGTGTCTATCGTAAGCAAAAACATTCGATAGTTTATTCGATACGATAGTACCGAATGCGGCGATTAGACCCCAGCAATTATTGCTCCATTGTTCTGTCATTGTTCTGCCGACGTTTTTGCTTGTACTTAGCAATAAAAATTGCTACGTGGAGACCCAGCGTTACATGGGGTCGTCACCGTCTATATAAAAAAAACTAATCTTTTTTCAGCGTTTTTTTTTTTATTAATTTTGACGTTTATTGTGACAAAAATTGTCAGATGAAGACACCTTGTTGCGAAATATAAATTGCGAAATTTGGCATTTAGGTACCTACCTATAATAGTTACCAGAAATGTAAATAAAAACATGTTAGGTATAAGTTGATTAAAAAAATATAAAAAAACAGAGTGGACTATAAGCGAACATTTTTGCAAAAAGAATTAGGTATATTCGCATGCTAAGAAAATGTGGCTGGTGAACGAAAATGGACTACAAGCGAAATGGACTTTAGGACCATGGCCCATTGAACAGGTCTGCGCAAGAAGCCTGATAATCATTGTTTTTGTTCTTTTGAGCAGTCAAAAACTGTTTACATTTTGCTTACATACGTACATACATGTAGGTATGCATGGATACGTTTATTTACGTTTATGGTATGCCCCACATATGTACACGTTTTTTCCTTTTGCTTTGTATGTATCAAGGCGAATTCAAACAGGTAAACTCATCTCGTCAGCCGTTCATCAGCTAATTCCACGGCGAATAAAAAAAAATGGTGAAACGTCAAAATATGATTTTGTTTTGAGAAGAAGTTGATTGAAAAGTGCTAAAAATATTATTTTTATAATAAAAAAATTTCAAAACTGCGAATGATTGAAGTGAATTTAATAATTTCTTTTATAAAAAAGTGATAATTTTAATTTGCAATAAAAAAATTTTGACAGCTAACCATTAAATTGCAAAAACAAAATACATGGCGCTTTTTGTAGTTGTAGAGTTGCACTTACCTGTTATAAATTCGCCTTGGTATGTATGTATGTATGTATACAAATGTGCAAGGCGAATTGACTAGAAGGTGGGGTCAAGTCAACATATGGTGTTTTTTTTCTGTGGTCGACTTGTCAAAGTTTGTATACAAAATAGTTTTTTAAGGAAACAAACCTTTTTTTTACTAGCAATATTTTTGACAACCCGACCACAGAAGCAGTGTTGTAGAGTTGACCTCACCTTCTACTTAATTCGCCTTGTAGGTATATGTGGTAGTAGGTTTTTGACAGCTTAAAAGAATCGTTTTTTGTACAAATAATTTGTATGAAATTCGAAAAAATCTGTATGTGAATATGACAGTTTTAGCTTATATCCGTTTTTAGCCTTCAAGCGGAATGTACTATAAGCGAAAAGTACTGTAGTACATACATACAAACATACCTACATATGTATTAGTTTTAAAAAAAGTAATGCGAAAATTGCGTTTACTTTTTGAAAAAAAACGCTATTATTTTGCGCTGTGAAGAAACCCTCATTATAATGATTGAAGGAGATGTTGTTCATGTTTTCTCTGTTGTTATTTTCTTGATTCTTTTTTCTGTGCTTTTGTTTCTGTTGTTGATGTTTTTGTAGCTTTTAATGTTTCGTTTCACTTTTTTGTTTTTGTTGTTGTTTGCACTTAAAAAAATTATATTATAACGGCATTGGTAAAGAGAGCTTATTTTCAGTTGCCCTGAGAGCATGATACCGTGCGGTTTTCTGTGGATTTTATTTATTCGTCTTTAAAAACAATTTTTTTGCGTCATTCTACATACAAACAAAAACTTTTTATAGTATACTTAGGTATAACAATGTATGAGTTTGTATATAATGCTTCTTCTTGTTGTACTACTAAAGAAATGTGAGACAAATAAAAAGAAAAACAGTGTTAGAGTGATTTTGTTTTTTAATTCTGCTTTAAATCAAGTTAAAATTAAATTAACATATGTATAAGTATATATGTATGTACCTACATACATATATGTACCTACAAACATAAATATGAACATATGAATAATTAAATAATGATGATTACCTATATACATACATATGTATGTATGTACATCTACATAGGTACATGAATTGACGGTGATAATACCTATTTAAAAATAAATAGGAAAATACCTATCTACATAGGTATGTAAATAGTACCTATGTAATAGGTACCTACTACCTATTAGTTTTTGAATTTAAATAAAATAATTACCTATGGCAATTGTAGGTATGTACATAGATAGGAAGGTACATAGGTACATATTTGTTTATAAAAGTGGGTGTAAGAATTTACGGACATACATACATAGGTACCTACTTTAATAATAGTTACCAAATTTACAAAAGAAAAATCAATAACTGTACATAAATAAATGCATACATACATACATATGTACCTACATATGTACATACCTTCCTACCAACCTAAATTAAACTTACATATGTACATATGTAGGTACCTATGATAAAAAGAAAAAACAAGCCATAAGAGTTATTAGCAGCATTTTAATTTTCTAAATAGGTACCTACATAGGTACATACCTACTTACATATGTATGTATGTACGTATGACATAGGTACCTACCTAGGTTTTTAAATATTTTAAAGAAGGGTTCCTACTAAAGTTTATCAGCAATTACCTACTTATGTATGTACCTACCGAGCTACTTGAAAAATAAAGTTGTGTTAAATCTTTAAATTTCATCCTACCTACCTACCTACCTACCAACCTATTTGTGGTTAAAGTAATAAATCAATTTTAAAGATACATACATACATACATATGTACATAGGTAGGTAGGTAGGTATTAATTAAACGATTTTTGGTTGTCCTGGAAAATTTTAAATTTGTTCGGGAAATCCAGTTTTTAAAATGGTACCGCATTATCATGTACGTTATGGGGGGCCCTTACGCGTAATATGTGTTTCTTTCCTTGGAGCGTATTCCGTCTCTTAGATCTCTTCAGTTTCCTATTACCTATGTATTAATAAATTCCTACCTAGTATGTAGGTACATACATATATACATACCTATATTTTTCGATCAATTTGCTTACGCGTTTTAAGTATACATATGTACCTACTTTCATAATACCTACTCTCCAACCTTTGATTTTTTATAAGATTTCTCTATGGCGGTCTAAATTCCCATTTTATGGCAAATACCTACACTGAAATTTATCGTTGAGGGCGCATTTCATTGGCAGCTTAGGCTAGATTATCAGGGAACCTTTTTTCAAAGACTTTAATGGCTAAAGATATCTACCTATAAAACGACTGAGAAATGTTGGCCTCGCGGACCCCTAGAGAAACTAAAAACATTCGCGGACTCCCATTTGGTAACCGTTGTTATAGGGTATCATGGTCGGCTTTGCTCTTTTAATTATTTTAACTTTACATAGGTAGGACCTATCAAATTTATTGAATTCTTAACCTTTTATTCCTAAATAACAGTAAGTTAGGTACCTACCTACTACCTGTCTACATACATACAAACCTACATATGGAAGTATATACATACATATGTACATATTTAGTGGCTCGGAGTAGAAAAAATAGGTATTTGAAAGATTTTTTATCTTTTCATGCATTTTAACTCGTTACTCGTTGAGCTAAGGAACACAAAAGAAAAGTAATCAACTCGTTTTTATAAAAAATTTTGTTTCTTTTTATTCAATATGTATATTAACAACAACAGCAATGTTATAAAAACCTTTTTTTTTATCAAAAAAACAATAAAAAAAATTGCAAAGAAGAAAACCTAAAAAATTACAATGAAAAAACTAAGAAGAGCCAGCTAAAAAATTCGCATAACAGGCATACACTTACATATTACACACAAAGTGGTGTTGCTATATATGAGTGTTGTTGTTGATTTCGTTGTTGCAGATGACGACCTACGACGACATCTCTTCTACAACAACGAGTATTTAATAATATTTTGTTTTTATTATTTGTACCAATTTTTTGTTGTTTTGCTTTATTTCGTGTTTTTTTTTTTGCTTTCCACTTTTTTTCATACATGTTAGTTAGTTAATTTTGTATTGCTGTTAGTATTAAAAACCATAACGAATTGGAAACAAACAAATACAGCAACTTGAACTGTATGAATTATTTAAGTAATAAAAAAAGAAAAAAAAAATATTAAAACAAATACAAGAAAAGTTCGTTTAAGTTGGTCGTATGGTTGTGTCGTATTGTCGGCCGGTTGGTTGATTGTTGGGTCGTTTAGTTTTGTTGGTTGGTTTGGTTGTTGAATTGCTTGTACGTTTATAATTATAATTTAGTTGATTATAAACACTGATTGTGTTTAGTGAGTAAGAGAGTGTAGTTTAACTTACATAGGTATCTTATTTCTATACAAAAACAAGAAAAAAATTAAATAAACAAAACAAAAGCAGTAAACTAAAAAAGAAATAAAAATAACTTCTATTTTCAAAAGTGTGTAAACATGTCAGCAAACAATTAGTGGGGATATTGTTTTTTTGTGTTAAGTATAAAAGAGAAAAGAAAAAGTGAGTTAAAGTAATTGTGTTATTATTATGCATTGGTATTAAATTAATAAATACCTATGTCCTTACATAAAAATACAATTAATTATTTTGTGTTTTTGCATTGTTTATTAAGTGTAGATGAGTGTTAGTAATAATATCTTCCTCCTTCGCGTTCCATACAACCTCGGTTCATTATTTTCTTTCGTTAATTTTCGGTATAATTAGTTAAACGACGACAACAAATACCTATCCTAAATTATAATATGTATGTGATTATTTATATCTTTACTTATAAAAAACAGAGAGCCCACTATTATTGTTGTGGGGAATAACAACTACATACTAACAAACTCGTTATACTTTTTTTCTTGTAATATGTAGGTATTGTGTTTGTTAAAATTTTTGTTGTTCGCTTGAATGCGACCGCGACATTCGACAGGCATTAAACATAGCACAACGAGGACGCAAAGCAACAGCAACATCGGCAACCCAGCCTCTGCAGCTACATTTTACAATTATTTAAGTGTAGTATTCTACCTAAAGAGTAGCAAGAAATATTAAGTGTTAAAAACTGAGCTCTTTTTTATATTTGTATAAGTTTATTATTGTTGTTGTTGGTTTGACGGTAGTTGGTTGAATTCGTCGCTTGTCTATTTTTTTTTGTGTTTGTTTGTCTGTCGATAGGTACGGTTTCTAAGCCACTGGCTCAACAGCCAACTACAACCACAACAACAGTGCTAAACGCTCCGACTTACAAATGTGACGTGTTTAATGTTATTTTTTTTATTTTGGTTTACTGTTCTTATAAAAGATTTCACAAAAAGATACAACACATTTAAATCAAAAATTAAATAAAAAAGTGTAAAAAATACCTATGCATACATATGTATGTATGTATTTATATGTTCATATGTAGGTACCTACAAAGGTATAGAATAATAAAAAAAATATCATATATACCTATATATGTAGGTGCATATTAGAATTTTTTTAAATTTTATACCTATAGGTGGGTGGTACCTATGTATGTACCTAAAAACCCAAAAAAAATTAATTATGTTGGTAGGTAGGTACCTATTTTAACATAAAAAATTGCTATCTACCTAGGTACCTACATCGGTATAATAATTTTTTAAATAACGTCATCATCTTATGCATATTTATACCAATAGGGAGCTAGGTATAATATGTACCTACTATTTTATATGCCTACTACCGAGGTGGGTATAACATTTACGTCTAGGTGTAACAATTTTGCTACAAATAATTTGATAAAAAAAACAATAACACAATTTGTTTAAACAACAACAATAAAAACTATAAAATAAAAAAAAATTAAGAATAACATACAATTGTATATAATACATAGCAGCACAATTAGCAGAAATAGTCAAAACAGCGGCAGCAACAACAGCAGCTGTCAATAAAGCCGGTTGAAGAAAAAACAGCTGTTTTATTTCTCAACTCACACAAACTCATGCACCAAAAAACATAAAGAAATTCAAAACAAAAGAAACGTAACGAGAAAAAGAGAGAAGTCAAGAAAACAAAACTTATTAAATATATGTATGTACATACCTATATGTATGTAAATAATAAAATAAACATATACCTAAATATTTAAATAACAAAAAAAAAAATAATAAAATCAAAAGAGTTTGTAAACAAAACCAAAAAATTCTTAAAAGAAAGTTAAAAGAGAGTATTTTACGAACTCTCTTTTTTAACAACAAAAACAAAATATCCCTATGTCTCTCACATTACCAATGTCGTTAATAGAGACTTCAACGATAACCGAATCATCAAAACATAGAAATTTTCCTAAATTAACAACAAATTCTATGGTGGTTATACAAGCTTCTACAACAACATTGCCAGTTACAAAAACAAATGTTGCGCCTGCAGCTTCAACAACAACGCAAAAAAGATCTCGTAAACGTTCCACTAATGATACTTTAGCCGCAAATGCAACTTATACTTCAACAAATACAAAGCGTAATAGAAAGCAAACAACAACTTTGCAGCAGCAGCAACAACAAAATCATACACTACATCTGCAACATCAACAGCAACATCATCTGCCACAAATATCATCAACATTATTATATGTTAATCAGAGAGTAAGTTTTATTTTACATAAAAAGAAAAACAGCGGGGGTAAAATTTCAATGAAAAAAAAAATATTTTTTTAAAGAGAATTAAGTTTCGCTTTTACATTAAAAACAGTGATGTCAGATTAATTTGTCCCAAAATTGGGGATTTTATTTTAAAAACATGGATAACAAAATTTTATTTGGGGTTTTTTTTTGTTTTTATTAAGCAAAAAAATAATATGAAAAAAAATGTATGGCTATGAAGTCTTTCACTAAGGGTGTGTGTGAAACGGTAGCAAAGTACTCATGGAAGTAAAATTTTGACACTATTGTGGTGAATAAAATTTCACTAGCCCTAGGGGATAGTATAAATTTTGACATTAGTGTAGAAATTCTTGACAATTTTAATTCACCATAGAACTTTGCCACCGTTTCACACACACCCTAAGTAATGAAATTTTCATGTTGAGAGTAGTTAGTGAAGACTTATGTAGGTATGTGCTGTTTTCACAATACAAGTATTAATTGTAAGTGTAGTCCAATAGTTGACATACATTTTATTCAGTATTTTATATGATGCCGAGTATAGGAGAAAATGAATTATAATGTCGGCAGTGGTAATAAATGGTTGGAGCTTACAAAACAAAATAATATTTTTTTAGGTACCTACAAAATTAGGATTAATTTCTTTGGCATTTCAGACTATTATAAAATTAAAAGGGAACGACTAGGAAAATGACCCTTTCACCAATATTCTGAAGATTTCTTAAAAATTACGGTTTCCGAAATAAGAGAAGGTAGAATTTCTATACGTGGTGCAAATAAAGATTATGGCGTTCCGCTTTCCACCATACAGGACAAATTATATTGCCGAGCTCCTAAAGGTCCTAGGAGAATGGGTCCACAAACGGTACTGTCTAACGTTGAAGAAATGCGTTTGGTAATAGCCTTTTTACACTGATCAACATCTACCATCAAAGATGTAGAAAATGTGAAACACTCGTTTACATTGGTCACATCTAACTTCTACCATCAAAAAAAATGTCACCATTTTTGAATAAAAATGTTTTTAAAATAAAAAAAATGCTTTTTTCTACAAAAGTGCCAAAATTGAATAAGAAAACACAAAAATGTATTTGAAGTTCAGTTTGTATAAAAACAAAAAAATACTTAACAAAAAAACATCGCAATCAAAGAGAAAACTTGACAAATGGTAACTCTGCTTTCAAAACCAATTTTTTTTGTCAGTGATGCCACAATAATAATAGAACTTATTGCCACTTTTTTGGTGATGACACTTAAATAATCGAAAGATGTAGAATGGAATAAAATGAGATAGGAACATCTTTTAAAGATGTTAAAAGATGTTGGTTTTTAGCCCTATGTACAGGGTCCGCCAAAATACTTTTTTTTTGAAAATGCTATAAAAAAACTACTGAATATTTTCTCAAATTTCTTTTTTTATTTGAAACTACGATCCTTCCGGTTAAATAATTTCATTCAAATGGCTGCCTCGGCTTGACATGCAGTAACCTACACGATCGGTCCAATTTTAAAGCACACTATCGATAGTGTGCAGCTGTATTTCACCAATGGCTTCACGAATATTGTCCTTTAAAGCGTCAATTGTCTCTGGCTTGTCGGCGTAACACTTATCTTTGACGGCACCGCACAAATAAAAGTCTAACAGTGTCAAATCGCAGCTAAAAGGTGGCCAAACGACATCAGCTCTGCGGCTGATAATGCGATCTTCAAAAACAGGGCGCAAAACATCGAGTTTAGCTTCGGTTGTGTGGCACGTAGCGCAGTCCTGTTTAAACCAAATGTTGGAAATATCCTCTTCAATTTTTGTGAACAAAAATTCATTTAACATGGCCCGATAACGATTGCCATTGACTGTAACGGCCACTCCTTATCCATTTTCGAAGAAAAATTGCCCAATTATGCCTCTGGACCAAAATCCGCACCAAACAGTGACACGTTTTGGGTGCAACGGCTTTTCAATGTATGCGCGCCAAGATCAAAATGAGCTTCATCTGAAAATATGTTTTTTTTTGCAAAATCGGCATCTTCTATAAGTCGATCGCAGGCCCACTTAGCGAAGCGAAAACGCATATTTCACAGTTCACAGCGTTGTTCAAGCGTATACACAACCATATTCGTTCAGCGGAAGGATAAAACTAATTATCTGTCTAATCAGACATGAGCTAAGTGTTGCCATTCATAAATAAGCACTAGTTGAAAAAAAAACTTTAGATAGCGGACCCGTTATTTCTTATGGAAAGATGATAACATCTTCGCAAATTGTTTAAAATTGATGGTAGATGTTAGATGTTGATCAGTGTAAAAAAGCTATAAGGTGGTGACAAGAAATGGCGAAATGCGGGTTTCCATTAAAATTTGTTCTTTAACACGTTGGTATATAAATCTACATACATACATATATATATGTACTTGAATATTATACCTACACAAATACTTGATAAACATTCTGATATCTTTTTTCCTTCTAAAGGCAATGGTGTTCTTTAAAACTAGAACAACAAAAACTGAGATTTTTTTTATCCAAATTTTGGTATTTTCATTAAATTATTTTTTATAAAGAAAGGAATTTAACAACATGAAATTAAAAAAAAAATTTTGTTTAATGGATTTTAAACAAAAAAAATTAACTTCTACCATACAAGTCGTTTTGTCAAAATCGTTTTGATTAAATTAGAAAATGATTTTATTCGCTTAAGTCAGTTCTAGTGGTAATTTTTCAAACTTAACTTTTGAAAAACGACTTCTTTTGAAAGAAGCTGTTTTTTAAAAGGCAATTGGTAAAAACGTGCTAGAAATCAATGGAGACAAACTGTATTGTCAAATGGCAGTTATAAGTTTTTTTTTACATTTGCAAACTGTATTAAATTCTTTGAGAGAAGATATTTTGTCAAATTGAAATAAGGGGAAAACCCTAAAAGTGTTTGATTTGTCAAATGCGTACCTTATGTTCTAAAAGTCGTAGAAGTATGGTGAATAGACCAAAAGAAGCGCATTAAAATTTTATATTTACAATAAAAACCTTGGAAAATTGTCTTATCTCGAGATAATGTAAAATGTCCAGATATGTCTTTCATACCTAAAAAGTTTATTTATACAAATGTTTTAGCGTTTAAATTTTATTAGGACTTGCATACATTTTGCTCTTAATACCTTGTATAAAACTGTAAATGTAATACTAAATATTATACAATTTTTTTTTTATTTACTTTTCTATTGCCAAACAATTTTAATATTTTTAAAGTTAAATTTGAATTTCGAACTGAATTGTAAAAAGATTGTTAAGAGTTTAAAAAAAAACCATTAGAAATGTTTAGTATCTGTAACGAATAACTATTGTGAATTTATTTAATTTCGAAATGTTTATAAACATAATTACAAGATGAAATCCAGGCTACTTCCTATGAGCCATATAATGTTTAACTTCACTTACATTTTATACTTTGCTTGAGTAACTTGAAACTTAATTTAATCTGAAAAAATAAATAAATATTAAAACTAATTTAATCATAAAATTATAACTTAAACTTAAATTTAATTAAAGCTACATCTTGTACAAATCTAATAAATTTGTAATTAAAATTCTAATTAGTTTATTAATAAAGTGAAATTTTCTAATTTGAATTTTAACCTAACCTCTATTCATTTTACACACACGCTTCTACATACATACATACCACCAAGGGTACATAGCTCACACACATTTACTTTGCCACACATATCTAACGTTAAACTAATTTCTATAATTTTATCCCATCTCATATTATAAACCCAAGCGATCATATAACAAAACTAAACCATTTCTGTTACGTGGCGGTTGAACATGCGAGGTTTCCGACTAGCTTCCTTTGTTTGTTTTTGTGACTCTCAGGTGGTTCCAACCCATCTAGCCTGACGCGTACTCGAACACGAAAAAAGATAAAAATAACCACATCAAAACTGAAACTACAAAAACATAATTCCACAAACACAAAAATCATCACGATGAGACAGATGTTGGTCTCATTATTTGCCCTCCCAACCTAGCCGATAAAATCGTACAAACCCGTTTGATTTTCGACCCCAGAATCCACCTGACCCTACTTTTACTTTCCGGTCTACCACTGCCCAGACCTAAATTAATTAAGCCAACATTTTTCTTTAAATTCCTTCCTTTTATTACAAAAAACGGATTAAAATCTAGTGAATTAATAATTAATATTAACGTTTAAGAAAGAATATACCTACACTTAGTTTTAATAAAATATAATGAAACTGCTTTTGTTCTCAGACACAACATTTAATTTTAAAAATGGTTTCCATAAGCCCATAAATAACGCGACAAAACTAAAGCACATTAACTGAAATGTTTATTAATTTTTTTTGTTACAAAATACTAACAAAAAAAATCCCGTTAGTTTAGAGAAAATTTGCACATGTTTTCAGGTCTGACTCCTTATTTAAAGGTGCGGTATAATTCTTTTAAGATTTAAACTCGAAATGGCTCGAAACAAGAAAAAATAATAAATTTTTAAAATTAAAATGAATCTGTGACATGTATCGCAAAAAAAGATTTGTATACACCATAGCATTATTTCGCGAATATAAGCCGTTTTATGTTCGGCAGGCTCGTAGACCACTTATAAAGAAAATATTTTATGGCAAAATTTAAGAATATTTAATAGGGTATTTTGGAGATAAAAATTTACAAAAAAGGGGATACTTTTTGTAAAACATCTGATAACCCTTATTAAAAGTTAAACAAAATTTACAAAGTCAGAGTGTGTTCGTGTATGTTTTAATTCGTTTGTTTTCCTTAAAAACAGTGTTGTATAGATTAGTAGCACGTGCTTTTTTTTGCTCAGTTTCTGTATTTCTTACTGAAATGTAAGTGTGTGCGTAAAGAAAGATTTTTTTTTCTAGATTCCTCTCTTTTAATCTCATAAAAAATGTTGTCGTTGATGAAACCTAACAGCAATAAGTTTTGATGTGTTTTTTTTTTTTTACTTTTACAAAGAAGAAATATAAGAATAAAAGAAAAATTGTAGCAAATGCAAATTGAAAAAATATGTAAATGAAAAAATTTAATTAAAAAAATAATCAAAATTATTATAAAATAGGTACCTACCTACATATCTATCATTATCGCTATTCTTTTTGTATTACATAGGTATGTAGGTATATGTGGGTATTCGTTAGGTTTGTTTAGTCTGGCCTTAAATAGGTATGCAGATACATATGTAAATATGTACCTATGTAGGTACATACCCATGACCAAAAAGTAAGTACCTACATGGTAAATTTTCCTACTTTTCGATGTGCTTTCTTCAAAATGTTTAACAATTTCAATGTCATATTTCAACTTAAGCTACTCTTCTACCAATATAACCAGAGAACTAATTTTCTTTATTGTTGGTGATATATGTAGGTACATAGGTACATACCTACCTACATAATGAAAAAATTATTGAAACAATAGGTAGGTATTAAAAAACTACTAGCTTTAACAGTAAATATGTACCTACATACATCAGTGTTGCCAGTGAAATTTCGAAAAAGATACATTTTAGTTTCCAAAAAGATACCTACCTACATTTTGGAAAAAAATTAAAAATGCATTTTTAACTTTTAACATAGCATTTTAATTTCATACCTATTTAATGAATATTGTAAGGAAAATGTTTAGGTACCTATATTCTAGGTATCGACTCGAATTGAAAACGAAACATTTTTTGAATCTGCATAATTCATAAATTGTTGTTCTCAAATCAACATGTTTTTGTGTATATTAAGTGTTTGTTCGAAAAAACTTAAGTTGAACTAAAGATCGCTAATTTGCAAACCGCAGTGTGGTAGCAAAGTCTAATATTTATTAAAAATAGTGAAAGCAATAAAATTGATTAGAAGTCCCTAAAACAGTAAAGAATTGCAAAAACTTGGTCAAAATTGCTAAACAAGCGGAAATTCGTAAAAATTTGCTAACAACGGCATGATAACAAAGTCTACTTTTTATTATAAATCGTTAAAACTGTAAAGAACAAGAAAACTGACAACAAAACGCTTTTATCGCGAATATGGCTAAAATTTGAAATAAACTCTTAAACTAATTTGAGATCGTTAAATCGATTAAAAAAACAAATTTTCGAAAAATAACGTAAAAAATGAGTTATACCTAATTACATCAAACTCAATAAAAAGTATGTTTTTAATTTTCGGTTAGTTAGGGCCTTTTGTGTTTTATGTAACTATATAGGTATTCTGATTAAATTAGAAATAGAAAATCGTAAAATAAAAAAAAAATTTTTTCTTCTTAAAAATATTAGAAAAAAGGTGATTCCGTTTTACTCTAATTGAAAACAAATAAAAAATACCTATGTGTGTGAAATGCAGATCACCAAAAATGCGCTGAAGTAATCCACTTTTGAGTGGATTCGTATTCTAGAACATATAGGTACCTATAATATAGGTATTTCGTGAAGATTTGTATTCAAAATATTTTTTCGAATTACTAAAAACTTGCTTATTGCTATACAATTTTTTATGCATTGGTAGGTAGGTATATAGATTTGAATATATGTATGTAATCACAAAGTTTTAATTATTTTACACAGTAACTTCAATTACTACATACAATATAGGTACACATTGATAATTTTTCCCAGTGTAGAGATTGTTATCACAAAAAAAACGAAAAATCGAACAACTTGTGTTTTAAAATATTCCATTCCTTAGCTAAAAAAAAAATTTCAGAAATTTGTTTTCATTTTATTTGTGTTTAAATTAAACTCAAACTCGCTCACTTCACTCAAAAATATCTCCATGCATTATAAATAATTTTTTTCCTCGTATACGTGTGTGTTGCTTGTAAAACGGCAACAAAAACAAAATAATTCGCATGACGTTACGTGACGATAAATACGGTCTCTCGACCTTGACTCATCGGCATGAACTGTTAAACTAAAACGTTTTTACACACGAACGATACAAAAATGCACATACCAAACACAAACAATTCGTCTGTTTGTCGTCTGCCCCGTTCGACATCCAACCAACCAGTTTATAAATAAAACACCCAACTTATTTATAATAATTGTATCTAACAAATCATTCCTGCAGTTACGCTAGTTTGAGTACTCTCTGCCAGAGTTGCCATAATGTTTAATTTAAAAAACAGCCGATTTAGAAAAGACGAAAAAATTGGTACATAGTTATTAAAATAAACAAAATAATTCAACATTATTCAGATCTAGTAAAAATAGACAAAATCCATACTTAAGGTAATTTTGCACAAATTAAAAAAATACTAGGTACCTACGCATTAAATAAAGAATTTTATAAATACAAAATCATTTATGACTGGAAAAAATCTTTCACTTTAAATTGTTAAGAGCTCTATTTTTCATGCATTAGTTAGCAGAACTCTTAGAAGAATCTTGCGTTTCCATATGCGTATTCGCAAAATTATCTTGCCCAATTAAAACGTCAGTTAATAACAATTCATCTTCGACTACATATAATGTAATTGGTAATAGGACTTCATTAATCTTCAAATTCACCGAAATCTTTTCACTAGCAACACGTATTCCTCCACAAATACCAGAAATTCTCATATTACACATTTCTCGATTACAATCAATTTGATCACAAACTGATTTCCTAATCAAACTACACTGACTTCCGGTATCTATAAAAGCGTTTAATATCTTATCTCCCAAATTCACTTTTATTTTGAAATGTTCGTCATTACTGCAAAACATATTTCGTACAGTAGTATTTTGTCTACACTCAATTTCGTTCTTCGGGTGAACCTTACTACATTTTGTACATCGTGGTCGGCGTTGAGGTTTTAAGCAGTTTGTAGATATGTGTCCTACCTCGTTGCAATTAAAACACTTTATTTCTTTACTAGCTCTCGTACTTAGTTTAGTTGTACTTTTGACCGTATTTGTATTTTTATTTACGATATCAGTGTTGTTTATTTTTGTTTTATTTTCGATAGATTTTACTAACCGCTTATCAGGTATATTTCTTTCATATTCGTGTACAATTTCACGTAGTTGTCTTACCGTGTTTATCTTATGAGCCGCTATAGCTACCTGTAGGTCACAACTTCTAAGTCCCTCTCTCGTGTATTTAACAATTGAAGTTTCACTCAATCCATGTCGTTTACCAAGGGCACACATTCGAAAACAGTAATCTGTTACGCTTTCTTCACCTCTTCTTACAGCATTAACCATTTTGAAATGTACGTCTGCTTCATCATGAGTCGATCCAAATTCGTTTCGTAATTCTGTTGCGAAAATATTCCATCTTGAATGTAGTGTCTGTAAAGAATCCAGCCATAGACGAGCAACACCTTTCATTCTGCTATAGATTGCCAGCATTAAGCATTTTTCATCCCAGTTGTAAGCTCGTATAGCACTATTCACTCTTTCAATAAATTGTTCAGCCGACAACGACATTTCATTAGTCGGATCAAACTCAGGGATTGTTTCAGCAATCTCCCTCACAGAACAACTATTTGGAAATCGTGCAACCTGAGAAACATGTAAATCATTACTTACATTTGAATTGCCGCTGTTATTTGGATCACAACCCGTATTCTGCCTTTCAATTCCTGTTGTTACATGTTGTATATTTACATTTTGTGGCACATTTTGCTCTTCGTTGTTACGTTGTGTGTTTGATTGAAAAATGATCATTACGTTTTTTATCATTTCCTTTAACTCGTTTACCTGACGTTGCAGGTCTAAACAATTGGCGTCATTTCGAGAAATACTCCCTAAAGCATTTTCGTTTTGGCGTTGTATATTCGTTGAGGTGCTTGTCGAAGACGTTTCTTCGCAAACGTCGTTATTCTCACCACTCTCTGCAATTTCATCTGTACCAAGAATTTCCGTTAAACGCACAATTAATTCCGTTTTTGTGCCCGTTGTTGGTAATTCTCGCTCACGAAGTAATTGTTTCAGCTCATCAACTTTTAAAGAAAGAAGTTTCCTCATCTTGTCTGACACCGTTTGCTTTTATCTTTGTTCCCGTAAAAAGTATTTAAAATTTAAATTTAGTGTATCCCACTTCTGATCTAAAAGAACGTTCTAAACTTGTTCTTTTATTTAAAATTAAAATAACGTTGTCAGGAATAAAATTATATTACATTTATTTAAGATAGAAAATTATAATTAATAATTAATGAAGTATAAAACGAAGAACAAATTAATATAAATTTCAAAGAAGACTTGATCATGTTTTTTAAAAAAACTACTAAGATAAAAGAAATAATTTATTAATTCATAAAGTACAAATAGGGTTTCTAACAATATGCGTATTTCTAATCTCGAAACATCTTAGCGAAAGCTAATGTATGCACATATACTATAAAATAAAACTGTAATCTAATCTTACCAACATGTGTCTGTGAGACACATTTTGATGTTTAACTTAATGTAGTAACGAAAATATTCGGCATACGCCAAATTTTTTGACTTTTATTTAACATGTTTTGTATAGTTAAAAAATTGTTTAAAATTTTTTATTCTATTGTTATAAGTAAAAAAAAAATAACATAAACTCCGACTCCCCAAATACGCAAAAGGTAATGATATTGCCATTGTTAGATATTCCTTATTTTAATATTCGCAAACATTTCTGCAAATGAAAATAGCAAAAATTAACGAATAGTTTGCAAATGCGAAACTACTGAACATTCGTCGCAAATTGATTTAATTTGCTAATGCTAAATATATAATTAGATTTGTACATTTATTTCGTAAAGTATACTACCACCTCCTTTGATTGCACAAATCGCTTCAATTACGTTTTTTTATTTTTTTATTGTTAAAGAAAATCGTAAGTTCTTAAAATGCCACACAGAGTTGGCACTTCAAGTGAATTTTAAGTTTTATTTTTATTCAGCAATGTTTTGGATTGGATTAATTCGGGTAAATTAAAATAGAGCAATTTTTTTTACCAGAATTACTCTCTAAATCAGGAGGAACTTAAAACTTTTACACAAGTGGAATAAAACTATTGTTTTTAGAAATTGGAATTAAAATAACAACATCTGCACAATTTCAAAAAAAATTATTGTATTTAACAAAATTTTAAACAGGTTAAGAAAATCTGCAAAACGCGATAAATCTACACATTTGGCAACGCTGCTCTCTACAAACATAAACGTAGGGCCTGTTCGGAAATGCATCACTGCGCTGCATCAGTGATTTAAAATGCTAAATATATATCAGTGAAGTAGATGTGGACCAAAAAATTGTCAAATACTCCACAAAAATAATAGTCACACAATAAAAAAAAAATTAAATTATTTTTTATCGGCATTAAAAAATCTTTATTCATATATTGGTAGCATGATACCAAGGCGAATTTTTTTTTGCCATCTAATATCTAAAGAAAGAAAGAGAAAACAAAATAAAAATATTTTGCATTTTAAAATAGTATTTACCATTGTTTTGTGTATAATATTTATATCATATAAAGAACAAAAATAAAAAGAACCTGTATCTTTCTGTAAAATAGCTATAAACAGGCCTGTTCTGAAAATCACTTTATATCAAATCGCGTGATTTCAAATCTCATGTGCCTTTTAAATCACACGTGATGTTTTGGTGTTCAGTTTTTTTATTTTGGTATGATCTGCAAATATACTGTATTTTGTATAACACATTGTTTTCGCAAAGAAAATAAAGTTTTCGAAAACAAAATCGATACGCGGTAAAACATTTATTAAAATTGTTTATTTATACTTTTTGCATTTAAGTCATTTAACCCTTGCATGCATTTGTTGTATGTGTTAAACAAGACTTTTTAACTTAAAAGTCTACTTTATAGCGGTAAATTTTTGCAAAACAAAATATTTTAAAAAATGTTGTAGTCCCTCACATCATCTTTGCTTCTGCAAAGACGTTTGGTATATGAAACTGGTGAATTGAATTAGTGCTGCTGTTATGTAAAAAAGGAAACTTACTGCCTAGATATCTTTAAAACTAGAATCTGTTGTTTAATCGAAAATTAAAATTCTTCGCTTAGGTAATAATAGAAATAGCGGTTTAAGAACGTAAAAATTAAATAATGTTCTTTTTGAAATCATGCTGCAAACCAAAATATTTAGTAATCCCTCCCCACAAATAGCTGCCCCAAATAAATGTTAACATCATCTCATCTGGTAACACTGTTTCAAACCAACCGGTGCAACCTACCGCTCAAACATTTCATTACAACTAAAATATTAACAAAACAACCTTCAAACATGGATTTTCATGTTGCATATAACATTTGTTCGATGGAGCAGCCGCTTGTCTATGATCTCGTTAGTCCCCCACAAAATTAAAAAAAAAACATCGTCTGTCGTAGTCATTCGTACTTTTTGTCTGCTTTTTTGTATATAAAATTTGTCAGTTGTGCGCTGCTGCTTTTAGTTTTACCTACAAATTTAGTGCTGTTGCTGTCGTTATTGTTTTTGTTGATGTGTATGTAGTCTTATCACCACTTGGAGTCCATTCCCCTTTTAAACTAGTTGGACTGGTTTTTGTAGTTTTGAATTTTTTTTTTCACATCTTCGTGTTTGCAAATATTTTGTATTTGTGTGTTTGGATAAGATTTAAATTAGCGTGTATTGTTGTTGGTTTTATTATTGGTTTTTTTTCTGCAAGGCATTCAGAGTTGCCAGAAAGTGAATTTCAAAAAGTGCTAAAATACCCAACAAATGTTGCAAAAAATTTTAATAATGATACCTACATTTTATTTCGTTAATACCTACCTACCTTTAGTAATTTTCTAAGTTCTTACGAAAAAGTTAACAAATATGTTAAAACGTGACATGCCTAATTTTCAGGATATTATTTAAATCTATAGGTACATAGGTAGGTATTAAAATAATTTTCATATACATAGGCATGTATGTAAACTTAAATCGTATTTAAATACAGATTGATTTTTTGAATTTTATTTGAAAACTCTTATTTAAGATAAAAGTAATGATAGCACTACTAAATACAAAAAATATCATAAAAAAGTTTAGTTATTTGCACTGCTGAATGTTATTGCTTTGCATGTTGTTGTAGTATTGTTGTGATATTGAAGCCACCTTGCTAAAATATTACAATGGAAACTTAAGTTGAAATTAAATGTACCACATCGGTAAATTAAGTTTCATATAAGGATTTAGTGAAGAAGCGAATTTTGTATTTAAAAGGATTTTAGCATAAATGTGTCTTAATATCAATCCTGAAAATTGGGCATTAGATTTTAAATATTAAATAGGTACCTAGCTAATACCTACATATCTTCAAATTACATTTTAAATACTTGTTCTTTTTTAAGGAAACCTATTTTTCATGAAAATGAATTTATGCTGAAATAGCATTTAGCATATTTTTTTTTAATATTAATTCATATTGGCAAAAACAGAATTTTTAATCTTGTACCGAAAAATGCTTAAGTGGCATCACTGATAGCAAATTATGAAGTGCATTTGGTCGTCTCTTTCGCTCTTTGTATTTTGCCAAGTATTTTAATATTTTTGTGACTTGCATTTTAATTCCTTAATGATTTTTGCGTGTTTCTTTTGGTAAATACACTCTCTATCCAAGAGTGTGTGTTTCTCTCAAAGTGTGTGCAAATTTGAGGGATACTTTCTTGTTTTATATGTTGAGCAGTAATGCCGACTATTTCAAGGTAATATTCGCTATTAAGAAAGAAAAATGCATAAAAAAATTTTTAAGTTTGATCTGCAAATGAGAATTATTTTAGGGTTAACATTAAACAAAAACTTTTAAGTTGGGTAGGAAGATACTTTAAATTTTTGTATGTTCTGTACCTATGCAATATATCGCACTGGTTCCTTTTAAGAAGGTTAACTCAAAATTTATTAATTTTCAGTAGACAAAACATTTTTTTTGTTATACGTAGGAACCTGCCCTACCTATGTATGTACTCATACATATATATATCACAAAAGGGGTAACAATTGTAGGTATTTTTTGGCAAAATACTAGAGAAATTGACATACAAATTTTACTGTGTAGATATGACCATAGTTTTCCAAAAAAAGTGAAAGTAGGTATGTAAATTTTGAGTTGACTCCCTTTATATGAACCAGTGCTTAATATGCAAACCTGCTAAATCCACTTTTTAAGTTAATTGAGATTTTGATGCCGTGTGGTAGAGAAAGATACGCCTCGTCGACCGGCATGTAGTTTTTCTTTAATGTGAGTCTTGATTTGTGTAAAAACAACTATATTTTTGGTTTTTCTCTCAACCTGCAAATATAAAAAAACTTAAAGAATTTTGTTACCATGTTGCAATATCGAGCACCAGTAGCTGTCTCTGCTTAATCAGCATAATTTAAAACAGAACTGTCCAACTATGGCTCTATTCTAAGTTTCGCACCCAACAGTAACTCGTTTTACAGTCACTTATAAGTTTTTCGAAATCTAAGCCGGCAATTATGCGATTAACGAAAGCACCTAGGTAAAAGTGTGCCTTATTGCTTAAAATGTGTTTAATCCAGCAAACCAATAATTCAGTAAAAATTTAACCCTCATACGTTCCTCAAAATAACTTTCAGGAAAGTTCTTCGGGTGAAAAATCACCCATATTGATGATTTAATGAAAATATACGGGGGTTTTCCCTAATTTAAGGTGTTTTTATTTTTTTTAGACAAAATAAAAATTTGTGAAATTTCACCCAAAGACCGTATAAGGGTTAAACGAATTAAGATGAATATATGAAATTTAACCGTCATATGTTTCTCAAAATAACTTGCAGGAAAGTTCTTCGGGTGAAAAATCACCCATACTAATTATTAATTGAAAATATATATGGTTTTTCCTCTATTGAAGGTGTTTTTTATTTTTTTAGACAAAATAATATTTAATAAGAAAACAATAAACTTAAATCATCCATTATATTCAATCGGATGTAGGTAGCTTACACTTTTTAATAAATGGGTGAAATTTCACCCGAGGGACTTTTTCGTAATTCTTTAAATAATCTTACGTTTAGATATATGTACCATCATTACGACCCATTTTTACTTTTCCTCAAGTCTCAGTTGTCAAATTTTATTTTTGTTCAAGAGTTCCTAAAACCTAACTGCACAAATACAAAGAAATTTTGTTAAGTGGGACTTCTTTATTTGCCGGTCGCATTAATTAGCATTCTTGTTGAAGATCGATCAACCGTTTGACGATTTTATCGACTTTGACGTCGGCCTTAAGGTAAAAGTACATAAAACACGTTAGTTCGTCGACGTGTGTCGTGCGTTTAAAAACTTTAGCGCATGAAAAATTGCAAGATACACAACGCGCGTTGCAAAAGCCATTCCTGTCAGCTGTTTTTTTTTTTTTTTTACTTATTTTTACAATGAAAACGGATTCGAAATTATATCAAGATTTTTTTATTTTATTGAATTTATTCTTTTTAAATAAAAATATTGTATGTTTTTAAAGCAATTCATAAGTTTTCTTTTATGATTCATAAATATGTTAAATGATTCTTTTTATTTTAACCAACTTTCTGACGCAAACGCGTCAAAATATTTTGCATGTAGCTTGTTCTATGAAAATACACCAGTTTAACTTTTTTTGACAGAAGTCTACAGAGTGCGCGCGCACTAACGCGTGTTATGTACTTCTACCTTTATCGTCTTTGACTGACGGCATCCAAACACTTCCAAAATTGGACGCAGCCTTCGGTGGGGTCAGAACGAAGCAAGTACAAAAATTAAATCCCGCACTCACCCAACAACAAAAGCAATAAGAAAGTAGCAAATAAAATTACTCTACTTTATTTGTGCCTCATTCAAATCTGTTGTTGAGTTACCACAATTTCGAAAAACATAAGTTAAATTTTTCAGTTCTTTTAACATACATCTATTGAAGGCTCACTTTTATTATAGAGAAATCGTATTAGAGAAATCGAATCGAGAATCGATCTGTAAGCATATTTTTGATCAGAAAATAATTACAAGTTGCTGCTAAGTTTTACCATGCTAGCTAGATAAGAACTTTCTTATATAAAGTGTAACTTAAGGGTACTTTACACTAAATTTAATTTGCAGTAAAATATTTTTGGGGCGAATTTAATATAAATACATACAAACATAATTATATGGGTTATGGACATGGAGTCTTTTTCGGAAAGAAGTTTGTATGTAATTAAAATTATAAACCGATTCTCACCATTAACATAGGCTTCGTCCTTAGTATAATTAAAACGTTTTTATCAAAATATCTACAAATTTGCAACATGTACTTTGCGCACAAGGTTAAATTGGGTGTACAACCAGCCAGAATGTTAGATTACTTTAAAAAGTGATTCTGAGTCGATTGGTATACTTAAAGGTGGGTATTACACATAATGGCACAAACGTATATAATTGCTTTTTCCTCAATTTTTGGTTATGAATAAAATTTGGCAGTTTGTGCTAAAAAACATAAATTAGAAATTTAGACTCATCTTTTAGTAAAACGATCGACTCAATATGATTCATTTATGTCCGTCTGGCTGGTCTAGTCGTAGATAATTTTATAGCATTTGCTACAAACATTTTGATTTTCATAAGGATGAAACTTATGTAAATGGTGAGAATCTATATATATTTTCCTTATTTTTGTGGTCCTTTTTTTTGTCTTTCCAGAACTATTTGAAGCCCACTGAAGGGGGTTAGTAATCTGAAAATTGGTATGCATTCAGTAAATTGCCTTGGCCAAATCTTAACGTAGCCGGATTTTTGGTATGTGGGCGGAGAATTAAGATGAAAAAAGGGCGTGCTCAAATTAAATTGTTTTTCATTTAAGCTTATATTCTATCATATTGTCCTAACAATGGAGCATAGCATGAAGTAGTCGGATCTAAGACTTTTGGAGAATTGAGAGGAAAAGGGGTGTGGCAAAATTGTGCTTTTTTAAATTGCAGCTAATTTTCAAGTACCATTAAGACCAATGCAGCTAAGAATTGCCAAGCAAGAACTTTTCCTTCCTTCTTGGCACTGACAGGCTTAACAGCTTGTGAAAATATATGTAAATTGTTGAACACCCATTTTTTGTTTTTTAAGGGCATATTTTTAACAATGTTAAGGTTATATTTTCGAGTTTTTACTGCATTTTGAATGCGCATAAAACACTTTTTAAGAGAATAATTCCAGTTTCCCTGCTGATCACTAATCGCAATATTGTAAAATCACTAGATTGCCAACATTGGTCTTGTTTAGTGTTCTTGATTCGCTTACGCTCTTTGATTAGTTAAATGATTAATTCTTTTTATATTTTGTTGTTGTTTCTATTTCCCATTTAAAGCATCCAGTAGTACGAAAGTAAAAACCAACGAACAAATTTAATGTTAATTTTATTTAAAGATCCGACAATTTATTAGATTTCATCGGCATTTGTTTTAAAAATTGCCGTTGTTTTTTCTAACACTAGTTGTGTGGTCGGTCGTGTTTGTTCGTTTGGTTTTTTTTTATTTTATTTCGTTTGTTGCTTTTTTTTTAAATAGGTACCTAGGTACCGTGTATTTTTAATAATTTTGTGTACACATTTTTCTATTCAGATACCTATTTTACAATTAATACCTATTTATTCACTGTTTCACGTTATCAACTGGTTCTCCTCCTTAATTGAATTTTTATAAAACATTTTTATAGGTATGCACCGATACAGATGTGTGCATATCGCTCATTTACTGCAACAACGACATAAGTAAAAAATCACAAATTTTGACTTAATAGGTATCACTAATGCATAATAAATCAGGTGCTTTATAAAGTGGTCATTATTCCATATGAATTTATTGTAAACTCAATTCTTAAGAGAGGAACATAATTTTCTTTTTCCATTATATCTACCTACCTAGGCACCTATTGTCTGTTAATTAAAACTTGAGGAATGTCGTTTTCTGTAAAACTAATGTTTTGTGATTTATGAAGATGTTGCAGCAAATGAGCGATTCCTATATAAATGTTTATTTATTTAATTTTGTTTCTTATTGTTTTGTTGTATTTTTTCTGTAAGTGATGACCTATTTTTAGATTTGCACCATAATAAGGATAATTTTTTTCTCTCATTTTACTTGGATGTGGTGCGAATGTATCAAAAATATTAAGTGTGTAGATATTTTTGCAAATTCCTAGTTAAACATCTAAAGATTGCAATGATGCATAAAAATCAGTACCCTACAACAAAGTAAGTAATCAAATTGTTGGTTGGTTATATGTAAGTAGGTATGTAGTTGTAGTTCAGTTCGCGCAAACAATCAAGTAGATTCGAAAGAACTCAGTTTTGGCAAATTTTTAAGAGTATTCAATAGGTAGGTACATTTTTTTACACAAAATAAAACAATTCCTAAATGGAGAGGTAGTACATGCATCAACATTTGGGTACGTAAATATGAAATCATAGTTGGGGGTAGTGCACACTTAGTGCAAAAATATTGCAATCATTTTTTTTGGTGTTGAGTGATGAATTGAAAATTTGCAGCCTCACTAAACATGAGTGATAGTGGTGTTAAAAAATTTGCACTTAAAAAAAAATAGTTTGCTTAAAAAAAAAATCATCACTTTATTGCAACTTTTTTTAGGTACCATATTTAAATGCAGCTTTTTTGTTTGCAAGTCCAAATTTTGCACTATTTGAATTGAGTGCACATTTTTGCATTCAATCTGCGTTTAGTGATAGTGAAAAAATTTGAAATATGTATCAATAAAAATCCCGAAAAGCATGAGCTTTTTAGAATAAAACAAGCCACCCTTTTCGGGAGCAAAATTTTTAAGAAAAAGACACCAAATTGAATTTTTTTTAAAAAAAGGCACATTTTTTTGTAGAAAAGAAAACACCATTAGTTGTAGTTAAAAAATTGCAATCATCACTAAAGCTGGTAAGAGTGCAAACTAATTTATCTGAACAAATTTATTTTAACTTGATAAACTTGAAAACGGATAATTTTATTTTAGATCTCAAATAAAGTTATAGGTAATTTTCTTTTTAATAGCCATTTGTTTTAAGGACATTCTTTGCTGATTTTGATCTTCAATCCAAATGGTAAAAAGTGGCTCCATTTTTTTTTTTATAAAAGGAATTCTCTCTTTGTAACCAGTTTATGTTGTAACGATGTTACTGTTTCAACAATTTTTCTCATTTAATGAGCATCTCTGAAACAATAAATGTATTTTATTTTTGAAGGGTTTAGTTCAAGATTCCTTCAAATATCACCGCCTTTTCCCTTGATATAGAACGTTTCAAAAAGTTGCTTTCTTTTTTGACTCATTGTTGCAAAACATTTAAATTTAATTTCATGTCAGCATTTGTTATTTAAAACTACTAAGACCCCTTTCACACTCGGCAAGTAACTTGCGCAAGTTACCTACATAGGTACATAAAATTAAAATTATTTTCTCCAAGCTGCCTATATTTTTCAACAGCTATCGTTGTATGAGCTGTGACTCCATCCTGTGGGAAACACAATTCTGGATTGTTCTCTACTGCACTTTTAGTCTCTGCTAGGCATTTCTTCTATTTATTTTTCATGAAAATAATTTTTAGCGACATAAAAATTGTCTGATTGAAGGTTGTGAAGTTAACAGTTAATAATGTAAAAGAAAAGATAACAATATGCGGACACTTTTGCCCACATGCTTTAGGAAGTGGACGACAATTTTACTTCTGGGATAGGATTTTGTAGATTCTAGGTACTAAAATTTTCCTAAAACAACATACATAGGTACCTACATTTAATATAGGTAGGTATAGGTATTTAAACTCGTTACAAAACTGTGTATGTTGCCCTAAAATTTCCATATTTTTAAAATATGTTCGCTTAAGATTTATTTGAATTACATATTATGTACCTACCTATAAACATTATTTGCTTAATTTCCCTGTTCATTATCCTGAGGTACTTATCAAGCATTTATTATTATGCTATTGCCCACTGTGTTAAAAAATGAATTAAATAAAAAAAGAGACAGTAAATTGTAAACCTCATTGACATGACATCTGTTAAGTTAACACCTTATCTTGTTTTTATCAAAAAAAAAAAAACGTAAACAGAAACGGCAACACAATTTAAATGCCTACAATATGTACTCGTAAAACTGTAAACAGTACAAGAGAGTGCAGATAGAGCTAAACAGAAAAAGAGAAACAAAAATCTTAATACAATACCTATAAGAAAATTTTAAGTTAAGAAAAAAAATTTTTACACATCGCTAAAATTTAGTAGGTAATAAATCAAAACTTTTAAGGAATTTTTTGTTATTTCTTATATAAAAATTAAAAAAATAATCGCTATTAAATGATTTATACCTACCTTATTTTGAAAAAATATTTTTAATTAGATGTTTTAAAAGAAAACGGCAACCCTCCTAGGTATTATTTATTTTTTGTGTGTTTCTTTCTATTGCTCAATTATTTATACGCACACACTTTTGTGAGAGAAATATACACGTATACATATGCAAACATATTCGTACTGTAAACAGCGTTGTCAACTTTTAAAAACTAAAACGCGCTATTTCCTTTTTTCAAAACGCGCTTAATAACATCGTTGAAAAAATACCTATCAGGGGTGTTTTGAAAATCGAAAACCTAAGAATTTTTAGGGGTGTCCTGGAAATCGAAACATTTGAAAGTTGTTTTTAACTTTTAATCTAATTTTTGTTTTAAAATTCTGTGCGTTTGCGATTTCCAGAACACCCCTGAATAACCAAAATGAGCTATTTCTAAGCCCGCAAAATTAATAGGTATGTTGCGTATAAGTATGTAGTGTTTTCATATCGCAAGATTTATCAGTTTTTTCAAGTTTTTTTTATATGCAACTATGTTTTTAAGTTTTTGTTTCTTTGCAAAGTAGGTACAGTATAACTCGGTTTACAAATTTATATAATTGCTTTTTTCTTAATTTTTGCATACATACATACATATGTATATACATATACAACTTGACAGTTTGGAATAACATTTATCTTCTTGCTTTGGCTTAAAATTGTGGAGTGAAAATTAAATGTAGATGGCGAAATTAAAGCAACAGACAGTTCATCTGATAACCAGAATTTCAGCAATATTTTATTTGCGGAACATGTATTTAAATATGCTTAAAAACGTGAAATATGTGTGCAAAAAAAAGCAGCAATAGCTAAACGTATACTTATAATTACCTCAACGAGGTAGTTAAGCGTATTCGTTTAAATGCTTACCCCGCATAATTACCCAAAAAGTTTGTCATTTTTGTCGAGGTAATTATCAGTGGAATACTTTACTTACAATTTTCTGTTCTTTCTTTGCAAGCATTGTTGTCACCGCGATCTGATTGGCTGTTGTGCTCTCGTCGGTGTAAAAGTATAAAGCTCTTTTGTAAAAGCTTGCCCATTGGGCATATTATTGTACACGTGAGAGCTTGATACGTTTATTGTGGCCGATTCTACATTATACTCATTTTTATGTATTGTATGTTTTCGTTCTAATCATGTGAATTTGAAGTGATTAACAAATCACTTCAATGTATAGTTTGAAGTGATTAACAAATTATTGCAATGTATCGTTTGAAGTGATTAACAAATCACTTCAATGTATCGATAATCATCTTGATTTTGATGTTATTAGAGATAAATCACGTTTGAGGTGCTTAATCGCGTTTAAAAACCCAAACATAGCATAAGCCAACCTTTGGTAATACAGTAGAATCGCGAAAAAGTTAACCAAAATGTCCCAAGGGTTTTTAACTTTTTCAAACTATTAACTTTTCTAAGCGGGCTTAAATTTGAAAATATACAATAATAAACATGGATCTTTCAGAAATAACGCACTTAACTCATTTCAATGACTTAGTTTTCATAACAACAAAAAATAAACTCAGATTTTTCATATTAATTCGTTACAGCCTCGAGAATTTCAAACATTTTTTTCTAATTTTTGAGATCCATAATCCAACGCTATTGCTTTTCTCTGAATATTTTTTTTAATTTTGTTCAAATTCTCTACTTTCTTCTCATATCCGATGTTTTTTTTTATCAAAAATTTCAGAAAAGTTAACTAAAAGTTAACTTTTTAGAGCGACGCAGGCACGCTAAAATTCGGTTAACTTATCCGCGAGATCAACTTTTCCGAGTGTTTACTTTTTCGCGATTCTACTGTACTATGTTCACACTTGAGTTTTTAACGTGTTTAAGCAAAATGTTGATTAAGTTAATCAAAGCCGTTCACATTACATTTGAGATGATTAAGAAAAAAACAAAAACAAATTTATATTTCTTTAAAGTATTAAAATTGATAAAAAAATGCTTTTATAAAGTTATCAGAAGATTATTTTAAACATATTAATGATGAAATTGTGAAAATGAATGAATTATTTATGGAAAAAAATAAAAACATTAAGCAGAAATCGTGGCTGGTTGTAAAGTTCATGTTGGCCGATTCTACATTATACTCAGTTTGAGGTATGTTCAGTGGATTCTATGTGATTAATGAAGTGATTTAGTTGTAAACATGTCAATTTGAAGTGATTTGTTAATCTCGATTTTGATGTGATTAGTGCTAAATCACGTTCGAGTTGCTTAAACGCGTCTAAGAACCCAAGTGTGAACATAGTATAACATTGAGGTATAGATAAGAATGTACATAGGTATAATTAGGTATGATTCTATACACTACCTACCAGAAGTTTTTTTTATAATGTTGGTTTTTTCCAACCGATAGAATTGTGCAAATACCACTCAAATAGTTTAAGAAACTGTAAATAAAGCTCATTAATGATAATTTGTTTCAATTGAAGTTGTACAACATCTTGCACTTCGAGTGATTATAGGTTACATTAAAAAGTGCTACAAGTATAATCTAACATATACTTCTCCTCGCCATTAGAAAAAACCCTTATCGAAACAAACTAAATAACTATCTAGGTACATTTTAGTTTTAAAATTTCATTCAGGTTTAAAAGGTAGATGGGTACCTACAACTATTAACAAAATGTAAAAAGCTTAAAAAATTAGAAAGGACCTTTTTAATATCATAAAAAAGTTAGAAAAGTAAAGTTAAGATTGATCAACGTATGTATGTATGTATATAAAAAAGTATACCTTTATACTTTTATTTTAGCCAAAGTAAATAATATTAACCATCTGATAAATTTTCTGGCCACAAAACCAATTGTTGGAATACTTCGAATTGTTATAGGTGTCATTTGAATTTTTTTTCGCTCGCACATCTAATAAAATACCATTATTTTCACAACACCAGTTTTTTATTCTTAGGTCGTATGTATATAAGATGTATTAAAGAATTGAATGTGTTGACTGACATAATATTTTTGTTTTAAAATTATCACACCGAAAGATCTTTCAACTTCTGTATTTAAACATACTTGGATAAAAAAGGTAAAAACTGTCGACCTCAATCAAAAGTAATTCAGTTTTATCTATATTTTTTTTACTGATAAATAATTGTTATAAAGACAATTTGGGTATGAAAATGTTAAACTAATGCGTTTTATTTATTTCAGCCAAACCGCGATAAAAAAAAGCGCGCTTTGCATACTTAAAACACGCTAAATTGGCATCGTTGACTGTAAACGTTAAAATTTTAAATCAGACAAAATTTATGAATTTCTCGTTGCATGTATGGATACATACACCACTACCACTTTATCATGACCATTTATTGGTGTATAAAATATTTCTCTTCCTTCCTTTTAACATTATCAACGTCTCGCGGAACAAGACAAGTTTTTTCGCCAATTACACAAAAATTATTTTTTAGCAAAAACAAAATTTGTGAAAGAAAAAAAGAAATTAAAGTGATTTTTTTAAAGAAAAATTAATATAAATATAATGGAATTTTTTTTAAATAAAAACGCTATAAAACCAGTGTTGAAATGTGTTGGTTGGTAGAGTGTTAAAAAAGAAAACAAAAAAAAATTTCTTTGCAAAAAAATCTGTAAAAGAAAAAATTTTTTATGATTAAATATTCATCAATTTCTTTTAATTTTTTTATTACTGAATTTCGGCAATGGCTGCCTGCCGACTTTGACAACGACAACACGACGAATCTGACGATGACGAAGTGAAAAATGAAATAACCGATTATTTGCTGCTGTTGGTTGTTGTTGGTTTTTTGTTATATGTGTTTTTTTCTTTCATACCGATTTTAAAAGAAGAAAGACGTGACAAGAAAAAAAGCATTTAACTTCTCAACACAGAAATATAATTTAAAAAATAATTTAATAAACAAAATTTAAATGTATTAACATTATTTTTCATATTTGCAATGCATATATTAAATAAACACCTATGTATACCTAGGTAGTTTTTTTTTAATTTCAATATGATATTAGCAATATAATAAATAAATGAAAATTCAAGTGAATGAAATTTTAAAGAGTATGAGTAAAATTAATAAAAGATGTAAATTAAATGTTTAAATGATACATTTGCATAAAGAATAAACAAATTAAAGAAATCGGTGATATTTTGTGAAAAAAAAATAAAATACATAATTTATTATATGATCAATTTGACAATGTGTAATTTTTTCTCATAAATTCAAAAATTTTATAAATTTGTGTAAATTTTTTTCACGAGTAGCCATTTTTATATTTTCTCATGTCTGCTTTAATATTTTGCCTGTTCTTTTTCGTTTTCTTCTACATGCAAACCTCTTCTTTTTATATATGTAGGTTCTATAGACATTTCGTTTTCATTCGCGTTTCTTTACGCCGTCATATTTTTTGTAGAAAAAAAGTATTAAAACACTGTTATTGTTTTCAAGTATCACTATTACATACTGTCATATGAGAGTGTGGCTCTGTTATATTCAAACATAAGTGCGTGAATTTTTTTTGTTGTTTTTTCTCGGTATTTACTCGTGTTTGTGTGAATTAATTCTTGGTGTTTTTACTAAACTCTGTTTTGATTTTTTTTCTTATTGTATATGAATTTCTAACATTTAACAACACTGGTTTTTTATCATTCGTTCGTGTACATTTTTTTTACTGACAAAATAGTGTTAACTCTTTCTCTCTAGTTTAAAAAGGGAGACCCATAAACGAAAAGACAGCTGTTTTGTTGATGTTGGAAAAAAGAAGCAAAATCGTTACAAAAAGCAAAAAATTTATTGATATTTTAAAGTAAATTTAATTAAATAATACAAACTAATGTGAAAATTGTAAAACTGAAATTGCTAACATGATGATGTTTATAAAATGTGAGTTTTTAATTTAAAATTAAAAAACATTTTAAGTTTTATTTTATATGACATGTTGTGTATGAGTGTGTAAATAAATACATATGGACGGGTGGTTGCCTACACTTTAGAAAATTACAACTTGGGGTATTTCTTTGGGTTTCTTTACCAAAAATTTAATAATATCTATGTATATACATACATATATAAAAGAGTTGCGTGAATGACTGACTGACTGACTCATTCATCATCGCCCAGCCCAAACCGCTGACCCTAGAAACTTAAAAATTTGGACCAGCGATTGGTCACCCCCCCAAATCGATCCACTAAGACGGGATTTTTGGAAATTCGAATGTTTAAAGGGTAAAAAAGGTAAAAACGAGAAAATTCGGTAACCTTATAGGTATCTCCAAAACTAAAAGAGATGCAAAGTAAATGTAATACCTACCAACTTATCATTGTTATTTAGAAAAATAAGCGGACAGGTGTCTGGTACTTTTTGAAATTCGGCCCTATTAGGAGTAATCGGGTAATATCTGAGTTTTGGTACTTTTTTTTGCCACCCCACCAATAAACGTAAAAACAAAGTTAATACTACATTCGAAACTTATATACTTTTTTTTACAAAAAATTTTCCTCCATTAATTGACATAGGTATTCGTAATATGTACATATGGGCCACTGCAATGCTTACATTTTTTATACTTTAATGGGGGAAAAACATAGTACCCAAAAAACGAAATACGAGAAATTTTACATTTTTCTTTAGCTTTTTGGTTCTACTAAAGTATCGGGTTAAATGCTAGAATTTAAACAAGTTTAAACCTAGAAAAATAAACTTTGGCATACTAATATGTGCCTATGTCGACGAAAAAAAAGAGACGCTAACGAGGTAGCGGGTAGGTATATGCTAGTGTAATAATAAAAAAAGAAAGAATAATAGCAAGGCCCATTGAAAAGGTCTGCGAAAGAAGCCTGATGATCATTGCCAAGGCCCATCTATCAGGTCTGCTTACTTGTACAAAAACAAAAAACGATTCTTTTTAGTTGTCAAAAATTTACTACCTCATATACAAAGCAAAAGTAAAAACGTGTATGTGTGGCATACCATAAACGTATAGGTACATGCACATGTAAACAACTTTTGACAACTAAAAAGAACATAAACAATGATCATCAGGCTTCTTGCTCAGACCTTTTCAATGGGCCTTGATCATTGCTAATGTTCTTTTTAGTTGTCAAAAGTTGTTTACATGTGCATGAATACGTTTATGGTATGCCACACATACACGTTTTTTCCTTTTGCTTTGTATATGTGGTAGTAAATTTTTGACAACTAAAAAAATTGGTTTTTTGTTTTTGTACAAGTAAGCAGACCTGATAGATGGGCCTTGAATAATAGGTACATAAGAACTAATTTGTTTAATTTACTTTTATAATAGATATTTGTTATAGGTAGGTAACTATTTGAAAAATAACATTTTTAAAGCAATTTTTTTTAAAAAAAAATCTTAAAGAAAAAAGTTTAAAAAACCAGCAAATTATTTTAAAAAATTGCTTAATTTTATGAAGCCAATTTATCTTTATATAATTAAAGTACATTTTATTTATAGAAAAATCTTTAAATTGCCTACACATTAAATTTTAATTGTTTAGAAATTTTTACAGAACTTCATATACATACCTACCAGCATATTTAATATACAGTTCCTAAACCAAAAACTCCTTAGATGGACTTCTAAGTACCACCAAAAAATTTATAACAGCTCTTAATTCTGTTTTTTTAACCGTCTAAGTGATTTTCTTAATTCAATTTAATTTCACACAAAAGAAAAAAAAATTAACTTTGTACCCACCTTCCTATGTATATCAATAATTTAATTGTCCTCTTTTTATTTTAGATGTCCGCCGGCGCTCAATTGCAGATGGCCCCACAAACGACAACGTCTATAAGCCATCATACAGCACCGCAACAACATTTTGCTCCTAATCAACAGCAACAACAACAACATTTGTCACAAGTTCAACAACAGCAGCAAACACATTTACAACAGCAGCAACAACAATTACAATTGCAACAGCAACAACCTCCTCCTCCACCGCCGCCAACACATATAACAACACACTATCCCCAGCCACCACAACTTGCCACAAATCATCATCAGCAGCATCCTAATCAAACGCCCCAAACACCACAACAACAGCAGCTCCAAGGACCACCACTTCTGCATCAAATTCAACAGCCCAACATAGTCCCACTGACACATCACGGTCATCACAGTGGTGGCGGTCATAGCAGTAATCCAGACTCGAATATGAGCACTTGCTCGTCACACAGCGAAAAAGATGTTAACGACATGTTAAGCACACAGCAACAGTCCAGTGGTATTGTCCAACAAATCGGTATCCTTACAAATACATCAACTGCAGCAGTAGCTACAGCAGCAGCAGCAGTTGTTTCGTCGTCTGGTAACGGTATGATGAATACCGGCGGAATGGGCATATCGACAGATCCAAATATGCAACAGCAACAAGCACCACCCAATCATCCGCATCATCATTCGCATGGGCCACATCATCAAGTTGGCCAGCAAAATAATTCGGGATCAACTAGTGGTGGTAGTGGCCGCATGGAAAAGCTGACGAGAACACCAACAGAAAGAAAACGTAAACGAAAAATTGCCGCATTGCATGCCGACGATAGTGGTGGTGCTGCAGGTGGTGCTGGTCCAGGTGGTGGTGGTAGTGGAGGTAATAATTCTAGCAACGCTTCTAAAGCAACTAAACACAACAATTCCTCCTCAGGGCCACAATTTTTAAAAGCAAATTTATCTCTAAATTTAGGTGTTCAAGCGGAACGTCTTCAGGCACCCGGCACGGGAGGCGTTGTTGGTAGTAGCGGCAAAAATGTCCGACTACTGCCTCCCGGTAGCGCTGGCTCAGTCGGAGATAATAAAAAAATCAATGATTACTTCAATAAACACACAGTACAGACGGCAGCCACTAATAGTCCCATGAGACATGCGGCTGGCGGTGGCTCCAAGAGTCCATCATCGGCCGCCCAGCAGCAACAGCCCCAAACGGCGCAAGCGCAACAAGTGCCAACATCTGTAGGCGGTAATAGCACGTATCCCATGTATCCACCTAGTCCACAACAACCACAAATGAACGCACCTGGCATACCGTCGACACCGACTTCACAACCCCCGCCTCCTGAATTCCACTACAGCAGTGTAGCGGCCGTTAATAGCGTTGCGGCAAAGCAGCAAAGACAGCAGCAACAACCACAAACTTCCAACGCAATGGTTCCTCCACAATCACCTCTAGTGGGTGTTTCAAATGTTGGCCTGCTGAGCGGAACCCATATGGTACATAATGCCTCAGCGGCGGGTACACTAATCGGTCCAACAACCGCAGCTGGTGGAGGAGGTAATGGCCCTCCTCCTCCTCCTTTGCCACAGCAACAGACGCAAACACATCAACTTCCCGCCTCTTCCGTTGTTGCCACAGCAGTGCAACAGACTCTGACAACCTCGCAACAACAATTGGCTGCCGTGGCAGCCGTACAACTTAACTCACTGCAACACGCCGGCATGCTAGCCACTCCCGTTGGCGGCGTTCCAAACACTCCTACACAACAGCAACAACAACCATCTCTGGCGATGGTTACCAAAGCAACTCAAACAGACCTCTCACTACCCGATATGCAGGAACGTGATTCAGAAAATGAAACCAGTAAATCAAAATTGGATGAGATGACAAGACTGTCTGATGAACAAAAATGTCAAATTATTGCTCATCAAAAACTAATAGATCAACATAAATCCCATATAGCCAAGTGTATTGATGTCGTCAAGAAGCTGCTTAAGGAAAAGTCCAGTATCGAAAAGAAGGAGGCCCGTCAAAAGTGCATGCAAAATCGCCTGCGGCTGGGTCAATTCGTTACACAACGTGTAGGTGCTACATTCCAGGAGAACTGGACCGACGGTTATGCCTTCCAGGAGCTAAGCAGGCGGCAAGAAGAAATCTCAGCCGAACGCGAAGAAATCGACCGGCAAAAGAAGCAGTTGATGAAAAAACGTCCTGCCGAATCTGGTCGCAAGCGTAACAATAATAACCAGCAAAATTCCAATTCAAATGATTCCTCTAATCTAAATGCTGGTTGTGATCGGCTGTCGGGCAATGACAGTGGTATTGGTGTAACCGCCAGTTCCGGCGGTGGTGGCAGTGGACGTGGTCTCTCACGCTCGAACTCATCACAAGCTCAAAATCAACTGCTACATAATGGCGGTGTCAGCGGCACCAGTGGTACCGGCATAGGTAGTGATCGTCTATCAGATCGTGGCGGTGGATCTTCTGGTCGAGGTGATAATTCCAATAGTGGTTCAGATTCAGCAACGTTCCTTAAACCTGATCCTGTTTCGGGTGTATATACAGCTCAAGAATATTATGAATATGATGAGATTTTAAAACTGCGACAAAATGCTCTGAAAAAAGAAGATGCCGATCTTCAGTTGGAAATGGAAAAACTAGAACGTGAACGTAATTTGCATATACGCGAATTAAAACGTATACTCAATGAGGATCAGGTGGGATTTATTGCATAATTGATTAAGAACGCAAAGTTTTATTATGTTATGATTGTTTTTTTATTTACAGTCCCGCTTTAATAATCATCCAGTATTGAATGATCGTTACCTATTGCTAATGCTTTTGGGTAAAGGTGGTTTCTCCGAAGTGCACAAAGCCTTCGATTTAAAGGAGCAACGTTATGTTGCTTGTAAAGTTCATCAGTTGAATAAGGATTGGAAAGAAGATAAAAAGGCGAATTATATCAAGTATGTTTTTTATATATAACGAGGAAATTTTTATGTTTGTGATTTGTTTTATTAATTTTTTTAGACATGCTTTAAGAGAATACAACATCCACAAAGCTTTGGATCATCCCAGAGTTGTGAAATTATATGATGTTTTCGAAATAGACGCCAATTCATTTTGTACTGTTTTAGAATATTGTGATGGGCATGATTTAGATTTTTATTTAAAACAACATAAAACGATACCCGAACGTGAAGCACGTTCCATAATTATGCAGGTGAGTTGGAAATGATAATATCAATTTATTACTGAACTAAACTACTATTCCCTTTTTTTAAGGTTGTATCTGCTTTAAAATATTTAAATGAGATTAAGCCACCAGTCATACATTACGATTTAAAACCGGGAAACATACTGCTGACCGAAGGCAATGTATGCGGCGAAATAAAAATAACAGATTTTGGTCTATCCAAAGTAATGGATGATGAGAACTATAATCCAGATCATGGTATGGATTTAACATCCCAAGGAGCGGGAACCTATTGGTGAGTATGTGAGGGATTTCAACGTAAGTTGTCATTTAGGAAATAAACACTAGTTCAAAGGGCGGGAATTATATTACAAACACCAATAACCCTTAAAATTAAACAGTAAATATAAATATGTTTGGTTTAAATATTTAATTGACTTATTATAATTATTATATCTTTTGCCATAACTTTTCTAGGTATTTGCCACCAGAATGTTTTGTGGTGGGTAAAAATCCTCCAAAAATCTCTTCAAAAGTTGATGTTTGGAGTGTGGGCGTCATTTTCTATCAGTGTTTGTATGGCAAAAAACCATTTGGGCATAATCAATCACAGGCAACGATACTTGAGGAGAATACCATATTAAAAGCAACCGAAGTACAATTCTCCAACAAACCAACAGTATCCAATGAAGCTAAGGTAAGAAAATAAAAAAATTGTGGGTAATAAATAAAATAAATTTTAATTATTTTTTATCAATAACAAATTTAGAGTTTTATACGAGGCTGTTTGGCTTATCGCAAAGAAGATCGTATGGATGTATTTGCGCTGGCGCGGCACGAATACATCCAACCACCCATTCCCAAACATGGACGTGGTCAATCGTTGAATCAACAACAGCAACAACAACAGCAACAGCAGCAGCAACAACAACAGCAGCAACAGCAACAATCTTCAGGCAATCCAGCCAATTCTGCCGGGCAGACATCATTTTCAGCGGGCATGTTTGGCAATTTAAATCAATCTAGTTCATCCTAGCTGCATACAAAACGTAATTCCAATTCATAATTGTTAAAGTTAATACAAAGTAATAGTAGTAATACTAATAATAACAACAACAACATAAACAACCAGAATCAATCTCGGAATCATATTACTCCCAATCCTCAACAACAGCAGATTCATCAACAGCAACATCATTACCAACAACTACAGTTTCATCAACAGCATCATACTAATCATACAAGAAGAACCAATAAAAGCAACAACATTAATAGTAATAATAACCCTACAATCGGTAGAAGTTTAAAAAATCATGGCAAAATAATAAATCATCATACCGCCAACCACAGCCACAACCATAACAACAACAACACATCTCTACAACAGTGTCGTTCAAAACAGCAACAACAAAAAATGCTCACCTTGTCTTAAATTTTGTGTAGAAAGAAGACAAAACAGCCAACCACCACCATCCATAAGAAAAATATTTACACTGCCGTTTGCCAGAATTTTTCTTTTTTTCTTAGTGGGTTTAACATTTCAGAAGCTTTTGTTGGTCTCTATTTGTAGTTGACAAAAATATGTGAGCAAGTTACGAGCGGTATTAAGTCGAATTGGTTTTTGTGTTAAAGAAAATTTATAGAAGAATAAGAAGAAGAAAAACCTCGGGGAAAAGAACTGGCTTAAAATTATACACTTTTTAGAAAGGCAAGTTAAACATTAATTAATTTAAATAACAAAAGTTTTCACGATGGCCATTATGCAATTTGCAGTGCATAGTATGATTGATAGTCAACAAACTGATATTTCTTTGGCAACAACAAAAAAAACTTCTGGCAGCACTACCATAAGTTGTCAAATATTTGCATTTGTTTATAATTATACACAAGGTTCCTCACTTAAATTCTTTGCCCATTTTATTGTTTTTATTTTCAAAAAATTTAAATTTATATTTTACTTTTATTTTAAAGCTCACGAAAAATTTCAATTTTTACGTTTCCTATACAAAGAACAATATGGCGCTAAAGTGACAAATGTTATTGTTTACATTTTGCATATGAAGCAAATTGCAAATACATTCATTTTGTTGTTGTGTGAAACAAAATTAAAGTATTTTTGCTCACATTTGTATCGTTTGCACAGTTGCAATACTCATCGTGAAAACTCTTAATGAACATGCATAAACCCAGAAAAGAAATTAAAGAAAATTACGTGTTTTCAAATATTTTGGCAGCTGTCAATAATTAGAATACTGAATGCTTATGGCTAAATATATACGAAGACTTCAATCCAAATTAAATTTTGACTTATAAATCATTTAAAAATAATTATTTTTTTTTATTTTTTAAATTTTTTTTATACTTGAAAAAATGTTCTGTAAATCCCTGAAAAAAAATCGGATTATAAATATGTAGCTAAAAAATAGAGACATAAGCTGATTTTTAAGAAAATTTTTACTTTTAAATCTAAATTGCCAATATTAAGAATCGATTAATGAGTCGATTACGGATGGCAACAACACTGAAGTTATTGTTGATTACATCTGAAGTTGAGTTGCCAGCAGCGAAATCCGAAATCAGGTAATTCCCCTTAAGTTGAAATATACAAATTTTTATATACATATTTATTTTTTATTTTAACATGTGCCGATGTGTCTGATTTCGCTACTGGCAACTGAACTATAGTTAATCCGTAATCGACCCATTAAAAATATGTAAATTTTTTATTCGATTTATTAATAAATCAGAAAAATTTCAATAATTTTCAACATCTGCCTGAAAAAGTAAAAATTTGTTTATATTTTAAACAGTTTCTTAAAATTCTTCAAAACTGATTTAAAATAATCGAATAATTTTTTTTTTGTTTTAACAAAAAAATTTTTTTTAAATCCAAGAAATTTCTATGGAATTTCTATAAAAAATATTATAATAATCGAATATTTTTATACGGGATTTATAATTTTTTTTTAATGTATTTTTTTTATAATTTTAAGTCGATTAAAAACAAATTAGCTTAAAAACAACAAAATCGATTTTTTTCGATTTTAATAAAGCTATCAAAATTTCAAAAAAAAAAAAAAATTTCAAAAGGTAAACCAAAACAAAAATTGTCGTTTGTTTTAAATAAAACCAAATCCGTTTAAATTTTTAATCGATTTTAAATTATTTTACTTTGAATATACATAATTAAAAAAAATTAAATATTTTTTTTACATTTTTAAGAAGTTTTGCATTAAAAAATGTTTATATCAAGTCGATATGTTCTTTTTATAAAATAAACAAGTACTATGTTATATAGTACTACTTTCCAAATGATTTTAATAAAAAGAACAATATTTTTTTTATATAAAATCAATTAGACTTCCAAATACATATCTATTTAAAGATTATTTTACTTAAATATCTCTTAAAGCCAGTTTTTATTTCCAACTTATACTTATTCCTTCGATTTTTTTTCACTCGGTATAAAAACCAAAATCTTTAACCTGAAAGTTTTGCTAACTAATAAAAAAATTATTATAGAATTTCAAATTTTAAAATAAAAAAGAGAATTTAAAACAAAATTAAAACAAGAAAACAAAACTTAAACTCAAAAGCAAAAGCAAATAATAAAACAGTTAATGAAGGAATTAATTTGTATGTTTAGCATGTGTTATAAATAAAATACGAAAAGAATGAAAACAAAATCTTAATATAAAAAATAAAAAACGGAAATTGAGGTTATGAAATTAAAAAATAAAACACAGACAAGAAAGCATTAAAAAACCCGAAAAAAATTTGTTAAATAAACAAAAAATTTATCTCTTTCTTGAAACAAAAGAACACACTAAATGAAAATAAAGTTAAATAATATTAATTGTATGAAAAATATAAGAAACCCTACTTTTATGATGAACTATAATACTATAAATATAATTATATATAATATATATAGACATGTATATAGATATGTGTATATATTTATATATATGTGTATATATAGATACATATAAACATCATACATACCTAATAATTATTAATATAATAAATTTTAGATATAACTTAAAAGCTTAGTAAAACAAAAAAAAAGAAAACAAAAATCCAAAAAACCAGAAAGAAAAAAATACAAAAAATTAACAAAAAAAAAACAAAACTTTTAAATTCAGATAAATTTTTATTAAATTGCAGTTTAAAGAAAATCGTAAACATACATAAATTCGTATTGAAATAATTATAAAAAAATAGGAAAACTCAAAACAAAATTATTGAACATATTAAAATTTAATAATTAACAAACATTTTTGTGTAGCCACTGCAGAATTTATTCTTTTAAAGTTTAAAACTACAAAAAACGACAGCAAAAGGAAATTAAAATGAAATTTTTTTTCAAATGTAAGGGTTGATAACACGAATGATTCATTTAAGTTATCTAAGGAAGTGAAAATCCTAAAAGTTAAAAGTTTTTGTTCACGTTTTCTAAATGGAGAGAGAATATACAGAGAAGCTCTCTTCCTGATTCCTATACCAAAGAGATTTTACAACCGCATTTAAAACAAAAGTTTGTGCACTCCGACTATACTCCGCGCATCGAGTGATCAACTAAAATGTTAATTAAGCTTAATCACCATTTAGTCATGAGTTTATGCAAAACACTTAAATCGCCCGATTAAGAAAAATTTGTACATCTCTGTTTTAGTTAAATTCAATTGATAGAAATAGCAAATTGACAGCAGTAAATTAAGAGTTAAAAAGTCTGATCATTTGATAATCATAATTTACTAAAAAGTCTTTGAATAAAAAATTCCCTAATCTGGGGACTTGCAGTAATTAAATTTTTATTTTGAATACGGGTGGTAAAGTTAAATAGCTTTTCCCCACTAATTTAACTCTATTCAGACGTGTCACAGAAAGTGGAAGTTATTTCGTATCTTGCTTCACATTAAACGAAATCACTTTCGATCGGAATTGATTTCTGTGACAGACCTGATTATTTTTATGCAATTTACGTATAAATTCTAAAAACTTTATGCAAAGAAAAATGTGAATAAGTTTATCAGTCATGTTGCGAAAATCGAATTCGAGTAAAATTAAAATTGAAAAACGATCTTGTTTGCAAAGTTTATAAAAAATCAATGAAAGATAACTATTTTTTCTAAATAAATTTTTATATTATTACAGGTTAAGATGAAACTTTATTAATATACTTGATTATAAAGAGTGTATTAACTCAAAATTTAGTAGTTTAATTTAATTTTAAATATTAGCGGTCCATACGGTAAAATTTAGCGAATCCGAATAGCTGTTAAACTGGGGTCATTTGTATTTCTTGAAATATGTTTGATCATTACAGATTTAATATTATTAAGAAATATCATGCTTTTGTTTTTATCTTCTTGTTTAAATCTTGCTGTAGTTGATAATAGGCTTGCTCTTTAAGAGAACGCTTGAAATTTTGAATAAAGTAGTTCCGCAACAAGGCAAAAACAACATGTATTTTGTTGGTAAAAAAACCTGATCAATTTTCAAAAAATAGGAGGATTTTTAGCAACAATAAATGCTCTTTTTTGTGACATAATCGTTGAGTTCCAAAACACTATGCAGTAATGCGGTTTTAAGTCTCAGGGGTGTTCTGGGAATCGAAAACGCAAGAAATTGGAAGTTATTTTTAATACACTTAATCTAATTTTTATAATTTTTGTTATAAAACTCTGTTCAATAGAGAAATATTTGTCATAAAATTCTTTTATTACAGAAATCTTATTAATTCTTGCGTTTTTCGTTTTCGATTTTCAGAACAACCCTGACTATTTTGATACATAGTAACGTGCTGTTTTGTTTACAACAGTTGGCCTTTTGTTTGCGCATCGAAACTGTAATTTTACATTATTGAACGTTACTGTCAATGTTTAAATCGTTGCGTTAAGAAATGCATGACTTTATTCGGTTGCATTGCAAATGAAGTTTTGGAATTCTCCCAATGGTGCATAACAATATTTAGCTGGGCTACTGGGGTAACTTTATTAATTGTACCATGGTTGTGAGCAATATTTTGAAAATCAAACCAAGTCTGCCAAAAGAATTAAATATCAAAATAAAGAGCAATTATGAGATAACAAAAAATAGAAAGTGTGTTTCAGACAGAAATTTTGATATACAGTGGTGTGTGTCATTGAATCCAAGTCGGTTTTGCAAACAAATATTGATTTCATTTGGTGTCATGAAAACAAGTCGGATTTTTTATTTTCGCATACAAATAAAACCGATATTCGAATCAGCTGTTTAATGTTTTGGCTCATGTGTTTACAGCTTTGAATGCAATTTTTTTTGACAATTTTGAAAATTATGATTTTTGCGCAAAAATATTATTAAATCCTGTGTTTTTAATTAAAGGCAAATTATAGAAAAGAAAATAAGAAGTGGTAATACAGTAATCCTGGTATTTATAAAAAATTTTTAAAATTAATAAAAGTTTACAAAACAAATTTTGTATGAAAATTTGCCTTAAAAAACGTTTGCTAAATTTAATAATCATTTATTAATACGGGGGTTTATATACATATATACCATCATTGGATTACTTGCAGTGCATTTGTTGTTTACATTTGTGTAATTTTATTGTTTTGTAAAAATATGTAGGTATTAAGCGAATTTTTTTATATAAAACACAAATTTGTTGATTATCGTTATAAATACATAAATAGAATGACCACTGCTGTTGTTGCATATTTGCTGTTTGCAGAAAAAGTGTGAAGAAGACTTTGCGAATTTGCAGCAGCCCTCTGCCGAAGACTACCGGAGACATGTAAAAAATACTATTTTACTAATTAATCAATTTTATTTACTTCTATCTTTAGAAAAAATCTAACTGTTGAAAAAATTATGCTTTTAACAACTATCAGGGGTGTGCTGGAAATCGAAAACGTAAAACGCAAGAATTTGGATGTTGGTTTTAATACACTTTAAATCTAATTTTTATAATTTTTGTTATAAAATTTTGTTTAATAGAGAAATATTTGTATAAAATTTGTCATAAAATTCTTTTATTACAGAAATCTTATTAAAATGGCTTTTGAAATTCTTGCGTTTTACGTTTTCCAGCACACCCCTGTATGTTTATTTCCAATAAAAGCACCAATAGCAGCTGTAAGCTACTTGGTCTATTTTCAATAAAAAAAAAGCGATAACATTGGTTTCTGTGACACCTAAAACCGACATTAATTTTAGTCCGAAGAAAAAACCGACAACATTGGATTTCATGAAACCAACATATTTTTTGTCGGTTTCAATCCAATGCCGATAAGATTGGTTTCTATGACACCCCTGATAATTTCCTATTTAACAAAAATCAGAATAACATCAATTTTTATGTAAAAAGTAGGTAACTTCTTAACTCCTTGTTGCATTTAAAAAAAAAAAAAAAAAACAAGGTAACTCCATAGTGGCATATAATATATGTATGTACATATGCATATTTTATCTTTTCTGAATTTTTCGATTCATAGAATACGACTGCCAACAAACTAGGCTTATTTTTGATATAAGAAAAAAGGGGAAACATTTTTGTTTCTATTTTTTTTGTAAAAAAACTTAACGTGACGAGCTTAATAGTCAATGGTGCCTATTATGAACAACATTCAATTTTCGACAGCACTCCAATTAGATGATCGGACAAATTTTCATTTGGTATTATGGCGCACATTCAATAAAAAGAAGTATTATTCTGCTTTTCTTTATTCACAGTAGTGCATTTTGTAATAAATTTGATTAATTTTAATAAGAAATTTTTGTTTATAAGTTTAAAAAGTAAAATTAAAGTTAACAATTACCACGACGGAATTATGGTATGTTACAAACAATTAAGCTTCTGTGGGGTTTTATCCCACTATTTTACATATTGAACTTCAATGCAAATCCTTTAAAAAAAAAAAAGGAAAATATCCTTTTCAATAGCGGTTGACGACCTTTTGCTCTTATTTCGTAACGGTAGTTCCCAGAGATATGAGATTTTTAGAGATGTTGCAAATGATCAAAAATTATCGAGCAAAAATCTAAAATGTTGTTGGTTACATTATATTCGCTATTAGGCCTCGATATGTTTAAAACCTTAAAGGTAGAAGCTCATAACACGCGTTAGTGCGCGCGCGCTCTGTCGACTTCTGTCAAAAAAAGATTAACTAGTGTATTTTAATAGAACAAGCTACATGCAAAATATTTTGACGCGTTTGCGCCAGAAAGTTGGTAAACTTTAAACTTTTTAACGCGTTGTGTATTTTTGACAAGTTATCAGCTGACAATAAAAAAAATTTAACAAATTTGCGAATCGTGAAAGAAAAATTTATTAAAAAGCTTCAAAAACATACAATACATATTTATATAAAAATAATAAATTCTTTTAATGCCTACTGCCATAGACTACATCTAATGCGTTCTTGCTTGCTTTATGAACTAAAAAAACAATTAAAAGAAGTTCATAAGTAAACAATTTTTATATGACGAGCACTAGTTCTATATTTTTTAATTTATTTTAAAGCACGAAAATTAAGTAAAATTTTAGTTTATCGCGCAAAAATTATTGTAAAAGTTTTTTTTTTTTTTTTTTCTAAATTTTGTATATTCACAAACATTTTTCCTGAAAAACTAAATTTACAGAATCATTTACAATGAAACCAACTCCTACATCTGTATATACGTATTCTTGAAGTCAGACTCAATTTCCGAAATTTTACATTTTAAAATTTTCGAGAAATTTTTTCCTAACATGAACACCCAAGTTATATTAATGTTATGCTAAGAGTGTCCATCTCTTAGATTGTTTTTCACTTCCTTTTAATTAAATGCAACCCAAACCATTTGAATTCATTTACATTTCCTTAAGTTTTTTATTTCTTTGTTTTTACAAATTTTAATAGATTGGTGTTAATTCATAAAACGGATACAAATAAAGCAAATAGAAACAAAAACAAAATTTACGGAAAATAAACAATATAAATTCATAAAAATAAAGTTAAAAGCAAAATATGATTGGTGTATAAATAAAATAATCCTCTCCCCTCAAACTTTAAAAAAAACACATGCTCCCCCTCTCATATAAAAAACAAAAAATTCTTAAATAATTCTTTAAATAAAAAATTTTAGAAACTACATAAAAGCAAAATTTTTAAGTTTAGCTTTAAAAAAAAAGAAAAAAAAATTAAAAATAAATTTAAACAAAATTCAACTCGTTGTAAATAGTTAATCTCTTTATATATACATATTATATATTAAATTAAAAAAAAGTTCAGAACAATAACCAATTAAAATAAAAAATATTTTAATTTTAATAATTTTTTTTTTATATATTTTTTTTTTTAATGCTAAGATTTTAAAATAATATTTAAGTTAAAAAATAAAATTTCCCAAAACTATTTTCCTTTTTATTTTTAAGTAATTTTTACTTTATTTTATAAAAATTTAATTTAATTATATTTTTACTTTGTAGTTGTAATAATATTTTTAAATATCAAAAAAGGAAAGATTTTTATTTAATGAAAACAAAATTCTTTTTTAAGAATTTTTTTTTATATATCCTAATTTACATGCATGATTGATTGATTTTTTTTAATAAAAAACTTTGTTTATGTTTCCCTTTAATTTTAATTTTATTAAAAATATGTACTATGTAGTTATTATTAATGAAATAAAAACAAAAAATACTTTTTTTAATTAAAAATAAAAATCTATATAAAAAAAAATAAATATTTGTTGAGTATTTTACTATTATAAAAAAAATATTAATATAAATACAAATAAAATATATAAATATAACAAAACTTAAATTTAAACAAAAATAAACAAAATAAAATAAATTATATAAAAAAATATACATATATAACAAGTTTCCCTTAATAGTTATTATTAATGACAGAAAAAAACAAAATATATATTTAAACAAAAAAATCTTACCACTTTTTAGCATATAACCGTAAATTAAATATTTAATTAAAAATTAAAACTAAAAGCATTACCATTAAAACAAAAAATAAATAAAAAATTCAAAAACAGACGAACATTTTCCGAAAAAGCGCCCCACAGACTCTTTTAAACTCTTAACAAATCACTCACTTCACCCCTAACAAAATAACACTACTAATCTCCCTTTTTCTCTATCCTTCTCTCTTTAACTCTATACATAATTAATTAACAAAAAAGATATTTCAATATTGAAATTATTATTGTTTAACAAAAAAAAGTGTATGCATAAAAACCAACAACAAATCTCTAGGATTATCATATTAAATTTAAAATAAATATAAAAAAAAATCTAAAAAAAACCAATACCAACATAAAAAATAAACATTGCATTAAAAGAAATTTTACTTAAAAAATTAAATTAAAAAGAAAAAATATGCAAGAAAAAAGTTTAACAAGAAAATAAAAAAAATAAGACATTCAATAAAAAAAATTTACAAATTATTTAAAAACATAAAAAGTAAAATTTTTTTTTGAAGATTTTTTAAAATTTTACAAAAAAAAGGTGATTATAATTTGTTGCTACATATCAAAATTTATTAATTCTTAATAATTCCTTATACTCCAACCCGTCTTTTCGAGCCGTTGCACAGTGTGATATTTCGACAATATGGGTGGACAAAATTCAAAATAAAATCATGCACCGAATTCAACAATTTTAACATACTATATGAACAACGGGTATAAGTACAAGCGAATGGAAAACTTGATTTTTTTTCCTTTTTTGAATAAGTTTAGACTATAGTTTAATATGCAATTTTTTGCATTTGTATTCGTAGCCACGCGATTTTTTTAAGCAGCCACATATTAAGTGCCCCAATTTTAATAAAAAGCGACATAATTTGTTTTAAAAAATTATAAAGGTTCTTGTTTGGAAAATAAGTTATATCGTCATCTCATAATAAATTTTTGTTGTAATAAAAAAAAGGATAAATTTTGAATAGCAGCATTGTGCAACTTTTTAATTACATTTTTGAAAAAGGTGATTTCATTTCCTAAACAAGTTACGAATAAACCATTGCGAAAGCATATGCGGGTTAAAAATCCCGGTTTGAACAAAAATGGTTGTAAAAATATTAAATAATACGTATTTAATTTAATATAGGAGTTAAAATCCCAACTTCATCAAAATTTGAGGCATCCTTGGCTTATGTTTTAGAGGTAGTAAATAATTCGATGTTGCCAGAGCAGATCGTATCTTCAAAAAAAAAAGCCAAAATAAGGACATTTTGCTCCAGGATTACAAATGTGTGGAAAAATTAGGCAGGCATTTTTAACGGTTTATGTCTACCAACTACAAGAGGTGGTAATACTAACGACGGTGTTTCTGATCGAAAGTGTTTTTGAAATTCCCAAAAATCTGCTAAAACTACTGTACTAGAAGCTAGTCGATTTCGCGTGATCTTAGAGGCAATTAATTCAAAAGCTGAAATTAATGTCGATAAATTTAAGGAGTATGTAAAAACAACAAATATCCATGATATCCAATGCCCATTACGAAGAACAAGATTATGCCATGGAAAAGATTTCTGAGGAAGTCCAAGGCACAAAAATATAGAGAATTATTGACTCGACAAAACGAATACTGACTTATTCCATAGACTACTTAACAAAAAAGTGAATAAAATGTTAAATTAAATGAAACTTAAAAATGCGATTAGTCTCTGGACCTTTTTTTCGCAGAGGAGGCGGTAGACGTTTCATTTATTAGACGCTTTTTAAAAAATACATTAAAGCCCCTCGTTAGTATTTTGGAGTTCAGTCTCTTGTTCAAAAACTGTTCCTTAGTTTTACCCAAAGACATGCCTTTTAGGATTTACTGCCAGCTCCATCTGTAAAAGCTCGGATGCTGCCTGTTTGATCGGGGCTAAAGTTATTTCCTCTAACTGAAATAAACACATGCCGGCATGTTCTAGAAATCGAAATGAAGTGGATTTCAAATCGAGCAAATTTTATAAAAGGCCCTGCGCTGAAAGTTCATGAAAATATTCCATTTTATCTACTTTTTTTTAGTGCCAATTAGCCTTACAAGAACAACTCCTAAACCCAGGGAAGACTAGGGTAATTTTGTAAATAATTGGAATTAAAAACTCGTTTGATTTCAATTTAACTTCATTTCGATTTCTAGAACATGCTCAAGGCGAATTCATAATCTTGGTACTACAACAAGTTCAACTCATACAAAATCCACAAGCAGTTTGTTTTTGTAAAATCATTGTACAATGTCTAAAATAGAAACAAAGATAATAAACAAAATTTTAAAATCCAACAATGTTAAAGCTTTTAAGACCACCTGTAATGAATTCGCCTTGAACATGCCCGATAAACTTAAAAAATACAGAAATTTATAAAAAATATACTTATTAGTTTTGCGCTTTCTTTACTTTTAAACATATTAGCAGCAACTACCAGTTTTTGGTTGCCAATATTTAAACAATATGGCACGTAAGTGCCGGTTCACACACGTCAAGTTTGACTCTTCAAGTCTTGATCTTTTAGGAGAGAAGAGGATAGAGAATGACAAATCTTTTCCCGTCGGCGTCGATTAAATTATTTTATTACTTTTAATTAAACATTTTTTTAATATAAAATATATTTCTTTTTTAATAATTTCGAAGCGAAAGCTATAATTTCTGATAATTTCATTGAAGTTTGAAATGCTTAATATTCACCCTAGAATGTGGTGGAAATTGATTGATTTGAAGAATAGTTTGGAGCAAAACTACAATAATAATAATAGCAATAAATGATTTTTATTAAAATATCAAAACCAGTGTATACAAAGCGAGTCATTAGAACTGGGCAATGTTTCTTAAAACTACAAGTTACAAATCTACAAGTAAAATAGATTTGAAACGAAAACAAAATTTGTAAAATCGTTGCTTTACTATTTTAAATGCCCTTTTTTTAATTTAATTATGTATGAACCTATATGTGACAGCGCATAGAGAAAGGGACCTAAGGGTAAAAAAATCAATTTTCACTTTTTTTTATGTGGACAACATCTGAGCATCAAATGAGACCGATCCCATGCACCAAAAGTGTTCCCTCCCAGAGATATGCGCGTTTTATGAAGTGATGGTACACCAAAGATACACGTATTTAAATCTTTAAAATGGCTCTCCTGAACAAAACCGGTCTTTACCCTTAGGTCCCTTTCTATTTGCGTGTCACATATAGCGAAATTCTTAAAATTACGAATCCAAACGATAAATTCCAGTAATATCATTGACAACTTATCTTACTAAACTTTGCGTCATAAACAGCCTGGGCCACAGTGGCATCTTCAGCAGCAATGCCTTCAAAAAATAAAAACGAAATAATATTCAACTCATTTAAAATATAAAAAAATCCCAAATCAAGGAAACACACCCATTGATTGATAAACAGTAATACGTTCATTTTCTGATCTCTTGCCATTGCGTATAACTTCTCCCACTTCACCCACTATGCGAGCCTTAAGATCTTTTAGATCTACCCTAGCACTGACCATGGAGTCCACATAAACCACGCTTTGATCGTAAATATCTTGAGCCACTTCACCGAAATGGACTTGGCCTGCACCTACGGCTGAATAGAAAACAAAATAGGTAAACATATAAGGGTACATACTAGAAATTTCTAATTTTATTCACTATTAATATGCACGTCATCTCCTTTAAGCATTCTATAGTTTATTAAAGCCGTTGGTGAGTGCGTGCCAACACAAATAACATCAGCTTCTCGCAATGCCGTTTCAGCAGTATCACAAAAATGCACCCGGGAGGAAAGCTCTGCCTTTAATTTGTCTGCCAATTGTTCAGCTTTTGCTTTAGTACGATTGTATAAGTAAATATCGATCACGTTAAATGTTTTACACATTCCTAAGGCATGAGATTGGCCTTGAACTCCACAACCGATTACAGCCACTTTTATAGCTTTATTAACACCCTCAGGAAAACGTTTGAAATATAAATATTTTGTGGCCACTATAGAAGCGGCCGCAGTACGCCAAGCTGTTATTTGAGTACCATCCATAATACATTGTAATTGACCATTTTGTTCGTTGAAAAGTAAAATATTAGCCAAAATATTGGGCAGCGGAGGTTTTAAAGTTTGATTGGAGGCAAATGAAGTAACTAATTTGCATGCTATAGTGTTTTTCTCTTTAGCAGCTCCATTTGATTTGTAGTTGCCTACAAAACCCGGCATACACAATAAAAGTTTTGTACGTTCGCCACAGGCCGTCATGGATCGAGGGGGTTGTACAGCATACGAAAGTTTAGGATTCATAAGATCTATTTCAGTTTGTCCAGTGGCTTTTAAAGCTTCCTCTACCGCCTCATTGACCAAAGGCCAAGTTAAAATCTTTTCAACTTCTTCAGCTGAAATGTATTTTGGTTGTATGGCAGACATGCTTTAAAGTTTAACTTTAGAAGAATGTTCAATGTTGTTGTGATTATGTTGTAACACTAGGTTTATTTTTTAAAAATATTTTGCTTAAATAGGTATGTATGTATGTACATACATACATATAGAATTTTGTTATCAAAATTTTGCAAAATATTGATAAAAACTTTTACCACAATTGTTACTGTGTGTTTGGAATGAAAATTTCTTATCAGAATTTGTTCAAGAGAAAAACAGTTATCGATTTCTGGTAATACTACTCAACAGAATTAGGGAAAAAGGTAAAGTACTTAAAAAGCGGTTAATGAATTGGCTAAATGGTGATGCCATATCTTAGCAATTTAAAATACAAATTCCTATATAGTCAGTAGCTGTAATTCAACATGCCTGTTCTCACCACGCAATAAACAATTATGGACAAACACCATGGTAAAGTCTCTACGTTGTTGAACCCTTTTTCACAAGAATAAAAAACAATTTAAATTTACCTGACAAATTTTGCTTGCGCTTCTTCGAAACACGAAAAACTTATAAGATAGGTATATGTATTTCTGCTTACTCCGTTTCTACCGTAAATTACTATGCTCGTAGAGACCCCATGTAACATTATTTTGTTTGAGTTGGAAATTGAAAAAATCCAGAGCTTTAAAAACAAGTTGGTCCCCATTTACATTTTGCGATTTTTGTCGTTGCGGTTTTTACCTTATTGGCGAGAGGAATTAAAAGGGGTACACAAGCGAGTGTACTCTCATTTGACGAAAAATGTATTTAAGTTCGGTGGCACAGACAAAGTTGTAACGACAAAAATCGAACAATGTAAATATTACACCGACTTCAAAGACAATAATCGCAACGACAAAAATCTTATAATGTAAATGGGGACTTGCATACCGAAACAAATTACAAAAAATAAATGTTCGAAGACAAAAACTTGAGTGTCAAAAAAAAATGAAAAAATGAGTGCCGGTTCGCACACGTCAGACACATAAAACTAATTACACATTGAAGTAGAAATTACACACAATACATATGTGTTATAACACACAGATTGGCAGCACCGCTCAATACTGTCTCACACACTCTCTCTATTTTTAGTTTTGTTTACTTGTCGTTGATAAAAAGTTTGGAACACATTTTTGCAGTGATGTTTTAATTCTTGTTTAAGCATATTTTTTATTGTTATTAATTAATAAGTGTTAAATAATAAAAGAAATTATAGAAAAAGCGTTTTATAGTATTGAATAATTGTGATTTTATAAAATTTTTATTGTTTTATAACAAATTCCAAGCAACAATGTCTTAAAATTTTAATTCTTGTGTGCAAAAAGTAAAAAAAAAAATAATAAAATGTCAATGTTGCTGCTGTAATGGCTGTTATATTTTTGTTGTTGTTGCAGTTTTAGTATACTGCAAGTACATTGTTGTTCTTGTCTCTTAATAGTTGTTATTGCTTTTTGCATAAACAAATTATAATACAGTGCATTCTACAACAACAAGCAAGGTTTTTGTTGTTATTTTTAATAGCATGCTAATGCCGGCTTATATTAAGTTTGAAAGCTTTGTTTTGTTTTTGTTCTTTAATTAAAGTTTTTTATGATTAAACAGTATTAAAATATTAAGAGAGTATAATTTATTGTGAAATACGTACTGTTTAAAGAGGAATGGGCCAATTATGTGGGAAAGGAGCTGTTTAGTAGATAAAGGTTTTTTTTAGAAGTTGCTTTGAATAAAGGTAAGTACCTAACATTTTTATTTATAATTGGGCTGATTTTTTGTCCAAAAAAATAAATATGTACATTAGGGTGGGTCACTGATGTATGAGAAAAAATAAAAGTTCTCGAATCATATTCTAATAGCAATATTTTTTTGTATTACGTTAAAAAAAATAAAAATTGCAAAAAAAAAGTTTAAAAAAGTCTCATCTTGAGCCCGCGCATGAGCTCCTAAGAATTAAGAATATTTGAAAAAAGTCCATTTTTTAAATTTTAATATTTTATTTACTATCAATTATTATTAATTAAAACTAAAAACGTTTTTAATTAAACTTAAAAAAATAAAAATTTGGTTCTTATACAACATAAAACAATAAAATCCTTTTTGGTCTCAAAATCTTGTTTACTGTCAAATCCGGGCATCTCTCGTCTTGATTCAAGTTTCGTCTATATTAAACCATCGCTTGACTTTTTTAGCGCAAAGAGTCATGAATGCTTCTGACACTATTTTCACGAACCTAAAAGTCGTTAAAATACAGTAATATGCTTTTCTGCAATACAATGTTATTGTTGCTATATTAAAAATTTAACAAAACTGAAGGTCAAAGCGCGGGCTCTTACACTAAAAATAAATTAATAATATTTTACAGGGATCTAATTCAGGCAAAAATACAACATATTTACGCTGTTAGAAGTCGATAAGAGAAAAAATATTTTTTTGACCCAGCCTAATGTACATACCTTTAAAAATATTCAAAAAAATAAAAATAAAAAAATAGCTGTTATGTATTTTCATTAATAATATTTAGTTTTAATGTGCTACATTCCCAATTCTTACTATTGATAAACTGAAATTTATTGTTGGTGGGATAAACTATTCCCATCATTAGCTTTTCTAATATCTTTTGATGCAGTTTCCTGATGATCTGATAAGCAACCAGTGAAATGCGCTTAGGAATAGCTTATCCCACCAACAATAAATTTCAGTTTATCAATAGTAAGAATTGGGAATGTTGCACATTAAAACTAATGGCGTTTTCTTTTCTACAAAAAAAGTGCCTTTTTTTAAAAAAATGCAATTTGGTGTCTGTTTCTTAAAAATTTTGCTCCCGAAAAGCATGAGTTTTTTAGAATAAAACAAGCCACCCTTTTCGGGAGCAAAATTTTTAAGAAAAATACACCAAATTGAATTTAAAAAAAGGCACATTTTTTGTAGAAAAGAAAACACCATAAATCTTATTAATGCAATTTTTTGACTCCCAAGAAAACCATAGATAGCAAAAATGCAAATGGCAGTGCAAAAAACTATTAGTTTTGTTCGAAAAAATAACTTTTATTCTTGCTCGAAAAAATAAAAATCAAGGAATAACTGTTATCTTCTGACTTTTATGAAAAAAAAGAAATAACTGTTTCGGTCCCTGATTTATAGTGAAAAAGGTTTCGAAAATCTTCAAGTAATTTATTATTATTCAAGTTTTCTTTACAATTTTAGCATTTATTTTAAGATTTCTTGTAAGAATCTCTTGCAAATATGACTTACATATAACTACTGTGACTATAGTTGTAAATTCAAACTCGGAACATAAAGATCATATGTGCATTTCAACAGAAATGTCAACCGCAGCCAAAAAAATTCAAAGTCTATAAAAGTATGTTGTTTTAACATATTTTTTTATAGGGAATCTATCAACTTCAATAATGTAAACAAATTTTACATTAATTCATAACACAAGTGCAAAAATTCTGTTTTGAACATTTCTATTGCACGTTTTGTTTTGCTAAATGATCTTAATGAGAAACATTATGATGCATTGACAATTGCTTTTTAAATCTCGGTTTATGTTCAAACAATATAAGAAAAATGTAAACGGAACAATGCGATTGCCAGTTACGGCAATTTTTTTCTTTGTTTACCGTATATTTCGATGTAGCGTGCGACATTGAAAAAGAACTGTTATCAGTGCGTCGAGGGTATTTGTACAATGTGCATCAAACAGATATTTTTGTTGCAAATTTAATAAAAAAAAACGTTACTGGAAAATAATCAGTTCTTTTCTCTTGGTACTTATTTTAAATTTGAAGCGTGCGACATCGTTAGTGTAAAATGCATAAATTCAAAAAAACTTGTTTCTAAAATATCTTTATTTGCGATGGCCAACAACTACAAGCAGCAGGGACAGCTTATTCCATTAAAAACAACTTTATTTGAGACTAGCAATACTATTTTCAGTTAAGTTAGTTTTTGTTCTATATTTGTATTTTTCTTTATTGAAGATATTTTTTTAAGTTTATAATTTTTGTTCGGAAAATAAATATATTAAATGTATTTAAAATAAAGTAGAATCATCTTACGGACGTCTTGTAACATAAAAAGTAAAAACGTAAACATAAAAGTATGATGGAACAAAATGTCGCATGCAACATGTAGCGTGCGACAATGATTAAAATTAAATTAAAAATAAGCTACACAATATTTTTGAATCAAATAAAAAGCACTATCAAGATACATCAATGCATAACATTTTAAAATCAGTCGCATTAAAATATTTTATCAGGTTTCGCTGAAATCAGTGTTTGAACTGTTTGCCGTAAAAGCGACTTCTGTTTGTGTCGCATGCAAATGCCTTGGTTTTTTTTTTAATTTTCTTGAAAGTAGAATCATCTTACGCATGTCTTATTACATAAAAAGTAAAAACATAAAAGTATGATGGAACAAAATGTCGCATGCAACATGTAGCGTGTGACAGTGATTAAAATTAAATTGCAAAAAATAAACTACACAATATTTTTGAATCAAATAAAAAGTATTACATATTAAGATACAGCAAAGCATAACATTTTAAAATTAGTCGCATTTAAATATTTCCAAGGCATTTGAAAATTGCTTAAAGTTAACCTTAGCACAAATTATAGTGCTAATCAAGAGCTATAAGTTTCGCTTTTGTCAAAAAAATAATGTTTTGGTGTATGTTTTTTTTCACTTTTAAGGCGTACGAATGTCACATTCGACATTGGAGAAATATATGGATACACATTGGCTTTGCCGTATGTTTCACCACGACTTTATTTCTTCATTTCGATCTTAAAACGAGATTTTTAAAAATTAAAACCCTCTAAGTTGTTCATACGGGATTTTCCGGGACAAAAATCTTGGGATCACGCACAACGCAGACCATCTGCATAAACGATTTTTCTGATTCGATTCTGTAAGAAATGATGACAAAAGTTATTAATAATTTTTTTTTTTCAAAAAAAGAATTGCAAGCTTTGAAGGAAGTGCTAAGAAAACTGAACGTGTCTAGAGATTATGTTCCTTTGCCTATAAAGACAAAAATCAATAGAAAGAAAACGTGTTTTTTCATTGAAATCTTCTTAATGAAAATTAGAAATAGGCTTTCAAACGGCTCTGTAATGCTTATTCTGAATTAAAATCCTATTTTAACAGAAATATTTTGTAATAAATTGTTTGTATAATCTATCTATTTTGTTTTAAAGAAAAATACTGATGGCATTAAATTTATTCTTTGGCAATAAGTTCTTAAGTCTATTTATTTGTTAAGTTTTGTAGGAGAACAATTAAGAACTTAAAGGTGGCTTTTGGAAATTTACTTTGAATTTAATATAATCATCTGTTCTCTGCGGCTATAGTTTTTTAAGTTTTTGTTCCTAAACACTCCTAGTGTCACAGATCGCTAGTTTTTATAATTCAAAATGTTATTGCACATTGAAAAAAGAGAACAAAATATTATTTTGCTATAACTTCCTCAAAAATCCTACAAAACAATTGAAATTTTGCCCATATGTGCTTTTGAACATGAAGATTTGAAGGTGCCATTAATAACTTTTTCCTTCTTGATTTATAAACATATTTAATTGATCTCAGGAAATTATATCTGTTCAAATAAATTAAATTAAATTAAAATCGATTTGTATTGTATTTCCCGAAATCCCGGGAAATTGAAAAATAAATCCCGCTTTCCCGGGAAAATAAAAACTCTAAGTAAAATACAAAATGTTCAATGGGTATTATTTCGAAAACTTATGAGCCTGAAGTGCTTTAAACAATAAATTAGGCGTGAAGCAAGGCTGTAAAAAACTGCAATCAAAATGACTTCAACTTAGCTGATTTCAAATTTTTATTTTCATTCGATACGTCAGTGTCTATCGTAAACTTTGTATTTTTCTGCATATGATAGACACTGACGTATCGAATAAAAACTCGAGAGATATGTTGTCTATGGTTACTCGATATCGAATACTATCATCTCAAATTATGATACCTTTTACTCGATTCTCAGTTTCATGATGCCAAAATAAAAAATTTCGATCAAGTTTTCTCGCTCTCGTATGCGGTGATTAGACCCCAGTACTTTTCTTTTTAATAACTGTACATTTCACGATATCGAAAGAACGGATTCTTTCCCAAAAAAAAAAAAAAAAACACTAGGAACAAAAACAATGTTTTAAGAATTTGTTTTTATACCCTTCACCTCAGGTGGAAAAGGGTATATATAAGTTTGTCATTCCGTTTGTAATTTCTACAATATTGATCTTAGACCCTATAAAGTATATATATTCTGGGTCCTTATGAGGAGATAAGTTGATTTAACGATATCCGTCCGTCTGTCCGTCTTACGTTTGATATGTGTTTTCCGGAGACTCCAGACATGATAGCGGCTAGATTGTTTTACATTTATGTCACATATAGTCTACCATCGGTTGCTATTGAAATTCAGCAAGATCGATTCACAAATGGCTGAGATATGAGCAAAAAACCACGACTACCTCTAATATTTTCCAATAATCCCTTGTGGTTGTTGTAATTTTATTACTTTTTGCTGTATATCTGGGGAACGGCAAAAGCCAAAGTTTCCAAATTAGGTACACACATTTAGGTAGCCAATACACACCATCCTACAAAATGTGGGCGGGATTGGAGAAGTGGGCGTGGTACCTCCCATAGATCTCCCCGAGTCCAAGCTTTATAACTCAGCTAAATGGTAAATTCCTTCTTAAACACGTCGGTATATAATTCTGTCAAATCGGTTAAAAAATGGCTGAGTTATAACCAAAATACTGAATTCCCAAAAATTACTCATTTTTATTTTTTTATAATTTATATAATTAAGTTTGTTAAAATATATACAAGTGTACATATATAAATGTATATAAATTATTCCTTAACACGCCGGTATATAAAACAATCAAATCGGTTAGATAATGGGCAATTTATTAGCAAAATACTCCAAAAATGGGCTAAAAAACATCAAAATTTTTATACAATCCTACATTTTAGGGCTGCCATATGACCTATGGAAACGACTTATGTATCAAAACATCGGCAATTTTTAGTAGAACATATTTCCCAAAAAATTGGTTGTTAAAACACAACATCCGACATAATGTGGACGGTTTGGATAAGTGGGCGTGGCACAAAATATAATTATTTATATCCTAAGAATGGTGTTCACATAATTTTTTGTTCTTATTGCACCATGGTGAAGGGTATATAAGATTCGGCATAGCCGAATATAGCACTCTTACTTGGGTTTTTTTAATGTAGTTATGCGAAAGAACTCTTTCTATCGCATGTAGTGAAACGGATAGTCACCGTACTTTTTCGCAAGGTTTTTATAGGCGCGGTAAATCAAAATGACCACAAATGCCAATAGTTGCCAGATCTTATAAGCGTATGCCTGTTAAAATTCTGTCGGACAAATGTTACTTTAAAAGAACAGCATTCAAATTGTCATCTCTCGATCTTTAATATTTCCATTTATTACATTCTTAAATATAATCCACTAGTTTTCCAAACCCTGAAAATTTAAGAATATTTTTTTAATCTCTACAACTGTTTAGACATTGATTATAAAATTTTAGTTGCAATAACCGTTATGCGTTAATAACCTTGTTCAATAAAGTCATTTATTATAACAAAAACTTGATTTTAATTTGATCAAAATTACAAAATAAAAACCGTAACATAGACATTCTTAGGAACAATATTTTATTGACACAAGTCAAACTCATTCGTATGCTGATTTTTAAATGATTTTTGGTGTTTTTTATGGCATATTTTTCTTTTATAACATTTTTAGCCTTGATTCAGTTAGAAGTTTGGTGGAGTTGTTTTTTTCGATTTTAAAACGCTGATTCTTGCTTCTGATAAGAAAAAAAATTTATTAAAACAATCTAGTTCAATTAACATTGTTGAATTTAATAACTTTTTGGAATTTTTTTTTTAAACATATTTGCAATTAGTATCTGAAGTTAAAAGTTAACAAAAAATAAAAAAATTATTCCGATTTCCAAACATGATTGCCGACCTACTTTTCAATTTGTAGACGGCGATTTAGAAAATAGTTGGCGATTTTTGATGAGCCATGAATTTTTTTTTAAATTCAACAAACAAGTTCAACACAAAAAAATATTATTTTTAATCTAGTATTTTTGTGTGTGAAATTTACGGATTGTATGGTCAGTATTTGAAACTAAATTATGTAATGTTGAAATGGCTGATTGATTAAGGTATTGAAAATCTTGGAGAAAATTATTTTTTGTCATATTTAAAAATACTCTTTAAACAAATTAAAAGAGTTCTTTAAAACATGAATATATTTTAACGAACATTTTTCCATTATAAAATGTGGCAATTTATTATCACAAACTAAATTCGTTGTTATTAAAGATATTTCTGTGGTTTTCATGGGCAACCGCGTATGTCCATTTTTCCGATTTTGAGATGTTAATGCCATTAAACTCTCTTTACATGTTTCTAAAAATTTTTGAAAAAAGATGGATCACTTCTGATTTTTAAACGAAATGACAAAGTTTAAAAAGTGCAATACCTATAGTTTGATCTAGATTGGTTTTTCGGACCTCCTGAAAAATTTCATACGCGGTTGCCCATGTCAAAACACTGTCACGTAGTGCTATTAACATACGGTATTAAAAATCCAATTAATAATTTTATAGAATAATATGTCTTTTTTTGCATTTTTACATATGGTACACATTTTGAAGTTTTTACTCACGGCCTTTAAGTTTTCAGGTGACCATACGCATATACATTTTTTACCGTTAATAAAAACTTGATGAATTATATTATAATAATATTTTTTACTGAACTACTTAATTTTTGCTATTTACATACAGTTTGAAGAACTTTCCAAAAATTTCTCGAAGTGTAAATCGACTAATTTACTCTCATTTATTCAATGTTCTCTATCTGCCCTTCGCTGATGTAGTCCATTACAAAAATAGAAAATTTGAAATAATAAGTAAGAGGTGTTTTTTAAGGCTTTTTTATATATTTTTTTATTAATACATGCCAAAAACTCACGTAATATGTAAAAGTGAGATAGTGTGAATGCAATGTGTTATGGAAATGAAAAGACTTCATCGTTTTTGAAATTTTTCTAAACAATAATACTTTTCATTTGATCAGGGTTGCATTTTAACAAAAGCATGTTCATGTGTGATAGTGTGAATACAAACTTTAATGTTAAATTATATTTTTTGACAGTCGCAACAAAACTCATTAGAGATTCTATCTTACAAAGTATTATGGAATACGTAAGACTTTTGTGATCGTTTAAACTAGCCTTTAGAGCGACAGAAAAACAAAAAACACAACATATTTAATGAAATGACCAACATGTTGGCGGTATTAGATAACAAATTTTATGGCAGTTAATGTTTCTAAATACCGTTGCTGGTCTATCAGCATAGACAAGAGATTTGATGTACCCCCACAAAAGGAAGTCCAAAGGTGTCAAATCACAATCATTTGAAATATACAGCGTTTAAAAAACTGCAGTCAAAGTAGAAAAACTGCAATTTCTTCCACTTCTTCGTTTGTCATTAGCCATAAAAATCTGTTGCTTTGAATTCTGATTCATTTAATAAAAACAGTCGCTGTCAAAGTAACTCAAAAAGCGATAAGTTGTACACACATTTTCGTTTTTTGTTCGACAGTTTTCGACTTCGACTGCAGTTTTTTAAACCCTGGAAATATATGTACAATCCTGGCTAAGAGGTTTTGTTTGCAACATTTCAAAAATATGGTTGAGGTCTACTGCTACATACAGATATGCTTTGAAACCAACAAATTAAAATTTATTTAAAATAAAATTGGGAGAGTATCTCAAATAATAAATTTATGAATTTCCTATAAATTTTAAAAATCAAAGTTCTTCAAAAATTCGAAGTCATATCTCTATATATTTTGTTGGGGCTTTTAGCTTTGTGAATTGCTTTGTTTTTATTCAAATTAACATTTTATTTCAAAAACTAATTTGAATTTTGTGTTTTTATTTATTCGAATTGAAACCGGTTAACCAATTATTTTGTAAATGCTTAACCGAAAAAAGGTTTTTTTAAAATAGCAATTGCGGTTTCTGAAAAAGTCAAATAATCAATCTCCCTAATATATGTACATATATAAAAAACCCCCTTTATTTGGAAATTCCTATCGCTATACCGTTATGATTTTATGGGGTAATTCCCGTACATTTTATTTATTTACAATTGTGTACCTTTTTAGTTTAATTTGAATTGTTGTTTAATTTAAAATATTTTCAATGAGCAACGATTTTATTAATTCCATAAGGACCGGAGCATTTCTCATATTGATATCTTTGCCTAACACGTTTTTTAGTATAACAAAGTATTTTTGTTGTTTTTGGGTTAAACGTTTTATTAATGAGTTGCCATTTCAGCTTAATCATGCCAATTCCCAAACTTCTATGTCTATTGATTACACAGCACAACAAAATGAAGCTTTCTTTAAGTTTCTGAAATAAAAATAGCTGATTTTTATGCATTTTTATCTGCTGATCATGATGGCGTCATTAGTTTTTTCCTGCCAGCTCTAGTTTTAATGATAAAGTGGCATTTATTATACAATTTTTTGTATTATTCGGTTCGTATTTTGCAAAAGATCCTTGACAATAAAATACTTCCTGGATTATTGATCTACACTAAAGCTTTTTCTGTAGAGACACATTATTTAATATATCAGGATATCTTACTGTTATTGGCTGATTTGGGTGCACTTAGCAATTGTGAAACTTTCTAATACGAGAATTTTTATGAAAATATACGTATATAAAACTTATTAAACTCAAAACAAAAAGGTAAATTAACATATTATTGAATTGAGAAAGTCTTAATTCAAAACGTAGTTCATTTAAAAACTTAACATTTTAATTGGGTACATATCAAAACGAATCTATTACTTTGAATCGGATCAAAACGATATAGTTCCTAATTTATTTTCTGACTAATTTTAAAACTAACTGGAAGATAAATCAGATTATTTATGAGTTTTAGTGGCTTTTATTAGATGCACATTTTGGTAGTGTTTTTTGTCCAATAGAATATTTACACACTTATGATGGTATGTACAATATATTCACACATGATAGAAGCCACGATGTTATTGAAAATGTTTACTCGTAAAGATTCTATGAACTAAACATTTTATGACGTATATAGACGTCATGTCCCATGAGAAAACTTTGTTTTGACGTCTATACACGTCAGTGTCCGCAAAAGGGTTAGGTATGGCATATCAGCGTAAAAGCTTAGCGGAAGAAAACGTTCCGCCTTCCGCTCTTGTTTAGGTACGGCTGTAAGCTTTCATTTATAGAAAGCCCTTTTGCTTGTTATTTCAAGAGACATGAGAAGATGCATTGAAAGCAGTGCTGCCAGCGAAATTTCGAGAAAGATACATTTAAGTTTCCAAAAAGATACATTTTTTCCCAAAAAGATACATTTTGAAAAAAATAAATTTTTAAAGTTAACATTTATTAACATAACATTTTTATTTCATATTTAATGAATATTGTAAAAAAAATTATAAAAAAATGTAAATTCATTCTTATTAATAAATTAAATAAATAGTCATAAATATTAGGTATGTAATTTTAAAAAATACAGTAAGTAAACTTTTAAAAATGATTATATGTAACTATCTTGGGATGTTATTAAAACAAATTTATTTATATATATTATAATATTCAAGTAAAGGCGTTTTTACTAGGACGATTATATCAAAACATTCATATGTACGTATAAATTTCCTGAAAAAAAAAAAATGTTCATATTTCGCACTATTAGTAATCTTCGATTTAGGTGGATCGTATGTTGAATCATCCTTAATGTTTCACTATACTTAAAGCTGCTAAAATACTAACACATTGAGTCGGTTACGATGATCAGTCTTAATAAGTTTTAGTTGTCTAAAAATTCTTTTCACACATGCATTCGAAAATGGAAGTACAAATGTTAAACCAACTACTTTTTAAAAATTTTTAAACATCAGCTCATTAACAACATTTTTTAAATTAAAATTTAATATTTTATTTCTGTACATTTTACGTACAGATTCAAAAGATACGAAAAATGTCAGGATTATACATGGTACATAAAGTTATCAAAAGATACGAAAAATGTATCTTTCGTATCCTAAAGGCAACACTGATTTAAAGTGCTCTTTTATGTACACTTGAGGCCATTGTTGCCAACTTTTTTTCGAAGACTTCTCGTCAAATCGCACTTCAAAAACCGTTAGAAACCGCAAAATTTTTCATTTGGCTTAACATTTTTTGAAAATATCGCTAAAATATAAATATTATGTATGCTTTTTTAAAGGTGTTTGTCTTTCAATTAAAATTATATTGTAAGGTTTTTAATTTCACTGACTTCTAGTTCCGCGAACATACAAAATGTGGATTAAAGATGATAACACTGGTCTGCCGTAAAAATTGTTTAAAATAAATTTAAGTCCGTTCTCAGTTTTTTTTTTCTATCACGTCTAGTTTTTTTTTTTTTTGCTGGACAAATATTTCGCTCGAAATAAGGCGGTTATGTTAAAACATTTCAATTTAACTTCCTAATAAGAAAATTTATAAAATCTGCTTAAACCGTTGTAACATTTTTTATTGCGGACACAAATTTAATTTCCGCAAAAAAACAATTTTTTTCTTAACACTTAATAACTTTAATTGAAAACATATATTTTAAATCTCTTATTTTGAGATAAAAATTTTAATTTTCAAATGCTCAGAACAAAAATTTTATTTTCTAATGATATAAAAAAAACCGCTAGATTTCCCGCTAACCGCCAAAACGGAAATTTTACCCCGTAAAAACTGCTGGAATCGCGGTAAACCCGTCAAATTGGCAACAGTGCTTGATGCTCAGTATGCCGGGAGTAATAGTAACGTTGCAAATCAGCTGTTTCATTTTGTTGTATGTAAATCAATTAGAAGGATTATAGTTAGCAGTAAGATGCTACGTCTCAATCTGTAAGAAAAATATTGGTCTTAGTTTTTTTAACGGTAAGGTTAAGTACCTGTTACTCCCGGCTAACTGAGCCTTTAGTCACTTTTTACGTCCGATTTTTTAACCATTCATTAAGCATTTCGAATAGATTCTGCCTCATACTCGCTAAGCTTATTAAACACTTTCTTCTAGGTTGCAAAAAAAGGTATAAGCTGAACCAAAAATGGCTTTTTTACGACATAATTGCAGAAATGTCAAAAATGGCATATGCCATAAAAAACTACCCCGATTACGGTTAATAAATCAATGAATCTTTTAATGTTGGTTTAGTTGAACTTAACTTAAATTTATATGTAGTAGGGATTCGAGAAGTCGGCGTAGCACTAAATAGCTTTTTCTATATCTCAAGAAAGGTAATAAAAAAATTGTCTTAATTTTGTACACATAGCTGGGATATTAATACACAACCTCTCTAAAAATATGGGTGGGATTGGAGAAGTTGGCCTTGCACCTCCCATACAAAGACATTACAAATTTTTGTATATCTAGAGAACGGCAGGAGCCAAAGTTTCCAAGCATCTTGGTTATCAATACACAACATCCGACAAAATTTAGACGAGATTGGAGAATTGACCGTGGCAAAATTAGCCATAGCCGAATATTCCGCTGTTACTTGTTTAACTTAAATTCATTTAAAGTTTTAAAAAATTATTTACTGCCTGTTCAACGGTTTCGAACGTAGACGTTCGCATAGAATTTTATATGAACTTTTTTCCCAAAAAAAAAAAAAAAAAAAAAAAAAAAAATCAATTAAGAACAATTTTTCGTGCATGCCTGATCATATGAAACCCTACACCACAGTATATAAGAACAAATTTTTTCAAGTTTTCCCTTCTTGGAACCCATAGGCAATCTTGGATCCGCCAAAATTAAGTCATTGAGTTTGAGATTCATATAAAAGTTCTTTGTGCCGGATATTATTTAGATATCTTTATCAACATGATGTAATTTTTAGAAGGGGGTTTAAATAGGACATATGGTTTATTTTGGACCTACCAGCACAACATTTTGTCATGACATAGTAGCAATCGTAAAAGTCATTGTCGTAAATATTAGGGTGTTCAATTAATCGGGTTTTATTTTTGTTTGATCAAACGATTAATCGATATTTGGCATTTTTAACTTATTCGATTTAACGAATAAAAATTTAAAATTAATCGAAAAATTCTTAATCCAGAAATTTTATAAATACGAGATTTTTTTCGATAATTTTAGAAAAAATTAGTATGTACTTGAGTAAATAAACATGCTTTTTTAAAAATAAATTGTCAATGTAGCTCCAAATTGTTGCTTCACTTTCGGGCACTTAGATTTTAAAAGAGTCAATCTAACTATGGGGTTTTTGAAACCTTTCACGGACACTCGATTCTCTGCTATGCTTATGCAAATATTTTCCTCTACAGAATCGATCGAAGTATCTTGTTTAAAATATTTATTCATTGGACCACTTGAAGTCCCCTTTGATTTTGTTGGGGAGCCTCTTCTTCAAGTACTATGTTGTAGTCACTGTGTAAGTGGTAAACTAGTGAAGTTGTTGAAGAAAATTTACGTTAATATATTTTTGAACACCTGTTACATTAAGCATTATTAGATGCTCATTCTAAAGCTGGGATCACACGATTGCCGCAAATGCACCAATATGTATCAATAACAATTTTAATTAATTTTCATGTTGTAAAATTCCCTTCTTCATAAAAATAATTTAATTAAAATTAAATTTGATGAACTTAGGCCTGATTAAAAAAAATATTAAAAATTTGGATTAAAAACCATAAATAGATCAACAAAATAACCACAATTATAATTATTCCCCACTACAATAAAATAAATTTAAAAAAAGTTTATTTCCAACAATAACGTCGACCGCACTGCACTCACTTTCAAGTTAAACGGTTGCTTTTCGCATATAGTACATAGATGCCAAATATTTGGATTTGCAACAAAAATTTTTATGAAAACCAAGTTCATTGGCAAATCGTTTATAGCGAAATAAAGAGTCGCTTCTGATTATTATTACCCTACTAATGCCCGTAATTTCTACAAACAGATATCTGGTGGTATTCGTACCTAACAGTTATCTTAACCTATCCTGTAACACTATTTTGGTAATTTCAACGTTAATTTTGCCTACGTGAATTAACTATCGAAAAATCGATGGTCTAAAATATATTACACCCTAACCCGTAGACAAGAAATACGTACACAGCTAGATATCTATTTGTAGAAATTGCGGGCATTAGTAAAATTAGAAGCGTACTTCAAATACTTGTAGTCATAAATAAAGGTTCGCTGTCATGTGCTGATCTTACCTCTGTTTAATACTAAAAAAAACAAAATAAAAACATTTAATTCCGTACTGAATGTGCGATCAGTTTCGCATTTGGCTTAAAAATTACAGTCTCATAAAACTTAACACAAAGTTCCCTTAAGTTCAATATGCTTTGACACATATGACTTACATGTATTCGCTTAGTTGCCTAAGCCACGTTATGCACATTCTGGTTGGGCTTATGAGGTCTTTTTTAAGCATTATTTTCTACCAGATTCAAGAGCACCGAGTATTGTATTGCACCGTGTATATTGAATTCCTACCATATTCAACATAATCTTTAACATAACTTTACTCTTTATTTTTGAAGAGCTTGCTTGAATTCAACTTTCGAATTCATAAAATATTTTCCCGAATCTGTAGTAGGAAAATTAAATCTGGCAACATTGTTTGCAGGTACGTAACATTTCCCTTCTCATACGCTTCACACTAATAATTTTTACTTATTTAAAAAAAATGTTACTCATTGAACAAAGTAAATAGACCTCATACAAATTTATTATTAAATACAACCGCTTCTGTAAATAACAATAGAATCTCTCTCGTGGAAGTAAATATAATAGTTGTAATGAAATAAAACCGAATTAATTCAGTTGCAAGTTAAACGTCGCTAAAGATGAAGGTGCTACATAAGAATTTTATTAAAATTTTATTTTTAATTAACCTCATAAATCGAACCCTGACCCAAGCGTGTACTTTAAAATATTCCAATAAAGATTGGTTGGATGAATGGCGTGTGATTCTAACTCAGGATAATCACAATCAATATCAATTGTTCAGAGGTCATAATGTGCCAGCGAATAAAAAAATATTTATGCTGTGTAATAGTGAACCAAAACCGATAACGGTTAGTTGTATGAATGATCAACGATTTGATGTAAATTTGCCAGTAAAAAATAAATGTAAAGATAGTGAAAGTTTAATGCCAATTAGGATTGCCGCAAAGGTATCCTATTGCCCTTATACGCTATACAAAATCGGTTTTAATATTCAAATCGATTCACGTACAAAATTTCTAGAAACTTATCAAGTGTGCTTCGATGAAAAACATATGAGGACAATATTTTCCATTAGTAAGGCGTATCCAGTGGGTGAGTGATTTTAACCGCAAGAAGATTGATGATAATAACTGCTCGCTAACGAGGTCTTAATGTTTTAAATGCTTCTTCTATCTATTATCATCATCAGTTCTTCGAAATCAGTAGATTCAGATATTAATACTAATATAACGTTTATCTTATAGGTGGTGGTCGCCCACAGTTTTTACAATTTAATCCGGATGACATTTTCTATGGTCGTCTTTTCTCTGCCTTTTCTCGTAGATCTTCTTTCGAGACATTCAAAAAACTACTGGGTAATAATCAACCATACATGAGTTCTTCAAATGTCGATCATATTATTGATCGTGGCCATTTAACGCCCAGTGCCGATTTTACACTGACCAACCTAAAACGTTCCACTTTCAATATGATGAATGTAATACCCCAATTTAAAACAATCGATAACGGCAATTGGAGACTAATAGAAGAATGGACCCGAGATCCTTCCCGTACGCCTGCCAATGTATGTACTGGAGTTTTAGACTGCAACCTAGATGCCAAAAATGTTGCGGACATGAATTGTATAGTTAAACTACAAGATGATAAAAAAAATTGGGTGCCCATGTTTTTGGCGGAAAATCGTAAAATCCCTATACCATTGTGGTCTTACAAAATAGTCAAATCTAATGAAAATACTTTGGTATTTTTGACTCTAAATAATATTTATCATAAAGGTGATGTTCAGATACCAAGTGATATGTGTAAGCAAATACAATGTCCCTTAAAGTTGAGTCAAACTGTTAAAGAAGGCCGGACATTTTGTTGTAGCTATAATGAGTTTATTAATAAAAATGTTCCCTACTTAAGTGGATATTGTTAAAAGTAAATTGTTGTACATTTAAAAATTGGTAGTTCTTGTAAAATACAAGCTTTCTTGTTTTGTAACTATGCTTTGGGATCTTTTAGGCCTTTCTGCGCCTTGTGCAATTGGATGGAGTGTCGGTGTATGAAGGGAAACAATTTATCCTATAGATTTCGAATATGGGCCTTTTCGTCAAAAGGTCCACCGTGACCGAAAATTTAAAAGTTATTAAAACCTGATTTTTTACGATATTGTTATAGAGAAATATTTAGATTTTACTAATTTTATAAATTTACCCATAAATTTGTTTACTTAGATGAACAATCAGACTGCCAAGTTGTGTAAACGTAATTTCTTATTTGTGAGAATGTTTTATTGTATTTTTTCTTTAATATTATCTTCCTTAAAAGATAATTGATTAAAATTATTTCAAACTAATTTTCTTACATGGTCTGTAATCTAAGAAAGAGTTCGAAGAGATATATTTTATTCGGATTAACGGTAAATTTTCATTTTGTGTTAATCATTATTCAGTTAAATTAAAATTAAAAAATTTCACGTTCGAAATGCCACGTATCGACCCAGATTTTGGGTTGAAAAAAATTCAGAAGATTTTGGAATCAACATTTTAATGTTACATTGCTACTATTAGTATTGTGGTTATTTTATTGAACTATTTATGGTTTTTAATCCAAATTTTCAATATTTTTAATTAGGCTTAAGTTCATTAAATTTAATTTTCATTAAATTATTTTTATGAAGAAAGGAATTTCACAACATGAAAATCAATTAAAATTTTTATTGATAATTTTTCACTCTTGACCCAATCTGGGCTCGAACCCAGGTGTTTACGGACAGGTTACCCTGACATGTTTCGATTGCAACCACTCAATCTCTTCAGAGGGCTTGCCGTTTAACACTCGCAGCCATCGACGACTGCTGACGTCATTAGTCAAACATCAATCCTTAAACCAAATTGTATTCAACCTTTTGGTAGATCGAAATTTGCCTCCGAATGACTATCCATTTTAATTCACTTTAACATGTTATTCCTTTACTTCCCTTTTTTCGTACTTTTGTCAAGAATTCTTCTTGAAGTTCAAAGTACATATATTTTTTGTTTTTTCATTTTTTTGTCTTTCTTTTTCTTGTTGACCTTTTCAGCACAACTTGAAGGACAAATGCAAACATAGAGTTCGTGCCCTAGCTTTAACAATTATTAGTATTGTGGTTATTTTATTGAACTATTTATGGTTTTTAATCCAAATTTTCAATATTTTTAATTAGGCTTAAGTTCATTAAATTTAATTTTCATTAAATTATTTTTATGAAGAAAGGAATTTCACAACATGAAAATCAATTAAAATTTTTATTGATAATTTTTCACTCGACCCAATCTGGGCTCGAACCCAGGTGTTTACGGACAGGTTACCCTGACATGTTTCGATTGCAACCACTCAATCTCTTCAGAGGGCTTGCCGTTTAACACTCGCAGCCATCGACGACTGCTGACGTCATTAGTCAAACATCAATCCTTAAACCAAATTGTATTCAACCTTTTGGTAGATCGTAGATCGTGGCTACGTAAAATTCTGAAAGTAGTTTGACTAAAAAATTGTGACAGGTTTAGCTGAATTGCGCCTTTTTATACATGACCACAAAAACTACTTCTGTTTTTTCACGTTCGAACCGCCACTTTCTTGCCATTATCTTTGACCTAGAATCGCGCCCTCCATAATCTGTAGCATCGATAACAATGCTTTCTTAGTGCTATAATTTAAGGGTTAAAAGAACGTAAAAATGCTTGTTGTTTAAAATGTTATTGCATTTGCTTACGACTGTCACGTTCAACACTTTGGAATTATTTTTTTAAAATTATTTTCAACACATCTTTAGAGGGATACTCCATGGTGATGGTGAAATAACAAAAGAAAATCATATAAATACTGTTCTTTAGATATAAATGAATCTATTTTGTGATAACCACGATGCATTTGGAATTTGCAGTTCTACAGATAAACAGAAATCTCTAATGTCTATGTACGGGAGTTGGCACGCTTACTTCTCTTATCCCGCCCATATTTTTAGAGAGGTTGTGTGTAAATAACCCAGCTACGTCTACCAATTTTAAACAGTTTTTCTATTACCGTTCATTAGATACACAAAAACTATTTTGTGCCACGTCCACTTCACCAATCCCGCATGCATTTTGTGGGATATTGTGTATTGATAACCGAGACGTTTGTTCCAAATTTGGAAACTTTGGCTCTTTCCGTTCTCCAAATATAAAGAAAAAAGAAATAAAAAAACAAACAACTACAAGAATTTATGGGTTAAATAAGAGGCAGTCGTGAGTTTTTGCTTTATATATATAAAATCCAAGTTCACATTATGCGGTCTTCGTGAAACCCATTTAAACATGCATACGGACAGGCGGACATCGTTAAATAAAATTTGCTAATCATAAGGAGCCAGAATATTTATACTCTATAGGGTCTAAGATCAATATTATAGAAATAACAAACGGAATGACAAAATTATATGCATGTACCCTTTTACCTTCGGGGAAGGCTATAAATAGCCCATTTTATTTCCCATAAAAAAACTGTTAATGATCAAAAATATTTTTAATCTTTAAATTAGGTTGTGTGAAAAAATTTCTGCTTTTTCTACTTAATTGCTTTTAAAGTTATCTTTGAAATACAGCCCGAAAAATTTTTCTCAGTATATTTTTTATTCTTTATGGAGCAATTTAAAATTATGTTTTTTGACGAATCGTCTTAAAATAAATTTTAAGACCTGTAACTCAATTCATTTTGATCCGATCAACACAATTGTTTTATAGGTGTTATCTTAAATAATAAAGAGATATCTATTTAACAGTTTAAAATTTATTTTATTCAGAGAAACCGTTCTCATTAAAAAAAATAAATGAATTTCACAATCGTGTTCAGTGACCTCAAATTAGTTTAGGAAACGTTTTTTTTTATTTGAGATATCGCACGGGCTCCTCTAAAAAGAGTCAACTCCAAATTATTCAATATGAACAGTGGTCATATCTGCGCGCTGTAAAAATCTTAGATCAATTTCTCTAGTATTTTTAAAAAAAAAAAAAATGTATAACTCTTTGTAGTATAAGAGTTTTTTGTCTCTACTGACAATTTTTAAATTTTGAGTTAACCCCCTTTAGAGGAACAAGTGCGATATGACAAAAACTTAGGAATTCAATAATTGGCCTTATGACTTCATCTTAAATCTGATCTTTAATGTACAAAAAATTTGGATATTTTGAGTGTAATGAGTTACAGTTTTTCGATAAATTACATGAATTGGAAAATCCGGTAATTATAAGTGTTTAAGCTAATTAAATTGGGACAGTGAGAGAATTTATATTTGTGAAAAGAAATACGTTAAGAATTGGAATTTAAAAAGAGTTATTCTGCAAAGATTTAAAAAAATGCAATTTATTCTCCGTAAAACTGATCGAAGAACCAGGATTGAAGGTAGTATTTCAGAATTAAAGTGTAAATGTATATAATGTGGACTAGACAGCAAAACCAAACTCTACGAATTGAATGTAAAATATAATCAAAGTGAATCTGAAAATATTTCTGATAAACAAGAAATCATAGACTTATGGCATACTCAATTAGGCCATTTGATTTTTTCTGACATGAAACAGATAAATGGAACTGTTGATGGATGCTATGAACAATCTCGTTGATAAAAAGATTTTCTGCGATCCATGGGTTTTCGGAAAGCAAATCCGGAAACCTTTTTTAACAAATGCAAAGCAGACATCTTCAAGAATATTGCAACTATTCCATTGTGATACATGCGGTCCTACTTCTTGAAATGGTAAACGATATATGGTCACGTTTATAGATGATAACTCTCATTTTGAAAATTTTCATAATAATAATTGCTTTTTGAGGTGTGACAATGGTGGTGAGTGCACATCAACTGCTTTTAAAACTTTCTGTAAGAGCTCAGGAATTTCAATTCAATACACAAACGCTTATATTCCTGAGAAAAAAGGCAAATCTGAGATAATGAATCGTACGTTGATTGAAAACGTAATGGGGATTTGCGTGAAGAAATCCGGAAGGATTAAAATGGGATTCAAATTTGATATGTTAATTTAATTCTTTATCTAAAATAAACTTTGAACATTTTAGAAATAAATGTTGGATTTATTTAATTGGGCAGAGGTGTTGAAAGTACACACAGAAAACAAATTGGTTGGAAAACGGTTGCAGTAATAAAATATTGATCAAGAAATATTATTTATAATTGCACCTATTAAAAATGTATAGTTCTAACTGATTTTTAATTCTCTTGATTATTAAAACGTTATTATAACTGAAATATGATTCCTTCAATTCTTTTATTAGTTATGATAACTAATTTAATTTAGTTCTAACAATTAGTACAAATGGTTAAAATCACAACCGAATTTAATAGAGGGCAATACTGAATATTGGTCTTTGCAATTAATAATTTGATTTCGTTAACAAATTTTGTAACATAAATGTTTATTTATTTATTGAAGCTAATTATCGATTGCTAGTTTAGTTTCAATTCGGGTACAACAAATGAAAATATAATTATTTGGTATTCACAACAAAAAAAAAAGTTATATGTCCCAATTGTTTACTAAATTTTCTGTCAAAACATTAAATATAATAAAATAATTTTAAATTTATATTAAAATAAATAAGTTTGCGTTCAAAAACCCAAAAAAGTGCAAAAACTTAATAAATAGGGGTAAGTAATTTACGTATTTTTATAATTATGGTATGCACGTACATATGTATGTTTGTATGTATTATATTTCTCATAAATACATACATATATGTACCCAGCTAGCACTTTCAATCGAAAGAATCTACTGGGAATCTCATGAAGAGCATTTATCGTTGACGAGCGTAATTTTAATTGTAAAAGATTCCTCGCACGCCAGCCAGCCTCAACATTTGCAACGCGAAATGAATCTAAAATACCGGTAGAGCAAATCTGCCAAAGGGTTTTGAAAAGTTAGCGTAGGTTCCTGAAATATGGGCCCCTAAAGTTTTTGAATTTTTTGAAAATTTTACTAGTGGTCTTTTAACACCAAAAGTTCGTGCAATGTATTTAAAACGGATTTTCGAAATTCCTGGCCTTGAAATTTTTGAATTTCTTGAACTCCCGTTTTACATAAATTCCATGAACTTTTGGTCTTAAAAGACCACTAGTAAAATTTGATGCAGAAAATATTCGTGGAACTTTTTAACCCTTTAAAGTGCCGTTTTAATATACTTTTGTTGGGAAGTTAAAAAAAGGAAAAAATTACAGCTTAAAATTTGTGTTAGAGGGTTAGTATATCCTAAGAAAAGAATCGCCATACGATTTAACTTAAGACATCTGCAATTACTTTTAAGCTGAGAAATACATTTTTAAAAAATTCAAAAACTTTAGGGGCCCATATTTCGGGAACCCAAGCTAACTTTTCAAAACCCTTTGGCAGATTTGCTCTACCAATATTCTAGTTTCATTTCGAGAATTGAGGGTGTTTTTTTTGGTTGCACAGTGTATTGATCGTAGACGAATTCGTTTGAGATTTCTGCAAAGATTTTCTAATGAGGCTTTCAGAAAGCACATCAAGAATCTTATAAGACTCTTGTTGGAATTCACTTACAACTTGTGGAATGCTTACACATATAACTGAGCCACCTAAACAAGAGCATCAAGCTTTTTTTTTATACAATTTATACGAAACAAACCTTTAGATCAGGAATTCAACAACAATGATGTTGGAAAATCTTATTTGACAGATCCTTGCGTCGGCTTGTTTAAATAAAATTGTATTAACTAGTGAATTTTCATGTTTTAAAAACGCTCTTATTTAGGTAGCTTAGTAATTGTTATATGACTTATAAGGGGCGCCGCAAAAGGTTCATTCCAAGATTAAAAGGCAAGCGTGTCAGAAAATATATAAAAAACTAATAAATAAAAAATTTAGATGTTTCTATTATTGTTACTCATCAGATAATGATCAGAAGATTCTTTGAGGATTTAGACAATCGTCTAACAAACATCCGATGCTATCTGGGCAATATCTTAGACATACATACATATGTACGATACATATACATGTACAATGTACATTGTACATATTGTTTATATTTTCCTCCGCGTGTACATTGGTCAAACAAATATGTTATAAATACATTTTATGAAAATCGCTCAGTTTTTTTTAGTGATTTTCATATTAATTTACGGCTTCAATCACTGTTCGTATTGTAAAAACCACATGTTAATTATTCTGTTCTACTTCAGACACTATAACAAGACGACATTGATGAAAGAAATTGCATTGAATTGAAGCCAAAGATTGTTTTTGTTGGTTAATTAAGGGATAAGCTGTACTCCTTTGGAAATCCGTTCGATGATGTGAGAAGCTGCATGTAGGTGTTTGTATAAAATTAAATATGTTGTAAACTTCACATAAAAATATTTATAAATAAATATACTAACAAAAAATGGAGTTTAATTGAATTATTTTGATTTCCTATCTAATAAATCGAGAAAATGGTTTATGTAACCGGTTAAAAAAAAATATTGATAAAGACAATCAAATCTTTTGTTATGAACACCAAATGTGTGTTTATTCAGTTGCATCTATCATATATTCGGGTGTAAGCATATTTTTGATTTCTAATAATCATACTTACAACTAACAATATCTGTTGTTACAACTGATAGTGTACTAAAATTCAAATGTTGCTATCAAAAATACTATGCTTAGCAACGAAATTTTCGGTAATTGTAACCGAATTATGTGATAGTACATGCAACCGACGAAATTCGATTGGCGCCAAATTCGGTTGTGATCACGAATCTGTTTTCTCTGTGTAACAATTAAATTCGTACTCTGTCTACTTAATACTTTGTAAATAATTTATCTATTTATTATCTTTGATATTTTTTTATGTGTATTAAATAGTTGTTTTTCTTGTCATTAACTTTAAAATCGTTTGTTAATATTAACCAATAAATTTGTCTTTTTTCATATTTAACCAGTGCTGCCACTTTATGGGTAATTACCCGAATTTGGTATAATTTTTACTGTCGTGGGTAGAGCGTGTGTTAATTTTCTCAGGTGTAATTCAGGTGTTATTTGAAATTCTTAATTCAGATACCCAAATAAGATTAAGATCCGATTTCAGTGATGACATTTATTTCTATTTTAAGTATTGTTGCTAAAAAATGTACATACAGTCTTCTGAACCAAAATCTCGGTTTCTTTTTAATAGAAGACTTCAATCATTAAATATATATCTTCAAAAGTTTGGTAATGAATGTCGGAAGATGGAGGCTTCGATTTGGATAAAGATGCTTATCATAGTTATTTAGAACCTGAAGCTTATTGAAAAAAGCTATTCAAACTAAAAACTAGCATGGGGAAAGATTTGTTTCAAATATCCCAACATATAATTTATTTTATTAACTTTTTAACGCTTTAGTTTAAAGAATATTTAACGCCCTTTACAGTTGAAAAACTGAATTATGAAAGGGACAGTTGTATAAAACATTGAAGGCATTTTGTTTACCAAACAACGTATAAGAGGTGTCATATCGCACGGCCTTGAAGTCTAGTTGACAGTTTATTTTCTCTAATATTAATCCTCTTTCAATGAGTTGGTTGTCTTTTTGCGTATTTGTAAATGTCTTTTTATTAAATAAAACTTCAATTTTATATCAGGTGTAATTTCATTTAAATCGGGTAATTTTGCTTTATCTCAGGTGTTATTTTAAATTTTGCTGGTGGCAACACTGTATTTAACCCAAACAAATTTTATGTATTTTATCTCCAACCACATTTTAGTGACGTACATATTGTTAAACGAAATTATAATAAATTGTTTTATTTAAACAAGTGGTTCGATTTTGGTAAAAATTCAGATATCTATAAACATGTAGCACAGGTAGTTAAGATTAAATTTTAGGTTAAGTGGTCCTGCAAACCTCTGATGCATGTACAATTTAAGCGATTTTATTTCTATGCTATACAAAATTTTTGAGATCTTTTTATTTTTTATTGTTTAAGAAAAGTTGAAGTTTTAAAATTTTTATTTTTTCAGCAGTTTTTCTTTTTTTAAACCTTTACTCTATAGATTTTTAATCTAAATACAAAGTGAAATTTCTTTGCATCTTTATATCGTAATATCAACATCATGAGGCAGTTTTAATATTCCCTGAATATTCTATTTTTTTTTTACAAGACAGGTGAAATGTTTCTTAAATAAGAATTATATATTTTCATACGATATCTCTAATTTGAACACAACTATTTGTAGTCAAAATTTTTATTAATTTTTAAAAATTTAATTTTTATCAATAAAACTATTCTTCAAAATATTTAAATTAATACTTAAAAAAACTCAAAACTTTTAATAAAAATGCTAAATAAAATGCCAAAAATGCACCTTTAATTTTAAATCTTATTTTGAAAAAATATCTAAATAACAAGTACATACAACTTAATAATTGTATCAGTTGCAAAATCTGAGAAGAACAAAAAAAAAAAAATTAAATAAAAGAAATCTAAAAACAACGAATTACAAATTTTAAAGCTGCAGCAAAAGGAATAATAGTCCACTCTAACAACGCCTTCAAATGACCCCTTGAACTGAACTACTTTTATCAAAACGAAACAATAAATTGTATTACAAAATGAAAAACTTTTAAAATATAATAAAACAAAAAGAAAAAAAACCATTACTTGAATTATTTTTTTAGTACATAATAAATAAAAGTTTTTATATCTTTTTTTTGGCTAAATAGCCGCCCACTTTAAAGATCATGTGAATTTTTAAAGAAATAGATTTAATTTTTTTTTATATTTTAATGGTTGCCAAATAAATGCTCAACCAAAAAAAATAAAAAATTTATTTGTGTTGGTATTTTTAAGACAAAACTCTTGATACAATTTTTGTTTAAAATTAGTTTTAAAAAACTTTTAAATCGAATTAAAAAGTTAATCTATAAGTATTGTAAATGAATTTAGCAAAAAAAAAAAAACAAATTAAAATCATTGGATTTGCTTTCAATTGGTAAAGCCCTTATGACACTACATTTCTTATTCATTAAATTGATATAGAATTGATAGAAAGAAACAGTAAATCTTGGATGGAGCAAACTATAAAAAATGTGAACAAAAATGTTTTTCAGTTTTTCTTTTGTGTCCGATTATAGACGAACGAACATTTGGAAGGAAAACATCTGGAATTCTCTTTAGTTTTTTCATTCGTGGTCACACAGACAAACATGTTGCCGGAAACATTCTGTTAATATTGTTGTTTTTTTCTAAAAAAGCAAAGTAAATGTCAACAATGAAAGCAAAGCTTGTCGCCGAGTACCGAACACAAAAACCATTCTCTCTTCCCCACCCGTAATCTGTTTTCGAACAAAATGCTTCCCTTCCAAATGTTTCCCTGTCTTAATGGGCACTTTTATGATTTTGTTTGTTTTATTAAATGTTGCCAACTTTTGGTTTATGAGAAACATAAAAATCGCTGAATTTGCCCATAAACCGCTGATTCAGCAGCACTTCAAATATTTCAAGTTTGAAATGTCAATTTTAAGTTGAACAATTTTACATTTTTTTTTTGACATTACTTCATTTTTTATCGATAACTTTTTTAAAATGTTTGCCAGTTTGCTATTTATCTAAATACAGCTGAGATTTATTTAATTTTAATACTTAATAGTTTCTTAAAAAAAGAAAGCGAAAAAACATCATTGAAAGTAATGAAATTCTAATATTATTGATTTAGAAATTTTGTGCAAGAAGATTTTAGTTTGGGAGCTATGAAGCTCATACGCAATATGAAATCTTAAGGGTTCTTAATTTAATATTTTATTTAGATAATTACTTTAATATACAATTCTCTACAGTTTTTATGTATAATTGCCCTCTGATATCGGAACAAAATGGCAAATACTCATGTGCCGAAATATCCTTAACGATTACTTATGACAATAAAAATGACACCTATTTTGGTAATAAATCACAAAGTGGCCGTTAACTTATTCAGTACATTACAGATAAGATTTCGCTCGTCTTTGATTTAATTCACTTCATCAAGTTGTTGTTTGCTTCGGTTTATATGCCATGGACATTTTATTTTTGTACGTTATGGGCAGCGGTGCCATTATAGTATAATTAAAATAATTTTTGAAAAATAAATACAGTGTAACCTCGGTGAACGCAACCAATAGAAATTTTGGGCTGTTGCGATAACTGAGTTGTTGCGCAAACCAAGTCACAAATTTCTACTCATATTTTTCTATTTAAAAGCTCATTTTAACCAAATCAAGAATTTTATAAAAAAAATAAGGTTAGCTGTTAATAATCGTATGTATTTGATTGAAATAAAGGAATACAAACCGAAAAACAAAATATACATCTAATAAAAAATCAATAAAATACACATCCAAATGTATGTTAATTTGTACTGATGGTTGTTATCGAGTACAATTATACAATTATATCCTCAAAATAACAGCTATTCTCCTCTCCTCAACGTTGGAGACAAACGTTGATGCTTTTTATTGCATTAAGACATCTTATTTTTGAAGGTATTGGACCTAACACAACATTTTCATCATCGTCTTCAGTTTCGCTTTGTTCTTATGTAATTTCTTCTTCAATTTGAATGTTTTGACCGCTTCGGAAATCCAAGAGTGTATTTCTTCATTTGCAATTTTGGGAGTTAGTTTTGCAGATCATAATTTTTGTTTCTTTGATGAAAGAACCAATCGTAAACAAAGAAGTTTATAAACTTATTCTTAAAATAACGGTAAATCAAAAAAACTATTGCACTTAAGCAAAGACTTTACATACACACGTTTTAGTTTTTAATTTATTTATCAAAAATCAAACCAAAAAAAATAAAAAAAACCTTACTTGTTTTGCTTTTGCAAAGTTGCGTTAATTGAGGCTTTGTTTTTTGAAAAGTTGGGTTGACAGAGTCACCATGTTACGAAATTGGGTGTTGCGTTAACCGAGGGGTTGCGCATATCGAGAGTTGAGTTGCGTTTCACATTTTTATCTTCAGGAAAAATTAATTAAAAATACACAAATAGGTTTTATAATTAAAAAAAGATCTTAAGGAGCAGTTTTTTTGTCAAAAAAAAAAAAAAAAAAGATTTTGTTTGGAAATTGTCAGTATTTGTAAAATAAAATATTGCAACACTGGTTCTGGGTCGTTTTTTTTCTATTACTTTCATTCTTCTGATTATTGTTTTTTTAGTATATTTTGTAATATTTTTTTTGTTTCACTAAATTATTGGCGTTCGCAGCTGTAAAGCGTAATATTACAAGTTGCGTAGTATTTGTATCATTCAAGATTTTTTATGTACTAAAAGACTTTCGTGTAAAAGTTTTATCTTTTTATGTTTGCATTGTACTTGTATATTTCGAGCTCTTTATGAACTATACACATTTTTTAATTTTGTCACAATACCCTACTCAAATATACTGGCGATTGGCGCACAATGAAATTGTTTTGCAGTTTTAATTTAGTCTCATCTCTGAAATCTGAGTTCATTATACGATTAAAGTATCATACCTTCCACAAACATCCTACAAATCATTAACGATTTCAAGTCGCCAATAACACTAAAGAAATTCTGCATTATCGTAGTGATCGTTGTCGTATACTGTTCCGTTTCTTGTGACATACAGCCTGTGTTCTTTAATCTACTACAAAGAACGACACAGTCGTTTACGACTACGACAACCACCAAAAGTAGCTTCACTTTTTGCGAAAATTAAGATAACACTAAAAATAGAAAGTGTGTTTCATTTATAACAGCTTAGTGAATTAAAAAATATTATATCTTTTTTTAAGTTTTTTATTTATAGTAAGGATACGACTGGAAAACAAACTGGACGTAGTTTCGATAAATATATCCCGACCTTAGGACAAGAAAGTTCTATTTGCACAAACAGTACTTTTGAGAAAACTAAGGTTGAAAATTTTTAATTCGTTTAAATTAAACTTAAAAACAATTTTTGATTAATTTTAATTTAGTCCTGAAGGAATAGCTAATCCCACAAACAATAAATTTCAGGGTTTTTATCAATATTAAAAATTGGGAATTAAGCACGAATAACAAAATCTTTTAAATTAAATTTTGTATTCCCACGAAAATTATTTTGATAATAAAATGGCAAGTGCACCGCCTAAAAAATCTGACTGGCAGCCCGCTTTATATTTTGTTTGCGAAAACAATAAAGCGATTTTTTTTTGTTTTTATTTTGTTTTTTCTTAACCTACTTACAACTACAATTAATGTTGGAAGAATTCCAATCAATTGTAGTGGGGAATGTAAGGAGAGAGGAACTCACTGTTTATTGTTGATGATTTTGTTTAAACTTCGATATTGTTACAACTAGAACTGTTGCTGTAATTCTTAAACGCTTAACAGTTTTATATTTTTAAATATCTTTAGTTTTTCTAAAATCTTTATTGATGAAGTTTCCTGATGATCTGGCTTCAGCAACCAGTGAAATGCGCATAGGAATAGCTTATCCCATCAGCAATAAATATCAGTGTTTTTATCAAAAAATACAAATTGGGAATTAAATAAAATTTAAATTTTGTATTTCCACGAAAATTATTTTGATAATAGTCCTGAAATAATATTATGTATCCTTTCTAAAATACCCATGCAACTTTAATATGTTTTGCACAAATTGAGTCTCAAAAAACCGACAAAACTCTTTTGCTCAACGATGAAGCAAATGAATTTGGGGCAACATGGTTCTAACTACCAAATAGAACTTTGTTCTACGGTAATAAATAATTTTTGTAGATAGAACCTTTTGTTATTGAGAAATTTCAAATTCCGAAAGTTAAAAACCTAATAAGCATAAGGATAATGAAATAGGAGTGCAATTTTTTTTTAATATACATACATATTTTATGTTTTTTTTGTATTATACAAAATGTTTTTATTTTAAATAAATAGTTTTTCTCTTTAATTAGAAGAGTTTTTAGCATGGCAATGACGGGATTTAAGGGTCTAACCAGAATAACAAGCTTAAGCTACTGTCAAAAATTAACGAAAAATCTCTCAAATGCTTAAAAAAAAACAAAATAAAAAACATTGACTCCGTACGGAGGTCCGATAAGTTTCGCACTTTGCTTTAGCAAATGAAAAATTCTCAAAACTTAATTCCTTAAAGATTAAAATGTATTCGCACACTTGCTTAAGCAACGATATGGACATATTTGCCAGGCCTTTATTCCTGGAAATGATGTAATATGTGTTTTTAGTTCAGGCACCTTGTCTTCAGAAATTTATTTAAGGGATTTCACCCCCTAATTACATATTTTAGCCATGCCAGTAAAATTATTTTTATTTTCGTGTGTGTTGTAAACTAATTTTGGGAAAATCCCAAAAGTTCCAAGCCAAAATTGCTTACAAACTCTAATCATATTTCCAGATAATTCTGCAAATTAGCTAAAACGTTTCTCGATTTGTTCCTTTTCGAACACTTTAAAATCTCTTGGTTTATTTCAAATCATAGTTTGACTTTTCTTCTTGATCTAACAAGTAAAAATCCCTAAAAAATTCGTTTTGTGTAACAATTTTTTGATAGTCATATTTACAGCTCGTAAAGCAATTTTGATAATTCAAAATTTATTTTCGTGCTGTCTTTTCCTAGAGAGCTTGTTAAAATTTCCCCTGCCTGCTGTTTTCTTTGTCACACGTTTCGGTTCCAAAATTTTTGGATTATGGCACAGAGCACACTGAAGGCTCAGTTAGCCGGGAGTAGCAGTAACAGTAACCTTACCATAAAACGTAAGACCAATCTAATTAAAACGTAACATCTTACTGCTAACTATAATCGTTCTAATTGTTTTATATACAACAAAATGAATCAGCTGATTTGCAACGTTACTGTTACTCCCGGCTAACTGAGCCTTGAAGCTGCCCTTTTTGCATTTTTGTTTTTATCACGAAATTTGTGTTGATTGTAGCGGCCTGTTTTTACACATTGCCACTTCACAACCAAAAAAATTTTCTGTCTCTTTCTTTGCTTTTGCTTTTTTCATAGTTTAATGCAACGTTTGGTTCATCCATCCTCTACCGCATAGTTTTCATTGGTTTCCAAATTACTTATAAAATTTTCAATAACGAATCTTACCACCACCCCAATGAAAAATTTTCTTATTTCGCGAAGCACTAATGCTACCTACATTAATAAGACAAAGGGAGTTAAGTGAACGAATACATTCTCTTACTACGAAGCAGGTTTGCAAGGGAGAATAATAACTGTAATAACATAACTGAAAAAAAAGTTTTTTGGAAAAACTAAGTCACTCTATTTAAAAAAAAAAAAAAAAAAAAAGTTAACTGACATATTGGTTTTAAAGAGCAGAAACGTAAGGATTGGATATCTGATGAAACATGGGAAATAGTCAAAGAAAGAAAAAAACTAAAAGCCGAACCTAATAACGCAAAAACGCGCTGCGCCAAAGTAACCCTACGAATGCAGCATACTGCCCTAGATCGTGAGGTAAAGCGCAGTGCTCGTAGGGACAAACGCGCTTGGACAGATAGTATTGCTACAGAAGCTCAAGCTGCTGCTGAAACCAACCGTAGCAGCGATTTATATAGACTTGTCAAAAAACTGACACACACATCTACTTCAGTCTCAAAAAAGTCTCTTAAGGACAACTCAGGTATACTTATTACTTCTAAGGATGAACAGCTTGAACTCTGGGCTAAACATTACTCTGATATGCTTTCATCACGGCCACAAAATGATCTAACAATATGTAATTGCCCATCCCACAATACACAATTAGATATCAGTACCACTACTCCCCTAATCTCCGAGATCGCAATGCCATTAAATCGTTAAAAAGCAACAAAAGCCCTGGAAGTGACAACATCTCCCCAGAGCTCCTTAAGGCAAATCCTTTACCTAGTGCTGAACTTGTTTTACCAATTATTGAAGAAATCTGGCAATCAGAAATAATACCGGAAGAGCTTAAGGAAGGTATTATAATAAAAATACCAAAAAAGGGGATTTAACGAATAGGAACAACTGGCGAGGAATCACATTACTCTGCATGGTCAACAAAGTGTTAGCTCACATTATAACTAGGAGAATTTCAGTTAATTTAATGCCAACACTAAGAAAACAACAAGCTGGTTTTCGTCCGAATATGTCATGTATTGACCACATAAATGCACTAAGGATAATCGTGAAATAATCTGTTGAATTTAGGTCTCCCCTGTATCTAGTGTTTATTGACTTTGAGAAGGCATTCGACACTCTTGCTCATAACGGTATATGGAAGGCACTTGAATGTAAAGGAGTACCAGGGAAATTGATTCAGCTAATAAAGAGTCTATACGCGGGGTCAAGCTGCCGCATTTTACATGATGGTACACTCTCCCGAAAAAGGGTGCGTTATGTCACCATTACTCTTCAATATCATGCTAGATATTGTCATGAGTCAATGGTGGAAAATCGCGGAATTTTATGGGGACTCCAAGAACGATTGGAGGACCTCGAGTATGCAGATGACATATGCCTTCCATCCCACAGTTACACCGACATGTCTATTAAGTTACAAAAGTTATCAGAAATATCAGCGAAAGCCGGACTAAAAATTAACATCAATAAAACAAAGGTTATGAGAATTCGTTCTGAAAACACAAATCCCTTTCTGATAAATAATGAAGTTCTGGAGGAGGTAGATTCATTCTGCTATCTTGGCGCCTACTTAACCAATGTCGGCGGCTCCAGTGCAGACATCTCTAGCCGAATAAAAAAAGCTACCCAATCATTTGGACAGCTCAGCAGAGTATGGAAATCGTCTGCGATTTCCCGCCGTGTTAAAATAAACATTTTCAATTCCAACGTGAAATCTACACTGCTGTATGGCTGTGAGTCCTGGAATGCAAGTGTTAAGGACATCCAATCACTTCAAGTGTTCGTAAATAGGTGTCTTCGCAGAATTCTTAGAATTTTTTGGCCACAGACCATTTCAAATCAAATCCTGTGGAACGAAACACACCAAACACCAATATCTACAGAGATTCGAAAAAGAAAGTGGAATTGGATTGGACACACCATCCGTAAAGAACCATCAAACATCGCTAGAAATGCTATTGAATGGAACCCGCAGGGAAGCCGCAGACAGGGTCGACCAGCTCACACATGGCGGAGGCAAATCCATAACGAAGCCAGAAAAATAGTATAAATTCATATTAATTAATTAGTGAAATTTGTTTAAAACTTTAAGTGCCACTTTTGGGTTAGAGATTAGCGATTAAATTAATTTAATCTCCGTATTTACTTTTTGAGTTGTATTTTTTTAAACTTTTTTTGCTAGTTTAGCGGCCATTGGTGGTGGTTTAAACCTTAACTTAAACTGTCAATTGTTTTTTATTATTTTTCTGGAGTTGAAAAAGTTATTGTTTGCTTAACTTATAAAAATGATTTATATTGTAGCCTTGACATAATTTAGTCGCACATTTAGTTATTGTAAAAGTGTGCGAATACAACCTAAAAAGAATTAAAGAAAATAATTAACCGATTCTTGTCTTAAATTTTTGTTACTAATAAAAAAACATTTCAGATGTAACTTATGCAAATTACTTGGGAAAAGAAAAAACAAAATACAGGTATAACTACGTTAAACATTTGTTCTGTATTATAGAAAATCGTATTGAATTTCAGATCTTTGTTCTTTGCAAAATTATTTTGTTTTTACTGTAAAGCTATGTTCACATTATGTGCATTTGTCATGTGGACTGTCACTTTTTCACATGTTAAATTTGTACATATCGTCTGAACCCCTTCAAACAATATCATGTGTTGATTCTCTGTGTACAGTTCACATGACATTTTTGACTTAGAACGAGTTCTATTTTGAAGTGACAAAGCATCTGACATCAGCTGTTTTTTATTAACAAAATTGTTTGTGGTGGCAAAAATAATTCAAATGTTAATACATATATATTATAATAGTAAATAAATAATAAAACAGATAAAAAAATACAAAAATTAATGTTATTTTTTACTTTTGATAGGTTATGTCAAATACTTTACATATCAACATATGAACATGTTAATTACAAACCTTTGTAAAATTAAAATTTTTACATACACATAAAATCACATGTGGATAGAAAAGTGACATTCCACATGACAAATATACATAATGTGAACATAGCTTAAATCCTCAAATTGTTTTGTATTTGTAGGAGGTCCATAACAAAACGCAATTTTCTCGAAGATTTTCAATATCTTTATCAGGCATTTCAACATGACATAATTTAGTTCCAAATATTGACCACACATGTGAATGGTTAAAATTTCATACTAAAATAAAAATAATATTATTTTGTATTGAATTTAAAGAAAGTTCAAACAAATTCATGGCTTCTCAAAAATAGCCAACAAAATCGCCATTTCGCCAATTCGAAAATTAGGTCGCCAATCAAGTTTAAAAATTGCCACCCTGGTCACAGCAAGTATTAAAAATGCAAGATCCATTTTTTTTGTATTAAAGTTAATGCTTAAGGTAGAATATACATAACACGCATTAATTCGTCGACGTGTGTTGTGTGTTTAAAAACTTTAGCGCATAAAAAATTGCAAGTTACACAACACGCGTTACAAAAGCCATACCTGCCAGCTGTTTTATATTTGTTTACTTATTGGTACATTGAAAACGGATTCGAAAATACATCAAGATTTATATTATATTATTGAATTTGTTTTATTTATATATGTATATATTGTACGTTTTTTAACCTCTTTAATAAGTTTTACTTTCATGATTCACAAATTTTTTAAATAATTCTTTTTTAATGTCAGCTGATTACTTGTCAAAAATACACAAAGAATATTTTGCATGTAACATGTTCTATGAAACAACACTAGTTTATCTTTTTGTGACAGAAGTCTACAGTGCGCGAGAGCACTAACGCATGCTATGAACTTCTATCTTTAATGTAGATCTCCATGTTTGTGAAAAGAGTTTCTTCACACAAAAAATAAAAAAATAGAGTAGTTCATATTTGTTTATTAACATTTTTTTGCTTTTTATACGCTCCACCACAATTAGTTGTGAAGAGCGTATACTAACCCTACAAGAAATGAATGAGCGAGTAGTAACATTTTTCATTTGGTGTTTGTCATTCCGTGTGAAACTTTTGTTATAAATATATTAAATGTATTTAAAATAAAGTAGAATCATCTTACGGATGTCTTGTAACATAAAAAGTTAAAACGTAAACATAAAAGTATGATGGAACAAAATGTCGCATGCAACATATAGCGTGCGACAGTGATTAAAATTAAATTAAAAATAAGCTACACAATATTTTTGAATCAAATAAAAAGCAATATTAAGATAAGTCGCATTAAAATATTTTATCAGGTTTCGCAATGCCTTGGTTTTTTTTAAATTTTCTTGAAAACGAACAATTTGTCAAAACCAACCTTTAGCACAAATTATAGAGCTAATCAAGAGCTATAAGTTATAAGTTTGTCAAAATAAAATTAATGTTTTGGTATATGTTTTTTTTTCACTTTTAAGGCGTACCAATGTCGCATTCGACATTAGAGAAATGCCCATATGTATATCATGTAGATATTTATAACTCCTGATAAAATTGAACCGAGTATAGTACTCAAACTTGTTTTAATTAAATTTCATTTTTTGTTTGTTTTAAATCTTTGTTAATAATATAAATAGTAACAATCATAAAAAAAAAATTTGTTTTAAAACAAAACGACAAAATAAAGGTTAAACATTTTTTTTTAATGTGAAAAGTCAATCTTGACTGACTGTACATTAGGCTGGTTCCTATATGACACTTTTTTGTTTTTTATTATTTTAATGTGGGCCAACCGGAATATATATTAAGTACAGTGAAAAAATAACACATGATTTTTTAAAAATGTTTGTATTAAGATTTAGGGGTCGCTACCGGCCCTTAAAGTTTGGCGTTTTTGAAAAAAACTTGCCCCTTTATATCTTCTTCCATTATTGAATAAAGATTTTTTAAAAAAGAGGGAAACTTTTTTTTCGGAATCATTTACTGAGACGGCTAAGCGACTTTTGTCTGATCGTCCTTCCGATTGTAATATTAATTAAAATTGCAAGGTAGAATTAAAAAATAACTAAGATATTGTGTTTAAATTTACTAAAAATACTTTTAATTTATCATGAATTCGGGTGAAATTCGTTAGAATCGGCCCGTGTTGAGACCTAGCCTCTCACAATTTTCCCAAGTGCCCGCCCCTGAAACTCTAAAATATAGATTACTTATTTATATATTTTTTGAAATATTTCAAACTGTTAGAGAATTATATGTTTTCTGTGCAAAAGTTTCTTTCACATCAAGAACACACGCGTTCTTTTAAGACTTCGGAACCGAAACTACAGTTTTTGATCTTTTTCTAAATACAAATATAAACGTAACACAAATTATGTGTGAATTATGTGTTCAATTTTGATATAAAACAATTACCATTTAAAAAAATTCAAATTTCCTATTCAAAGTTTCTATTTGACCAACCAAGCGAACCAAGCGAATTCAAGCTAACTGAAAGCGAAACATTCTCAATTCGAGATGTTTGTATATTTTCAGTAAGAATTTATGTAAAGTACTGGTTTGTAACCCCAACAGCAATTTGTGAGCCAAGAAATGATCTACAGCTTTTAAAGGACCTAAAATATTATGCAGAAGTAAATGAGTTGATTGGAACTGCAGCCATTAAAAAAATCCTTGGTCATCTTTGGTACTTATCGGAAGAGCTTATTGCATTCGCCTTATTTGACGACCAAGTTTCTGTTGATACAAAAAAAAAGATGGAGGCAGCTTTAGATGTCGAAGGACCGGAAAATCCCTTAAAACAGATTACGTTAGATGCCACTCTTATAATTAGCAAACAACTAGAAGATTTTGTTTCTAAAAACACTCTTAGATTTTATAGCATTACCGGTATTTCATCCAATTTCATAAAGAAAAGTGTTGAAGAATGGGAAGAAGATGAGGGTTACGTAAATGATTAGAGACATAGTTCGTTCTATGAGAGTTGTTAACGATATAGCAGAAAGAGGAGTAGCACTGATAGAGGAATATAATAAGCTACATACCAACAATGAACAGCAGAAGCAGTATTTATTGTCGCTGGTGAAAGATTATAGACAAAAATACCCAAACTGTAATAAATCAACTTTGCTCCAATAATTATTTTTAAGAAACTATGCAAAACTTGAAAATTCTTCAAAGGTATAACAATATTTTATGTAAATCACCATTAATTTCATTTATTGACTGATTTTGTTAAGTTTCTATTTTACGTTTAAACATTAAAACTTTTTTTTTGATTTAATACATATGTATATATTTTCAATAAACACATGTAACCTACCCTGCAAACAAATGGAAGATATCCCCTAAGGCAATATCCCCAAATTGCATCTTAAAGGAAATAATCAAAGCAATTTTTTATTTTCTAGAGAAAAGAAATTTATAAAATATTTGTACGTCATAAATAAAAAAAAAGAAATATTAAATCTATAATATTCTGCAGAAGGTAAATATATAAAATACATAAATCTGTAATATATTAATCTGTTTCCTTTTCAACTTAATCCAAATATTACTTAACCCTCATAATGGATGCAATTTTAAAGGAATTTGTTGGAAATTACAAAATTATTTTATTTTACTTTATTTTATTTGTAAGTATAATTTACTTATATGTATGTTTGTGATAAAAAAGGTATGTTAAATAAAATGAATGTTTTTCAAAATGCAAAATCTTCTTTTTATCATCATAATGATATTTTGGCGATATCTTGCCGCAATAATATTTTTCATCCAGGCAATACGTTTGGCAATACATAGGGTGTATTTCTGTGTTTGCTGGGTATTTGAAGATTTTTATGTAAATATATATGTATGTATATAGAAACTGGGAATTATTTCCTTCTGAAGGTTACTTTATATTATATTCAACATTTTTTATTTTTCGAATTTATTCTATGAGCTAAATTTCAGTTATGTATTTTATAAAGCTTTTTGTAATAGTCATATTCCTTCAATTTTTTTAGCTCATAAAATAAATTCGAAAAATAAAAAATGTTGAATATATATATGTATATGTTATCCCTATTAATTTTGAAATAAATCTTTTTAAATATAGTAAAAATACGCTCGAATTCGTCTTATTTCTGGGCCATAGTACCACTATTTAAACACACACAATTCGGGGGCCGGTAGCGACGCCTAAACCTTAACAGAAAAATTCAAAAAAAATCATGCATAATTTTTTCACAGTGCTTAATATATATTCCGGTTGGCCATTAGCAAAATCCAATGTTTTTATTTATGAACCACCCTACTGTACATACTTTATGCAGTTTTAGTTGAATATTAAAATAGTTTCTTAAATATATGACATTTTACATTTGTTACTTTAAGATTACCGTTTCACTAAAAAAAAATGGGACTACACAAATTGATAGAACAAAATATTGCGTTTTCCTAATTAGTGAACTCCACCGAATGCTAATCCTGCATAAAAAACCTTGCATTCATATTACCAATAATTTTAACTTTTAGAACTAATTTGAGAGTGTTTTTTTTGAATATACTTGTACTTTTTAAATTTCCAAATTTGGGTCTTGATCTATAAATAGACATCGTTAGTATTTGTGCAAGTGTTGGATTTAATGAAAAAAGTACAGGAACTCGCTCACTTTCTCACTTTTTTTTTAACAAAGTAGAAAAAACTTATTTGATAACGATAACTTCATCAAATCACACTAATACCCAAAATGACTGTCACGCTGTCTAACACTCTTATTTTATTGCAACTCCCATGTGCCAGCGCCAAGGCCAATTCCCAAGAGTTTCTATACATCCATTGTTTGCAAACAAAAAAAGAAATCTTTAAATGAAATTATAAGCCCAGCAGTTTGAAACTGCCACCGTCAACTTAAATAGTGAAAGTGTAATATGTTCAAATGCATCCTATAAATTTAAAATAAACTTACAAGGTTAAATCATTTTTAAGATCGATGAACTTTATTTTCATAAGTTCTAGTTTAAATATGAACATAAGTCAGCCAGTCAGTCAGTCACTTATACATTTTATGATAAAAACTAAAGTGCAATAAATTCTTTTTGCTAAGATTTTTGATTATTTTATGGACAAGTTAAACATGTATTTAAAAAAATAACTTAATCTCTGATAATTTTATCCAACACCCAAGAGGTGTGTTTTTTTGATGACTAATTCTCGAATATTTTCTGAACTTCTATAAGTCCATATAAGACAAAAATAACCAAAAATAATGAACACTTAATCATAGACATAATCAGAGTGGTGGTAAATTGGGGGTACCAAAATTTTAATAAAGTATAAAGCATAGCATTTGGCTTAAAGTTTGATGTTTGACTATTGACTGCCAGCCGTCGTCAGATATGACGATTTCTCGCCAAACGTGCCGATTTTGAATTGTATTTGGCGGCGGGATTTTCCATTTGGCGACTGGCGACTGGCGACTTTTATGGCGATTTTTGATATAACTGGTTTTTTTACCATTTATTTTCACCCTTATTGTGTTTGGCGTATTTAAATAAGGGTGATTATTTCAGCGAATTTTTAACAGCTTGTCATTTTTTGTTATCACTACTAATCTATAAAAAAAATTGCAACTTTTTGTCACATGATTTTTGTTTTGCTATCATTTTAAGTGAATTTTATATTCAGTTACTATATAATTCTAATAGGTCAAACATCGGTGAGGCTGAAGTGAACGATCTTATAGACTTGTGTTCTTAATTTTTGTTTTTTAACCGAATATGTGCACGCAGAGAAAAAATATGGTTGGGCATGGTTAGGGAAACAACACTATGTTTAATATAACAATATATTGTTGTCGTACTCAAATAATTGTTACTTTTCTTTAATATCAACAATATTATAGTTACTGTAAACATATCAACGTTTACCGCAATTATAAATTTGAGTATTGTTGAACGAAAAATAATTATTTTTCTAACAACTAAATTATGATAACTTTCAAAACATATTATATTACTCACAACCATATAATGATATTTAATAGCCATAACATGATAACTTTCTATACATTTATCATATTATGTTTAAGATGCAATCAAACCATTTTTACTCTAAAAATATTATGTTAGCGCCATTTGTAAAATAATTTTGTATCAGTTGTGTCGTTAATTTTATATGTGAGCGGTTAAACAATTTAAAGATAAATTCCCATAAAAAAATAAGCTTAAAGAATTTAAAAAATTTAAAATATTAGCGGAGTTCATTCAGTTTAGTGATTTAATAGTGCAAATGGAAATTATCGTAGTTTTTTTGTAAAATCCAACAACAAAACACATAGAGATTTCGTTATATTTTATAAAAGTGTTTTGATATTTCTGTTGTTTTCTTGGGCAACTGCGTATGTCTTAAAACAAAATTATCAGGAGAGCCGAAAAACCATTCTAGATTAAACTATGGGATAGGTATTGTGCACCACGTTAACAAATCGGAATTAATACATCTTTTTTCAAAAGTTTTTAAAAACATGTAAAGAGCAATTAAAATTAGGCATCAATATCTCAAAATCGTAAAGAAAAATAAGAAAAAATGGACAAACGCGGTTGCCCATGAAAACCACAGATTTTGGATTATCTCTTTTGCAAGCCTTATATTGAACTCCGCTATAAAAAGCCACAAAATAAAAATCGATGCAAGAAAATATTAATTTATTTTATATTCTTATGACAGTTATGAAAGGTGCTGCATCATAATATGATTGCTTCTAAATTTATTATGATTAACATGACAATAATATGAATAATTTCTTAGCTTGTTATCATTAACATGATAATAACATGATTGCTTCTTAACTTATTATGATTAACATGACAATAATTTAATTACTTCTTGACTTAGTATGATTAACAAAATAATAATATGATTAAGGGAAAAATATTATGATGTAATATTACAAGTATATTTAGTCATAATAGGTTTCAATAATTATCATAATATGGTGACTACAATCATTAATCTTATCATAATATGTTGCTCTTAGAATATGTTTACCACAACCATGTTTTTTCTCTGCGTGTGAACTTGATTTTATGTTATTAAAAAAAACAGAAACAAAACTAAATTTACTTTCGGCGACTTTTTTGTTTTTTTCTCAGGTTTTGGCGATTTTTGGCTGCAAAATTATACTTGCTTTTTTTGCATGCAAAATTTAATTAAAAAAAAAATAATTAATTTGATAAAAAAAATTGTTTCAAAAACTGAACAAAATTGACGTTTGGCGCTTTTGGGAATTTCTGACACCAGGTTTGGCGATGGAGCTCAAAAAAATCTGACAACCCTGGTCAATAGCGGTGGGTGTTAAACGGCTTTATAAAAAGATATTGTGGTTACTTTCGAAACATGTCAAATTAACCTGTCCGTGAACGTGGGTTCAATTCCCCGGTCAGTCATAATTGTTACCGCGTCTCTACCCCCTTTGACGCCTATTTTCTGTTTCATGCAATATTTCTATGCGACATTTCGTATAGCCTGAATTCGAGATGAAATTAACTTTATAATACTTGAATCAAGCGCATTTTGAGATTGATTCAATCTTAGTTTAACTTAAATCAATCTAATTTTCGGATTATTTCAAGTACGAAATCGGGATTGAATATGGATAATTTAAGTATTTTGCGATTGAAAATCCGTACTTGAATCAATCTTTCTGTACTTGATTCAAGAAAATCCGTACTCACCGTACTTTTAATTCCGCTTTGGATGGATTTGAGTACAGATGGATTGATTTTTCTTTTGAGTGTATATTTGACAAGTTTAGGGTACTTTAGGTAAAGGAACACAACAAAATTCCACGAAAACCCTTTCGGCTGGCAAATCATCGCAGAGTCCATGAAAACTTCAACATTATAGAGTTGTGGACATCCCCAAGGCATGCCTGAAAGGAACTTCGCGAAACGATGGTTTACACGGCATTAATAGACACACTACTAATTTCTCGGTTTGAAGTTCAAATCAAAGTCGTACATAGACGCCACCCATTATATGTTGCAGGCGTCTGCTTGTTTCACATAACAATAGTCACCTTGACATCCCCTACATTTTCAACTCTCGTTTAATTCTATCTTTGAATTTGTGGACACATTTTGTCGACTAAAAACAGAAAAACTTTGTAATAAATTGTTGAGTTAGTTAGCTATTCTATTACTTATACGGCCTGGGGTTTCGGAACTTGTCACCAGGAATTTTAACCTCAAACTAACGATTTGGAAAGAATTCTTTAAAGTTCTCGTGAAAATTCAAAATCACTTTCCCAACAAAAAAATAAATAAATTTACCTTCCACGTTTCTGATTAATAAAAATCTTGTAAAAAATACAGTTAAAAAAGTTTATATGAAAAAGAGCTGTTAATCATACGCCCAAGTTGGTTAAAAATTCAAACAAATACTTAAAAATCAATGCAACTTCAACGACTCTTAAAACCCAAATAACAAAAGTACAAGTCTTTTTTTATTTTGATTATTTATCAAATTTAATTCATTTTTGTGATAGATTTTTCAGTTTTTTTTCTTGTTAGTTTGTTTTTCCTAATGAATTAATAGTTTATTTGTTTACAACAAACATTAGTTTCAAGTTTTTTTTTTATTTATTATGAATTCATATTTGTTTGTCTGTCAAACTGTCTTGCGGTCGGTCTTTGTGTTCAAACTCTGTATTTAAGTAAGGTGTATCAATATGACCACGATTTGCATTCATAAAGTGTCAAAAATGTTTTAAACATTTTATGATTTTTTTTGTCTTGCAAAAAGTATAAAGAACTTGCCACAAATCTGCACACACAAAAAAATGAACACAACATAAAATTTAGTACATGACAAGCAACTGAACAAGGTTAAAATATCGATCAATGGCTCCAGCGACAAGAAGTTGAACAAAAAAAGAAAGACGAAGTAATAAAAACAGTTACATGCCACTAACTGTATTTATTTCTGCTTCATAAAGAACATGAAGTCAAGAGCCGATTAGTGTGAATTTTTTAATAACAAGTTGCAAACAAGTTTGGTTATACATAGAAGTTAATGGTTGGTAGAATTTGGAAGACCCTAAATGCTTTTAATATCAATTCTTTGATAGGTTTTTGTATTTTGGCTTATAATCTTCTAAGGAGCTAAATACTCATACTTTTCGGCAGTTGTTGGAGTTATAACGGGGTTTCTAAGAAGATTAAACTCTTATTGACTATCTGTGTCGGCCATCTTGCTTCTACGGCAAGTTCTATCATAAAGCCGCCTGTTCAAAAGCTTAACTTTTGTTATCAAAAACATTCTCGTTCAGTAAAAAGGCTTTGAGAACAAAATAATTTTTACGGCAAAAGTGGTCTCTCTCACAAACTGCTAACATGCAGGCCTGTCATATTTGCCGATTTTTCGGCATTTTGCCGATTTTTTGCCTCTAAATTTTCAAAATGCCGATTTGCCGATTTTTGCTCAAAAATGCCGATTTTTCAATAAACGACTAAAACACGGCAACTTTTAGTTTGTTTTGGTATAACTTTTTAATTTTGTGCAACACTTGATACATTTTTAAAATTTTATTTGAAATATAAACAACCATGAAGAACTAAATCTAAATAAAAGAAAAAAGTCAACGCTTAAAATAAGTTTTTCTAAAAGGAAAATATAAAAAAAATATATGAGTTTGAAACTGAATAGACGCTTACAAAAGAGCAAGAGATAAATGTACATATCGCACTAGTTCAACAATAGTGTATTAACTCAAAATTTTTCTCTCTTCCTTTTTTGGAAAAAAACGAAACGTTTTATATGTATTCATATCTAACCGCTGTAAAAATATCATGCTATTTGGTTTACTTTTTGGTAATGAAACTGTTGGTTTAAGAATTCTTTCGCACATATGCGTTTTATGTAAAATTAAAAATTGTTTTGCTTCTACTGAATTTTTTTAATTTTTAGTTAATACACTATTGTTGAACAAGTGCGATATATTCTCTATCAATAAAAATAATTTGTTATTATTATTTAATTAAGCTTGAGGTCTCTTTTTTTTTTTTTAAATATTAAATTTATTGAAAAAATTCAAAAAAAAAACCCTGAAGAAGGCACACAACGGAGTGCCGAAATATTGGTTCAATAAATGTAATATTTAAAAAAAAAAAAAGAGACCTCAAGCTTAATTAAATAAAAATAATAAATTTTGTAAAGGTAGAATAAAAGTCAATTTATAAAAATAATTTGAATAACAAAATTATTTTATAAGATTATACGCAATTGAGGATGATGGAGGTACATCCGATAGTCAATCTAATGTAAGGAAGTGGAATAAATTTGCAAGCTTTTTGGCAAACATTCATGTTTAAAACGTAAGTTTTTTAGTGGTGCATTTCCAAAAAATTATTTCCCATCTAATCTCTCGAAAATGATGAAAGAATTGGTAGCCAAGTCAACCAAAATAAAACAAAATATCGATGGCCCCTGAAAAATTAAAATTTCGAAGGAATTTTCATTTATCATGGTTAATAATTCGAATTGTTTTGAAACTGATTTCAGGGGGCTGATTCTAGCAGTCTTCATCGAATACTTTTTTGTTTCTAAAGCAATTTTATTTCTAATTCTTTCAGTAAATTATTAGAAATTATTTTTTCAGTGTTGTGAAAACTTAAATAAATGCTTTACGACATTGAAAAAATAATTTCGATACGTTCAGTATCGACTGAATGAATTTGCCAGTATGATAATAAAAAAAGATAAAACAAATTTACCCTAAAGTACAAAATATATATATTTGTTTTTAATTAACTACAATTTTTTTATAAAACGTTTCTTTTTTTATTGATTATTATGTTTTAAACATTAGTTAATGCTGCATTTTTCTGTTTTGTTATTAAAAACATGTTTTATTGTATTTAAATTTTGATTTTTTTTTGAAAATATGCCGATTTCTTATCAAAATCTTCTGGCACCCCTGCTAACATGGCCGATTAACACGTTACAACCCGATACACATCCCAACAATGCGAGTTTTTTATATGAAATACAATAATTTTTTTAATGTGATTCGCCCAAATAGCAAATCAAAACTTTGAGTCATAACCCGTTATTAAAGTGGCAATTAAGTTGCTCTTATTTTTCTTAAATGGTCTAAAAAGCACATACTCACACATGTGTTTATCTGAATGTCTGGCTCTTTGTCTGTCCAATCGTAATGATTGTTTTTTTAAATTTGTATTTTTTTTTATCTTAAACCGAAGGTGCGGGTGAGCTTGGAGTGAGCCCATTAAGCTTTTTTTTTAACTTGCAACCCAGGCGTACAATTTTTATGTTTGTAATTTAGTTAGATTTAATACCAATATCGCCAAAGTTATAATATGCACCTTTTTGTTTTTGTTTTAGTCTTTTTGTGTTTATAATTTGATTTTTTTTAATGGCCAACTTGAAGACAATGCTATAGGAGTTTCTTACAGTTTTTAAATTTTTTTTGGTTGTGGTTTTCTATGTGTTTTGAATAAAATGATTGAAGTTAAGATTTATGGGTTTAAAGCCAGCCACAAAAATAGAAACAACAACACAGCAAATGAAGAAAATCTTAACTTGTTTTTTTAGAAGACATAGAAATGAAAATTGAAATTACAGTGGAATGGTTTAAAGTATTTAATAAGCAACATTACATTAATCTTGTGTTCTTAAATAAAATTTTTTATCTATTTTTAGTATTTAAAAAACTGCAGTTGAAATAGTAAAAGTCATAAGATACTTCGACTCTTTCATTTTTCATTGGACAAAAAAAAACTGTTGCTTTTACTTCTGATTTATTCAATGTAAACAGTCGAAGTCAAAGTAAATGCAAAAAACAAAAAGCATTTCTCTGGTTGCTTAGAAATTATGAAAATTGTGTTTATTTATTTGAAGTTTTGTTGTTTTATTTTTGTTTATTCTTAAAAGAATTTTGACGATTCCACAGCCGTTGTTAAGTCTTTTGGAAGTAAGCGGGATTTCAACAGGCGGACAGACAGGCGAACTTGACTAAATCGACTAAGAATTACTAAAGGACCTAGAACATATATGTATATACATATATACTTTATGAAGTCTTAGATGAATAATTAACAGTTTCACACGAAACGACACACTTTGTATATCCTCATTCACCACTAGTGGTGGAGGATTTAAAAAGGATAAGCAGTTCGCATAAGAAAAGGTTTTGTTTTCTACTAAAAACCTGTTAGTACCAAAACACGTACTGTTCACAATACCGTTTTTTTCCAAACCAATGGTTTTACGACAAACCAGACGTATCTATTATGTGTAGCAAAAGAAAACAAGTTTTTTTTGTGATATATTTATTTTAATTTTAGTCTAATCAGCCCCACTGTTCCTTCTAGAAGTGTAACAAAGGTGTGGTAAAATCCTTAAAATATATTCTTTGTTCTCTTTTTATTAATTTATAGTCATCAATAGTTTTTTTACAGAAATTTATTTTTTATTTCGCCTTATAAAGTCAAAAATTTTTTTGCAGAATTTTTGAAAAAAAAATTGGCCATTTAGTTTTGAAAACAAAAGTTCTAATTGTATAATTTTTAAATATTTTGTGCAACTTATTGACTTATGAAAATGTGTGTGGCAAAATATGCATAGACGTGTAAAAAATAGCAATCGACTTAAATTGTTTAACAAAAAAAAATAATTTTAATAGAATACAAACTTTAAAAAATTTTAATTACAATTTTTTTATAAAACACAAATCTTATGCCTTAGCAAACGATACCAAACAAATTTATTTATCTATGTTGAAATATCTTTAATAAATAGGGAAAATGTAGGAATTTTTTTTTTTGTTTCATTTCTTAAACAACAATGGTGAATAAATTTCATTAAAATAGAAATATTGAAAAAGAAAAATATTTTAAAAATTAATAGCTTTAACTTTATTGCAGTAGAAGAAAGTTCGTAGAAAAAGTCTTGGGTAAATATTCATATCATGCTACAACATGCCACCACAACTGAGACCGACCATTTATTCCTCCAAACGAAAAAGGTAAAAAAATACTTTTTTTCTGCAGATGCTTCTGATATCGTTCACATTGGAGCCAAAAGACATTTATGTGTCTGAATTTGTTTAATTGAATTAATTTTAAGTCAACAACTACTAAATAAAAAACCACACGCTGTTTTTTTTTCTTAATTTTGTTAATAACTTTTTTGTTTCGCTTCTTAAAACAAAAGTTTTCACAGTCACCCACATGCTTAAAATATACACACGATTAAGATGTCATGATATAAATATTGAAATGGAATGAAAGTGATACAGTGACATTGAATTTTTTCTTCATTTTAATGAACTGTTTTTTCTTAAAAAGTGTCTTAGGAAAATAGAAACATGGCACACACACTATTTGTGAATTGTAATCGTGATATCTCACAAGTAACAATGAACAAAAAAAAAAACCATTGAGACAAATACCTAAAAATATTCAAATAGAAAAACACTTTCAGTTTATACGGTTTTTTAAATAGAAAACACCCTCAATTAAGTCACTGATTGGCAAAAAAAACACATATTAATGGCTTTAAGCACACTGTCAAAAGTGGTAAGAAAATTTTTTACATCAGATGATAATAAAAGCGTTACAAAAAAACTTTCAAAATTATAGTAAGTTTTTTCTAAAAAAAAAAATTAATTAAACGTGAAAAATTGAAAAAAAAAATTAAAAATTTAAACAAATATCAAAAATTCACGCATTGAAATATAATTAAGCGCCAGGAAATCAATTTTATAAACTATTTAAGCATATCGATTGGCATTTTTGTAGTCTTTCCGGTGTGGCTCAAAATAACCACTAAAACCATTTCAAACTCGAAATTTCAAGAGTTTGTTTGCAAACACTTTCGCTTCAATTTAAAAATTTAGGAACATAAATGGGGTCTATTGCCAGACTATCAATGTGAAAGGAAAATTAAAAACAAAACTTGCTGGGAATGTGTTATTTGACTTAATGTTCGAAGTAATGCCGGATAGAAATCTTCTGAGGAATCTTAATTCAGAAGTTCTTAAAAGATTTTTGTGATATTTGTGTCCATTGTTCTTAAAGCACTTATCGCGTGACCAGTAAATTGTGATATGTGAAAACAAGACATATACATACAGTGGTGTTCCTTAAAATAGAGCCACTCTATATTTTTGTATATTCCTGTACTTATTTTGCTTGATTCAAAAGTGTACCTGTAGATTTGTTGTTGATTTGTTTCCTTTTTGAAACCGTTATGTTATTCTTCTTTAGTCTACTTTGTTAAGTGTTCTTTAAAATAGAGGCATTAAAAAAACAGAATTTGTAAAAGCTAAAAAAAATTTATTGTATTTAAAATTTTTACCGTACAAACATAAGTTTATGTTCTTTTAATTAGAATTGAATGTTAATTCATCTTAATTTTTATAAAAATCCAGAATGGGTAGATCTAAACATTGTACACATGAACGTAGGGAAATTATAAAAAATCTTTATAAACAAGGCAAAAGTCATAGAAAAATTGCAGATATTGTTGGGTCCTCAAAGAAAATGGTGTAAAATGCAATAAAATTTGAGTTTAAAGAAGAAAAAAGAGAAAGAAAACCAAAAATGACAGAGGCTTTAAAAAGTTTGTGACTTCTACCGCCTTAAAAAAAGAATATGATCTCGACGTAGCAACTTCAACTATACGAAAACTATTAATAAAAACAAATTTAACCCTCTAACAGATAAGGATGCCTCAAGGCAGCTATCCGTTTTTTTCCTATTGTGATACTACTGAACATTTTTTTCAATGAACCGTTGTTACTTTCGATCACTTACTATTCTGTTTACCGTTATATTTTTGGTTGAATGCAATAGCACTAGTTTTGTGTGTTTTATTCACATTTAATTGTAAGAAATCAGTATCAATAGAAAAAAATATTTCAAAATATGTATATAAAATTTTTATGAAATAAAAAAACAGACTTCCAATAAAAAGAAAACAATATATAATTTTTGCTAAGTAGTTCATATATAATTGTTCAAATTAAACTAAAAATTGTCATCAAAATAATAATATTGTTTGTTCTAAGCGAAAAAAATATTATAGCAGCCTCAGGGCACTCTTGCCCGTTTATGGCAATTTTTGTGTCCTAAACCATTTTTACAGTAATATAAATAAATTTTTTGTATTGTGGATTTTACTTAAAAAAAATGAAAAACCAGGTATATTTCCCAGAAAAAAAATAAATAAATCTGTCTGAATTGACTGATACCATGTTCGGAAAGACGATCCGTTGGTCATCCTTTGTTAGAGCTCGAAAAGCCACAGGCAACGACATCTGGAATCGGTAGCAAAGCCAAACATCCAACCGAAGACGCCCGATTTAGCGTTATAACCTTTTTCCAATATGGCAAGGTAAGGAAAATGGCAAAAGAAAATGCAAACTCTGCAAAACATCTCAAACACAATGTAAATGCCAGAAGTGTGATATAAATTTAGGTTGTTCAGATTCTAAAAACTGTTTTTTTACATATCATTACCAATAATAGTATAAATGTTTGCTTTTTTCCTAAAAAAAAAATAATTTTTTGAATAAAACTCGTTTGATTAATAAAACTCTACCTGTATTTATTTTTTACCGTAAACAGGCAAGGATGCCCTGAGGCACCCTTTCGATTTTTCCACCTGACGGCTGAAATAAAACAGATTTTCTACTTCAGCCTTCAATTTATTTGTTTTTGGACAAATATTATTTAAAAAAAAATTAACAAGAGGTTGCCATTTAAATGTAGCTCTTGCCTGTTAGAGGGTTAAAACCAAAAAGTGCAAGAAAAGTTCTATTCCTTAAAAAAATTCATTTAAAAAATAGGTTGCAGTTTGCCGAAGCACATGTGAACTGGCCTGCCAGCATGTTTCTCTTACAGTGGAATTGGACCTATAGTAGGGATTGCAGAAAGAATGGATGCTGTTTTTTATACAAATCTGCTTAACGATTTTATGAAGCCCTACGCGGAATGGGAAATGCCACTTCGATGAGTGTTTCAGCAAGGCAATGACCCGAAACACACATCGAAGAGGGCAAAAGATTGGTTTGAAAACAATGGGGTGAAGATTTTAAGCTGGCCTGCTCAGTCTCCAGACTTAAACCCCATTGAGAACTTGTGGCGAGTAGTTAAGATAGCTCTTAAGGGAAAACATGCAACAAATAAAGATCATCTGTGGGCATTGGTAAAAGAAGCGTGGAATAATATTCTAAATGAGACATTCCAAAAACTTGTGGACTCTATGCCTAAACGTTGATCGGCCGTTATCAAAAATAAAGGATATACTACTAAATACTAAGATATTTAAGAAATAATTAAACGGTATTACTTTGCTCATCCGTTGCAATTTTGTTGTCTTTAAGGTAGATGAAGTCGATGGCTCTACTTTTTTCACACCTAAAATAAGAAACTACAAATTTTTTTCCATATACATAAATATATTTTTAAAGGTTTTTATCAAAAGATAAATATTGTTATTAAATTCTTATGTTGTTCAGTTACATAAAATTAAAAATCTAAAACTTTGTTCTGAAGATTTAGTATGTAATTTTTTTTATTTAAAATTTGTAGCGAAAGGTGGCTCTATTTTAAGGAACCCCACTGTATATCACTTAACTGGTGATATTGTGTTTAAAGTTTAAAGGGACCGAAAAACGGTTATTTTTAAAATTTTAAACAAGAAAGACATATAAAAGTAAAACTGATTCAAGTATGTCATATTGATTCTTATGAATTTGTCAATGAAAAATATATAAATTTTTATTTTTTCGATCAAAAATAACAGTTCTTCTCTAAAAAAATTACGTGTTATAATAATTTAGTTAACTTTAAATTCCCAACAAACACGTGGTCAAACCTTTGATATGAAATGACTTTATCATTTAACATCAAACACAATTCTCAAACGTTTTATTTTAACATTTAAATTCAAATTTATAATGATTTGATAATAAACATTTGACATTAAATGATTTATCAATTTGATGTCAAATTGATATTAAATGTTAAATTCAAATCAAAATTAAACTTGGCAATACTAAATCGAAAAATTAAAGTAAACATTAAAAATTGCGATTAGTTAAATATGTTTCACGAATTATTCTTGCCCAACAAACACGAGGTCAAACCTTTGATATGAAATGACTTTATCATTTGACATCAAACACAATTCTCAAAAGTTTTTCAATTGTTTTATTTTAACATTTAAATTCAAATTGATAATGATTTGATAATAAACATTTGACATTAAATGATTTATCAATTTGATGTCAAATTGATATCAAATGTTAAATTCAAATCAAAATTAAACTTGGCAATATTAAAGCGAAAAATTAATGTAAACATTAATAATGGCGATTAGTTATATAAATGTGTTTTACAAGTGAACGAATTATTTCTAGTGAAAAATAAAAATTATTTGTGAGTAATTACAATGATTAAGAATACGGATTAAAAAAATAAAACGGGAAAGGGAAGAAGTTATAAGTTTTTTGTATGATCGCGGTGCTCCTCCTCAAAATAAAAGGAAGCCAATTATTTTGTCTCTGCGGGAATAAGGTGACGGAAAAGACTTTATTTAATCTTTTAGCTATGGGCCGGATTTTTATCTCACAGTTTATTTAAATAAAGATTGAATTTAAATTAAAAAAAAATGAATATTTTTATTTGTATTCCACATTGTAATAAAATCCACATTTGAAAAAGATTTGAGATTTTCGTTTGAAAGCAAGTTGAAAATAAAGGAATTTTTCAATTTGAAAATAATTTTCCCTTTTTGTTGAGAACGCTATGATTTTCAAATATTTATCAAACGTTTGTCGTTTGAGAAAACGTTTGATTTCAAATCATTTTCAATTTGAAATCAAACCTCTGTGTTTATCGAGTGTTTATTTTAATGTGTGTTTACCATTGAGAATTTTTTTTGTACATTAAACTAAATAATTAAAGTCAACTTAATTTTTTATTATCATTAATTTCAACACTGTTCCTCCGTTAATGTTAAATCGAATAAGAAAGTAGTTCTCAGCAGTGTTCTATAATAAACAGAAAATTATATATCGTTCGGCTCCCACACCCAGGAACGACAGCTATTCTTTTAGTGTTTGTGTAGACGAACACAATTCTCAAACCCTTAATACCGTTCGTAACTATTTTAAAGATAGAGTCGAACAATATATATTGTTCAGTTCTTCGTTAAAACAAAACAAAACAATTGTAGTGATACTGTAGACAAATATTATATTTTAATGTTTCTTTTTTTACACTGATAAAGAAATAAACAAACAAAAAATTTTAGTAGCGAAAAGAATGTAAAATAAGATGAAATGCGTTTTTGTCAAAACTTAATTTTCACACAACAGGTCCTTTTTCTCGGAGAAGGTCACATATGTTTTGCTTGTGTAAAATTATTTTGCTGGCTTTTTGTTTTTTTTCGGTTGTGTATTTTGTTTTTGTAAAAAATGTTTGGTTTTTTACCAGCCAAAAGGGCGCTACGCACATCAGCAACGAACGAACATTAATGAGCTGAACCGAACACAATGAAGTTTGTGGTTTAAAAAGAAAACCGAACGATATTAATTGTTCTCATCTTTTTGTTAAGTTGGATAAGAACAGTATTATTTTTGTGTTCGAAAGATGACAAACAGGGAAACGTTATTTGTTTTAATGATTTTCTACACAAACACTATTTGCGTTTGTTTTTCCTACAAATCTACCGAATGGAACACTAAGCAGGGATATTTAGAGTTTTTTTCAAACACTGGTTCTGAGTCGATCGGTACACCAAGAAGTGGATTATCATTTCCATGTCATTACCACAAACGCAATGGAACTGTGGGGTTCCAAACAAGGTTCTTATTTTCGTTGCCTCTTTTGCGTAAGTAATCAGTTTTGTAGGTAAAACGTGTAAAAAGGCATATGGGGTACATAAGTAACTTTCGCTTATTTTGGGACACACTTAATTTATGGCCTTTATACCGGGGGTAAATAATATTCGAATCAATCAAATTGATACGGAATTTCTAATCTTTATTGGCAAAAAAATGCATGAATCAACAGACATTTAGAAATGTAAGGGTTTTTATTTAAATTAAATGGTCAATATTCTCATTAATATAGTATATAAAGGGTGTCCCAAAATTAGCACAAGATTTTAATTTGTCGCCATTTGTAAAGTGTTAGCAACACTAAACAAGACTTAAAACGGTGTTTCCTATTTAACTTAAATCTTGTGTTAATTTTGGGACACCCTTTATTTTGCAGATTTACCTTTTTGTTATTCTCAATATCAAGACATAATCGCCTCTAATCGATTTGTGATCATTTAGTTACCCGCATCATGTTACTTCAAATACAAGCATAAACAAATCTTCCGCATTGTTTTCTTAATAAATAACATAATTGTCATTAATTTTATTGTACTTTAACATTTTAATGTTAAAAAAACACAAACAGATGTTTGAAATAATTAGAAAATGTCTTTCAAAACTAATTAATGAGAGGGAAAAAACCAGCACTACTTAATGTAACGGTTTTTTGCTTAAACACCTAAAAATGATTAAGATTTTTTCAAACCAAATGCGAATAAAAAACAAATGATCAGTAAATTAAAAATTTAAAAAAAAAAAACACAAATTACTTTACTATTTAAAGTCATAAAATGAATTGAACACAATTGATTTGGTTTTGATTTGTTTAAAGGGGGTTTCAGGCGTTTCTTAAAGTAATTGGTTCGATTTTTTTTATAAATACCAAAGAAAACGCCTTAAAATTTAAACAATTTGATTTTGAAAATAATATTATGGTGCGTAATCGATCGATCGAACGTAATGTTTTGTAGGTTGGGCTTTTTTTTTTAGCTGTTTCTTTATTAAAGTGTTAACAGAATTATGAACAAATTGAAATATAACACTCACATACTTTCAAAGTGTCAAATTGTCAACAAATTGAAACAGAAAACGTGTAATTAATAAAAAAATATAAAGAAAAAAATTATTGAAATTTTTTTTATCTAATAGAATGTTTATTTAAAGTTAAGCTTTAAAAGACTCAATATTTTTAAGTTGAGTAATTTAATTAAACATTTTAAACTGAGACCTTTCAACTACACTGAAAAAAATCGTGTGCGAGGTATCAATGAAAAATGTCACTACGCAGAAAAAAATATCTCAAGAAAATTTTTAAAAACACCGTAAAAAAAATTTAATTCAACCAAATTTTTATTTGTTTAATGAAAATATTTATCAAAATTACACTTTACAAAATAGCACTCAATAAAACAAATTTAATAAGGAATTAATTATATATTTCCTTATATTCAATATACAAAAGAATTTGAATCATAGTAAAGTCAGAAATTATACAACTTTTGTCCGTTTTTAAATATTTTTGTCCATTAATTCAAAAATTTTGGGCAACAACTTTTCTTATTGACCCAATAATCTTGTTTGTTGACTAAACTTCAATAAATTTACCTACAAACTTTTTTATCAATACCACAAAAATCGTCATCGCAGAAAATTAAAAAATATGCAATTTTCGTATTCAAATAAGAAACTTTTTTATTTTCTGTGTAGATTAACGGTCCAGAAGAAACAGTTTGTTTTAAGACAAAAATTTATCTAACAGTTAGTTGTGCTAAATTTTATCTACATAGATATTACCAGGGCAAGTTTAAATATGCACAAACATTTTTAAAATATGCATGAAAACATAGAAAAAAAACATAACAAATCATACAAAAAAATACACGCGAAACACACTAAATAATAATTTTTAATTTCAAAATTTAATCATATTTTTTTCAAGTTTGCAAATTCAAATAATCTTAGATTGTCACACAAAACCTTAGAATAGGTATATTGAAAAGGTTAAAACTGCAAAGAGTTTTGATGATGAGAATGTGGATGTTCTCGAAACGTGTACATTTTACCTAAGTTCGAGCCCGTGCTTAGTTAAGGATGAAAAATTATCAATTCCTTTTTATTAATTTCATCTTGTAAGAATCCTTTCTAAATTAAAATAATTTAACGAAAATAAAATTTAATTTAAACTTAAGCCTGATTTAAAAAAATATAAGAAATTTCAATTAAGCCATGAACAGTACAACAAAAGGCTACAGACTAGTTGTGCATAATTTAATAACACTGTGTGTAATTTTTTAAGTCATGGACAAATAACCATATACGGACACCACTACGTGATAAAAGACCAAAAAATAAAACTTTTGCCCAAAGTCATGCACTTTTTTTTATAGGTCCCCAAAGAGTTGACACCGAGATTTTTGCAAAAATGTGATCATTTTCGCAGGCTCATATCTTGCAAACCGTTCGGAATTTTGATTTATCCCTCTGAGACCAAGTGTTAGCTCTTGCCATAAAGATCTTCAACTTGAATTGTCAACACATAAAATCAAAAACTTTATCTTCAAGATCAAAATCGCAAAACTTTAATAAATTCGATTTTTTTACTTTTTTTCTCCTGTTCAGGTCCATTAGCAAACCGTTAAAAATTCAAAAAACAAAAATGTACCTAAGATCTTAAGAAACAACTTTCTAGAGCATATGAACTTCCTAGGAATGATTCTTAACACCGCAAAAGTGAAAAATTTCCCGAACATTTTTTAATTTCATTTGTTTTTTCTTTACTTCAACATTGCGGTACTATGTTATCTATTATTAAAATACTAAAAAAAAATATTCGTATTATGTTTATAATGTTGATTTTTCGTGTTGTACTGTGTAATTTAAGTTCACATGAAGATGGTGTATCAATATATTCATCGGTTTCGCTTTCTTTAAAATATATGATGTTTTTTTTACTTGGTAAACGTTTTAAAACCAAAGGCCCAACCATAATGTGGGTGAGATGGCTTGCACAAATGCGAACATAATTTTAACTAATTCTGCAACCGACTTTACGGTATCTACTTTCCTTTTTTGAGTGCGCAAAGTTTTACTTGCAGCCTTGAAATTTTAATTATTAAGTTTATTTTTATTTTAGTTTATTTTTATGCAGAATTTTGTCTCCAGATACATTTTTACCTTTTTTCTAGCATAAGATTTATTATATAAGAACATCGTATTATTATGACGCCAAAAAGGCGTGAAAGCTTCTGTCACAAACGTCACATGCAAACAAAAAACTTAAGAAACAAACCAGATCATGTTCACATACTGGCCTCTACTTCAGACGCACCAAAATCTCCCCACTTAAACATGCATTAATAATTAGTAACTTTACAACAACAAGATATATTCATATATTTAAATTGAAAGTTAAACTGCTGCTTAGTGTTAAAAGAGACAGTATTGAAATTGTATTATTAATAATAAAATCAACAAGTGTTTAATAAGCAGGCTTAAATTAGTCATAAATCAAATTTTTACTGTAAATTAAAATAAAACAAAAAACCCAATCACAACATTAAGCATATTATTAGCAAATTTACATTATAATTTTAGTTTTATGAATATTATAGATAGATAAATATTTATAAAAAGAACAGTATCTACTCATGCTTACTACGTTATTAAGAATTGTAACAGTTTTGTAATTAGTTTTAAAAGTGAATACAAAACTTCATTGTAATCACTTTAAATACCGAACACTACCTCAGCAAAAAAATATACATATAAAGCGTAATCCAAACAAAACGCCCGATGTTAATTGTAAATGAAACAAAACGTTTTCACAGAATTATCTTAATACTGTTTTATTATGGTTCAAGGATTTGTGGCAAATGTGTGAAACAAAATATCGGCCAAATGCTTGCCAAGCACAATGGTAAATTTTGGGCATTTTCGCCTCAAAAATCTGTAGCTTTTTCGTTTGATGAGATAGAATTCTGAAATTTGGAATGAATCATCTAAAATATATTTGATAGTAAATGTGTAAATAATAAAGCGTTCACTGAGCGTAACACAGTGCAACACATAAAGAACAAAAAAAAAAAAAAAATAGACCCGTGTCTCCCAGTTTTGCCCAAAGTCATGCACTTTTTAAATTATGGGCCCTTAAAGATTTGGGGAATAGGAGTCATTTTTGCAAAAAAGTGATCATTTTCTCAGGCTCATATCTTGCAAACCGTTCGGAATTTTGATTTATACTTCGAGACAAAGTTGTAGCTCTTGCCATAAAGAACAAAATTTGTGAACATATAAAATCAAAAAACTTCATCTTCAAGATCAAAATCGCAAAAAACTTTAAAAAAAATTCGATTTTTTTTACCTTTTTCCCCTTGTTTAGGTCCATAGGTAGCAAACCGTTCAAAATTCAAGGCAACAATCAACTACAAAAATAAACCTATGATCTCAATAAACAACTGTTTAGAGCACATGAACTTCCTAGGAATAATTCTTAATACCGTGTAGGTAGCCGAAAAAGTGAAAAATTTTCCGAACATTTTTTAATTTCATTGGTTTTTTCTTTACTTCAACGTTGAGAAACTATGCTACCTAAACGGTGTTAGGAATCATTCCTAGGAATTCCATAAGGACTTTAGGAATAAATCAGGCTTTAATAATATGTATATATGAGCATGCAGCTAGGTGTAGTTCAAATTTAAAATCCTTGCCAAAGTTAAGACCTGCTGATTAAAATCATTATATGCTGGGAAACCATAAATATGCAATTGCACGTTTTTCCTTGTGCTCCGTTTAAGATCCTTTTGTGAATTTTGGCATCGATTTGTTAGTGCATATTTTTGCATATTTAGTTAAACGAGCATTTTTGCAGCATATTTTAAGTTTATAGCGCATATTTTGCTTTTTAAGGGAATATTTTAAAACATGTTCAATTTTTTTAAATGCTTTTAGGAGCTTTCGCAGAAAATATTTCTGTTACTTCAATTTCGCCATCTACATTTAATTTTTACTCTCAAATTGTAATACAAAGCAGGTTGTCATTAAGGATAAATGTTATGCGATGTGTATAATACATAGAAATCTAAACAAATCTTTTAGTATACCGTTCGACACAAAATCACTTTTTAAAGTGATCTAACGATGTCAATCCGTCCGTCTGGCTGGTTGTCTGCCCACGTAAACCTTGTGCGCAAAGTACAAGTTCCAATTTTGAAGATAATTTGATCAAGTATGGACAAGGTCTGTATAAATGGTGAGAATCTGTCTATAATTTTAAATATTCCCCATAAAAACTTGTTTCCAAATAAGACTCTTTGTGTCTGTAAGCCATCTAATTATGATGGTATTAAAATTTAATTCGCCCCAAGAATATTTTACTACAAATAAAATTATTTTTGAATCGTTTCACATTTGCCCAAAGCTCCCATCCTTAAATAGCGTTAACTTCCTTTAACTTTTAATATTTGTTGACAATTTAGCAGCCTTACCTAAAATCCCTTTAAGACCAAAACCCATATGGATGTTAAGATCTAGATAATATTCGGCGCAAACATATCTTATATGAATTCAAACCTAATATGGGCTTAATGCTATTAAATTGTTGAATATTTTGTCTTAAAATTAGGAATTTTTGATTTTTTTGGACATATTTTTAATATTTTTCAGGGCATATTTTCCAGTTTTTACTGTATATTTAATGCACATAAATCCTGTTTTTTAGAGCATATTTCGGGTTTCCCTGATTATATGATTCTGATGAACATATATCAAATAAGCTAACAGAAACTCAAAAATTAGCAACAGAATCAGAATCTGCATAAAATTTCCTTTTCAAAAAGGTATAAATAACACTTCTATATTGTAAAGTAAAATATATTTAATATATTCCTTTAAATATGTTGGATTTTCATTTTCATAAATCATCGTAATTTTCGATTATTTCTATTAACAAAATATCAAAAAAAAAAAGTTTAACAGCCGTATTCATAAAAACTTATTAATGGTTAATTAACCATATATAAGGAAAATTTGCTAAAGTTGTATTCATAAACGAAAAATAGTCTATTAAACCTTTAATAAACCATTCATAAAGTAAGAAAATTTATTGTTTGATTTACCCTTCTTTAAACCAAAAATAAAATGACATATTGATAAGTGTCCGCATTTTATGATATTATTTTTGTGAAATATGTTGAAAAATTTCAAAAGATTTTGTTATTCGTGCTAAATTCCCAGTTTTTATTATTGATAAAAACACTTGAAATTTATTGTTGATGGGATAAGCTATTCCTATGCGCATTTCACTGGTTGCTTAGGCCAGATCATCAGGAAACTTCATCCATAAAGATTTTAGAAAAACTAAAGATATTAAACCAAATAAAAATGTTAAACGTATAAGACTTATAGCAACAGTTCTACTTGTAATAATATCAAAGTTTAAACAAAACAACATCAACAATAAACAGTGCGTTCATCTCGTCTTACATTCCCCGCTACAATTAGTTGAAATTCTCTCAACATTAATTGTAGTTGTAAGTAGGTTAAGAAAAACAAAATAAAAAAAAAAAAAAAAAAAAAAAACAACTTACAAAAGATGTTGTCAATTAAGTGTTTTTTAGGCCGTGCACCTGCCTGTTTATTATCAAAAAGTAATTTCAATTTTTGGGAATACAAAATTTAAATTTCAAAAGATTTTGTTATTCGTGCTAAATTCCCAGTTTTTATTATTGATAAAAACACTTGAAATTTATTGTTGATGGGATAAGCTATTCCTATGCGCATTTCACTGGTTGCTTAGGCCAGATCATCAGTTGATGTTGTTTTGTTTAAACTTTGATATTATTACAAGTAGAACTGTTGCTATAAGTCTTATACGTTTAACATTTTTATTTGTTTTAATATCTTTAGTTTTTCTAAAATCTTTATGGATGAAGTTTCCTGATGATCTGGCCTAAGCAACCAGTGAAATGCGCATAGGAATAGCTTATCCCATCAACAATAAATTTCAAGTGTTTTTATCAATAATAAAAACTGGGAATTTAGCACGAATAACAAAATCTTTTGAAATTTAAATTTTGTATTCCCAAAAATTGAAATTACTTTTTTGAGACTTCAAAAATCACATATTTTATCTTACTTAAGTAGAACATTTTATGGCTGTTTCCATATGAAAGAGATAAACTTTTAACGTTTTTATTTCATTAACAGATTTAACTTCTTGTATTTTATAATGTTTTTACTACTTTAAACCTTTCGTGTTGTTTTGCTCTCTGAAATACGTATTTAATTTTACAAATTTTCGTATTTTTGTCCCCCATTGACCGCAATTTTATGTGATTCAAGTACATAAATAACATTTGGCTTGGTCAGGGCTGACGCTATCAAAGTTTTCTTTCAGAAAGCCTGAGTTTACTGTTGAGTGGGTAGAGAAGTATAGCACCTTCTACACCCCCTCACTAATAAACTCAGCCTTTCAGAACGAAGACTTTCATAATGTGAACCAAGACTTGCTGAAACAGGAATTTCTTTGGATTTGCTTTTACAATGTTTGTCTATAAAATTCAAATTCATAACGCTGCTTCCAAGCCAAAGAGTTTTCGGTATGACTTTAAAGATTTCCGGTTGGAGATTTAAATTTCCAAAAATTATTGGTTAATTTTTTAAGAATGGACTATTTGTTTTGCTAAATTTGCCATATGATTGATATGAATTTAAATTATTGCTTACAGGAAAAGATTTTCTTTTAAACTTTGTTATCTTTAAAGCAAATATTTATTTTTGTTTTTCTTTAAATTTCTTTAATTGTTTTAGTGATCTATTATTGCAAATCTTTATTGCATCATTTAAAAATGTGTCACCTAGTGTTTGTTAAGTGAAGCAATTTATTCGTTTATTTACTCACAATATGTTGCGAATTTTGCATGTTAGATGCCAGAAATTGGCAATACAATCCGTGCAAATATAAATATGTGTTTAAATGTGAAAAGCTTAACTGAAGCTGGCAGCATTTTGAGTGAGACGTATATTAAGTAACAGTGGGCCAAAAAAATTTAATATTACTTAAATGAATGGCTTCTTTGTGTTACATCGAACTGCTGATGGTTATTTAATTTAAATTTAATTTATCGTTAATCACGCTCTCAAGTTCATCAAATTTAATTTTCATTTTAATGAAAGAAGGAATTTTACAACAAAAAATAAATTTAAATTTATTGATAATTTTGCAAGCGGGGTTCAACTAACGACGCTGTTTCAAGAACACCCACGTTCTCATCAGCAGAGTTCTCTCTAAATGGCGGAGTTCTCAAAAAATGTGTGGAATTAGAAAAGTAGGAGTTGCACCTCGTATACAAACAAAAAATAGATTTCTGTATATCGATTCAGTAAAAGTTTCCAAATTTGGTACAAATAGCTTCGCTGTCAATGCCTGACATCTGACCAAAAAACATTACTTTATATTTGGAGAACGGTAGAAGAAAAAATTGCCAAATTTGGTACACATTGTTGGGTTGTCAATACACAAGATCCTTTAAGAAGTGGGTGTCATTGGATAAGTAGGTGTGGCACCAGTAACAGTAACGAAATTTAGTACAAATAGCTGCGATACATCCGACGACATCCGAAAAAATTTGGGCGGTATTTATTGAATCAACTTTCTGCTAAAGTTCATTTAATTAAATTTTCATTAAATTATTTTTATGATGAAAGGAATTTCACAACATGAAATGAATAAAAATTTATGGATATTTTTTCATACTTGACTGAACTGCGAATCGAACCCAGGAACCGGTTGCCCTTACATGTTTCAATTGTAACCACTCAATCTCTTCAGAGTGGTTTGCCGTTTAACACTCACCGCCATTGATTTAATTTTCATTAAATTATTTTTATGAATCCTACTTGTTTTTCTTTAAATCGTACATAAAGACTGCAAAGTATTCTACTTAATATTCCATTTTTGTGAAATATTTCTTTTTAAACGCCACTGTATTTCTGCCACGTACTACATTGTATTGCTAAACAAAAGTTTAATTTTCCAGCCATATTTCGCGAAAAAAACCCAGTAGTATAAATGTGCCAATCATGTAAAGTTGAATGTTTGATCATTTTTTCTATGTTGCGAATTGTATTCAAAGTTTGAAAAACCAAATAATGGCGGCAGTATTTGTACTAATGGTGTTGAAGGTGGCATATATTTAATATGTATGTCAAGCCAATAAATCGTCTACTGCACTGCCAATTACGGTTAACTCTCCGTCCTTAGTCTACGATTTAGTTCAAAGTTTTCTTATTAAACGGGCGTAATCTTTTACATTTTTTCTATTATGGGTTTAGAAAATTAAAAGCCGACAATTAAGAAATACATATTTGTTTTAATTTCATGAAGTTTTATTTGTTTTCTATTCTCCTGTTAATTTTGATTGATTAGAGTTTAAATTGAAAAGTATCCATAGAAATAAATTAACGACAGCGAATTCATGTTTTGCGTTAAACGTGTCATATTAACGATTTTTATTAACAATTCACTTTGAATGTTTTGTTTTTTTTGTAGATTTTGATGTTGTTGTCGATGCTGTCGTTTTTATTATTATCGTGTCTGTTTTTTTTTTCAATACATTTTAAATAACTCAATATAAAAATCTTTTCATTTCTACTACAGCAATCATTGCAAATTTAAAAGAAAAAATACCAGAAAAACGTGACAGCACCCTCATCAACACCATGATTTGTTTTGCTTTCATTGTAATTGCAAATTTGATATTTTATTAAGATTTTTAAATAAAAGAATTCATTGTACTGGCAGGATGTCGATACCAACATTTAATGCGTTTTTTGTGTATTTTACAAGACTCTACAAGCGAATAATTGTTTAAATGATTGCGACTTTTAATTACAACCAATATCAGTGCTATTTTCGGTTTTGCAGAATCTTAAATACCCTTCACTTTTCCAACACTTCCGAAATTCGATTGTAAAATTTTAGGCAAAAATATTTTACCAGTCACATTTGAAACTCAAAATTTCTCAATAAAATTTTCAAAATACTTTTGGTATTTTTTTATAGCTCAACTTTTTTCTAACGGTTTAATTTTAAATTTTCTTTGAAATAAACATTTTCTATTTAATGAAATACAAAATGGATTATAAAGGAAATTTTAAACGCCGATTTTAAATTTCAGGAGGGCACTTGTTTGGATTAAATAATAGACCTATTCAACTAATTCTAAGTACCAAAAAAATATTAGTCAAAACTTTATTTCGGAGAGGACGTTTCGCGACGTGAGAACCAGAGGGTTCTATCTGGCTTTTTCAAAAATGTTCAGGAGAGCATTTTTAAAGTTCGGAGTTATTTCTATACTATTTAAATAATAAATATCACAGAATATACAGAACTGACACGAGACGGAAGATTTTGCCTTTTTTTTTTGTCTCTTTCTAAGAAAGCTGCCCTTTTGCATTTTTTGTTTTGATTACGCAATTCGTGTTGATAGTAGCGGCCTGTTTTTGCACATTGCCACTTTACTACCAAAAAACATTTTCTTTCTCTTTCTTCGAAAGCTGCCCTCGCAACTGATTTGAGCCTTTTTCACACGTCACTTTTTACAGTTCTGTGTATTCTGTGATAAATATGAAGAAGAGAACACAAGAAATCAGAAACTAGTTCAGTTATTTATTGGAATATAAAATTTGTTTCATCAAAAGTTAAAATAAAACACAAGAAAAATTAACTTTTTTAATTACAGATTTCAGAAAGAACCTTTCGGAACTCAAACTAAAAACTTTTGCAATAATTATTCATATATAAATTTTTTTTATGCGATTAAAAAATTTTAAAATAAATATAAGTTACATAAGAATTATTCATTTCCTTAATGCAATATAAAAGAACATTTAAATCATTTTCTTTGTCTTTAGAAAGTTTTGGCACACATTTTGATTTGTTTACAGCTGGAAATGTAGGATTCGAAGTGTGGCGTGTGCCTTTATGTACATTTAAAATAATCCACGATGTTAATTGTGAGGCACACCTTAACGTCAAGGTTTTTGCCCAACTTTATTTGACATTTCTTTGTTTCAGTGTTTGATAAATTCAACCATGGAGAGGTACACAATTGAGCAGCGCGTTAAGATTGTTAAAGCATTTTATAAAAAATGGGCGTTTAAATCAAAATGCATTTCGTGCACTTCGTGATTTCTTTGGTCAGCATAATCGACCAAATGTGTCAACAGTTTGGAGAAATGTGGCATAATTTCAGTAAACCCGGTATAGAAACACCTGTGCTCGTCCAAATCAGGTCTGGCTAGACTCATGAGTTACGAATGTGAAATTAAAAAACATGTGTAATAGGGAGGGTTAAATTGAGAACTAGATGGAGCTAATAGTTTGTGTGTTTAATAAAAATAAATAAATAATAGATAATTTAGCAAAGAAATAATTAAAAACAGCAAGAAAGGAATTTAAAAATACGGCATCTTCTACACAAAATATATATGGGTCTGGCCAGACCACATGTGTTACGAATGTGATGTGTGCAGTGAAATAATCGAATAAGTTTCCTTATATATCCTTTCCAGGTTATATTTTTCAGCTTTTTATAGTAAACTAAATTTTAGAAGGGTACCTGAAACTTCAAGTCCCTACCTGTGTTTTAAATGTACTAAAATAACATTCAAAATCGAAAAAGGTCTGGCCAGACTCATGAGTAAGACGAAGTGTTAAATCCACCGTCACCCACAGGGACAAATTCAAAATTTAGTGCGAAAAATTAGTTACTTCATATGAATTCAATAAATTTTAATAAAACTAGGTACACAAAGTTTTTAGGATCGCTAATTACGATGCTGATGACAGTTTTCCAATAGGACGGACAATTTTTAAATTTTGATCGAATTCGCTTAAAACTTATTAGACGGGATTTTTCTGGGTTGCTGATTACGAATCTGATGTCAGTTTTTAAAAATTCAAAATGGCGGATCCAATATGGCGTACAATTTTTAAAAAATCTATCGAAAACTTATTACACGTAATTTGTGATGTCAGTTTTTAAAAATTAACAACTCACCCAATGTAGTTACGGAATTTGCCTTTCTAATATAATTTCGTTCACACAAATATGTTGTAAGGAGACGGTACTGAATGAAAAATTTTGCTATTGCGGTTCTGTTAGTTACAATTTAGTTACGGAATTCCCCTTTTTATATTTTTTCGTAGCAGTTTAAGTTTACATCAGTGGTGCACACAAGTATTTTGTGAGGAGACTGCAAAGAATGTGAAATTTAGCGAATTAAAAAAATGTCATTTGCATGTGGGATTTTCAGAGTTAGGTGTACTACCTAAGAAAAATAGGCTCTATTTATTGAAAGGGGAAACGGAGGGCCCTCCACTTGACTTTTTTACACTTACAAGTAGTTATTTTTTTTTAACTTAAAAGGAAAAAGAACTGTTTGGAACTTTTTTTGTAGCTCTAGTTAAAGTAAATTTTTCAATATATTTTCAATATACACAGTTTGTACTGTGTATTACAAAAAATTGTCGAGTGTAGCAACAATAAACGCTATAGCTGCTGCTGACAGGTAAAAGTGCGTGTAACAGATAATACTACTTTCAACGCACGTACAGACTAATGTGATGCGTTAAAAAAATAAATATTTATAGGTTGATTGCGTACTGGTATATAGAATATATTAAATGTAATAGTGGTTACATTGAACAAAATAAAAAATCCATTTTTGTCGTCGTAATTCAGTAATTTGTCCCTGTGTGCGTCGATAAGCGCTTGCTGCACAGAAAAAATTAAAAATTTCCTCTAATCACCAATTTGATACCAAATTCATAGAATCCAGCAACCCATTTGTTGATTTTGCACCTGTTACCAAGGCACGTCTGCCGCACGTCCTAGTGACTCCCACGGGGATTTTGAATAAAACACACAAAATGTTGTTGATAATGTGTATATGTATTAAAATTCATTTTGGTATGGAAACCACCAGGAATTATTGAGTTTCTAAAATTTAAAAGCAACTAAGTTTTGTTCCTGAGCGCTGCGCACAGCCAACTTGTAAGTATGCAATTCAGAATATAAAATGGCTGCAAAAGGGCGCGTGTTCTAGAGCAAACCTTAAATGTTTCGTTAAGTTTTACAAATGTTTCAATAAGAAAATAATTAACGATTCAACAACGATTTGGCGGTGGCATGTCATAACGTCCAGTGTCATAGGGTCCATGGACACTGTGACACTTTTGAAAGTGTCATATTGTCCATCAGAAAAGTGACATAACATCCACGGACGTTATGACACTTTGTAAAGTGTCATAATGTCCACAACTTAACTTAATGCCAAAAGTTCTTGCAAGCGAGAATCTGAACAAATTTGGGATCATAGCCGGCCTTTGGCCGGGCTCAAGGATTTTCTCCTCTACGGTATAACAAACACCGGCTTCGCTAACTAAAGCTTCTCTGCGTAGTCGGCCTTCGTTCGAAAACAAGGCAGATTTTAGAAGCTTAATTAGCGAACCCGGTCTTTGGACACTATGAAACTGGACGTTATGACATGCCACCGATTTGGCGATGCCGGACTGAATATAATTTAAACTTAAGCTAAATAACTATAATTTTGTAGATGGCGTTAACAGCACCTATTACCAGAATGATTATATTGATTACAAAAAATTGTAACAATTTAATAGTTTGAATATTTTTTTTCAATAAATGATATTTTTAATTTTAATTAAAAAAATGATAAAAAAAAACTGTGCCGTTTCAAACAATGTGTTGATTGATTTTGACAATTTCCAACAACAATTTCACCGGCTTAAATTATTTTATTTTAAACGTAATAATTTTTTGTTATTTGATAATTATTTTAATTCAAAATTAATTTCAAAACAATTAAAATGTTAATTAAATCAAAATTATATTTTTTATTTTCGTTCAACAAAAAAAATAATTGATTCAATTATTACATTAATTAAGTTTAAATACTTTTTAAATAATTTTTTTAATTGATAAAAAACTACTAATAATTTTTTCTGTGTGACACAAATTTTCAAAAGTGATATTATTTCAGTATGTAGTGTGGTGAATTTTGGTGGTTATGTTATTTGACTATAACGTTGCGTTCAAATGAAAAATATTTTTTTTTAGATTACAATAACAAAATTAAAGTTAAGGAAATAATAATAATAACTCATACGTAACGTGAAACAACAAAGGTTAATATTATTGGAGAGAATATTCTCTTTGCAAATTAACTAAAGAATATTAAGGCATTTAGTAGAGTCCTAAATATAATAATTTTATCGTAATTAAAATGATTAAAGACGAATAAAAAAAATTAGAACCAGTTAAAGTTAAATTAATTTAGATCCATATTAATTAAAGCTAAATTCAATGTAAGATTAAATTATGTTAAAAATGGAATAATTAAACAAAGTTTGCTATTAATAAATCGTGGCGATAACAGTTAGTTTTGGGATATTGAAATTAAAGTTTATCGAAAGATAAAATAATTTCATGCCATGGGAATTTTTATCTTTCAGTACACTAGCAGAACATTAAATTAGCGAGTTCACCGTTTTAATTAATGAAAGTATTTATTTGTTTCTGTATTTGGTTCACTTTTATGTCAATACACAGCTTGGTAATTGTCCTGTTCAAATACAAAAGATATTCACACACTTTGGCTGGTTCTTAAAACCTTAATGATTGGCGATTGAAAATAAGATTTATTGGAGATTGGGGATGCTGTAGGTATAGAATACCTAATGCAGCTTTAATTCCGTTATCATTTCTCGTACCGCGCTGAATTTTGGGGAATAATGAACTTCAAATCTATAAATTAGTAACATTATTCCCAATCTCTGTCAGCGATAAAAGAAAAATCCTAAATCGTTCCTTAATTTAAATTAATTAATTTAATAATGAATTCTATTCTCCTTGAAAATTGAAATCCAAAGTTGGAATAATGAAAAATTTTCCAATTAAAATATAAAATGCAAAATATGGGGAAAATAGTTAGATTTAAAAATAAACTTATAAATACAGTATTTAAAAATTGACCTCACAAATGGTGCCACTTGCTACACAGCTAACGAAAAATGGCCGTGTTATCTCACGTCGTGGCTATGTTAATTGGCCGTCACGATAATGTGATAAGACTCCGTTGGCCTTCTTTCCTTGGGGATATTAAAAATAAAAAGTTTACGTCAATTAGCCAAGCACAATTCATGAGCTGTAGAATGAGAAATGTCGGCACATTAACGGCATCAAACCTCAAATATGTCTCAGAGTCATTCAAAATATCCACTATCGTAAACAAGTATGCCACCAAACCGCGATATTTTTTTCACACATAATTGTCATAGATCCTTCTATCAAAATAGAAAATATTGAGAAAATTCTCTAAAATCTTTTTGTTTTATTTACAATTAACATTGTGCATTTTGGTTGGACCACCCTTTATCATAAAAACATCAATCCAGATTGTGATGAAAAATTTCATGAAGCTTAAAGTTGCCATAAAACCTTATATTTGTTAATAAAACTAATTTTCTTCTTATTTATTTGTTTACGGAAATAGTTTTGCCTATAGATCTATAGAAATAAAACTTCTTATTTTATATTTAAATTCCTACAATCCAAATATCAAAAAGCAAAAACAAATTGATTTATTAACTGTTTTATAACACTTAATTATTGTCATTTGTTGTGAATTATGAATAAAATTATGATTTATTTGCAATGAAACTAGTTATTAAATAAGTGTTGATATTATTAAATATTTTTATAATATTGCTAATTTGCCATTTTAATAATTTTTTTTATAATAAAATGTTAAAAAAGAAATACATACCCATTCAATGTTGTCAACTGGCAATAAACTAATGAATATGGACATAATAATAAAACCAAAGCATACAAAAATATCGGCACAACTCCAAAAGCTGGCGTATAAAAATTGTATTCAAAGGATTTCGTGTTTGTGTTTTAAGTCTTTCGTTTTTTAAATGAAGCAACAGCCTCAGTTAACAACCCTTCATTTCTAGCTTGGGCTGAGCTCTAAAGCAACAACGTACAATCACCTGCTTGAATTTAATAAAAAAAAAATGAAATAATAAAACACAACAACATATTTTAATAAAGAATTATAACCTGTGGGTGTCGTTCATAATTATGCAAATGTTCTAGATTTCAACTTCTCAAAGGCAATTCAATCAAAGCGAATTGTAAATTGAGAGTTTAAATCAACCATAACCAAAGTATTTACTAACTAACGGTTAAACAAAAAGCCGTTATTTTAGAAAGACAGTTAGACACACGTTTATTATTATAAAGGGTGTTTAAAATTTAGGTATCATCGATCAAGGGAAATCGTTACAGGGAGATGATCCGAAGGTTCTAAATCGTTCTAAAATCGCATTATTTCTCGTAGAGGAAAGGCTGATGGCCACCAAGATCGTGCGATTTGGCACCATTAGACTATTTATTGTGGGGTTTTTTTTTGGAATCGAAAGTATACAGCAATAATCCAACGATAGTTCAAGAGCTTAAAAACAACCATTGACAGCGGTTTATGAGAATTTTGGTAAACGATAGGGAGCTTGCCGATCCAGTAGGGGTCTGGGGCGGTGGTCACTTGACAGACATAATTATTTATTTTTAACCGGAAACTGAAATACAAATATTTTTTATATCTCAAAAAAAAAAACACTTTTTTTATTAAAATTAAAATGATACCTCAATTTTTTAACACCCTTTACAACGTTTTTGAAAGTGGTTTGTGGGCCAGTTTTTTTTTTGTATTTGTAAAACCTTATTAAATAATTTTTAGCTTTGCAATTTTTTTTCTTTTAATTATCTTGACTTTGTTTAATTATTTTAAGATATCTTATGTTTGTTTTGTTTGTTGTTATTTTTAGAACCCCGTAAATAATTGCTTGCCTTTTTTTGATCTCGTTGTGCACAATGGAATTGAAAAAATTCCACTAGTAGGTAAGTAAGATTTGGGTAGTAAAGTATAAAAGGAAATAAATATTTTTAAATTACAAGTTTAATTCCTTTTTGACTTGATTTCTGCATAAAAATTTAGGTCAGACAATATTTTAGAAATTTCTTATTATCATGCTAAGTTTAAATATGCGCAAAAGTGTTAAAAATATGCATGCAAATATTGCAAAAAAAAACTTAAACAAAAAACACAAACTAATACTCCTTTTTTAGAGTGTGAGAAATATTTCTTTTTATAAGTTCTTTGTATTATATTAACTTTTATTATTCTTCAAATTTGTTCAATGAATCAATTTTTAATGTATAAAGCTTTCTGGCAATAGTCCTATTCCTTCAATACTTCAAGTACTTTCTGCTTAAGCCAACATTTTTTCTAATTCTAATTTTTAATTAGTTTTATTTTAACAAATGTGTATTCATATGCTTTTTTACGTTTTCAAATTGAAATGATCTTCGATTGTTACACAAAACCGGTGAATATACTGAAAATATATGTTCAACATCATCTAATATCAGTGGTATAAAAACAAGCAATCGCCAACAATGACAGGTTAAGTAGTTAGCACTTTTTTGAATGCGTACTAGGGACTAGACATGTGACATTCAAACCATACCTACATCTTTCCCTGGACACCAATATCTAGTGTTGACATGTTAAAATAGGTACCTACGTTTCGATAGCTAATTTTATAGCTCCAAGTAATGCAGAAAACAATTTTTTTCCACGACAACACAAAAAAATGTGTATCCGAAACAGATTCCGTTATTTAAACAACAATAAAATCGTTTGCTTTTTGCTAGCTCACTTTAAAGATATACGTAGCTAACCCTTATGGTCGGTAAAGATTACGCAGAGAGGGTTCAATCGCCAGGACATCTTCGTGTTACTTCAAAACACACCTTCAAAAACATATGAGGTAGACTGTAGTGGGACTAGCGGTAGTTTTTAATGATTTTAATGAGTTAGCGAATATAAACGTACAGAGCTAGTACGTCATACCACTGGAACTACATGCTACATTTCTGAAGACTTCGAATGCAAACTCTTTCTCGTGTGGACTTTTTCTCGAAGTAGTTTCCGATTTGCTAGTTTAGCTGCCATTCTGATTTTATTGCCTCAACAAAAACATCTTCTTTTTCTCATGACTATCTTTATCTCGGAAACTATTGAGTGCCCCGGCAGGCTAGCTAGTAGCGAGCTAGTCTATCAGCCCCGGGGTTGCGGGTTCGATTCCCGCCAGAGACTCTGGTTTCTTTCCTGCAGACAAGCGTACACCTTCCCGGGGATTAGCTTAGGGAATTAAAAAAAAAAAAAATTTTGGTTTTGTTTTTTTGTCTTCGCCACAACTGTAACTATAAACTAGGAGATGAAACTGTTAAACAAACTAACTAGAAAAAACTGCGTTTAGTGCATCAAAACTGCTAAAATAACAAAAAACTTTTATCAACAAGGTTTTTTTTGATGTGCTAAATTCCCATTTCATATTATTAAACAAAGCAACACAAAAAAAATAACCATATACGGGCAAAACTACGTGATAAAACATCAAAAAAAAGGACCCGTTTCTCCCACGGAATTTCGGAATTTTGATTTACCCTCTGAGACAAAGTTGAAGCTCTTGCCATAAAGAACAAAAATTGTGAACATATAAAATAAAAAAACCTTCATCTTCAAGATCAAATTCGCAAAAAACTTAAACAAATTCGATTTGTTTACCTTTCTTTTTCCTGTTCAGGTCCATTGGTAGCAAATGCACCTAAGATCTCAATAAAAAACTTTCTAGAGCATACGAACTTTCTAGAAATGATTGTTAACACCGTTAAGGTAGCGCTTAGGTAGCCGCAAAAGTGAAAAATGTCCCGAAACCTTAGGTACATTTTTGTAGTTGATTGTTTCCTTGAATTTTTAGCGGTTTTCCTGAGCAGGGGAAAAAGTTTAAAAAAATCTAATTTTCGGGAAATTTTTCACTTTTGCGGCTACCTAAACGGTGTAAAGAATCATTCCTAGGAAGTTCAAATGCTCTAGAAAGTTGTTGCTACAACTTTGTCTCAGAGGGTTAATCAAAATTCCGAACGGTTTGCAAGATATGAGCCTGAGAAAATTATCACTTTTTTGCAAAAATGACACCGAGGCCCATAAAAAAAGTGAATGACTTTGGCAAAACTGGGCGACAGGGGGGTTTTTTTTTGGTCTTTTATCACTTAGTTTTGTCCGTACACTCAAAAGAAAAATCAATCCATGCGTACTGAAATCCATCCGAAGCGGTATTAATAGTATGAGTATGGATTTTCTTGAATCAAGTACAGAATGATTGATTCAAGTAAGGATTTTCTGTCGCAAAATACTCAAATTATCCATATTCAATCCCGATTTCGTACTTAAATAATCCGGAAATGAGATTGATTTAAGTAATCCTAAGATTGAATCGATCTTTAAATGCGCTTGATTCAAGTATTATAAAGTTGATTTCATCCCGAATTAGAAAGAAAAAATGATTGTGACTGATTTACTTACCCGTTTTACACCATACAGAATGCTAAAACACCAAAATCAGGCCTGATATGGTTTTTATTTTAGAAATTTCATGTTCATATTTGACCAGAAAGATAAACTAAATGAGAAGTAAGAGCTCAAATTTACTTTTTAACCCTTCGTGGTACACATGAGTCTGGCTAGACTTTTTTTTCAAATTGTGTATAAAATCAAAACATGCGTAAGCCGGAGGGTTAAACACATCAAAAAGTTTAATATTTTTTTTACTTGATTGAAGAATTTTATACTTCTTTCAAGAAATTCCGGGATTGATTTTCGAAAGTAATCCCATTAAGGACTGTTTTGAGTACGTTTTAGTGTTATTCGTACTTAAATTTTTGAGTACGACTCGTACTTAAAGTAATCATAAAAAACTTATTTTATCCCGAGTGTTTTTCTTTCTGTGTATATGGTTATTTTTCAATTACACACAGTGTTATCATACTTTAAATTTTTATAACTTTTTTACCATTTTTGCGTTAGTACTTCGAGAAATTACACACGTTCCAAATAACAGTTACAGCCCAATTATGAATAAAAATTCCCCGGGAGTTTTTTCCCTTTTCCCATTTTAACAATTGAATAAACAAAGGAAGAATGGGAGAAGGGAGAAAACTCCCGGCGAAAGTTTATTTGGGCTGTTAAATACTGGAGCATTTTGTTAATGACTTGACCCCAACGATATCTATCGGGTCAAAAATTTAGGAAATTTATTTTTGTTTCATAAATATATTTTGTGAATTTCAGGCAAATCGTTCCGTAAATTAGAAAATTTAAATGTAAATAACACGCGGAAGAATTAACTCTCAAAATTCCTAGGTTATCTCTCGCTATATGAGCATAAAAGTCTTTTTAAGATCCTTATGGAATTTTTAATTAAATCACATAAAAAACGAATTAAAATGGTTCAGTGTTCGTTTATTTAAGAAAACTTAACCCGATTTAATTTCTTTTCGTTTTTGTTAAAAATTTCGATATTAGAAAATGCCGTTGCATTGTGATGCAACAGATTGACTCAAAAGCAGTGTTCGAAAAAAGACAATATTTACCAAAGATTTGGCAAACACAAACGGTAAAGGTCAGTTTTTGACCTTCTAACACAAACATAATACTGTACTTATTCAACTCAACATTTTTTTGCGTTCTGCTTTTTTTTTAACCACAAACTTCGTTGCGGTTGGTTCAGCACATTAATGCTCGTTTGTTTTAGTTGTGCTTAGCGCCCTTTTGCCTGGTAATGAAATCCAACAATTTTTACAAAAACTTAATTGCGATTTGATGCCGTGTGGTAAAGAAAGATACGTCTCGTCGAATAGCATGTAGTTTTTCTTTAATTTGAGTCTTGAAGTGCTTGAAACCAACGATATTTTTGGGTTTCCTCTCTGAAATATAAAAAGTTTTTAGTTAGCAGTGCCCATGTTCTGTAACTCTCGAGTCGAGAAACTTTTCGATTGAAAAGTGTTAAATTAAACAAAAATGCCATATATTGAAACAAACAGCTGTTTTTCTCACTAAACTGTGCTTGTAATTTTTTTTTGGCGAGTACTAGCTGTCACGTAAGGAAATTACTCGATATTTTACAGAAAAAGTGTGGCTGTAACATTTTTGTGAGAAAAGATCCTGCTTTGAACTGTCAAATAAACTCACAAATAAAAATGGGGCGAGAAAAAACTTTTAAACTAAAAAGCAATTAAAAATGCTAAAAAAAAGAATAATAATAACAATATTTTATTCTTGGCACATTTTTTCTGTTTAATTATATCGCTTTTAGCATTTTTATAAAAAAAAGACTGTTTTCAAAGCTCGTCTGCAAACAACAAACATTAAGGCCCCCTTTACATTATTTGGTATAGCCGACGGTTGTATCTTCACCGCTGTCGTTGACATATTTTCAATTTTAGCAAATTTTGGTCACCGTTAACGATATGTGTTTCTGGCGTTCTCAACGTCTGCAATGTCACACCGGCTTCGAGTACAATGTTATGACATTTATAACGTAACGACATAATCTCTTTTTATAGTTTTCGACATGTGTAACAGACTCACTTTTTTCTCACTTTTCAAGAAACGATGGAGTATTTTGTTTCACATCTTTTCGATGCGAGAAGTTCTCACTAAAGTTACAGAACATGGGTACAGGTTTGCATATTAAGCCGACGATATACGAAAAAATATAAAAAAGTAATTTATTCAAACAAAACATGTCCACACACAAGCTATTCGTGCATTCGTCGTCGTTGCTAAAATTGTGTGTTTGCTAATTGCTTTATCATTGTAAAAAAGAAACGCTATAGAATATAAAAATATAATGTTTGTCAACAGAGCCACTATAATTGTTCTGTTTTATAACGAACAACGGTATTAAGTTTTGTGTTTTAATACACAAACACTAAACAAATAGATATCGTTTTTGGGTGTATGAGCCGTACGCTAAATAATGTTCTGTTTATTTACTGTTGACCGAACACTGCTCAAAAGCAATTCTTTGGTTACCAATGGCTGTCAACCTGCGTAATACGCAAATGTATGCAAAATACATTAAAATTGATTTTTAGGGAGCATAGTTTTCATGCAAATAGCATGCAAAATCTACCCTGTTTGTTGTTATAAGCAGTGTGGTCATTTTGGCATTTTTCCATCTAAATTTTACTTTAAAAGTTTTGATTTAGCTCCAAAATTTTCATTTAGCGCTTGGCATTTTATTTAGCATTTTTTTAAAATGCTTTAAGCTTTCTTTTGACTTTATTTGAAAATAATTTTATTACTACCAACAAAAAATTTCGTATGAAAATGGATAATTCTTATCTTGCAGAAATTATTTGCCATTTAATAAAAGTACAAAAACTGGTCTAAAATATATATTAAAAGAAAGAAAGATCAATGAAATCGGAACAAAAAATAGAAATATGTATAATCGTTTGTATATTCGTTGTATCAAAGGTTTTGCAAATCGCCCAAATTTAAACTCAACTACCTGTACGGCTTTTGTATGATGTTTAATCAAAATCTATTTTAATGCTTAAATATTATCATTAATTAAAATAAGTCACTGCAAATAAATTTTTAACAAAAATAATTTTGAAAATCATTTCTAATAATTTTGTTGGCCTTGTCTATGCCAGAAAATGATCGCACTCGTTATAATTCGGCCCCTACACGTTGCAATGGGTCGTACACTTAATTTGAATAAACCAGTTGAATGAAAATTTCTTTAATTTTGCCTTGTTCCACCATTTATGTTATTTTTTGTAACAAAATTATAATTTTTTTTAGGTGGTGGTTCCACTTTTTGATTCATAGCTCTGGTACTACTGCACCGATTTTGCTGAATTTCAATCTCAAACTGCTTACGATAACTACAAGCAATTTGGCACCAAGTTTGTTCATTTCTTTTGAGTTGTTCGAAAGTGAGCGTGTTTTCAACATACGGACAGACGGACATGGCTAAATCGACTTAGAATCACTCCAGGACCCAGAATATATATATACTTTATGGGGTCTGAGATGAATAATAAAAAAGTTTCACACGGAATGACAAACTTAATATACCCCATTCACAACTAGTTGTGGTGGAGGGTATAAAAATATATTAAGCTCGAACGAAAATAATGTTTACATTAATTCTGTCACATATTTGCTTAATGCGACAATGCATTTATTAAGTGTTCAGGTTAAAAAAGTTATAATGGATTTCATAATTTACCAAGTCTTAATTTGTCTATTTCCATTATGTAAACCAGCACTTTTCCCGTTTAGATTACAATTAAATAGAAAATGTTTATTATTAAATAAATGTTAACAATTAAAACATAAATTAAATAGACATTTAATTCCTGCACTACTATCAAGAAATGTATGGAAAACATGTCATAATAATTTAAAATTAAATATGTTTTTATGTACGTTTTACAATTCATTTTTAAGTTTATTTATTTAGGTTTTAGTGGTTATAACACAGTTACAATTTAAATATAAATAAGCTTAAACAATTTTTAAATTATATAATTTTTATGTTGACACATTAAAACACTCTTTATTTTAATATCAATATTTATTACTGTAATTAGCACATTTTCTAAAATTAGTTCTTTCTTATTCAGTATAAAATTTTTTATTAGTACCTAACGATCTTTAACATAAACAATCTTATTAAATTCCCTCCCCACTGATATACAATTTATAGTGGCGCTTGTTCATTTATGGATCTATTCATTCAATAAAGTCGTCGTCAATATGAGTGTTTTTTACGTTAAAAAAAGAATAAAAGTTTATGCATCATTTAATTACTTAATTTAAAATTTAAATACATTAAGATAAGGAAATTTTATAAGCAAAACCTATTAAGGAGTGCGCGCGAAATAAATAGTGCATACTTTTAGGCATCTAGTTTTAATACCATGTGTTCAAAATCAATACCGTTATATTTTTATAATTGCTAATACACTTTAGAAAACCTCGTGCTAAAGTTCAGGTCAGTAGCAAAATTTATTTCTCTAAAAATGTCGAATCAACAAGACGTCCGTAAACGTATTGCTAAAATTTGTAACGAAAATCCAAGTTGCCGGTACAAAACTATTGCTAGGCTTGCAAATGTATCCAGAAATACGGTGTCTAGGGTGATAAAAAAATATAAGCAGTCCCTGACCATCGACAGAAAGCCAGGCAGCGGTAGAAAAAGTGGATTTTCGGATCGCAAGATGGCTGAGAAAATTAAAAGAATTTTGTTCAAATATCCCTATCTCTCTGGAAGAAAAGTGGCCCAAAAGGCAAAGTGCTCCGAGACTTCGGTAAGAAAAGTTAAAAAAGAGGCTGGTCTGAGGACATATAAAGTGCAAAAAGTTCCAGATAGAAATTCGAAAAAGAATTTGGTGGCAAAACAGCGTGCGAAAACTTTGCAAAGGGATTTTTTGAAAAATTTTCAATGCTGCATTATGGACGACGAAACTTATGTGCTGTCTGATTTTAAGCAACTTCCCGGGCAAGAGTTCTATGTTGCAGATAGTAGAGGAAATGTTGCAGAAGAATTTCGTGTGCAAAAGAAATCTAAATTCCCAAAAAAATTTTTGGTTTGGCAAGCCATTTGCACGTGTGGTCAAAGAAGCAGTTCCTTTGTCACTTCTGGTACAATAAATAGTGATGTTTACATAAAAGAGTGTCTGCAGAGGCGACTTCTTCCTTTTATTAAAAGACATGATATACCATCATATTTCTGGCCCGATCTCGCTACTTGCCACTACAGTAAAGCAACGATTGAGTGGTATCGAACCAATTTTATCAGATTTGTGCCAAAGGAGGCTAATCCACCAAATTGTCCAGAACTTCGGCCAATTGAAAGGTATTGGGCTTTAGTTAAAAAACATTTAAAGGACACTAAAGGAACTTCAAAAAGTGAAAGCGAGTTTAAGAAAAAGTGGGCAACTTCCTCAAAAAAAGTTACGGAAGCTACAGTGAAAGCCCTAATGGAAGGTATTCCAGAAAAAGTTAAAAATTTTATAAAAAAAAAATAAAATATGTTATAGTTTGTTTAATTTTGAATTTTAATAAAATATTGATTAACACAGAAAAAAGATTTTAAGAATTAACCTGATGGTTCAAATTTTATAACCATAATAACGTGCACTTTTTTTTTCGCGCGCACTCTATACGTGTTTTGGTTTGCGGCACTTAGCTGGAAATGAATTTAATTAATGCGGAATTTAAGTAAACAATAACTGAACTAGAACAGAATTAGAACTGAACTAAAACAGTACATAAACTAAGCTGGAAGAGCAATATAACTTAACTACAACACAAGCTTAACTGATCTAGAACTGGACCAGAACTTAAATAGAACTGAATTTAAAATAAACTAAAAATGAAGTGGAACTAAAACTTAACTAGAACTGCAATAGAACGGAAATAGAAGCAAACTAGAACTGAACTAGACCTGAACTAGATCTGAAGTTGAACTGAACTAAAACTGAACTAAAAATTAACTCGAATCAAACGATGACGATCGACAACTTAAGACAGCTACAGCAAGTCGCACATCATCGTTCTCATGAGCGCCCCACTAACTATCGACTTTTCCGTAGTCAGGTTTTACGTAATCCACTTATTCATTGTCAAACAACTTTATTTGTGCATCAACTTTTTTCAAATTAAATGCTTATTTGATAATAAAAATCAGCAAAGCATGTAGGTTAGGTTAGGTTAGGTTAGGTTAGGTTCCTTTTGCAGCCATCAAGAGACAGCCCATTTGAGTCCTTCAGTGTGCCCTTAGTGATACCGAGCGCCAATGCCTATCGTTCAGAGCAGTTGCTCAGATGGCGTCACTGCAGAGTTTATCCAATTTCTCTCCCTAATAAAGTGGAAAAAAGCACAATTTGTTCAGGCAAACACCGGTATTTTTCCCCAATACCCTCATTGAAAAGCATTGACATATAGAAAGTAAAAAAAAGGGTTTCCTCCACTGTCCTTATTTGTAACGCATTGAACATAAGTAAAGATGTAGTGCCCAGGATATGGACCACCCCATCTGCGCAATTCTATAAGACTCGCGCCTGATAAGTTTTTTCTTTTAGATTAGATAAATTCATTTATTGATAATGTAATATAATTTTACAAAGTTTTTAATTCTAACCCCGCTAAGCCAGTGGCTTGTCATAAAACATTTGAAGACCAACGAATTGATAAATGAATGTGTCATCCATGCGACTATATGGTTGCCCGTACAGCTCTCATGCCCTGATATCCATATTAGCTTTACCTTCGAATGCCTCGCAATCTCATTCAAAGACATCCAACATTCCACAGTTAAACTAACTGTCATGCAGACGCCCGTAGGGAAGCGATGACAGTTTTGCTATTAATATATACATATACATATCTGTCGATATCGATAATACCTAAGCCAGTTAGCCACCCGCCTTAGCAAAACGTGCTGTTTTTGGCTTTTCACGCTTTGGTTTATCGATGAGGATGCCAGTTTCTTTCACTTTTTTCACAAGATAACGAACATACGGAGCTGACGGTGCTTCTCTTCTTCCAAAATCAGTACGCAATTTTCCCACACATTCTGCAACATTACCATGATTTTCAAAGTAATGTCGCAATATTCCCCAGCGTTGTTTAAGCGTGTACACTACCATATTCGTTCAGCGGAAGGATAAAACTAATTATCTGTCAAATCAGACATGAGCTAAGTGTTACCATTCACGAAATAAGCACTACTAAACGTTAGATGGCGGATGCTTTACAACGGTACAATACTTAAAATTCAAAACTCATGCGTCGAGAGAGTGCAGAATTTTAAATATTTTGGTGTTTTAATTAATGAGCAATGGGACGGATCAATAGAATTTAGATGCCGAATAGAGATGGCAAGAGATGACTTTTTTAAATACAGAAAAGTTTTAACCAATCATGATATAAACATGGAGACAAAATCGATATTCAAAAAAAATTATATGTGTATGGTCAGTACTGCTGTATGCTGTGGAGGTATGGACTATAAAAGCTGTAGATATGAAGAGACTGGGAGCATTTGAAATGAGGACTTACCGACGAGTACTAAAAATAACCTGGACATCTTATACATCTAATAACAAAGTTCTAAGGAGAATGAATCCAGAACGCGAACTTTTATCCCACATCAAAAAACGAAAAACTGCTTATTTAGGACATTTTATGAGGAACCCTAAATATATGGTACTCCAAACAATCCTCCAAGCCAAAGTTGAAGGAAAACGTAGTAGGGGCATAAAGGAGATGTCATGGCTTGGAAATATACAAGAATGGACTAGATCTCAGAGTGTGGAGAATCTCATAAATGCGGCAAGAAATCGTGGGCCTGCCTGTAAATGTCGAAAACAGTTTCATTTTAATATTTTTAAGAACATTGACATATGTAAATATTTAAAAAGATTTTAAAAGCATCCCAGCCAGCAAAATACTCCGACGTTGTCTGAATTAGACATTTCTTGCAAATGTCTGACTTAATTCTTTGAGACTTCGTTCAGATTTCTATCAGACATTGAATATACTTACTGTCTGGGCGATTTCTGATCGATTTCGAATGGATATATCGAAGGAAATTTATGTTCAGATATGTCTAATAGAATTCTGACGGAATTCTTACAGATTTGTCTAACGAGACTTATAACTTGTTGGTTTTTTTTTGGGAAATATGTAGCTAATGACAATTGTCATTAAGTTGAAAATAATTTTAATTTTATTTTATTGTTTCAAGATAAAAAGATTAAAAAAAATACGTACGTGTAAAATTAATAATTACCTTTAAATATTTTGCAATAAAAGGAATTCTTTCAGCTAGCAGTTAAAAAACAATAAGAATCTCGGCAAGCTCATCAAAATTTTCCTTGCCTTTTTCATTAGATTTCTGTCAGATATCTATCAGAAATGTCGGCAATGAATAACAGAAATTCCCACGACATGTCTGTCAGAATTCGTGTCAACCACTTTTGCGTTTTTGGGTCAGAAATCTGACAGAATTCTTATACGATTTCGACTTTTTATCGACGTTTCTCTCAGATATCTGGAAGACGTCGGACTATTTTGTTGGCTGGGATATTTAATGTGCATAAAATTAATGCATACAAATCTGTCCCTTGTTATGGTTCAAACCCATCATAAATATATTTTTTCTGCAATGCGCACACATTTGCCACTTTTCTTGTGAATTCTGTTTCGGTCGTAGAAAACAACAAGAATAGCAGGTTTGAATCATAAACAACTAATTAAGGAATATGAACAAAATTTAAGCCTTACAATAGATTCATAAAAAACTTTTCAATAATAAAAAAAAATCATCATACAGTAAGTTTGCAACAGTTTTGAGTTTGGTTCGGGTTCGAAATTTAATTCAGATGTCAGAAAAAATTAAAATGATTCCGATTGAAATAGTTTTATTTCGGTAGTTGCAATTTTGATCGAATTTGTTTAAGTCCTTTTAATTTAATTTTCGATTTTTGGTGAAGCAGGATATGGAATTAATTCCACTTTCGACCGGAATAGATTTCTGTGACAGGCCTGAATAGTAGGAATTTTTGACATTTTTTTAAGGTTTTCCATCACAAAGTCATTTTTCTATTCTCTTAAATATTGCATTTCTTCAGCATGATTTGTGCCTTCTCTTCTTTTGGTTTTTTGCTGTACGATGTGTGTTGTTAAGATCAGTTTCGAGCCGATTTGTCATACTTATTTGTCTTAACAGAATTCTTGTATAAGTTCAATTTGTTGGTAAATTTTAATATTATTTTTTTCTGATCTTTTCAACGGAAATTATACAAGTTATAAATATTGTGCAATTTCCCTTTTGCCATTACAAACTTTAACGATTGCTTAGGCTGTAAGTAGTAAAACAAATAAATTCCATATTTCTTTAGATACTTGAGCTTTAAAAGCAAACAAATGTTGAGACAAAGTTAAACAAGTTGATTGTGCAAAGCAAATAACACAAGAAAGACATTGATTTTTATGACACATTTGTAAACTAGAAAAAAAATTATGAATTTCGAAAAATTCTGTTGCTCTCCGTATTAATTATTAAGTATTAATTTTTTTTTGATAGTATCTCCATATATCTTTATGAAACTAGATATTCTCGATGCACGATAGACTTATTTTATCGTAACCTAAAATCCAAAAGGCAGTAAACGACAAATAATTTAAAACCGACTTTAAATTGATTTTGAATTTGTTGTCACTTACGGCCTTTTTGATTTAAGGTGACGGTATACATTTTATATACATATTCGTCTATAACAACTTATCTATACGTTTTAGTGATGTAAAAAATTTTAAGAATGTAAACCAAACACACTGGTCGTCCAAAAACAAGCCGTTCAAATGTCAATATAGAAGCAGACCCAGTTTTTCAATTATTCCCTTTGACACGGTTGACTAACTTAAAACACTGTTTCGACCATATTTTGAAATTTTCCCAAATTTTCTTGCACCTGCTTTAATGTTTCTTTGAAATATTGTTCAATAATATCGTTGGCTTCATGTTTATTAATCCTTAACTGTCAGTTGTCGAATTTTTTTTAGAGTTAATTTATTTTTTTAAATGAAAACGTCTTCATTCCTAAGAAAAGGACATCAAATGATAAAACACAACTAAAATACTTTTATCGTTTAATCATCTTATTGTCAAACAGCCATTGGCTTATTGTCAATCTTATCTCGGAAAGTATTAGTAAGTGGACTTGATATTGGTCTGGCTTAATAATATTTGAGGGGCAATTGCTTAAGCCCTTCCCTGCAGATAATATTGGACTACGTGATTTTTTTTGATGAAATGGACTACTCACTGGACTGGTCCAATGTTATGTAAGCATGGACCATGTCATTGTTAAAAAGAGTTTGTAGTGAAACGACATATCTTCGCTTTTAAACGAAATGTTTTCGTTTTAAACGAAGTTAAAACTAGGGTGATCGATTATTCGACTTTTTTCAATAACCGGTTTTCGAATATTCCGAATAGTTGCTATTTTAAAAAAACCGGTTTTCGGTTAAGCATTTTTAAAATAACCGGTTAACCGGTTTTAATTCGAATACATAAAAATACAAAAATCAAATTAGTTTTTGTAATAAAAAGTTAATTATAATAAAAACAAAACGATTTACGAAGGTAAGGAACCAAAAAAATACATAGATATGACTTAAGGTATGTTCGGACCACAAATATTTGACGATAAAATCAAAATAAAAAGCGTGACCAGTAAATTGATTAAACTTAAGCTTTATTTGAAACAATATTTATTTATTTGCTAAACTTCATGTATAAGATGATAATTGTATTTATGTGTAATGTAGTTAAGAAACCGTTACATAATGTTTGCTCTAGCCAAACGTTTTGCAAAAGCAAAAAATTCTTTGAGAAAACTAGTGGTTACGTTAGGAGTCAAATATTTAATAGGTGTGAACAAAGCTGTATAATTTTTGAAAAACTTAGTTTTTAAAAAATTATAGGAATTTAATAAATTTATTATTTGCGATATTCTCCCAAATTTATTGTAAATGAGTTTTAATTTATTGCTGGTTAAGCATGTCTATATGAATCAGTAAACTTCAGTCATATTTTTAAGAAGTGACAAACAAAACCTCTTATCCAGGATTATATATTTAAATTTTTTTTCGCTTCAGCATTATAGAAACAATAGTAATATGAACTTGCTTTTTGTATAAAATATCTGTGAATTCGTCGATCACAATTTAAACCATTCCAGGACATTTTTGATTTAAATAAAACTGATGAATTTTCCCATAACGTTGATTCCGCCGGTATGTTTTAGTTTTAAGCATGAAGATATGCTGAACTACTTAAGAGTTTTTCATTCATTATTGGCAGCATATTTTAGCAAAGTAATTTTTGAAGTCTCTCAAAAACTACTTGGAACAGGGCCAAGTTTTTCTTGGCGTATATTTATGTCAAGCTTGTAGACTAATTAAAAGTGATTAACAAGTCGTGACGTTAAATAACCTTTGCAACTTATCATTTTAGGGCCGTTTAAGTACCATTTTCTTTTAAGTCACTTTATTATTATCACCAGAGATTATAAAGATATATATATAGTAATTATAATACTGTCAAATTGCTGATTACTTTTTAAGCTGAACTTTTTTGTAGTATTTTGAATTGTTTTTGGTTTTTGTTACAAGAACACACGCTTATATAAGCGATTTGTATTTACATTGCTCATAATGTTTTTTGACTTTTGTTTCATTTTGTTTTGACATTTTTTATAAAAAGTTAAGTTTGCCAAATATTCAATTAGAAAAATACTTAAATTACGGGTACATTTATAACAAAAGTAAGGAAAACATATATAAATTACACATTAATAAAGTAACCGGTTTATTTTACGAAAATAACCGGTTTATTCGATATTCGAAAAATGGACATTTTAAAATATTCGACTTGGGCAAAACTAAAATAACCGGTTAAAACCGGTCGAATACTATTCGATCGATCACCCTAGTTAAAACTAATCCTTTGGAGTATACAATGGAGTAGTTTTAAAATCTAGTCCACTAAAGTATGTATTAACATGGAGTAGTTTTAAGACTACTCCGTTGTAATGTAAATCTGGGTTATATGGTCCACTCCTAGGACATCGTTTTTTGAAATCGACCACCTTTTAACCGTAGAATAGAATACTCCTATTCCTTTATGGAACACTCTTTACATGCATGTATGGACTGGACTCGTTATCTGCAGGGGTTTTCATTTAATTTATAAAGAATTAATCGAAAGAAATAGTAAATGTTGGAAAGAACAAACTATAATTATGTAAACAACATTTTTTTCAGTTTTTCTTTTGTTTTGATTTTGTTAATTTTATTAAATGTTGTCAACTTTTTGTTTATGATAAGCATAAAAACAAAAGAAACAGAATGCGGCAATCGCTGAATTTGCCCCTAAACCTCTGATTCAGCAACACTTTTAATATATAAAGCTTGAAATGTCAATTTTAAGTTGAACAATTTTAATTTTTTTTGACATAACTTAATTTTTTATCGATAACTTTTTAAATTTTTTTTGACAGTTTGCTATTTACATTAATACAGCTAAACTCTCTGCACTTGGCTAATTTTTTTATTACATTATATTTGCACTGTTCAACAAAACTCGAACAATGTATTAAAAATGTGGTGTCATAAGTGATGTTGTCAATGCTAAAATTAGGAATTTATTCGTGGTAATTTCTAATTTAAAATTGTTTTGGTCAATATCACTTTAAGGCCCGTTTTCACAACTTACCTTTAGCTAATGTAGGATTTTATCGGCCGTATAAAAAGTGTTCCATTATTACAACTTTAACTTGAAGCTTAATTTTCTTCATCGTTCACTTTAGGTTTAAGAAAATTTTATATAATAGAACACTGTTTATAAGGCCACTTTTAGCTATCGGTAAGTTGTGAAAACGGGCCTAAGAGAGCAAACTTCGTTGTCTGGCAAACAATTGGCGAGAAAGGACTGGGTACTTCTTTTCAAAGAAATTTAGACTAATATGCTATCTGGGTTTGAGAATGCTTAAAAAGAATTAAAATTGGATGTCAATAGTGCGAATTAGTACAAAAAGTACTTAAAACAATGCAAAATATGATAACTTCCGAAAACCAATATGCGTGTATAGGTTTGTGTTTGTAAAGGTTTGTTGTAGAAACAACAGCAACACAACAAACAAAGGTAAAAAACTATTTGCTTGTTTTGTGTAGAAACAACAACAATACTACACGAAGAAAAACATATATTATTTTCATGTTTAAACTGTAAAATAAAAAGCATAAATTCCCAAATTCTATTTGTTAAATTTATTTGGTTAAATACATAAAATTTCCAAACTAGAGTGATTATGAAAACCATATCGGACATGCTGCTGGTGTCTTATAATTGAGGGTTCTTTTGTAAACAAAAGGCGGAATACTACAAGAATGAAAAAAAACATGTGAAACGGATAAGTAAATAATAATATACTCTTCATCTCTAGTTCTCTGGGGTAAGTGTTTAAGGTCAGAATCAATCTCATTTCCGGATTATTTTAAGAGCGAATTCGAAATTAAACCAACTTAGAAATTTTTGAATCAAGCACAGCTTAAGATTAACTTTTGCCTCACTTTCACTGAAGAAAAACCCGTTTTTGGATTATTTTAAGTACAAGGCTCCTGAATAATCCGTACTTGAATCAAGCATTCTGGACTTGATTTAATAAAATCCTTACTCGCCGTACTATTGACAGCGCTTTGGCCTAACTTAAGTACGGATGGATTGTTTTTTCTTTTTAGTGTACACGTCTTCTTTATTTCTGCTATTTTACTGGACGTTTGGCATTGAAAATAACGATTTTCTTGTAGATCATCCAGATTTCAAATCCAATTGAAAATTATCAAGTCACGTCCCAGTAAAAAATCTGCCCTAAAAGGATCAGGATTTGGCTACGAAAATTTTAGAGAAAAACTTACAAACCTTACAAAAATGGATGCACGATTTACGGTTTCCGGTTTGGAGGACTATGTTTTGCTGACAATAAGCCCTTTTTAACCTAATAAAAAAAATGAAATTTTCTTTTATTTATTAACTAGCTGACCTGGCAAACGATGTTTTGCCGTATAACTTTTTTCTTTCAGATGTTGCAGTATCTGCATGGCAAATTTAAAACAAACCGGTTGAGTAGTTAATAAGAAATAGGGAGGGGAGCTTTTACACCTCTTGCCCAATTTCACGCCCTATTCCCAATTTCCTTTTAGATGTTACAGTGTCTGTATGTCAAAATTTAAAAAAATCGGTTGATTAGTTAAGAATATATAGGGAGGAGGAGGTTTTACCCCTTTTACCCTATATCACAACATTTGCCTGCCATATTTCAAGAAAATTGATTGATGAGTTAAGAAGATATAGCTTTTACTCCTCTTGCACTATTTCACGCCCTATTCCCAATTTAACTTTAGATGTTACAGTGTCTGCGTGCCAAATTTTAAGAAAACCGGTTGATTAGTTAAGAAGATATATGTAGGGGTAGCTTTAACTCTTCTTGCCCTACTTCACGCCCTATTCCCTATTTTCTTTCAGATGTTACAGTATCTGCATGCCAAATTTAAAAAAACCGGTTGATTAGTTAAGAAGATATAGGGAGAGAGCTTTCACGCCTCTTGCCCTATTTTACGCCCCAAATAACAAAAATTATAGGCTATAGTTCCTTCTAAATGTCACACTATTTGCCTGCGAAATTTAAAGAAAATCGGTTGATTAGTTAAGAAGATATAGAGAGGGGGAGCTTATATCCTTCTTGGCCTATTTTTCGCCATATTTCCTTTCAGAAGTTACAGTGTTTGCGTGCCAAATTTCAAGAAACCCCGTTGATTAGTTAATTAGATATAGAGAGAGGGAGCTTTTACCACTCTTGCCCTATTTTACGCCCTCTAGCGATATAAAATACACCTTACGACCTATTCTCATACCTAACAAATACACATACAAAATAACAAATTTCTTACTCATACTGAAAACATGCTTGTTAAATATTTTGATTGTGATAAATTAAAACCTTTTTGATTGTCAGTACTTAAAAGGAAGATTTTTTTCTATAATAAGTTCATAAGTATTCACTGCACGATATTAGATTTTTTTTGGAGCTTACGATTCTGCTATTTTTCTCCAAAAGCCCCACGGACGTCATTTTAGATTTTCCTGGGGCCGTTACCATTTTTAAACTTGAAGCATTGCCCCAAATACAATACTGCTTTATGCAGGGCTGTCTGCTAATTCTTTGTCTTGTCCACAAAAAATTAAAAAAATATCCCCAAAAATCCCCAAACTAAAAATCAAAACCCTAAAAAGTTAATATTTTCAATTGTTTTTTTTCTGACCAAATTTTGAATCTTGTTAATAAAAAATTTTAAATTTTTTTAAAAATAGTAAGAAAAATTTTATTAGGAGATCCCCAAATAAACATTTTTAGTAAATTACAAGCAGAGCAATATGGTGTTTTTGAAGTCAATTTATAAGAATTCGGAGCTTGTTAAGTCGGTTTTAGTCATCCTTAAAATCAACGATTAAAATACATAAATATATCCGTTATTTATTTAATACTTCGATGCATAATAAGTACTTGCCAATAGCTCAAACTTTATTATATTGTCTTTTATATTTGGTCACCTAATACGCAAAAGGCCCTAACTAATATTTTAAAAATTTCACAGCAGAAGCAAAATTATTCAAAATCATAAATTAATAAATCGCCTTAAACTGTTTATAATTAAATTTTCTTTTATTTTTCTTGTAAAACCTTCCAATCCTTTAAGCGTTTACCATATTAACTTTTATAGATAAGGCCTTTTGTTTTTTGATAATAAATTCGCAAATTTTAGTCGAAAGATTCAAAATTTTTTTTGTGGACCTCTGTGTTAATGCAATACATCAGAATCAATTAAAACGTTGATTTTTAATTTTTCATTAGAGAGGGCATTTTGCGTTTCAGGTAACGATTTACTTATTTTTGGGAAAGACATATTTGCTTGAAAATTGTTTTTAAAAAATCAAAACTCGTATGTGTTGTCAACGGTTTTAGATTCCTATTTTAATTCTTGCCTTTTAAAACACTCACTCAAGAACAATAACATAAATTGATTAGGCACCTTTTACACACTTAACACTGTATAAGTTGTTGATAAGAGTAAGGTAAAAGTTTTGCTGCTTTTTTATATTTTATGTACGGAACAAAGAAAAATAAGCGTAATTAATACAAGAAGGGAAAATTATATTTAAAATGTATAAAATCCCCAAAAAATCCCCGAATTTTTTTATAATCCTCGAAAATATCCCCAATCCCCAAATGACTTTCCATGTCCTTTTTGCTCGCATAAAATCCCCAACTTTGGAGATAAATCCCCAAGTCTCGCAGCCCTGGCTTAATGCCTGAAAAAATTTATCAAAATTGGACTGAAAACTGCAGATTTTTTTTTCACTTGTTGCTTGCCGTTAACATTGTGGTTAAGAAAATAAAAAACAATTTAATGCATACATCAGTTTTTCTGTTAACACTGTTTAAAGTGTTATTGTTGTTATTTTTTTTTCATTTGGTCCAAAAAATGTTTAGAAAAACGCACAATATTTCTTATATGCTGCCGGTAGTTTCCATTTAAATGGTCAATGATGATGACGTTTGCATTGTTTAAGGCAAATGTTAATTTTTTTCCAGCATAATTGTGTTTGAATGGTTGTTTGCTTTTGAAATAAAAAGTGTGATAAAGATGATGATTACAATGACTGGGCCATATTGATCATTTAAAAAAAATCAACGGCGGAAACTTTGTTACACTTGATTTATAACAGCTAAATTACAAAAACAGTAAAATATGCTTTTTGTAATGAACCATAACAATAAGAAATTACGATTTTTTGTTTTAAATAATGCATGCATCATTTGAAATTACATTATGATAATTTTTACAATGTAAATATGCAATTACAAATGATTTTTCCATAATATGTGAATTATTCTAATAAGGTTTTTGTTATTAAATGATCTAAATTCCTGTTAAATCAATTAACTGTTTGTTGGAAGTAGACGTAGTTAAGATGACGAAATAAAGCTTTCATTATTCTATTAATGCATGCATGTGCAGGCTAAAGGGTTGCAAATTTTTTAGTTTTCTAGAAATCACAATTTTACTTTGTTAGTCTTTTTTTACATATTTTACTTAAATTACTTACTTTCGCCTTCAGCTTACCCCTTATTTATGATTTTTTTATTTAATGCTTTTAAGTATTTTTTAAATAAATTTACAAAAGTTTATTCTTCAAAAGCCGTCCTATACATTATAAAACTTGTGTGGATGCTCATGCATGTGCACACTGAAAAGGAAATTACGCATGTTGCACCTGCGCAATTGTAAGAGCGCACAAAATCTTATGCAAGTTATAATTTTCCCATAGTTAAAAAAAAAAAAAAAATTAAAAGTTAAAAACAAATAGATTTTAACCATCAATGACTAATAAGGGGAATGGAAAACTGAGGAATGGAAGAAAATATTGTGTGCAAAAATACTTCACAATCAAATAATTTTTCATAAAAATATGTGTTTTTATTCCCACAAAATATTAATTTTACAGAAAAGTATACTTTTTGCTTACATTGTTGTTGTTTTTGTTTACAAAAGGTATAACTCTTTCATAAAAAGATCTCTTCTCACAAAAAGATACATTTTTCACAAAAATATTCTTTTTTCACAAAAAGATACTTTTTTACAAAAAGATACTTTTTTACAAAAAGATACTTTTTTACAAAAAGATACTTTTTTACAAAAAGATACTTTTTTACAAAAAGATACTTTTTTTTAAAATAAGATTCTTTTCGCACAAAAAGATACTTTTCGCTAAAAAGATACATTTCGAAAAAAAGATACTTTTCGCACAAAAAGATAATTTTTTCATAAAAATATTCTTTTTGCACAAAAATATACTTTTTTCATAAACAGATACTTTTTTCATAAAAAGATACTTTTTTCATAAAAAGATTCTTTTTGCACAAAAAGATACTTTTTTCATAAAAAGATTCTTTTTGCACAAAAAGATACTTTTTTCATAAAAAGATTCTTTTTTACAAGAAAATTAAATTTTCACAAAAAGATTTTTTTTTACAAAAAGATAAATACTTTCTTCCAAAAAAGGTACTTTTAAATATTTGTTCACACAGCCACTGAAATATACGGGTTTTTTGTACAAAAATATACTTTTTAACGAAAAGATATGTATTTTTACATAAAAATATACCTTTTCACCAAAAGGATATTTTGTATCCAAAAATGTAGTTACATTTTATTACCAAATGTGTAAATACATTAACACTTAAATATACTTTTTCACTGTAGATACTTTTTTTACAAAAAAGATGATTTTGCAAAAAATACGTTTTTAAGATTTTTTTTTAAATTTTTGATAGCAAAACTCTTTTCCAAAAATGTTTGATTTTTCCATATAAAAACATATTTCGAAGAGTTTCCTACAGTAAAAACATGCTTCGAAGAGTTATCATTTTCCAAATTTTTTCGAAAAGGCTTATAACACTGTCAGAAAGTAACAATGTATTTAAAAAACAAAAACAAAATAAAAAAACATTTGATTCCGTACGGAATGTGCGATTAGATTCGCACCTTTCTTAAGCAATTGCAGTTTTAAAAAACTTAGCAAAATGTTTCCTTATGTTCAATATGGTTTGCCTCATATAATTAACATGTATTCCCACATTTGCTTAAGGCAACTTAAGCACGTTATGGTTGGGCCTTTAAGCAAAAGAAACTCTATTCGAAGAGTTTTTAATAGAAAAATCTCATCACAAATACATATGTACATATGTAGTTTTAAAGGCAAACACGATTTTAAAGTATTTCATAAATACTCTTCCTGACGTTTTCTGAAAAGAGTTCGTATTTAAGAGTTTTTTTAAGGAATTTTGATAGAAATGTAGCTGAAAAATGTATGTATTCCTATCACTTTTCATGGTCAATCGAAATAACGTATTTTTTTCTATCGCTAATTGCACAATTACTCCATTTAAATTTATTTTTCACATTAAAAACTAAAATATCAAATCATGTTTAAATTTGCTTAAACAAAACTAGCCATGTTTTACAAATATTTACAATGTTACACAAATTTATCAAAATCACATTTTGTTGTGAACCTAAAAAGTACAAAAAAGAAAACAACACAAAACAACGGTAGTAGAGATCGAGCTTTCAAAATATGAAGGTCATAATTGTGGTCCATTTAAAGAAATATCTGTAAACAATATTCATAAACTTGTACCTACACACCTTTACTTTTATTTTATTTTATCATTTTTATTATTTTGTTTTATATTTATCAAATTATCATTTGAGTTTATTTAATTTTTTTAAAATTTTTTTTAACACTTGATTAAAGTTGAAAACATTTATAATCGGGAGTTGCGTTTGTTATACTCAAAAGGTGAAGAGTTTTATAATAAGAAGTACTCGGAATTCCAATATTTTGAAAATAAATTAAATTTAATAAATTAAACTTTTCTTTTTATAAAAAGGGGATTGTCTATAAAATTTGTCAAAAAGGAGGGTCTTCTGAAAATAATTCTTCGAAACAGTGTTTTTAAATTGATATTAAAAAAAATTTTATTTTTCATGTCGCAAATCTCATTAAAAACATTTCTCTGTGTATAAAAAACACCGATAACGAAAACTCTTCGTCGTTCCTCGTTCCGCAATTGCAATCAGTTGGATGATTACATGTATTTTAGTAGGTTAATTTTTTGTGTATTGATCAATGTTGCCGGCTTTTGTGTGTATAAAAATTTTCTAATTAAATAAGTTGCTAATATGATTCAAAGCAATATATTTTAGCAATACATATTCCACTTATTATTATTTGTTATTATTTTTTAAAAACATTTTAAAAAATTCATATGCAATTCTTATGTAGGTAGTTGTTACGCCACAACATAAAACCAAACAATAACAAATATTTGATGACGTTTTAATGTACGACGAAGTTTTCTCGTTCCTCGTTCATTCATTGTTCAAAGTAAAAAACCGGAACGATGAACGAAAGGAACGATCTAGTTCCTTTGATCTTTCGGATCGGTCGGAACGATTCCACAAAAGGAACGATTTTGCCCAACTCTACTGATATGTCATAACTAATTAATACCTTGTTTAATAAAATACACATACAAGAAATAAAAAATAAAACTGCTAGGTTGCCCAAAAAATATCTGAATTGTCATTATTTATTAAAAAAATAGTTTCCAACTTAAATACACATTAAACGCACTGTCAAAATCAGATTTTCCAATTGCAAAGCGTTGACTTTACTGCAGAAAATGTTGTTAATATCAAAAAATATTTAATTGTTACTTTGAATTTGTTAACTGGTGTAAATTTAATTATTTTTTTAAATTAATATTACAAATTTTAAATTGAAATCAAAAAATTTCGTTTGCGGGTCCATGAAAAAGTAGTACGCAAAGCAAAACTAGGGCCAAACATTTTTTTTATAAATTTGCAAAAAACTTTTTTTTTTTGGTAATTTTTAAAATCTTTAGAGAATTTATATCCAAAATGTTTTACTTAAAATTGTGAAGAGTTAAAGTCGTGTTGTCTTCACAGATTGTACTTAAAGTGTGAGTACAATGTAGTCTCCCTTAACGGACACATTCCTTAAGTAAACACCCCCTTTCGATGTACAATGGTCACAGCAACGTTCTATACTAATCCATTTAGATCTTTGGATGGGACATGCCCCTTGTACGGACACATTTGAATGGTTCCTTCGGTGCCCGGTCATAAGAGATTCCGCTGTATTTCCATCGTGAGAAAGACTAAACCTTAGTTAACCTTAAATTTCTCTAAATACTCATACATTTTGTTCTAATATTCTATAAAATGAAAATATTCCCATCCATAGCAAACATTTTAGTTGCCAATAAACTATAAGAAATTATGTACTAAACTTTTTTCATATCTAGATCTCAATAAAATAGTTTTTTTTTATTTTACTTTTTTTTTTTGTAATTAAGAAAACATAATTATGGTACGAGCACTTAAGTGCTTTAATATAATGTGACTACGAGTAAATTACAAATGTATTGAGTTCATTCATACTAAAAAAAGAAATAAGAGATTTCTTTTAAATTATAAACAATAAAAAAAAATACGGGGAAAAAGATCACACATTAAATTAAGTGTGAGAAAAGGTGTGAGAAAAATATTTGAGTACGTACAACCAGCCCTGACAATGAATCTTTTTGCTTTTTGGAAAAATTTCTTTAAGAAATTTACAAATAAAAAAAAAGCATCATGATAATTTCCATGGTACGAATGAAGCAAAAGTTTTATGGAAATGATAAGAAGAAAGAGAAATTTCACTTTTTTGTTGCTGTTGCTGCCGAAAGGTAGCAATTGTTGTTAAAATGAAAATGTTGCATTCATTTGAAAGATACAAGAGCTAAAACAAACTTCCCAGTTTTGAACAATAAATGCATAATTTTTTGTAGATATGTAAGTTACGCCAAAAATTTACCGTGCAGAGTTACTTTTGAATTTTTTATTGCAAGTTTAAATCCCAAATGATTAGAGTCTAAGACAGAAAGAAAAGTGTAACAACAAAAAATTTTGTTAAACAATATTAACTCCCAATATACGAGGTAACATGTAAAAGGTTAAAAAAAAAAAACGTTAAAACTGACTCGTTTTCTAAAAAAAAATTTTTGCAAAGTTTTCTATAGCACAGCCGAATATCATAAAAATTTATTTAAAATAGTTTTTTGTTTTTTAATATAAAGTAATTTTAAAGAATTTTTTATATCTTTTCTTAAAGGATTCTTTAAAAGAATTTTTTGTAGAAGAAACTGTTTCCGAAGGTTTTTTGTTTGTAAAAAACCCTATTTCTTCTCTAGACCGATTGCCAACAAATAAAACAAACTTGTTTGTTAGACATGTCTGAGAAGACCACACGATGTCCTAGCTTTACAAAGAGTTGTTTTTTATAAATGTTACCCACTTTAACGAAAACACTCTTCGAGGAGTTTCATATAATGATTTTCCTATTTAAGAAATACTTTTAAATAAGTTTTCTATAAATGTATATAAATGTGTTGTCGAAGAAACACTCTTCTAAGAGTTTTCTTTAAAATTAAATTCCTAAAAAAGGTAAAATTCCTTGAAAAGTTTTCTTTTGGAGGATGTATCTTTTCTAACAGCCCTCGTATATGTGTATCAAAGATGTGTATTTTGCGGTTTGCATCCGTAGCAGTGAAATTGTGGGAGTTGTTTCGCTGCTAACACATGAAAATTCCAACTGCTGATTGTTTCTACTTCATTTGTCAGTCAATTATTTTTCTTGGTCTCAACTAGAAAACAATGAAAAGAAAGAGAAAAAAGGTTAAAAAGTCAAAAAGATTCATAAAAACAAATATTTAATTATAAAAATTATTTTAATGATTTTATTAGTTTTTGTCTACACGTTTTTGTAAACTATTTTGATATGACTTGAACAGAGATTTTGTCAACATTGAAAAATGTGTTAGGTTCGTTTTTTATTTGTAACTTTCATATTAAAAATATTTGAATTAGACCCTGAATTTAAGGCGAGACTTTTTGTTACGACACATGACTGTTGTACGAAAATACGCAATTTTTTAAAATACATTTTTTTTCTTTTTAAATATACTATAAGTTTAGTTAGTTTTATCTTTACATTTATCCATTAATCATTTTGATTTTTTTAAGGTAAAAAATTATTATTTTTTATTGTTACAAACCTTAATTTTTTCTAAAGAGATATTTGTTTTTATTTTAATAATTCTAAGAAATTTAAGCAGATTCCTTGACATCTTTGTAGGTTTAAGTTTCGTAAGCTGCCCTACACTTTAACAGTATGATTGAAAATTTTCACTTTAACAGTAAGTTTGAAAATGTTGCTATATACATTTTAGTCTTACAATTGTCATATTAAAACATGTTTACGTACATAGAGGGAAAAATTTACTCCATCCGTTGTCAAAAGTGAGCAAACTTCGTTGGTGTTCAATTAAAAAATGGATGGTGTCAACATTTTTTTATCACCTCATTGCCAATTTGTCACCATTTTAACAACAAACTGTTAATTGTTTATCAGCATCGTGACAACATGTTGTTTTAATTTTTGACAACACACCGTTGGGATATTGACAACATTCAGTTGTCATTTCAACAACATATTGTTCTGAATTTAGGAGAGAATAACCCTTTCCGAACCCAACCATGAAAAACATATCGCACGCATAGTTCAAAAGTGATTTAACTCGAAATTTGCATTTTTGAGTTGTTTATATATAAAAAAATATTAGTGTATTTTGTTGTTAGCTCTTCTTACCCTGCGGCCACACGATCAAGTTGTTCTTGAATGTCGCTTACATATACTACTTTTCAAAACTTACATGACGTAGGCTGCACTCAATTTGTAAGCAATTTACTTTCAAGATTTCATCAAGAAAATAATTAATAAAGACAAACATGTAAACAGCTGTTAAATTGAAAGTAAAATTGGCAAGCAAATGGAAAGGTGAAATTGAAAGCAATCTCGTGGTCAACATAAAAAGTGTGAGTGGGTTAGTAAATTGAAAGGCAAAACTTGATTATGTGGCCACCAAGTAGAAAGCCGTTATGTCTTCATGTTTCAATTGGTACAAAGTTTCAGTTCATACAAGTGACTTATTTTTAGTTGTGTCAGAAAATTTAATGGTAGTAGAAACCCTACTGCTAAGTGATAAATAATAAAATTAATACAAATAAGATAAAAACAATCTTTGTTGAAGTTTATATTAATAAGACTTGCGCCAGCTTAGAGTTTTGAAAAAGTGTCAAAACTTTGAAAAAATTTAGCTAAAGTGGCACAATACATCGTCAAAAATGACACAACTAAAAATTGTTCAATATCGCGTGTTTAAATATTTAAAAAAAAATTTCTCTGTATAGATTTTCTACTAAAGATTTGTTTTTAACTATTTTTTTAAGGTCTAAAAAATTTTTTCGTTTCTGAAAAATTAAGTTTTTTTGAGTATTGTTCCCGGGAAAAAATTGCGGGGAAAATGTTATTCATAATTGGGATGTCTATGGGTAATTCCATAGTGTTGAACGTGACAGTCGTACTTATTAAAAATGCAATAACATTTTAAGCAACAAATATTTAAACGTTCTTTGAACCCTTAAATTATGACACTAAGAAAGCATTGTTATATATGCTAAAGTTTATGGAGGGCGCGTTTCTAGGTCAAAGATAATGGCAAAAAAGAAGCGGTTCGAACGTGAAAAAAATAGAAGTAGTTTTTGTGGCCATGTATAAAAAGGCGCAGTTTAGAGAAACCTGTCACAATTTTTTAGTCAAACTACTTTCAGAATTTTATATAACAATGTAACATTGAAATGTCTTTGGTTTGATTCCAAAATCTTCTAAATTTTTTTTAGCCAAAATCTGGTTCGATACGTGAAATATCGAAGTGAAATTTTTTTCCATTAAAATTTAACTGAAAAATGATTAAAAAAAAAATTAAAATTGAGTGTAGCACTAGACTAACAGCTGGTTATGTTATTATATCAGCAAAAATAAATTATTTTTTTAGTTCGTCTCTCGTATTTTTTTTACTTAGAAATGAGCGGTATAAAAGGCTCCAAATTTTTAACGATAATTGTACTTTATTGTTTTATGCCGAAACTTCTTAAAAAGCAGGTTAACATGTAACACTTAAGGCTCAGTTATCCGGGAGTAACAGTAACAATAACCGTACCGTAAAAAAGTAAGACCAATCTATTTCTTACAGATTGAGACGTAACATCTAACTGCTAACTATAATCGTTCTAATTGCTATACATACAACAAAATGAATCAGCTGATTTGCAACCTTACTGTTACTCCCGGCTAACTGAGCCATTAGTCGGAATACATATTTCTCATCGAACTCTTTTGGAATAATTTTTTATCAAATATCACCTCTTCTAAGGAAGATAATATTAAAGAAAACGTACAATAAAACATTCTCACCAATAAGAAATTACGTTAGTGCAACTTTGCAGTCTGCTTGTTCGTCTAAGTGAACGAATTTATGGGGAAATTAATAATATTAGTAAAATCTATTTATTTCTCTATAACAAAGTCAAAAAAGAATATGCTTTTAATAACTTTTAAATTTTCGGTCACGGTGGACCTTTAGAAAGAAATGCCCATACCTACGATGTCTATTTCCAGTTTATTTTTTTCTTTCTTTTGCGTTTAAATGTACAATACAATTTTGTTTTTATACAGATTTCTGTTATGACAGTCATAGGACGTTAGTGCTGGCAATGTTGACATTTTTTATTCAATATTGCGATTTTATCCTAAGATAGGCTTACAGAATTGATTTTCAGAGTCCTAAAAAATACAGACTATTCTGTTAGTTTGAACAAATATCACGTTTATTTATATTTTGAACTTTGAAAGCGATTCCTCAACATTTAGAATAATTGCTCTTTTGACGATATTACAACGGAGAAGCGACATGTGTTTATAAAAAAAACATGAGATTTTATTAATTAGAAGAGCTTTGTGAGGTCACTTATCGTAGTCGATTATCGTTAGATGGTAACACTAAAAACCTCTTTTAAACAAATCTGTTGTCACTTTACAACAAAGTTCTTCCTCATTACACAAACTTTGTGTAGGTTTTGACAGCCGATTTTGTCTGGTGGCGGTAAAGTTGTCATTATCTAAGGTTAATGATTTTGTAATTATTTACTCATTTACACACACTCATCTGTCTCAAAAAATAAAAAAAGTAGCAGAAATTATCTTTCTGAACTTACAAGTGGGCGTCTTTATAGTGACATTAAACACTTTAACAATTCGCTAACGTAAATAAAATCGTTAACTTATAAAGTCAGATTTAGTTTTGAAAATTATTTTCATAACTTGAAAAATGTTTTTATTGATATTTTATTTACAATAATTTAAGTTTTTTGCACTTGGCCAATATTTTTTTTGGTTATATGTAGTTGGTATTGATATTAAAATTTTTTTTAATTTATTTTAAATTGTAACTGGTTTCGTTACGGTTCTTTAACATATTTCTAACTGTAATACAATCAATTCGTATCGATTTTCAGTGTTTTTTCTTGGTGCAACTATTGTTATGTATTCTTAATTTAAATTCAAGTTTTGGATTGTTTTAATGGCTACTGCGAGAGATTTTTTTTTGGTTATTAACTAAAATATCTGAATGCAAAACTCTTGGGAATTGGATAAGGGAGAAATATTGTTTCAAATTGGTTAAGAACTAAAAAAAATTTGTAGCTTTATATTTGTTCAATTCACAAGCTTTACCGTATGGCTTATCATTTAAAAAAGAATAACAGCCATATTCATAAAAAGTTCTTATTTTAAGCTTATAGCATGTAATAACTATCAAACGCTTTTTGTCTAATAAACCTCCTATATAAATTTGTATTCATTAACGTACATTAACAGTTTTATTACTATTAACAGTTTGTGGCGATTTTGTATTTAAGTATGGCAACTTTCTTTATATTTTGCTGCCATTTTTTTGCTAGTGGTGCATGAAACTTCTATTCGGTTCACATGATATTCTATATTAAATTGTGTTTTAAAGTTTTTTTTTATTTGTAGAACTTAAAAATTATACTTATCAGATAAAACTACATTTTATTTTAGTTTCTGAACAAAATCTTGTCGAAAGGTATCATAAACACTTTTGTTTGAACATTTTTTAAATAAACGATTAGAAAGTATTCGAAAGTTTGTTTACTTTTTATTAACATCACTATTATTATGATTTGTTTATTCTATATTTTTCAATATTTTTGAACAATAATTCGTTAGTTTAAACAAAAAAACAACAAGTTTCAGTAATTTAATAAGTTATTGAAGATAATATCTGCATTTGCCCCTGAACATATTCTTTTAAATCATATAAAAATGTTTTAAATAATTAACTTTAAATTGGTTGTCTAAAAGTTAGTTACATGTATTAGTTACATGTATTTAACATGTCCATATTAATAAATAAAACATTTTTTTCATTATTTTTGAACATATTTCACAAAAATAATATCATAAAATGCAGACACTTTCAAAATTTCATTTTATTTTTGGTTTAAATTTTCTTACTTTATGAATGGTTTATTAAAGGTTAAATAGACTATTTTTCGTTTATGAATACAACTTTAGCAATTTTTCCTTATATTTGGTTAATTAACCATTAATAAATTTTTATGAATACGGCTGTAAGATTTTAGTTTATGCACTTTGTTGTTTCGTTACGTTGTCGTCAATTATGGAAAGTATCAATTCAATGTAGATAGCCAATTTACTTTGAGTTAAATATTTAACAAATTAATAAATTTCTTTTTACCAAATAATAAAAAAATGCGAAAAATAAAACTAAAAAAACAATTCATTTAATTTAAGTTATAATTTTTAAACTTCACTGTTGGTTTTTATTTTTATTTTCTTCTTTTTCTTAAATAAAATTTGCAATTCACATTAGTTGATACCGTGAAATTTGAACAGGAACGGGAGTTTTAATTTGAGATGAAATGGTAATTAATATAAATTTATAAGCAATTTTAATTAAAGTTGTTAAAAAAAATATAAATGAATCAAACATATAGAATCTGGGAATTTATTTCTCATGTTGAGTAACATTTTTATTATACAAATTTTCATATTATTCGAATGTGTATTCTAAGTCAAATTACAATCCTCAAAAGCCTCGTAACAGAAATATACAAACAAAAAGTCTGATAGTGCATAAAGAATATTCCTGGAAAATATTGAAGGAATAAGACTATTAAACATATTCGAATAATATGAAAATTTGAATCAAACATATATAAATCGTTCAGAAGAAATGAATTTGTGGTAAAAGTTATCACATTCTTAAAAGATTTTTACAAATTAACCAATCAAATCGAACATTTTCAGGCCTGGCATAAAAGCAACATTTTCAAAATACATACATATATAATAATCAATCGTATAGTGAGACACTTTTGTATGAAAATCGCCAACAACGAATATACAACATGCATAGTATACGACTATAATGCAAGCTTGTGATTTGGATTATGGTTTTAATCATAAAGGCATGTAATCTGTAACTTTTATAGTCAGCAAGTCACACAGTGATAGTCCTGTTGTCATGAAATAAGATACCCGTATAGCAACATTATTATATAGGCTTATCGCACTTCCTCAAAAACATAACAACTCAAAATTCATGAATTTTCAGTAGAGGCCAACAACTGTTTTCTTTAACATGTAATCTTATACTACTAATGAAACTGATCTAAGATTTTTACAGTGCGTAGATACGACCGAGTGAAAATTGATAAATATTGAATTGTGGTGCTTTTGAGGAACAAGTCCGATATGTAGTATAATAGTTAATTAGATGTTGCCAGGTAGTCATATAATCAGATACTAATATAGTCAGATAAGCGTACTGTCATATATTCGTTTAGTCAGATAATCTTATACCCAGAAAGTCATTTAATAGTGTAATCAGATACATTCAATAACATACATTATTTGACTAGATAACTAAACGACTATTTATCAGGGCTGTGGAGTCGAAGTTGAGTTTTTTGTACCGGAGTCTGAGTCGAAGAACCCACAAGACTACAAAATTTTCCGGTACAAAAAAATTTTCTAATATTTTTAAAAAAATAAAATTCTTCGAAATTGGCGATGCAATATTTAAAATTTTTACAGAATAATTTTCTCGCTATACTTGAAAGGTACTGCATTAAAACAAAAGTTTTAAAGTCAAATAAGGACCAGTCTCATATACATTTAGCATCAAGGCTATAGTAGGAGTCGGAATTGGAGTTGGAGTCGGACTTAAAAAATTTCACCGGTTGGAGTTGTAGTTAAAAATATTTTTTGACGACTCCACAGCCCTGGCATTTATGACTGTCGAAATAGGACATGCTAAGTCAGACAGTAGGGTGGCCCAAAATACAAAAGTATCGAATATTCGCGCTCCACAACGCTGATCCTATTTGAATAGTGCTTAAAAATGTTCAGTCCAAATTTGACCACAATCGTTCAATATTTAGAGGTTGCGATAGTTTAATGATTTTTCGGGGTGAGATATTTTTGTTTATTTAAAAATAGAAATATTTAATAAAACAAATAAATAAGGAATTAAGTAATAAAACTGTATAGTATTAGGTACAAATGATCACATATTTTATTTTATTTTTTAAATTATCGATAGCCATTTTTGCAATATTATCTTTAGAAACCCCGGGAAAGTGGTTTCTATGGTGATCAACTAATCTAAGCAAAGTGTCAAAGCATAATCCTCGAATTTGGTTTTTTATTGACCAATCGGTACAGCCACACTAACAAGCGTTAGCATGTTCTGCAACGGTTCCTTTTGTGATCTTCGGAACTGCTAAAAGTTTTTCTTTTCCATTGCCACTGATGAGTACAGCAACTCAATCGACTTTTTTGTTTTCATCAGAAATATCGGGCAATAATTTGCTGTCCCAGTGCAATACGACGGACTATTGTAAAGAGAATGAATCCTTATCTGCTTCTAAAATCTTTTTTCAACAAGTACAACAATGATAAGCCAGAAGTAAATGCATGTAATATAAGATGTGAAACATAAAAGTTGCCATTCATCGCGACCTCTAAATATTGTTCCATTGATCCAATTTTTGGTATAAACAAATATTTACGTAAAAGAAACAAAATCAAGCTTGTGGAGATAGTATTGGACTATACTTTTACTTTTCCATACAAGCGTGGGCCACTCTAGTCAGACAGTCTTATAGTCGAATAGTCAGATAGTTATTTATTAAGATAGTCATGAGGTTAGATAACCATCTTGTCATATCGTGCTATGGTTGTATAGCTAAAATTTTATTAAGTCGATGTTGTTGTTTTTGTAAAAGCATCAGGTCAAGTAAAAGGAATTGTGCTACTTCCATAGGGTGGGTCCATAGACGTGGATATAGCGGAGTTGGGCTGGCAGGATAATTAAATATGTTGGGAGTTTCATTAGGACCTTGAACACATGCTGGACATAAGTAAGGGACGGCACGATCTATTTATGCGGGACCAGAACACGTTAAGCCAGTTGCATCATTTTGATCTTAGTTGTACAAGCACGACTCTTGTTTTACGCGGCAGAATCATTACAGTGTTTGCTATAGGCGGTGGGTGACCTCCAAGTATGACTTTCATGCGGTATCTTGCCACCGCGAAATTGCTGGCTTCTCTATGAACGTCGTTCAAAATTGTCATATACGAGTTTGAATGACTTCTTGTTGTTGTTCCGTTGTATTCATTGGTTGGTAGAACCTTTGTCTCCTCGTGAAGATGGCGTTCAGAGGTTATTAAAAGGCAGCCTGTGGCGGCCTTGTGGCTGCGTTTTGACTGCTTTGAATAATTCTCCACTGGGTATCATTTAACGAAGGTGACCACACTGGAGCAGCATAATTACCGACCAATTGTCCTGTAAGCAGCAATTAAGGTTTCTTTATCCATACCCAAAGTGCTGCTGGCTATTGCCTGTAGCACCTTGTTCTTCTTTCGCAATTTGTGTGTGATTGTCTTGGCTTGTGCTGAGGAGTTAAAAGGCCTGTCAAAAGTGATATCCAACATTTTCGGGTGGTTAACTGTCGTTAACTGTCGGAATTTGTACGCCGTCGACCATGATGCCTTGGTTGAGGTTTTCCTCCTTCGTCTAGGTGGTAAAAGGTGTTGCCGATAACTGCAGGTTACGTGCAGTGAAGAAAAGTTTATCGACGTTATGACCAGCTGCCATAATAATGCAATTGTCTGCACAGATGATTAGCTTTACCCACAGTGGGGGCGTTGGGAGTTTAGACAGGTAGAGTTCAACAGGAGTAGCGACGGGCCTGTTTAACTTCTACTTTTATACAACTACTTAGTCGCTAAGTAATTTTAGTCTTACAGTCATATATTCAGTTAGTTATATAATCACATTCTCCTAAAGTCAGATAGTCATATACCAAGATAATATCTTGTCATATAATCAATAAGCCAGTGAGTTCTATAATCATATATTTATATAAACAGTTAGTCGTAACACCGTTTTATCAGGTACATAAACGGTAGCCTTTTAGCCGCATAATGAAATTCTTTAATAGCAATTTAGTCAGTTAATCACAGAGCCATACAGAAATGATTGCAATTTTTAGAAATATTTACGAAATGGTTTAAGCCCTGAGCCAATAGTTGCATAGTTTTTATATACTCGTATGCACTCATATAAAATGCGAATATTTCGAAGTTACTAATGCAGTTTTTTGTTTATATTAATTTTTTTTATTTGTTAATAATATTATTATTGTTATTGTTGTAACTTTTTAAGCCATACCTTTATATATGTTTTTTTTAAAATTTTATTTGAAGTTTTTAAGGCGGTTTTGCAAAAGTCTCAATGTGTGCCCCAAAAGAAGTTGTGGCTTTTTTAATTTAATTTTGTTTTAGCTCTTTGCAAATTGTTTATTAAGTTTTAAATTTATGATTTGTTTTTATATTGTTTTTGTTTTTTTTTTCGAAAAAAAAATAATTTCGATTTTAAACGTGTACAACTTACCAGATAAAGAACCTGATGTGTGTGTGTGGCTGTGTGGAAGTACATTCTTGTATAGTTTTTTGTTTGTATGTATTTTATTGATTATTATTGTTAGTAAAATGTTATTGTTGCTTTTGCCTAGAAGTACATAATAAACAATAATTTTGTTAGCCTTCTTTGCTGGTATGTGAGTTAAATTTTATATTTTTTTTTTCAATTTTAGCGATTTTTTTTTTGGTTGATTTGTTTATTGTATTTAGAACGGAACTAAAAGTAGTTGTTGTACTTATTTATTTGTTTATATTTAAATATATGCTTGTATTTTAATTGAGTTGATTTCTTGGGGTTGTTGGCAACAATTGTTACTGTTTTGTTTGCTATTTTTGTTAACTCCTAGACACGAATTTAATTTAAACAAATATTTTTGTTTTTTTTTTCAATCTTTTGATTGTAGATCTATTTTTTAATAACTGTATTATTCGTTCATTATTCAAGATTAAAATTGACATTAAGACATGTTCTTGTTCACGTTTGTTGTTCCAGTCTTTTGTATCTATAATTAATTTCAGATAAAACATTTTGCTTTGGTTTTATTAAAAGAAAGGTCAGCGGTCTTATTTTTGAACAAAATAAATTATATTTAATAATTTAAATCAAATATGTTAAAATTAGTATTTTAAATTAAAAATAAATTAGAAGTGTTGTTGTTCGTGTTGAGTTATAACATAAATTAATTCGTCAATTAGTTATGTCTTATAAAGCCACATACCAGCGTATAAACCGCAACAATCGTTTCATTTTTCTCGATGTAGTGGAGTCAGTAGGGACTGTTGTCGATTTGTCTCACTCCATATGCGGCAATTGTGTTTATTTACAAGCCCATTAAGCCTTAAATGAGCCGTACGTTAAAAAAAATTCATGATGTCGTCTATAAGTTGCGCGTATCAATGGGTGATTTGTTATTGTTTAAGCCTTAGTGTTTTCATGATCAATTACCAGAGTATACTGATCACTAATCGCAAAGCCTTTCGTAAGTTTTGTTTTCTTCATAACTCCCTTTGGGAGAATATGGCTTCCACGAAGCATATCCATCTAACACGATGTTTTGCAGTTTTTTTCGTGTCTTCCCATGTCAAATTTAAGTGTCCTATGTTTGGAGTATCGATCAGCCAATTGTTATTGTCTCTTTAGTCGGTTGTTTTCCCAGCTAAGTAGATGATTGGTCTGCTATAGTTCCCACGTGTGCGTAAGTTTTACCGGTCTTAAAAAATACTCTTTAAAGCAAAAAAAAAAAAAATTTAAAAAAAAATATTTAAAAAAAGATCGCTAAATTCGGACTGGAAACTAAAATCGGAAAATAATTCTCAAAATCTTAAATATTTGAATATAAAATAGAATTGCAAAAAAATTAAAATCAATGTTTTACCAAAATCTTTAAATTATTAAAATAAAAAGAACAGTGTAGTTCAGTATTTGTCTTGCAAAAGTGCAAATGCAAAATATCGTAGCTCTTTTGTTAAATTCAACAACAAAATACACAGAGTTAAGCGTCTAGAAAAAAATCAAACTGTAAAAAAACTCTTAAATTTGTAAACAAATCACTAAAAGAAAAAGAAGAAAAGGCGAAATGAAAATAGATGTTTAACGTTAACATCGCAAAAAAAATTATATGAATATTGTCCAAATCGAAAAATTTCGCAATTTCGAAAATCGTAAAATTCAAAAAAATAAGCTTTTTATTAAAACTTTAAAACAAGTATACAGAACACTAAAAAATAAGACTAAGGTTTCTTATTCAATAAAGTTGACGAAATCAGAAAAGTTATTTCAATCAAGTTAAAATTAGAAAATCTTAATCAAAATCAAAAAATATCTGAAATTAAAACGACTCATTAATTCTTAAAATTTTGTTCAAATCTAAAGAAATTCTATTTGACCAAAAACCTTAAAAATGTGGCAAAGAGGAAAAAAGTACCAAAATCAGAAAAAATAAATAAATTGCAAAAACTAAATAAAAAAAAGAAGACAATCGCCTTTATTTTTTTGGTTTAAAAATATAAACTAATTTTCTGATTAAAATAAAAATAATTTCCATAGTTTTTGCTTGTTAACAATTTAAAAAAGGATGTAGAATATAGAAAATATGTTGTAATCTTTGTAAAACTTTCATCCGCTTAAAAACGAAACTTCTAAGTAATAAAAATTATTACATAAACAAAAAACTGGGGTTTTCTATTAAAATGTAATAGCAAAACCACAAGTTTAGCCCCAAAACACAATTAACAGTCTTTTAATGCAATTAATGAATAATCATACTCATACAAAAACGCCATGAAGACTGCAGCAACCCCGTCATTAAATTTACACATGCAGTGGTTTTTAAACTGTTAGAAGAGTTTTAATTTTAAATACTCTCTTATAACCACAAACAAAAAACTCTGTTTCTCTTAACCATAAAATAATTATGACGTTTTTTCAACATGCTTCCGGCCCACCTCACTTTAATGGCACTTGTGTACTCAAGTTTTAAGCCAAAGTTGAGCTTTCCCAAATGTTACGTCATTAAACAATGAAAAAAGAGTAAACAAAGCTTGTGGTGCTCACAAACAATTTACCGCTTATTTAAATGTGTGTTTAAATGTGTTATTGTTCATGGTGAGCACAATCAGTGGGGTCTATTTGAATCAAGGTTGCCACCAGTGAAACAAAAACTTTTACAGCTGTTAGTCCTAAATTATTTAAAATGGGAATGCACAAAAGAAACTGGAAATAGTTTTCGTAACAGTTCAATATATTTTCAGAGTTAATTATCTTTGGACAAGTGTGACTTTAAATGTTGCCAAGTATTCTTTAAATTTGGAAAATTTTGTTATACCATGCACTTATACCGATATTTGTAAGTTCTAAACCTCATGGTCGTATAAAAGTCACCTAGTTTGTGATGGGGGAAGAATTTTTTTTGTTTAATATCCAAAAATTTTTGTATTTCGAAAAATAGATTTTTACGTTTTAGACTGTTCCCAATATAATTGTAAATATTTCTTGTAAGTGTTTTATTGATGCCAGAAACTCGTCATAACACTATTACTATTAGTTAAAAATCGTCAATCGTCATTTTACTGTATTTTCACAAAAAAATCGCCAAATTGACGAAAAATCGTCAAATCTAACAACTCTGCTGGTAACTAATTTTTTTCGGTAAGCAGTAAAACTATACTGGCTACTGCTATAATTAAAACAGCATGCCATGTATGATTAGTATAGAGTTTGAACAAGCCAAAATCAATTTCTGATTCGATTCGAAAATTGCCGTTTTTTAACTACAGTACAACCACGGTTAACGCAACAAATATAAATTTTGGCTGTTACATTTACCGAGTCAAACATTTCTATCGCTATTTTTTTTAAATTGCGTTAATTGAAGGTTTGTTTTTTGACAAGTTGAGTTAACTGATGTTACACTGTATTTATTACCACACCACCATAGTGGAGGGGGTATTATGCGTTTTTGCTGATTTTTGTTACACCTTTAACTATCACTTTCGGAGTCGATCCAACGATGTCCGTCCGTCCGGCTTGCTGCTTATCCATGTAAACTTTGTGCGCAAAGTACAGGTCATTTTGTTGATATGTAATATAATGAGATTTGGTACTTAGGTTCTTATTATCACAAGGGCCACGCTTATTGTAAATGGTGAGAAGCCCATATTTAACAATAGCTCGCATACAGATACCACTCCGGGAAATAGCTTTTATGCCATTAAATCCTTACAAAAGTTGGCATTGATATAAAATTTGGTGACGATATCTTTTATAATAGCTATTGTGTCACGGCAAAGTTATGCGCTAGTAAGTCGATAATTGACCATAGGGCCAATATAATCCCGCTTACTAAAATCTCGTTCAGAAGTTTCTGTAGATACTGTGCTATATGGTATCAAATGTAAAATTGTATCTCTGAAATAGGTTTCCTTTTAAATGTATTATTAAATATATAAAATTTTGCGAAATTAATTTATGAACATTACTTTTAAATATCTACAATTTTTGGTTTTGGGACAAAAAAAATAATCTAAATATATTTACAGCTTAAGCTCCCATTACGGACACTTTACTTAAGCCAACATCCAGAAGGGAATTGTTGTCGGGTTCCGGCAGCGTTCCATACAGAAAGCAATGAGTTCCTTTGATAGGACATCCCCGTTGTATAGACACATTGTAATGGTCGTTTTGGTGCATATGAACAGTAATTTTTTTGCATAATTATTCGAAATATGGCTTTAAAGCCCTAATTTTATTTTGACAGTCAAACAATTTATTTAAATCTCTTCATTTGTTCGTGAAAAAGGTATAATATCACTTTTGTAACGAAAAATCTTTAAGTATGGCATTCCTCTAGTGTAGTGCATGATTTTGTGTTTTTAATTTTGTAACCCATGTTAACAATTCTAAGTTTCTCTTTCTCAGCGTTTGCTTTGGGAGACTTAATTAAAAAGGTAAACTCTTTGCTTTTAAATAAGGGGAGAGTATTCGCTTGCTCTGTTGTTTTGCAAAATGTTGGGGTATTTATTTGTGTGTATATGAGTCCATGTAAATTTGTTGAATCTGATCAATTGTACTTACATTGTTTTTTTTTCTTTTTGCTATTTGTGGTTCAGTTAAAGTTGCTATTGTTGTTTTTGTTATTTTCTAAGAGGTTTGTTTTAATATCGCACTTGTTGTGGTTGACTTGGTGGTGTTGCATTCAAAGTTTTTCAAACCATTTAAGTCAGTCTGTTTAGAAACGATGATCATAAAACAACGCATTCTGCGGAAAATATACTGTGTGAAAAAATAAATTAATTAAATTTCGAATTAAAAAATATAAGAAAAAAATTAACAGTTGTTTAATGAATAAAAAAATAAATTTTGAAATTTTTTTCTAAATTTAAAAACGTTTTAAAACCACGGCACGCGAGATATTTTTAACTTCTTCGTTAATACCGTTAGTTGATATTACAACATTTTCTTTATTATTGTTATTAACTTAAGCATCTTTTTGAGTAAATAAGCAAAGTTTTTGCACATAAAAAACCAACAAAAATAACAAAAATATTATTACAACCAAAATTACTATTGAAATAACAATAACCACAATAAGAAAAAACGTGTGCATTCCTGTTTTAATACATCTGAATGCATTTTTAGGGTACAAATATCGACTTCAATTAAAATAAAAATAAAAAAATATTGAACCACAATTTCGATTTTGTTTTGAATTTTTTGGTTTTGAAATTGTGGCTTTGTAAGTAACTGAAATCTAAGCTTAAACAAAAGAAAAATTTAAACTAACTTCTATTTTATTTCAAAGAAAAGCAAAATAGCAAATACAAAAAAAATTACAACAAAAAAATTTGCAAAAAAAATAAAACAATTTCTGTCTTCATCGTCGTCGCTGTCGTTGTCGTCGCGTGTTTATAACTTTTGTTTTGAAATTTATATAAAAATTTTTTTCTTTACTTGTTTGAAATTTTTTTTTGTTTAAAAAATTTTTTTTTCAATTGCATTTCAAATTTGCCTTTTCGCGCGGGTCGTTTGCTAAGAGTGTGTCTGTGTGTAAGTGCAAATATTCTGCAAGATTAACAACTTGTTGATGAAATTTTACTAAAACTAAGCAAAAAAAATTTTTGCGGTTGTGTTTAATTGCAAAAAAAAAAAATAATATTGAAACATTTCTCATGTGAAATTTGATTAAATGCCGAAAAATGTTAATTTATAAAAGTTCGTCTTCCCTTTCCCTGTTTTATACAATGCTTAAGATCGTTAATTAAAAGTGAAAAACATAAATTAAAAAGTCAATATAATAATTTCTTTGTTCTAAGAAATTTTTAGTAAACTTTTGAGAGTTTTCAATTCCTTGGATACACTATTTAGTGATAAGTTAAGGTAAGTTTCTGTTATATTTAGTTTTGAAATGTTTTGTGTCAAAAAAAATTTTTTTTATCTGATAACAGTTAAAAATGAAATTTTACAGTTATAAAGCAAATTTCAATGCATAAATAAAGATCAAATTCCAGAATTATAAAAAAAAACAAATGTTCAGAGGTTTTCAAGGACGAACTGTTATTTTTATGTTTTTGATTAGGTAGTATGTCTGGAAATTAGAACAGAATATTAAATACTAAGTGGTCTGTTCTAGAAATTAAATAAAAACAAGAAAAACTTTTATATTTGCCTTTGCCAATTATATATTCCCTTTTCCACAAAACTGAACAGCCAAATGCGCTTTTAGTAATTTTTTATAGTATTAAATTAATTATTCCTGACCTCTTCAGCCTTGCAATGTAATGGTTTTACAGAGTCTTCTCCAATATCATCAGTCATGTTCTGTAGTTTTGGCATTTTTAGGTCAACACAATGATTCGTATGCGTTTTTTATGGAGTCTCCTAAAGACTCTTTGGCGGGAATCAATTTATTTTGTTCGGAGTACTTGTTGTGGTAATTAAGCTTTTTTCCTTCGATATAAGTAATTTCAATAAATAAAAATGCAAAAATTATTTATTATTTGAAGTTTATTAGCAAAAACCAAGCAATAACAAAACCAACAAAACAATTCTTGGACCAAAACGAGCAAAAAAACAAGTTTTTTAGACATCAAAGATGTTGGAGAAATCGAAAGCAAGCCATAATACAGAATATCCTACTTCTCAGTCCTTTTCCAGGATTTTTTCTAAAAAATAAAATCTTCCATTTTAGCATTACAGTCCGGTTTTAATTTTTTAATTGTTTTTAATTGTTAACACCTCTAATTGTTTCGGAAAATTCTGTTAAAATATTGTTTGTGTTCCTAGCGAGAGTTTCTGCTATTGTTAGGTCATCATTTGGCTCGACCTGGCAAAGCTCAGCACAGAAGATTCTGCAAAAAATTTATTTCCGAATTCCTTAGTTACTGATTTTGGAAAAACCTATATTGTATGAAAAAATATTTTCTAAACACATACATACCTTTTGTTTATGAGACGAAACAAATAGTTAAAAACATAAAAAAACTTTGTTAAAATACTACTTATTTTCAAAATTTTGTAACATCGGCTAATCGATTAATCGACTGAAACAAATCGGTTTAATCGTTAATCGAAAATAGCTAATTGTAAATTAACCGGTCAGTTAATCGGGTAGTAATTAACCGGGTAACCGTCAATGAATACCCTAATATCCACACCATCGCATTTTACAGTTTTCTATTCTGAGCTCTAGAGCTAGTTGTTACAGTAACGTTTTCTGGGTATTTCCACTAATCTTTACAGATACTTTATTTCTGTTGTCTGTATACGGTTTCCCGTGTGTACCCATAATTCAGAGTAGTAGTATAGCAGCCGTACCTAAAAAGGTACGAAAAGGAAAACGCTATCTTCCGCTTAGCTTTAACGCTGATATGTCAAACCTAAACAAGAGTGTCAACGTTGTGTCACGAACAATTGTGGTAACTCTCTTGTTTAATAAAACCCACCTAGTAGAAATAAAAAAATGGAGATAAAACAACAAGATAAATAAAAAAAAGATAAATTTCCATAAAATTAATTATAGCGACCAACTTTACTATAAAACGTGCCGTCAAAATTGGATTTTTCAATTGCAAGGGATGCTTAATACAAATTGCATGGGCATTACAATTTTTGACAACTAGAAAACGCGTGTCGCTTTTGCTTAGGTACGGCTGCAAGCTATTTTGGTTCTGGCGATAATTATCTTTTACTTATAAAATTTCTGTTTAGAGCTTGGTACTTTTAACATGTTACGGAAATTCTTGCATTTAAGTCATTGTCTGGTTTACAATAATTCTGTAGTAATTAGAAAAAAGTGCTTAAGTCTATTTATTTTTAGTTTTGTAGGATAGCCATTTTTAACTTGGAAGGTTATTTTAGAAAATATAGTTTTACTATCAAAGTAATTTTTGGGAATACAAAAGTTTAAATTATCAAGAATTTGTTTGTCGTACTTAATTCCCAATTTTTATTCTTGATAAAGACACTGACATTTATTGTTGACGGGTAAGCTTTTCCGATGTGCATTTCACTGGTTGCTTATGCCAGATCGTCAGGAAACTACATCCAAAGATTTTAGAAAAACTAAAGATATTAAACAAATAAAACTGTTAAACGAATAAGAATTATAAGCAACAGTTTTACTTGCAGCAATATCAAAGCATAAACAACAACAACAACATTAATGATCTGCCTGGCCCACAATGTCAACCAGAATATCTTTCGTATATTTATATTGGAAAACAATTATAAAAGCCTCAAATTTGTTTTTGTTTTTAATATAAATATACAAAAGAAATCGAGCCATAACCGCAAAAATAGTACACAATTTTACTGAAGAACGTTTTTTTCTTATATTTCATAAAAATTTGTATGCAGATTGGCACTTCGTGGTCTGATAAAAAGAAATTATGTATGGATGAATTATAGGGGCTTAATGAACGCTATTAGTTCGTTAAAAATTAGGAAGTAATATTTAACACAGTGGGTGCTATATGTTTTAAGATAAGACGATAAAATTCTCAAGTCGACAACCGTATCCGTTTTATTACTTTAATTGTGTTTTCATTAATACTGCTTAATTTGTGAGAGCTTGCAAAAGTACCCTTTATTCAGTATTATTTCAATAGAAGTTTTAAGTGAAACACAAATTATTTTATTAAAAAAAAGTTTAATACGAGTATGTTCTGTAAATTGAAATTAAGTGAATATAAACCGAACAATTTTTTAAAACAACCCTGTAAAGAAAGTTAATAAAAATATTCTTTTTTCTATATTTCATATACTGAGTACCAATTATATTTTCAAGAACAGCTCTTAAAAACAGGAAAAACTGCAATGATTTTGTAAATATGTAATTGAAATTAAAATCTTGTTCGATTTCAATTCCACTTCTTTTCTATTTGTAGAACATGCCCGATAATGATATTTAAATTTTTTTACGACGTTAAGCTCCGATAATAATATGCTTAAGTTGGCTAAAGAAAATGTGCGAATACGTGTAAATCATGTAAATTTATCGCACATTTCGTACGGAATCAAATGGTTTTTTGATTTTGTGTTTTGAAATACATTTGAGAAACTTCTGTTGTTCTAAATAAAAAGCAAGAGTTCTCAATTTTAGTTTTCTTCTGTTCTGTTGTTTATGTTGTTTCGACACACAACAAGCAAATCGTTTTTTAACTACTTGTGTGGTGCTGTTGAAGCGTCTGCAACAAACTTTGGTAAGTTTAATGAGATTAAAACGTTAACTTAGTCATCTTTCTCTCAGAGTGGCACTACCAACGAAAAGTTTAATCATTTTTTAGTTGGTTTAAGAATTTTGTACTTATTTTAATAAATTCCGGTATTGATTTTCGAAAGTAATCCCATTTAGGATTGTTTTAAGTATGAACGGTTTAGTGTTATTCGTGCTTAAAGTAATTATAAAAAACTAATTTTATCCCGAGTGTTTTTCTTTCTGTGTAGTGATAAATAAGTAGGGTTGCCAATTTAGCACCTTTGGCGATGGGTTAAGCGCTTTTTGTCTGTGGAAAATGCGCATTTTTTTCCTTTAGCGCTTTATTTTCAAAGAGCGCTAAATTAGCGCTTTTATAGATACCCAATATTTTTGTACTTTTATTTGCATACATTAAAATCAAGACACATTAAACCAAAATTTGTTTCTGTTTTTCAAATACTTTTGATATATTGTACTCTGTAATGCCTACTACACACGGAAGAAAGTATATTTTCTAAAGAAATCCATTTCGTTTCTTAAAACAAGAAAATCAAAAAATAATTTCCTGATTTTAACTTGTTTTGTTCGTATTAAGTGAAACTTTCTTAAATAAAGAAATATTTTCTCATGATCAAAAAATTCATGTTTTTGGTATATGATCAACAATTTCTTAAGACAAGAAATACAAAAGTAGCTTATTTTTATTAAAAACAAGAAAGATATTTTTGAAAACAAGCAGCACTTATTTAATATTATTATGATTTTCTTGATTTTTAAATAGAATCCAATTTCTTGCATCAAGAAAGAAATGTTTGGGATTTCTTTAAATTTTTCAAAAAATGCTCAAGAAAACTTGGTTTGATTTAATTAATATTTATTTGGATCGACATGTTAAGCAAATCAATCAAAAGATTCTTATTTTTATATTGATTTTTCTTAAACTTACGAGTGCTACACGTTTTTACAAAAAAAATCAGGCTTTTCTTCTGATTTTGTAAAATAAAATGCAACGAAAACTAGATTTAAGTAACTTTAGAATTAATATATTTTTTTTAGCTGTATTTAAGTAAATTTTAGGTCGCTTTGAGTCACTACATTTTGCTTATACCAAGCCACATATGTATATGATTACAGTAAGATATTTTTGGCTTGGACGAGAATGGTGACACATTTTCTTGGCTTTAGACATATTTCTGGTGATTAAGTTAACAATTCTTTCCGTGTATATTTGGAATTAAATTACTTTATTTTTCTGAAATACCAGTAAAGGCTTTTTAAAAATGTGAATGTTTTATTAACACATTTCGGCAAAAGACAAAAAAAAGTCGGTGCAGAAAACTTGATTATGTGATTTTAATTGACTTAAGCGTGTTGAATCTAAATAGTTTATTCAATCACGTCTAGTTATCATTTTGTTTACTGATCTTCAAGATTTCATGTCTTATGTTATTCATAATATACCAGGCTTTCTGAAAAAGCGCACAAATCGTTCTTAAGTTATGATAAAATGTAGAAAAAACTGAAAACGAATTTGAATTAAGCGCTGTAAAATCTTTGTATTTCATATATTTTTATTTAAAACGATCTCTTTTTGACGATCAGTGTAATTTATAAAACATGGTTCTTTAACATTTCATTATTTAGCGCTTTTTAGTGCTTTTTGATTGGTGGCACGGCGCTTTTTGATTGTTAAAAGTTTACAACCCTGTAAATAAGTGAGCTACCTAAATAAGAGCGACAAGCGTTTTTTGTATGTCAAATCTTCTCATTTGTACGAAACAAACCTTTAGAATGCGAATTGGACTCCACCCGGATTGACAATTTTAATTGACAGATCGATGTGTCGGTTTGTTTTATTGAAATTATATTTGAAGTAGAAGTTTCATGTCAATAAAAACTTTTGCCGCTCTTTTGTGTATGTAGCACAAAAAGTTTTATTTTTAAATACACTGCCTTGTCCGTTTTAATGGTGCGATAAATTTTTTTAAATTCAATATTTTTTTTATTTTTCCTCCGCTATATTGGCATTATTTGCCAGTGTGGCACCTGCTGAATTTTTTGTTCGTTTGTCTTCGTTAAAAATGTAACACATTACGAGGGTTTAGGTAACCCTTAATAAATGGAACATAATATGTTGTTGACATTTTGTGTCAGAAAAGAAAACTATAATTTTTTTTGCATATTTCAAAGAAAATTTCTTTAAAAAAGAAAAATAATTTTTTTAAAAAAATTTGTTCTTTAAAATATGTATCCATCCATAAAAATTCCATAATCTCGTAATAACATGGAAATTACGAGATTTAATTCGAAGTTAAAACTAAAAACCTAAATTATTTCGAATATTCTTAATTTTGACCGTTTTATTGTATGAACAATTCAAAGCACGAATTTAAGTTGCCATGTTCAGGACTTCAACTTCGCTTTTTTTTAAAACAAACAAACAAACAAAAAACTTTTAATTGGTGTTGAAAATTAAAATGTTGTAAAGTTTTGAATTTTTATTTCTGCGAAATTAGAAAAACAAGAATTTATAAATAAGTTAGCAATACGAAAGAAAAAAACCGTTACTGTTGTTTTTAAACACGCTTGCAAAAATCCTGTTAGATATTTTCACAGCCAATCAGTTGTTAATGAATTTGTTGTATCTAAATTGATTTAAAATTTTTATGTAGTCATACAATAATAATAAAATAATTGCATGCAATAAATTTGACAAAAACAAAAAATCTGAAAAAACTACAACTAATAAATGTTAATTTATTAATCAAGTATTAACGGATAATTTGAAAAAGCCGTTTCAACTTTTTTTTTGTTTTTTTTTTTAACAAAATTACAGTTTCATTACGCACAAGGTTACACACACCACTTAACAAATCTTTTATTATGGTCGATTTTCAAAATGATTTTCGTTTTTTTTTGTTGCTGCTGTTTGTTATTGTCGAACAATATTCGAGAGTGTGAAACATAAGACCATTTACTACACAACAACAACATCAAAAAAAATAAAACAATTACCAATTAATGTCTTAAGACCAGAAATATACAACAACAATTACGACCATGGCAAAAAAAAACTAAAATTAAATTGCAGTTTGTTCTGTTTTCGAATGACTTGATGGCCAGCAGCAAAGGAGTAGAGTTAGTTTTAAACAGATTTGAATTTTAGTTCATACTGGCAGGGGTACACTTAGAGAAACAGTTCAAAAGTTGCAATTTTAATGAAAACATAAACAGGTTTTTGCATACGCTTCTATTTAAAATAAAGAAATTGCTTTTGGTTATATTCTAATTATATCAATATGTTGCATTTCTGTGCATTAGCCAACCTTTGGATGACAATGAAGCTCTAGATATTTATTTATATTTAGGTATGTCTAGAATTATTCCGCTTCAATACCTAACAAAGGTTGTATAATGAAAGTAAATATAAAATATTATAAATTCCAACTATATCACAGCGAACAGGGTGATCTAAAATAGACTTTCTCAGTATATGGATAAAACTAATTTACAATTAATTTGGGAAAATATCTCAAATAATAAATTTTATTAAATTCCTATATTTTTAAAACCAAAGTTTTTCAAAGATTCTAAAACTATTAAATATTTGACACCTAACGTAACCACTAGTTTTCTCAAAGAATTTTTTGCTTTTGCAAAACGATTGGCTGGAGCAAACATTATTAAACGGTTTCGTAACTACATTATACATAAATACAATTATCATCTTAGGCATAAACTTTAGCAAATAAATAGAAATTGTTTAAAATAAAGCTTAAGTTTAATCCATACTGGTCACGCTTTTTTTCTGAACATACCTTACTTAAGTCATATCTATGTATTTTGTTGGTTCCTTACCTTCGTGAATTGTTTTGTTTTTATTCTAATTAACTTTTTATTACAAAAACTAATTTGATGTTTGTATATTTATGTATTCGAATTAAAATGCTTAACTATTCGGAATATTCGAAAACCGGTTATCTTCGTTATTTGCTTAAGCTATGAGTGCTGATGAGTTTGCAAGCTCTTTCTGCTGTCCTACTCTAAAGACGGTGTTTATAGAAATTGATTCCCATTTTTACCATTAAAAGGCATGCATTTGGCTTCAAGTAATTTTTAAGGGGCCAAGGAAGCCCGATTGCAAGCACTTGTCAAATGTGTGTTGATTTATCCGTTTTTTTCAGTTTTTTTAAGTGCTGGCAAGTTTTTAATTTTAAATTCTTTTTCGAAAGTTTTATACATTTGTCTTTTTTGTTTTGTTTTTTTTTTTAATTATCAACTTTCAAACTAACAATTGGTACTAGTTTGTATCGTTTTAAAGCAAAATCTTAATATGGTGCTATCAAAGATCGAAAATTTCAGTGTAGACCTATTTTGACAATCTCAATTCTAAATGGATATTTATTTCATCACTTTATTGCCCCTACATTATGATCGAAAATAAAAAATTGTTTAAAACTGAATACGAAAATGAAAGTTAAACATTTCAATCATAAGGACTTACAGTTTTTAACACTTTCCGTTACTTCAATAATAATTAGTGAGGGAAAATTACCATATTGATGGAAAGAAAATTTTCTTTTTATTAGGTATTATGTTATTTAAAAAAACTCAATATTTTTCTTAAAAAAGCTTTTAAGAAACACTCTTGCCAACTCTTTACCTCTAAAAATGGCATAATTTTCAGTAAAAAATTGCTAAACAAGATTTTATTTATAAAAACGCATCAATATTAAAAAACTCAAATTATTAAATTTTAAAATTGATTTTTTTTATTGCAAAAGTCATTAGCTTTTTGATATTTTTAGTTAGACTTGAGTTCATCCAATTTAATTTTCAATAAATTATTTTCACTGAAGGAAGGAATTTTACAACATGAAATTTATTGATAATTTTTATTCTTGGCTGAGCTGGGTATCGAACTCGGGTTAAATGTACATGTTTCAAGAATCACCACATTCTTTCATCAGAATTCTTTGACATTCCAACCTCTGCACGAACCACTGCGGTGCCTGATAGCCAACAGTGAAACATCAATCTTTAACAGTGGTTCGAAATTTTCGTTAACTAAATAAGAAAAGTTTAACGTAACAACACAACCGATGCATAAATGACAACATTTTTTGTTCAAAAATAAAAAAAAATGTATTTTTTTATGGCTAAACCAAATGAAACATTGCTAAATCTTGCCAGTTAATGGCTGAATTGCCAAGACTAACCTGCAACGATATTCGTTGTTGTTGTTACAGCGAGACCTTAAGAGCAGGTGATGCAGAGTTGACTAACCTTTGTCGGTGTACGTTGAATTCCGAGTTGTTCCGGTGCGTAGAACCGATTGCAGTGGGATTAATTTTAATTTTGTTTCCGTTTGAAACTCGCAAACGTTTCGTTTGTTTTTGTTGCAAACTACAAGTTACAAAATGACATTTAACTATAAAATTCAAATTTAGATATTAAATTTCAAAAATGAATACATTTTTCGTATTATCAAAAAGGATCATGAAATTCTTGGTTAATTTTACATTTCGTGCGACAATGTTTACCCCGCAAAACGTCTCTACACCCTTTGTCTACTATCTATATTCTGTGTTAAAAAATATTTCCGTGCGTCATGTCTGAATCGGGTATAAAAATTTCTTTATTCTTTACATAAAATGTATGGCAACACTGTACGAACTGGTACAAAGAAACTTTTTTAAATATTATCATTTCAGACAGAATTGAGTCTTCAACTTCAGGCAAAAATCCTTAAGCCCAAAGTTAAAAGCGTCGGCAGTATCTTCAATTCTCTCTCATTTTATTGCTTTAATTTTTTTCTTTCTTTTGTTTTTCATTTTCTGTTTACAAAAATAAATGAAATTATGGTAGCACTATTGGGAGAAAAAATCTTTAATTTCAACTTTTTTGTTTAAACACTAACATAACCGTGAAGAATTATTTTGTTTAAGTTTGAATTATTAAATCAAACTGCTCTTCCTAATTGTTCTGAACTAGTTTTCCTTTCTTTTTGTTTTAGAGTAGCCTCCTGCTCGATATCGCTAATTTTAAAGCCTTTTAGCCTTAGACATTATCAAAGTTGTTTTCCGTTGCCAACTTCTATTTTCGATCCAAAAATCAGCTTGTTATGTACTATTCAAGCTCAACACTTTTTCCCTAAACACCCTCAGGTTTAGGAGATTTAAAGTTGGTCACTTTACAGTTCAGATACTGAGGAAAAAGTACCTGTTCTAATTATTGATAAAACTTTTTCGAAATTTTTTGAGTTTAACAATATCTTTTTAAAAAAAAGTTCCTTCAAAGAAAACGTTAATACTTTTTTCTCACTGTTTTCTACAACCGATCTGAACTGTTTCTAGCTGCCGCCTGTAGAGCCATATAAAAAAGAAGGGCGTTCCTTTTTCTTCTATATTTTATATAATTTAGAGACAATTTCAAACAAAACTACAATTGCTTGCAAATAAATATTTAAGAAATAAATGGAGTACTTGGTGGTTTACTCGTACATAATACAAAATGCTATTTTAATATTAGCACTCCTTAGATGTGTGAATGTAGATTTGTTTTATTTCGTTGTTTTAGCTTGTTTTTTTTATTTTTTTCTCCACTTTAGTTGTTGTATTTTATTGTAAAATATACTATATAGTTTTTTTTTTGAAAAAATAGTTTTCCTATCAGGTTATTTCTTATTAGCTCTATTGCTAGATTGCATAACCATTTTTGTTTAGAAAAAATATTTAAAAAAAAACTAGTACAAACTAAAAGAAACAGAGTACAATTAAGAAAGAAAAGAAGAAAAAAAAAATAGTGCAACAGACTTTTAGAAATATTTTTAGTCAACTTTATTTTGTTATACTTACTTAGTTTTAAAATTAAAAATAATACTTAATCTGCACTACTAGTCTGAAATAGTCAACTACATATTTATGTAAAATTCAAACTGACTTGAGATTCGTGTAATGAACACAAAAAATTGGAACCACAAAATTCTTGCCCACATGCCATTAAAATGCATGAAATATTGCTGCAAGTATTTATAAAAAAATTGTAGCTGTTTTTTTTTTTGGAAAAATATATTTTGGAGAACACATTAATTGCTGAGACTTTTTTGGAAAATATAAGAAATAAATTTTTTATAAATGGAAAATACTTTTAAGTATTTACCTTATTGAAATAAGTTTATCACAAACTATTTTGTGTGATTTTCTAAATTCTATATAGTCCTATTATTCGATATACAAAATAGGAGGCCAATTACGGCACTCGATATTGATTGCTTTGCGCCCTGGATTATTTTAGTTATAGACAGCTTATTATGAAGTAGTTGAAATAGCCTAGAAATAAAAGGAACAGACGTTCTAAATACATATAACACTGGTTCCTCTACAGAGAGTCAACTTAAAATTTTTATATATTAAATTTTTGCTAGAAATCGATGTACAGTGGTCACGTCACATCTCCGCCCTGTAAAAATCTTAGATCATTTCTCTAGTATTTTGCTTTTCTTTAAAGGATGTGTGAGATTTTTTTCATTTTGATTTAAAAGTTTATGTTGGTTGAAATGTTCTTATTTTTTGACTTTTAGTCGATTTTTTTAGTATTCATATTCATTTTGTGTTCACAGCTGATCAATATATTAAGGTAAAGAAAAGCGTTTCTTTACTCAACGCAAATGGATGAAACTTTGCAGGCATTCATACTCCAGAGGACAATACACGAATATATGGACGAAGCCAGGATAAAATCTAGGGGGTGGGGCAGAATTGTTTTTGTAAAATGCTTTTTTTAACCGCCTTTTACTCAATGCAAATGGATGAAATATTAAAAGTAAAAGGCGGTTGAAAAACGCATTTAAAAAAAATTGTGCCCCCTAGATTTTATCCTGGCTGCGCCCATATATTCGTGTAATGTCACCGGGAGTATGAATGTCTGCAAAGTTTCATCCATTTGCATTGAGTAAAAGGCGGTTAAATTAAAGTTACAACATTTGATGCTCCGAAGTGAATGTAAAGAAAAGCATTTTACAAAATAAAAAAATTCTGCCCCCCCTAGATTTCATCCTGGTTACGCCCATGCATTCGTGTATTGTCACCGGGAGTATGAATATCTGCAAAGTTTCATCCATTTGCATTGAGATAAAGGCGGTTAAATTAAAGTTACAACATTTGATGCTCCGAAGTGAATGTAAAGAAAAGCATTTTACAAAATAAAAAAATTCTGCCCCCCCCTAGATTTCATCCTGGCTACGCCCATGCATTCGTGTATTGTTACCGGGAGTATGAATGTCTGCAAAGTTTCATCCATTTGCATTGAGTAGAAGGCAGTCATAAAAGCATTTTACCAAAAAAAAAATAATATCTTAAGCTTTTGTTAATACTATTTATAGCAATCTTTTTTATTGTTCGTATTATATTGAGCTATACAGGCCTATCGTTAATAAAAAGGGAACAGGATTTTCCCTTTCTTATGCATTTTTAACTGAAAAGGTAACACATTTCAAGGGAAGGTTTATTCACGATCGGGATGAATGTGAATAAATTTAAAGATAACGGTTCAAAGGTCCTGAAGTATTAGTTGTATTCATAAAACTCCACTGAGTGAAGAAGCAGCTCGCTGCCATCATCTTTTAAGGCCAATTAGGTCATCCTTATTAGTTTGTCTTTCGTTCGTTTTGGATTTGATTTCGCTATGGCAACTGATTTAGCTTTAAATTACCGTACCGAGTTTGATGGAGTACCATATATAGCTCAGATGAATTACTGGAGAAATACCATTTACAATACAGATTGATAACTTTTGGAACGGCGAAATTCTGCAAATATAACTTAAAAAAGTTAGCCACAAACTGTGTTTTGAGAATCCAAAAAGTAAGGATGAGTTAGTGAAAATTTAGAGGGGCTTTTCTGAATAATATTTAAAATTTAATGAGTTACTGTAACTTCAGTAGAGGCAAACGAAGAACTCCATACTAATTGTATAACTTAAGGTCATGCAATATTTGGATATAACCTAATTTTTAAGAAATTCCGTATTAGAGTATTTTTATTGTCTTTATGAATTCAAAAAATTGTCTATGTTTAGTTAATTTACGTTTCAGTTATTTACGGAGAATGACAACGACAATTATTTTTAATTGTAGTGCAAATATATGAATTGCTTGAATTGTTAAATATTTGTAGTATGACAATGTGGCTTTTGTTCTTGCTTTGGGTACATTTTTCTGCCAACAAAACAAATTAACAAAAAATAAAAGACTTAACTAAATAAAAGTTTGTTGCTTAAGTCTTTTGTTTTTGTTGTTAGTTTTCCTACTTGAAGTTTGTTTTTTCCATCCAATTACAAATAAAGTAATAATAACTTTATTTATTTCTATTATAATACAAATAGTTAACCTTGTTTTAAGCATTTCGGTTAAGAAAAACAAAAAACTTTTTAAAAATATGCGTAATTTGTTTTTATTATAAGGAAACTGAAAAAATCTGGCCTAAACTGCCCACTGTTAAACAGTGTTGCCAATTTAGCCATTTTTCAACCTGTTTAGCCATTAAAAAATTAGTTTAGCCATTTTTCTAGCCATTTTTCAACTTGTTTAGCCATACAATGTTTTTGCCTGTTTCTTTTAAAAGAATAATTTTTATTTTATTATAAAAATTTATAAAAGTAAAATAAACATTTTAATAATTAAAACGCCTTTAATTTAAATCACAACTTTTACAAATGTTAAAAATCGCTATATACAATGATGATAAGACATCTTTTAAAATTCCAATATTAAATTTATAAAATGGATCAACACAAACATCGGTGTTTCTTTCTGGATGCAAACATTTCAATAAAGAGATGCAGGCGGCAACAACATTTTTTTTTTTGAAATTTCAGAATTGACTATAAAGTTGGTCTCACTTCCATGGTCTAATGCTTAAGTAGAGAGGGTAATTTGCCAAGTAAACATCGTACAAAATAATTTGAGAAATTGGTTACATTTAGCGACCGTTACTTCGATTTTATCAATTAGGTAAATATGTTTACCCTAACAATAAAATATTTATACCAACACCACAATAGTGGAGAGGGTACTATGCGTTTGCGCTGATGTTTGCAACACCGTAAAATATTAGTCCTAAGCCCACTTTTACGTAAAGCGATAGACTCAGCATTACTTTCTGAGTCGAATTAACCTTGTGCGCAAAGTACAGGTCGCAAATTTGCAGATAATTTAATAAAATTTGGTACATAGGTTCTAATGTGGTGTACGGTATCGTATAGTTCGGGTTGATCGACTATACTTTCTACCTTGTTTTTTTATTGTAAATGTGGGCTCAAAAGGTTGTTTAAATGTTGTCGTAATTCCTACGATATGAACAATAACGAGAGCGAATTTATCTATGATTAAATTTTTTAAATATCTATATTTACTTACGTTTATTCTTGTTTAAGAAATTGATATTCACTTACAATTTCATCGTAAACAGCTTTAAATGAATTATTACTGTTTTGTTATTGAATTTTAACGTGTTTTTATTTATAAAAATATTTTAGCCATTTTTTAGCCCATTTTAAGCCATTTTTTAGCCATTTTCCCCCGTAAATTTAGCCATTTTTGGTCACCAAGTTTTGGCAACACTGCTGTTAAATGCCATTACAAATTTTAACAAAAAGGCCTGCTTTTTTGCATTTAATTTTAATCTTTTTTATTGTGGTTGTTGCAAAGTTCATTAAATTATTTAAAAAAAAAGTTACAGCAAGTGCTCCAAATTCATGCTTTACTATCAATCAAGTAAACATTTTTAAAATTTTTTTTTGTTTATTATTAAACAATTGTCCGATTGAATGTCGGTCGGTCTATTTGTTTATCCGTTTATTTGTTTGTGTGTTGTGTCTGCTAATCGTCAGTTTGTATGTCCAATTATCTGTCTAACAACTAAATATATGGGGTGTTTTAAAACCAATATTTAGTAGTTTTTCTATTGAAAATTTATTCAATATTAAATTTATGTCTTTCATTCTTCTGAATTCATTGCGCAAGTTTTTCCAATTTTTTTTGCGTAGCCCTGAAACGTGAGAAATTGTTTCAAAACTTTTATTTTTTTCTATTTTAAATTTTTTTATTATAAAAAAATGTGGGTGTGTTTGGCCTGACCAACATGTCAACTGGTTTGGTTATTGTAATAAAACACTATGACTTTTTTTTCTTTTTTATATTTTTATATATTCAAGATCAGGAAATTATTATTATGTAAGCAGTTTGAAAACCATTTTCTTTTGTTTTTCTAAAGCAATTTCAAATTCAGTTTTACGTTAAGGAAATATTTTATTTAATTTTACATGATTTTGTTCTATTTTAGTAAAAGTGTTTTAAGTTTCATTTAGTTTTATTACCTTGAGAATAATGTTATTTTAAATATAACTGTAGTATTGTTTATAAAACAATAAATCTAATAAAATTCATATTAAAGAAAAAAAAAACAACAATTTCCGTTAATTATATAATAAATTAGAACAAACTTAAAAAAAACTTCAAGACATGTGTCTACTAAACTGTTTTTATAAGAACAAAATAAGAAAACAAAGTGTAAATTAATTAATTATATAAGCGTTTTTTAAACGTTGTTATGAAAAAATGCTACGTTAACCCTCCAATGAACATGACCATTAAGAATTAAGTTAAAAGGTTTTAGTTCAAAAATCTTCTTAATACGTTTAGAGTTGGTGATATATTTTTATAAAGAATTAACGGAAACAAATTTGACTTTTCGCCAAATATTTAAATATGGAAATTGGTGTTTTAGATTTCAAGCAAAAAGTAAATAAAAATATCTTAAATTGCTTTTCTTAATGATCTCAAACGGAAACCAATTAATATGAATCTGTAACAAAATTTGAGCATAAATTTATGATAATTATATTAACTTCCGGTTTTTTATAATAAAATAAAAAGATTAGATTGGGAATTTATATTCTCAACTCAAATAAATATGTTTTTGTTTTCAATTCAAATTCCTAAACGAAAATTTTTTATTTAATATTGAAAAACAGGCAGTAAGTTCCCAGTTAAAAATGAAGCTTACTGGTTAGCAGTTTTGGAAGGGAGAGAAGCACAATATTCGTTTACAAACCTGCTTACAAGAGGCATACTTTTTACTTGGAAGCACTACTTTTTTCCTCTCTGCTAAAAAACAATTTGATGACTATTTGCGTGAAAAAATTGTAATTTCTATGTTCGATATTTCGGATAAGATCGTAAACACATTTTTATATCATTGCAATACAACCTGCTTCCATGCAAGGGAGCAACAGAAGCACTTAGAACATTGATAATGAATGGTTTCTTTAAAATAATGATTTTAATTATTCAATTACAACCTGCTTTCTTATAAGAGATAATGCAAAGTTATTCAATAATTTTGATTTACTTAAATTAAAAAATCCCATAAAATCAGCGCTCTTGCTTCCGAAAACCTTAAAATTTTCTACTGGTGCTTATTTTATTCTCGTAATGCTATTGTAATATGGAATATGTTGTAATATGCAAAGTCCCTGTCCCAAAATTTGTGATACCCAGCGCCAACAACCATCTTACAATGCAGCTATTTTAAAGGTGTCTCTGCAGATCACAACCAATTCGTTTTCCTAATGAAAATAGAAGCAACCTTAGTTCTCTCCCTGGTTTCCCCAGGCATACGCCCCTGGAATCCATGACAGTGACACAGAAAATGAAACACAGTTTCCTGTTTCGCCTCGTTTCCGTCTATTCGCATGAGTCTCAACCAGCCAGTAGCCAGTTATTACTGACTTACCTCTGTCCTGTGATGTTCCCTAAGGAACCTCAGTAAAGAACATGTCCTCCGTTTCTCATAGACAGGCCAGAAAGTCCTGCCTATGGAGCAGGTGTATTAACGAGTTATGTTACTTTGTAAAGGTGAGGTTATTTAATTAAGAGCTTTATATCTCTTAATTAAATGTAAATGTGTAAAATATTATCAAAATCTTTTATTTTTTAAAAGGCCTATCAATGCCATTGTAAGTGGAATACAGTGTTGCCAATTTAGCCATTTAGTGGCTATTTTGGCAATTTTTCACCCTGTTGAGCCATTAAAAAATGCATTTAGCCATTAGCCATTTTTTAGCCATTTTTCAACTGGTTTAGCCATAAAATTTTTCTTGCCGTTTTTCTTTTAAAAGAATAATTTTTATTTTATTATAAAAATATATAAAAGCAAAATAAACATTTTAAATAATTAAAACGTCTTTAATTTAAATCACAACTTTTACAAATGTTGAAAATCGCTATAAACGATGATGATGAAACATCTTTCAAAATAAAGGAACAGTGTTCCAATATTAAATTTATAAAACAGATCAACACAAACATCGGTGTTTCTTTCTGGTTGCAAGTATTTCAATAAAGAGATGCTGGCGGCAACAATTTTTTTTTAGAAATTTCAGAATTTACTATAAAGTTGCTCTCACTTCCATGGTCTAATGCTGAAGTAAACATTGTTAAAAGTAATTTCAGAAATAGGTTACATTTAGCAACCGTTAATTCGATTTTATCAATGAAATATTTATACCAACACCACAATAGTGGAGAGGGTACTATGCGTTTGTGCTGATGTTTGTAACACCTTAAAATATTGGTCCTAAGCCCACCTTTTCGTAAACCGATTGACTCAGAACCACTTTCTGAGTCGAATTAACGATGTTTGTCCGGCTGGCTGGACGTCCATGTAAACCTTGTGCGTAAAGTACATATCGCAAATTTGCAGATCATTTAATAAAATTTGGTACACAGGTTCTAATGAAGCGTAGGGTATCATATAGTCGGGGTTGACCGACTATATTTTCTTACTTGTTTTTTATTGTAGATCTGGAATCAAAAGGTTGGGTAAATGTTGTCGTGATTGTCATTTACCTTCAAATTATTTAAAACTAGTAGGCACGAGTGATTCCTATGAGATGAACAATAACGACATAACATTTATCGATGATTTTATTTTTTAAATATCTTTCAGCATATTAAATAACGTTTATTCTTATTTAAGAAATTGATCTTAACTAACAATTTCATCGTAAACAACTTTAAATGGCTTTTAGCCATTTTTTAGCCCATTTTTAGCCATTTTTTAGCCATTTTTTCCCCTAAATTTAGCCATTTTTGGTCTCCAAGTTTTGGCAACCCTGGTGGAATATGACATTTTCAATCTGGCGACCCCAAAACTTAAAATCGACTACAACTCTCTAATTGCCACCTCAAATTATTTTCCAATTGGACTAACTGTTTGGAAAATACAGAATTATTTCCATTTATGTTTTCAAAATCTCCCACTGTGGGTCAATATAATCTGTGGCTTATTTGCATCCACATGTGACTTAAGAAAAGCTCACAAGAAAAAGTCTAATAGGGTCAAATCGCTTGATATCGGTGGCAAGTTGACAATAGCTTCACTTGCTGTTAATAACATCTAATTTCAAATAAAAGTAGATGCAAAATGTATACCAAGCAATGAATTTTTCGTCCATAGGGTGTTCAATTAATCGGGTTTTATTTTTGTTCCATTAAACGATTAATCGATATTTGGCATTTTAAGCTTATTTGATTAATCGAATAATTCTAATTCCGGAATTGCTTTTTCAGTAATTTTAAAAAATATTAGTACTTGAGCAAATAAACATTATTTTTTAAATAAAACTTGTCAATTTAGCTTCAAATTGGATTTTAAAAAAGTCAATTTAACTTTGGATTTTTTAAAACTTTTCACGGACATTCCATCCTTTGCTATTCTTCTGAAAATAATTTCCTCTAGCGAATCGATCAAAGTATCTTGTTTAAATTATTTATTCATTGGACCACTTGTAGCCTCTTTGATTTTGTTAGTGGAGCATCTTCTGCAAGTACTATGTTATAGTCACTGTGTGAGTGGTAAATTCCCAACAAACACGGAGGTTTGATTTAAAATTGAAAATGATTTGTCGTTTGAGAAAACGTTTGATAATGATTTGAAAATGATAGCATTTTCAACAAAAAGGGGAAATTATTTTCAAATTGAAAAATGCCTTTATTTTCAACTTGTTTTTAAACGTAAGAATTGTGATTGATGTCAAATGATAAAGTCCTTTCATATAAAAGGTTTGACTTCGTGTTTGTTGGGTTAGTGAAGTCGTTGAAGAATATTTACGTTAATACATTTTTGGACACCTGCTACATTTAGCATTATTAGATTTATCCTTCGTTAAATATTTTTAAACTAAACTCATTCTAAAGAGAGAAACGCATGAACAGTTTTGTTAATAGATTTAAAATCGAGCAAATTTTAAAAACGAGATTGTAATGAAAGTTCATAAAAATATTTCATTTTATCTACTCCATTCTTTAAGTATGTATTATTTTTGCAAGACAACACTTGTTTTTAATTCCAACGGACACACATACATTTGCTGCCTGTTTAACGATTTCGAACGCCAACGTTCGCATAGACAGTTACATTTACAACAAAAACAAATTTTAGAATTTTGTTTTTGTTTTAAATATGTTTAATTTTCTATGCGAACGTTGACGTTCGAAATCGATGAACAGGCTTTTGGTTTGTTTATTCGACTTAAAACTTTAAACAAATTATACATTTAACAGAAATACTAAATATTATTACTATTCGATTCATTGATATAATCTTTTAATCGAAATAAGCAATTTTAAATTATTTGAAAAATAAATCGTCTAAAATTTTTCGATTATTCGAACAACATTTAATCGACTGAACACCCTAGTTAATAAGTAATTTAGAAAAACAGGCTTAATAATTTAACAGTCAATTCCAAGGACGTAGCTTCAGCCAGTCGGACTGGCTGGTTTGTTTAAAAGTCATACACAAACATTTTTAAAAAAGTAACACATTATAACTTTCATGTAAACAGGTTTTCCGAAAATTGGTTTAATTCCTTCCGCTTTACATTTTTGACCAATGACGCGTAGTACTGCAGTAGCTCTTTTATCAAAATCAGTTTTTATACAGTTGTTTTTATCACCAGACAGCAGATTTCTGAAAATAATGTTATGTCTGCACGTAGAGAAAAAACATGGTTGAAGAATGGTTAAAAAAAACATATTATGGTCCCTGCAATGGCAACAAACAAACTTTTGTTGTTTTTAAAAAAACTTTTTTTACAATTGATAATATTTTGTTTCTATTTAACAATAAAGTGTTTACATCTCTTGAAACTTCATCAAACTTCATCAACCATATATGATTTTAACAATATAATGTTTAAATAATATAAAACTACAACCATACACTTAAACATATTATGGTTACCTTAACCATATTATTATCGCGGTAACCATATTATGGTTAAATGCATCCGTCCAAAAGCTATAACCATATCATGGTTGCCTCCAAACATGTTATGGTTAATATTTAATAAAAATAATATGTTCGAAATTATAATATTTAAAAACATTGTATGATTAATTTTAAATTTAAAATAATATGTTTAAAAAGCAACAACATTCTGGTCGTTTGAATTTTACTTGGTTTGCTTAAAATTCTCATTCATTTTATTTTAATTATTGATTAAAACAGATAAATTTACCTAGAAAAAACTAGTGGAATAGAAAAAATGGTAATATGAATGTCGTCACAGGCTGGAATATGAACCAAAGGGGATTTTTTATAAAAGTGAAACGTAACACCTATCAAGAATATAAAATTAAATAAATTATAATTTGACACTTAACAAACATATTAAAAAAATGGATTAACCATGATATGATTAGCATTCACCATATTATTGTAAATCCTGACCATAATGTGGTTACTTTTCTCAAAATTCTGGGAAATTTTGACCATATTATGGTTAGTTTTGAACAAACTATGTTTAGTTTTGACCATTATTATGGTTGCTATTTACTAAAATATGGTTAATTTTGGCCACACTATGGTCGATTTAGGAAAATTTTTTATTGATTTTAAACATACTATGGTCATATTTAAACATAATATGGTAACCTGCAAACATAAACATTGTTAAAAACCAACCATAGTATGTTGCTCTTAGAATATGGTTACCTCCAACCATATTTTTTTTCTACGTGTGGTATGCAGTGTGATGATATCAGCAATAAAAAGTATGGATGCCTTCCTAAACTTCAAATTAGTCTTTAAATCAAACTATTTTAGAATACTGTAAATAAAAACATTGCTATTACAAACTTTGCAAAAGCATTTTTCAATTTAAACATAATAAAATTCCAATATTTTACAAGTTCTTATTTTATCTCTTTAACAAATTTAGTTTTTTTAAAAATTTGGCGTAACAATGACCATTGTGCAGCTCTGCTATCTTAATTATAATAAATATTTATTGATTTATTTTACTAATTCAAAAGATTAACAAACCCGTTTAATCAATTATATTTACAAATATTATTTATCTTGTTAAAAAGTGTCTAATACATTTAAAAATTTCTCAAAACGAATATTTGGTAAAAGATTTTTTTCAAAATTCATTATCATTAAGGTTTGCATTGTATTAAGACAACCAGTAATTAAAAAAATGTTTAAATGTAAATATGAAATAATATGTAAGTGATTTTTGTAATGAATTAATATAAACAGATTTAAATGAAGCGGCAAAAAGCAGCCATCAAAAACCCATAAAAATTAAATTACAAACACCGCTTAGGAATAAATAAATGTCTGTTTACTTTGGTCAACTACAATAAAATGAAGCCTTAAACGAGTGAGAGCGCTATATTTGGATTTGCTGATTTTTTTTTATACATTTCATCATTGTATATGAATTGATTATTTATGTATGAAAAGCCAACAAGTAAACTTTTGGAAAATAAAAAAAAAACTCTTTATTTTCCATTGTGAACTTTTTTGTCGCTTCAACATTTGACAATGTTTAAGCTTCTAGAGCTGAAAATACTGAAAACATGGGTCCTTTCATAATCAAATGAAGTATTATCACATGCCATACTGATTTTCGAAACAAAAGGTCTTTGCTTAAAAGGACAGGTGAAATAGTAGACCGATTTGGCTCCTTTTCAATGGTAAATGAATATTCTTTACATAACAAAATATTTGTGCCAAATTCCCGGCCCTCCTAGCTCATATGATATGGAGCGCCTTTGTTCGAAAACCATTATTTCCGGAAGAAATAGTGTGTTATTTATCCAAAAATTGTTTATTTATAAATCGATTTTGGTAAAACTTGTGGTAAAGTATGCGAAAAGAAAAATCAAAGTGAAAGTGGGGAAAAAGTTCATAAGTTATAAGGCCGAGACGCATAGAATCCAATCTACTTTGTACACCTACTAAACTGGCACCAACGTATCGCCGGATAAAGGGGACTTTACGGATATTTAATGAGCAGTTTTTGAAACAAACTGTTATTAGAATACACACATTTTCAATGGAATTCGAGGATATTTTGAAGTTTTTTTTAAATTAAAATTTGGCTAATGAATCGCGGACGTGTCCTCATGTAATGGATATAGGTCAAAGTCTTTGAACCAGGCCGCTATATAAATACTAAGACCATAAGCTTGTTCTTCATTTTATTTATTTAATTGCAGTTTGCTTATTTTATTGGTATTTAATTCACACATATTTTTGTTGAAAAATTAAATAAAAAAAAATTCAAAACAAACTGATGGCTTTCAATAACTCAACGTACGGTAGGAGTTAAAATGTCACAACTTTATTACTTTGCGATAACGGAAACGAACGAAATGGGACAAAATTCATAAGAAAAGCTGCCTGCATATCAACTTTGTTGTGCGCTGAAAACAACGACCTATAAAGTACAACGGATTCTGTGTGACTCGGCCTTGGCTTAAAAATTAAATTTATGTAGGTAAAAATTAGAGAATTTCCTGATTCTTTGCCCATATCCAGCTATTTATGAATCGATCTGGATCACTTTTACACGACATGTTTTATGCAGTGGCCCTGTCAGGTGTAAGATCCGCATGTAATTGTGCATGTCTGTCAAAATTAACAAACACATAAGTTTTATGATTTTTGCTTTCACACGTTCGTCTTTGGTTCCATCTAAAATAATCTAAAATCGTTTATAAAAGCAAAATATATCGTTAGCTAAAACGCATGGAAAATTCGGTACCTTGGAATTCTTTAAACAATTTAAAAAGAAAAGCATTTCATTATATTTTGTCGTCGTTTTGCATTTATCAAATTAACACACTTGTAGTTACGTCCCATTGTTTTTTGTTAAACAAAAGCGTAATTTTTTGATCGCAATAGTGTAAAAATTTGCCAAGACATGTAGTTTAATGGTATTCATAACAATCAATTAAAAATTCGATTTAAAATTTTTTCTTAGTTACGCCTTTTTGCATTTTAGCTAACGATATACTGATTTATAGTTCTATTCACTTTTCATTGTATGTCAGTTAATTAAAAATTTCGCTTTTTTAATTAAAAATTAGCTGATGTCAGATGGCTTGTCAGATCAAAATAGAACACGCTCTTATTAAAATATTTGACCCTACTAATTCGAGCTGACATTCTCAGAAGCATTTTTTCTGTTGCTTTTACACGACATGATGCATTTTGCAGAGAGAAATCTGACAAGTACACTGCTAAATACATATCGTGTAAAAGTGCCTTAACGAAATGGCAAACTTACATATGCATACGATTTCCACCTGTGGTGAAAAGTATAAAAAATAGGCAGAATGCCGGTGTTATTTGTGTAGGCAGTGCAAGGACACAAAATAGATGGAGACGTCCTAGGCTGTAGAGCAGCCGGCTGAGGTGGCTGAGTTTAAAGTTCATATATATATAAGTTGGAAATTGTCATGTACTATGGGCTTGAGAATCTAATGGGATTTGTTATGGGCATGAGCTGGCTGTATAACAGGAGGCTGGGAACTGGACTTATGTACGTTTCTGTTTCCCTTTTTTCTTCTAATATTCTAGGTTCTCCATTTCTCCAGGCATAACAATGACCTGGTATCAAGTTCAAGTTCACACCAGCCTTTCTATCTATCCTTACCAAAAAGCCTAATCATGTCGTCGGTTGATAATTTAAATGTCGTATGTGAATTTTTTGCGGTTTTGAGTTAAGATCGATTACTTAGATTTCCGACTGAAGTTTCATTTGGAGTTTTTCTACGGGTTTCGAGATATGGAGTGTTGAGTTTGTCGTATGTGGAATGTGATGAAACAATTTTCAAATGAAATGTCGTATGTAAACGCCACATACGACAAATTTCCATATAAAACGCCCAAAAAAGTGTTTTATTATTTAAATGTCGTATGTGGACTTCAAACTTAATTTAATCGAAACTTTTGGAATCTCCACACACGACAATTAAATTATCAGCCGACGATGTGTTAAGTTTACTTTCAGTATTATGCAAATCTCCTACAATAGGTGATTCTTTTGTATCATATTGTTTATAGTTATGACATTTTTTGTGCGTCTGTTATTTTATTTTTTTTTGTAAAGCTGCTGTTAACATTCATGTTCATATTACAAATGTCAGACGACTTATTATTTCAAAAGAGAAATAATAATCAAGTCTAGCATTTTTGATTTGTTAGTGGTGACACGAAGATTATTAAGATTATTTCAAAAGCTGCAAATACAAAAAAATATGAGTAATTTAATACAGGAAATTGAAAAAATTTGCTAATTTTTTTTGAAATTTGACTAAGTTTTTTGCGCAACTTAGTGGAGTGTTTTGTTAAATAATAAAAAATAATTAGATGGGAGGGCTTGAATCCAATAGAAGGCTAAATTTTTGTACGACTAAGAACATGCAGATTTAACAGTAACAAATATTTCAGATGGAGTTTTTGACTGCTGCAAAAGGTTTTCATATAATAAAACCGACTAGAATAAAAACAACTAAGAGAAAAATAAACGTTTAAGCAAAAAAGTGTTCTTTTGTGTTATATTTGTTGCATTTTTATAATTTTATGTCCACCGTAAAATATTCGTTTTATTTGTCATATAAGAATATCACAATATACATTTTTTACCTTTAGATGTATTTGAAGAGTGCTTTTTTTTACAATTTTAAGCCATTATTTTTCATTAATTTTTTATTTATACACGTTATTTAAAAAAATATTATTGTTTTCTAATAACGTGTTGTCATTTAATTTTGACGTTTACAATAATTTATCATATGATACTACAACAATAGTGTTACTGAAATAAAACTTTAGTTCTTATAATTTTAGAACGCTTTGCGAATTGGCTTAATTTTAATGAGAAACAGCGCTTAAACTGCTATCGCCATTTACACAAAAGCAGAAAAATTTTGCATTTTCCGTTGCTAAAATAAAAATGAACAAATTGCCAAAAATTAAATAGACCGCACTTTAACTTTTTGAAGAGTTTTACCTCATATCAAATTTTTTATCATAACAATATGTAGCAAGAATTTCTTTATTGAAAGAACTCAAACAGCAGCAGCAGTAATTTTTATACTTTAGGAAAAGGCATGTAGATCTATTGTAAAAATTTCGATTTTATCGCAGTTAGAAAAATGTATTTCTTCTAAAATTAATACAAATGTAAAGTTTAGTGTAAAATAAATGCTAAACTGCAGACAAGATTTAATAATGAGAGAAACTATCACTGCTATTTAAGAAGTATCGACCAATAGACAGCAATCAGTAAAACTAAGTTTCGCCGATATATTGGTATCGATATTGACAAAACTCCGTAATATTACAACATGATTTAAAAGTCCCCTGCCTACCACGGAAATCGATCTCCAAATAAATGCAAAGACTAATTCCCTAAACTTTCATCTTGGATAAAGAACGATAGTTTTCGAGAAATTTGTTTGACATTCGTGTTATGGATTTGAAAATCTTCAGTTATCTTCGTTAGCACAGAGATATGAACGTGTTTGTATTTTATTTTAACAAGAACCAAAAAATCCAGTCATGCAATTTTCTATTTACATCAAGAGATTAAAAAATAACACAAAACAAGGCAAGGTTATTATGACTGTCAATTTTTTATATGGCATTTTGACATTTCGAGTAACTAAGAAAAAAAAACGATCAGTTGGGCGAGTGCGTATACCTGTTAGTGTACTTTAATTTAAAACGAAAGGAAAAAAAACGCAACTTGATTTGCTTAACCGACACCCAAAAAAATAAAACTGATTTATTTATTTTACAATAAAATCTTTTTGTATTGCGCTGTTACAATTTGACCTAAATTTGTTTACTCATAAAAATAAAACTTATTTAAAAAGGCATAACATTTGAAATCGTGTCTATTATTTGAAAAAAGTATTTATATAAATTTAAACATATGCAAGCATATGTAAGCATAAATTGTGTTTTAAATAAATTTGTAGGCTTTATTTTATTTAATTTTATTTTAAATATTTGAACTCTCTTTTAAAGGTCAAACTTTAGTTTATTTAATGAAGTGTTTTACAATAAATTTTTACTCAGTAGAAACAAACCTTTCTTTTGATTTACATTAAATTAAAGTTTAATTTAAATAATAAAAATTAAACTACTTGATGTCAACGAACAAATGTTTAAAGATCAAGGATTTTTATATTAAAAGAAAATAAGAAAAACAAGTAAGAAAGTATAGTCGGTCAAAAGTGTGCTTTTTTAGGCGATATGGACCTAACAAACCAAAACTATATTTTGTGGTATTAGGAGATCTTTGTGCCGAATATTATCGTTTATTAGATTTTTTTCATCTTATGGGACAAATACACTTTTTAAATGCTTGTACAGCAGGCTAATTCACTCGTGTATGTATGCTGGACGTAATATTCGTCGTCATATCTAAATTTTTTGATTTTCGATCCAGCATCGTCGGTGTGACACATTCAAACACATTTTCACTAATACTACCATGCTTAATGAGTATTTTGATAAGTGTATTTGGGACGTTAAGTCGATTTTAGGGAGGGGATTATATTGGGCATATTGTAAATTTTGTACGTACCAGCATATGACGTAGCAGCTATTATATAGGGTGTTTTTTTACTGCATTAGAACTTAATATAAAAATACAAGGCAGAAATATAGTTGGTGTGAAATGATTTTTTTATAATCTGGTTGATAATTTCATGGCATTTATTTTTTAAAGATGATTTTTGGCATTTGTACGCCGCGGCTATAAGTTACATGCTCCATCCGATCATTCCAATTTTTGACTACTTTTCAATAAATCTGCCCGTATGGTTGGTGCCAATGGTTGCTTGAATTTTGGGTTCCAATGCTTCAAGAGTTGCTAATTTGTCGGCATAAACTAATAACTTAACAAGTCCCCATAAAATCCAGAGGCGTTATATTGCACAAACAAACGTTATATGGTAAGTTGGGCCACCTGTTTGAAACAAACGTCGTTGATGTTTAGCTGATTCATTTTTGGAAACAAAAATTCAATCATCATGGCTTGATAGCGGATTCATCTCAACGGAAGCTCCTTATATATTTCAAAAGAGCGTTTGAATCACATTCACCAGATAGTTTTTATGGATGTAATGGTGATTCGTTAACGGCTTGAGGCGTGCTTTCTCTCCGAATGCGGCAATTTTGCTTATTGACGTAGCCATTTAACCAGAACTAAAATTCGTAAAATGGACGAAGTGCTCTATAGCAGTGCTCGCAAATAAATAGAACTTTCTTTAGCGTTCCGCTCACACACCCAAGAATGATATATATTTCTTTAGTGTTTGTGTAGACGAACACAACCCTTAATATCGTTCTTAAATATTTTTAAGAAAGAGACGAAGATTATATAGTGTTCTGATCTTCTTGTAGTGATACTGTAGACAAACATTATATTTTAATGTTCTATAATGTTTCTTTTTTACATTGATACAAAATTAACAAACAAAACATTTAAGCAATGACCGCAGCAGGAACAGCTTGTGTGTGTTAAATTACTTTGCTGGCTTTTTGATTTTTTCGAATGTATATTTTGTTTTTGTAAAAAATATTTGGTTTTTTTACCAGCCAAAAAGGCGCTAAGCACAACAGAAACGAATGAACATTAATGAGCTGAACCGAACACAATAAAGTTTGTGATTAAATAAAAAAACCGAACGGAATTAAATGTTCTCATCTTTTTGTTGAGTTGTATATGAGCAGTATTATTTTTATGTCTGAGAGATGACAAACAGGGTAACGTTATTTTTTTTTAACGATTTACTACACAAACACTATTAGCGTCTGTGTTTTACACAAATCTACAGAACCGAACTCTAAGGAGCGATATTTAGTGTTTATTTTCGAAAACTGCTTTATAGAGCATTTATGAACTTATAATGTATGAACAATCGCAAAGTTTAATGAACAAATATGAACAGATATTTTTTTTTTAATAAAGCGTTGTGTTAGCGTTAAACGTTTGAAGATGACTTGCTGAACTGAAAAGAAATATAAACACAGTTTGACGTTCTCAGCTTACGCACCATAGTTGTCGACATCGAAGGTTCTGATGCGACTAAAAATTAACAACCCTTAGAAGCAATCGTCGCCAAATGTTATATCAATACCAACAAATTTGAAAAGAAACCTATAGTACTATAATTTATTTGAGGGAATGGTATTTTTACGAGAGCTATGGCCAAATATGGGCCGATTCTAATAAAACTTGGTTAGCTTACTTAGGTTGCAACAATATGTATTTAAAGCCGAATGTAATTGGTAATGGACACAAAGAATCTACAGCGAAAAGATGATTGTACGGGGGTATATGCAACTATTGAACGATTCTATAAAACTTTCGTATTCGCATTTGAGTTTTATTTCAAATCAGGGCAATAAAAATAAACTTTAAATTTTAAATAAAAACATTTTTTTCGTGGTTTTGATTACAAAATATGTATGCATGTGTATTTGCTTAACTGTTTAAAAAAGTTGCATAATTTGCAAAAAAAATGTCTTAAAAGGTTTAATTGTTTGTTTCTCTGAGATATGTTTTTGCATTGCAGAATACCTACCGACTTGCCATTTTAAATGCGATTAAAATCGTAATTTGCGAACATCGCAACTCAGAATAGCAATTGTTCGCATTTAAACTATATATATTTTCGAGTCGCATAAGCCCCCCCGAACTTTGCGCCCACAATTTACATGAATAGATAGACTTTCAGTCAAATGGAAAGACAACGTTAGATCGATTTAGAACGTGATTCTCATTTGATTGGTATACTAAAAAATCATTAATTTTATGTTTTACACACAACTGCACATACGCATTTATGATGGTGTGGGTATAATTATGTACCACTGATGGGATTTGTGGTACAATTGTACCAAATTTTGTACAATTGAAACTTTATTGGTACACTGGTACAATTCAACCTTTTTTGGTACAATTCAAAAACATTATTTCTTTGAAAAACTCATTTTTTTCTTTTAATTTCTAATTACATGCATATTTCCAGCCCTGACCAGATCTATCAAAAGTTGTATATTGTTCATGATGTTATAATAACATATTAAGTTCACACATAAGTATATGTACTCGTATGTGTAAGAAGCCTGGAATCACATAGATATTGTTGTTGTTTTTGTAGCAGCAAAACCTGAAGAACAGGTGTTGCTGAGTTGGCAGTTTTGGGTGAGTTCTACGCGCCATTCTTGTAAATTTTTTGGTAACGATGTTTAGTATACCGATCAACTTAATATCTCTTTCTTAGTCGATTTACTATGTCCATCCGGCTGGCTGGATGTCTGTCCATGTAGCCTTGAACGCAAAGTACAGGTCGCAATTTTAAAGGTAATTTGATGACAGTTTGTAAATACGTTTCAATTCATAAGCGCTAAGCCTACTGAAAATGGTGAGAGTCGATCCATAATTTCACATGATCTTCAAACAAACTTCATTCCGGAATAGTGTTTGTGCCTATAAACAATCTTATTATGTTGGTATTAAGATTAAATTTTGAGCAAACTTATTGCAATTCAAATCATCTTGCTAATTTTTTTTAGAATTTGTCCATGTTTGACGATAGCTCTAATATAAATACTACTCCGAAATAAAGCTTTTAATCCTAACTTCCTTATAAATGTTGATACTGACATAATTAACGACAATAACTTCTACGATAGCTACTTTATCATTACAAAATATGGTGCTGGTAGGCCCAAATTGAACATAGCTCCCATGTAATCTCCCTTGCTAAAATCACTTAAGGACGACCAACTCGTATAGAGATGAAATAATATTGCTCTTACAGGTCCATGACTGCCTATGGGTCCCAACTAGAGTGTACACTAGAAATTGTTTCCTTATAAACTGTGGTGTAGCATATCAAATGTCCGAGCTTAATCGACTATACTTTCTTAATTGTTTAAAATTTGTACTTTGTGTGCTTTTTTATTTTATAGCCAACATTTTGTACGATTTATGTCAATTTGGTACAATTTTGCAATTGAGACGGTACAATTTAAGAATTGTCAAATCCCAACAGTGTTATATACTCAAAAGTATTAATAATATGATTTTATTATTTTATGTTGACTAGTGTTCGCCTTATGGTCAAAATTCGACCATAATTTTTTTTTGTAAATATGAAGAAAACATAATTCATCTAAGTATATATGAATTTATTTGTTTCGATTTGGCGAGGGTCCAACCTCCGGTTCATATTTTATCTTCTACGTGAGGTGATTTAATTTTGTAAGTTCAGCATAAAAAATACCAATTGAAAAACAAAAAAGTATCAAAAAGTCTCCTTTATATATTGTCATCCACTCAGGACGTTGTACGTTTAATTTTATGTTTATATGTCTAATATTAACGAAAATTAATCAAAGTATCAGATGTAGAACGAAAAAGTACGAAAAAGCTACCCTTACATGTTCTTATTCGCCCAGTTTAATGTATAATTGTATCTTCATAGGTCGAATATTAACGATAATTCAAAAAGTTCCAGATGAAAAACAAAAAATACCAGCATTTTTTATCTTATAGGTTATCACTCACTCAGGATCCTACACCTATAATATTATGTTTCAAAGTTCTATATTATAGAAAATTTAAAAATTATCACATGAAGCACAGAAAAGTAAAAAAAAAAGAAATTAAGTTTCCCATATTTCACCTTTTTTCTCCCCATACAGGTTCCGTTGACAAACAAAGGAAGAAAGCGTTCTTAACTGTTTTGCCTGGTCTGATTTATATAGTCGAAATATACGAAACCCGGTTTCTGAAAAATGTCGAATAATCGATTACCCTAATTTTTTATTATTTGATAATTGAAAATAAATTTTTATTTATTTATTTTGCATTTGTGTTAGTAACAATTTTGAACGCTTATAACTCTGAAATTATTGGACAGATTTAAATAAAATATACATTGTGCACTTCTTTGAGTAAATACCTCTTAAATGATGTATATTTTGTTCAAATCGGTTGACATACAGAGGAGGAAAGTGTTCTTAACTGTTTTGCCTTAGCCGATTTATGTATATGTATATACATACATAGATAGATTCATTTTATAAATTTTCATATTATTCAAATGTGTATTCCAAGTCAATTACAATTTTTAAACAAACGAAAATTTTGATAGTGCACAGAAAATCTTCCTGGAAAATATTGAAGGAATAAGAACATTTAGGTATACTTTTTAAAAATTGTAATTTGACTTAGAATACACATTCGAATTATGTAATTCACCATGAGAAATAAATTTCCAGATTTAATTTAAGTTTATAAGATAAAAAAATAACTATTTAAATTTAACGTGTATTCACCAAGATGTCAATTAACTACGCTCAACCCAATATCGATTGGTTTTAATTTACAAATAATTATAATTGTGGCCGTTTATCTTTAAACTTAGTTTTTTTCTTTTCAGAATCTTTAACAGCATCATTTATAATTTTGTTACCTGGATATTCAAGAATTAGGTAAGTGTTTCTGATAAACATATCGAATTTTGATTTTTAAAATAAAATTTTTATTTATACATCTGTAGCTATTAAAATAATTCTGCATACTCAGTATTAAATATTCTTTTTAAATACATATTTGAAATTTAAAATCATAAAATATTAAATTAGATAAACAGATCTAAGATAATAGGAATCTGTTTGTGATGTTACGAATATAAATTTTTTATATTCGCCAATTACGAATATTCAATCTGAACTTTAGAGCCATTCAATATTTACAATTTAATTAAAAAATCTCCCGTTCGCGTCGTTAACAATAAATTTAAAAAAAAACTGTTCCACTACTAAATGTATTTAACATTATTATAACGGATGTAACGAATACCGATAACGATTCCAATATATCGGCAATAATTCATCATTATCGGCGATATTTTACTTTCGAAAGGACGATACTTATTAAATTCTTAAATAAAAGTGAAAGTTTCTCTCATTGTTGAATACTGTATGAACTGTACGAATTTTCGGCTTATTACCATTAATGTTTGTTAGCATAAAAATCATTTTGCTGAAAATTTCGAGTTACTTCGAAGTGGCTACAAAATCCATAAGCAAAGACACTGGTACTTTGTCTGACGCTATTCCGCTAGTTAACAACTAGAAAATATAATAAATGAATCAACGAAGATTGAGAATAGTCTGTCCCAATATGTAGCGGCCTTAGAAAATTATTAAACCTCTTCTTTATCTACGATTCTTGACCTCCGAAACAATGCTCGAATATTTCAAACACAATCGACTTCAATCTTATCGAAATAACGAGCTACTCAACATGTATCTGCGTTTCGAAAGTTTTGAAAACAAGGTCACCCCCACAGTTTGTACAGGTATTGATAAGTCTAAAGAAACTGGCTTTTGGAGCGTTTCTAAAAAATTTCAAGAGAATCCGAATTCCATTATATACTGTTATTGTGCTAAACACGAAGTCGAAAGATTACTTAGATCTTCTTATATTTCTATAGACGCAGAACCACTTGTTTACTGGTGTAATGACTGTATACCCAAACTTGAAGAAAATGGCGCAGCAATTCTTATGGTTTAAAATGAGTTCTTTTGCATCTGACAGACTATTTTCCACTGCAGGTCTGGTTCAAAAGGACTTGCAAAATCGGCTATCTCCACAAAAGTTAAGAATACTTTGTTTTCTGAACAATAATCTTATTAATTTAATTTTAAATATTAATAATTAAATTCTTTCGCTGTTATTTTTGTAAAAAAATTTTTTAATTTTTGTCATGAATTTAAATTTTATTCTTGGTTTTTTTAAATCTCATTGAATTTTTAATACTAATAACCACTTTCACTGTTATTTTCTATAATAAAACAAATTACTCTGCTTGAGTTTTGTTAATTTTATTTTGAATTCAAATTCAATATGCGTTCGGTATCGATATCGGCGATATTTTATTTTGAGTATCGGTATCGTATGGGCAAAAAGGATGATACGCCTTTATTATGACATGCCGATGACACTTAATTTCTAAATGATCAACTACGCACCTTAATGCCACTACTGAACATTTTTAAATGTTTATACTTGAACGTATGTGGAACGGTAGCAAAGTATTGTACACAGAAAAAAAATATCTCAAGAAAATTTTTAACAACACAGTTGGTTAAAAATAAAATTTTAGGTCAACAAACTTTTCGTTTGATTAAAAAAATTTATCAAATTTACACTTTGCAAAATAGCACTCAATAAAAAATATTTAATAATGAAATAATTAAATATTTCTTCATATTCAATTAAAAAAATATTTTAATCAAAGTAAATAGAGAACTTTTACAATTCTTGTCCATATTTTAATAGCTCATAATTCTCAATCGGTTTAGAGTTTTATTTGAATAATATATTTAGTTTTGCCAAAGTCTTTGGAAAAAGGTTTCCAGATGATCTAGCCTAAGCAATCAGCGACATGCGCATAGGAACTAGCTTTTCCCCCATAATAAATTTTATTGTATTTATCTACAAATAAAAATTGGGAATTTAGCACATCATCATTAATAAATAAATAAATAAAGATTCGATAAACATTTTGTTTGATTTATTCAACATTTCCAACAATTTAATTTAACAAATTACGTGAACATTTTATTGAAAGAAGCAAATTTTTTTGGGCAACAACTTTATTTATTGACTCAATAAACTTGGTTGTTGACTAAAAATTCAATAACTATACCTACAAACCTTTTTATTAATATCGCAAAAATCGTCATCGCAGAAAATTCATACATTTTTTTTAACAAATTTGAGAATGATTTTTTTCTGTGTACCAATAAGTAAGAACTTTATTTTTGGCCGTGCCAGTCACCACTCACCCACTTAACACATATTACCAAAATGACGCACAAAATGAAAATAAAAACATAATATGTTTACAAAATGTTTTCGTTTTGCGTTAAGAAGAGCACTGTGCTTCGTATCGCACCATGGTGAAGGGTACATTCGATTCGGCACAACCAATTATACCACTTTTTTGTGTATATTAATATGTCGAAATAAACAAAATTCTTCAATTTCAAATTCAAAATAAACTGGAGTATTCATGTTCTAATCAGATGTCATGACAAATTGCATAATATTCTTTCAAAAGAACAAAAACGCCAGCTTGACAATAACAATTATTTCTGCCATGGTCTTCAGGCTTAAAAACATTAGAATTGTAAGAACTTTATGATCTCAATTTTAATATTTAACTGAAATTGTAATTGATATAGAACAAACAGATACAGATACTGCTAGACATTATTGAAAAAAAACAGGAAATTAGCAATTTGATAGTGAAACTATTTCAAAATAAAATATAAAAAACTTTAATAATTAAATAATAACCATGCAACGAAGTCTAAGTGAGAATTACGTAAATAAACTAGTTCATTATTAGTTATTTAAATTTAAAGCTTAAAGAATTTTAGACTTTTATAGCCAATTAAAATTAAAAAAAAACTGTTATAGAGAAAACCATAAGAAAAAAAATATTAAGTGATAATTGTTTTTTATATTTTAATAAATATGTAAATACTAAATTAATTTGAATAATCTTCTTAACTTACAGCAATTTGTAGTGTTAGAGTAATTGCCTCAATTAAAAATATTAATTAAATACAAAGAAATGTTCAACGAATGTTTTAATAAAAATTAACATGCAGGATATGATGGCCCTTGAACTTAAAGTTTTATTGTAAGCGATTATAAAATGATAAATGGGAAATGGAAAAGGAAGTGATTTAAAAGCTTCATATTCTATAGAGAGATTGGCATTTGCTAGGAAAATTTAATAAATAAATTACAGATTTTATGACTAAAACTTGCCCTATTGACTTTTAAACGTTAAACATTATACTGTTTGAAACATTTTGTCTCTTTTTATATCCACACCACAATAGAGAGGGTATTATGCGCTTATGCAGATATCTAAATAATATTCGGCATAAATAACTATTACATAAATCATAATCTAAAACCGTAAATTATGTTTTGTCGTGACCGTGATTGATCTTGAGCCCAAAAACTAAACGTCTAATTCACTTGATTTAAATCTTAATTCCAACTGTTTTCGATTAATGCTTTAATTGGTAAAACATTTTGGAGAATGGTTCTGTGTAGTGAACTATTCTATCATTGAGCGAGGGTTGCGAATTTGATTTCCACTGTAACGAAACTTCAGTTCGGTGACTGAGATGGTATTATTTGGAAACGGGGTTACCTATTAGTTCGGTCGTGCTCGTCGTTGGGGGGGGGGGGGGGGGGTGGTTTGTTATGTTCCCAATAAAATTAATTCGTTTCTAAGAGATTATGAAATTTAGGTAGCAAAATTAAAACAACTAAAGTTACTCATAAAGATAGATAGATAGAAAGTATATATGGATTGATGATGTACGTATAGCGAGAGATGAAATATGCTACACAGATCCTAGCCCACCCTCCATGCTGATATACATATTTTCCGCTTATCAGCCCTATAGAAAAATAAAATACAAACGAAAATCACCCCATATGACCCATACCTAAACTTCACTTTTCACAACCAAATTAAAATTTAAAATTTCATGTTTGGAATATAAAAATATTTATTTAACAATGAATATTAACATATATATTTTAAGATTGAAAATAAACAGAAAAGGTATTTTTAAATTATAATTGGTCACAAATTGAAATTTACCATTTATATTTTAAGTTAAAAACCCGTAAAATTTGTAGTAACCATTAATAGTTAGTAACGAATGTTTTAACAACTATTAATTGAATTAAAAGAAGTTATTACGGTATATATTATTAATCTTTCTATTTTTTTTTAAATTTTAGGAGAAAACAAAAAAAAAACAGTGTTTTTGAATATGGTTGATATAAATAAGAATATAAAAAACAACAAATATGAATTAATTAACTTACTTAGTATATGATTTCTCCATCGATGTCCTCAGGCGCCGGAAGACTTTAGACAGGATACGTATTCTTATTATGTTCAACTAATTAATCGATATGTTTTTGTATATGTATGTTAAATTTAAATATGTATGTATGTCTTATAATATCTACGAAAATGTTTATTTTCCAAAATATTACAACGCATACATTTGAGTGTAGTTTCCTCTAAGTGTAAAGGTATTTGAAATATTCGTAAATAGACTTCTTTTTTATAAGTTTATCGATAATTAACAATTTAGGTGACCATTACAGTACCATTTAGGTAATTTAAGCAAAAATTTTAAAGTTAGTTAATTTTTAAAACTAAAAAAACCCCGGTTTTAAATCGAATTCAATATAAATATAAAACTTAAAAGTCAGAGCAAATTTAATAAATTAGATATGAAACTAAAAAGTTAAAAAAAAAATTTCAAAATACATATCAAACCGTTGGTCACCCTAATTTTATATGTGGGTAATAAGGTATTAATGGGTTCACTTGCAGGAAAATTAGTTTTGTGGCAAATCCTATAAGCTGGAAAAGTGTATATTTATTAATCGAAAATATTATTAGGTTCCTCTACTCGAGCAGGTTCCACAATTGTAACAGGTTCCACACTACCGTGTAAAGAACCTTTAGTTCCCAATTGCAATTTAAATAGATCCTTTCCACCAATAAAATTCACAGAAATTGACACAAATGCCGGATACTTTATCTAATTTATTTTTTTAAAGAATCCAATATATGTATAAAGGAACAAAAATCCTACAAACAGCAGAAAGACCAATAATTATAATTCAATAGTTTCACAAGAAAAAATATAGTAATAAGTTTTCTTACCGTTTAAAAGATATGCAAAATTTAATATTTCAAAAGAAAGGCTATTCTTTAAACAAATTTGCAATATTAGCAATGAAAATTCCAAAATATTTCCCCTTATAATCAATTAGTCTCCTTCCTCTTGATATAATGATTTACTTTTCAGACTTTCCTCAATGAAATTTAAATTTGAATGAAAAATTTTTTGAAAATTGTGAAGGTTTGAACAAAAAGTTTCTAGATTAAAATTAAGTAAATTTCATTAATAAACTATACTCTTTAAATTCATTTACCCCTATAATTATAAGTTGGTAAAATTTGGTCTTTTTTCCTTCAACAGGCTAAAAATCTACGTTACTATTGGCTCGGTTAATAAAGCTTTAATATAATTTGTTATTGTATTTGCAAAATTTTATAAAAAAGAAAATAATCCACATCAGATCAGAAACTGATTGTAAACTTATCCAGAAATTGAAAAGAAGCAACTAAAAAATTGCTATGTAGCTGATTAAGAAATTTTTAAAATGTCAGTTAAAAGTAAAAAAAAATATATCGGGAACCTTTTGAAAAGGAATTTAAAACGGGACTTTACGAAAAAAAATAAGTGACAACTGAAAAAACATCATTCTTAAGCAATTCAAAACTTATTCCAGAATTGATTGGGTCTAGTTAAGAACTCATCGCTAACTAATATCGAACAGATCAAGAGTGGGTAAAAAACTAATCGATTTCTTTATTAAGTTAAGAAATAAAGTAAAGCAAAACTTATTTAGAACTGATATGGAAATAATGGGAAGTAAAATCAAAGCAGAATTATAACTATTCTAGAACTAATCAAAATCACTTTTTTCCGGATTATGAACGAGAAAAGATTTAGAACTGATAAAGAACTTATCGAGAAATAGTCGAGAACTAAAAACTGATCGAGAAGGAATCGATACCTTAATATATCTCTTTTTTTCTCGCTGTTTTGTAGTTTTCATAATTTTTTCTGCAGAGCTTGCCTTCTGGGGCTATGTACTTTGTTGGCACAGGGTGGCACATAAGTAACGTTATGATTAAATAAGTGAAACATTGTTTGTTTACTTTTATATGTTTTTTTTTTTGCAAAATTAAAACAGAACAAAGATACAAAGATATTAGAATTTATTTCGAAATCCAGCATTTGATTATTCAGACACAAATATCATATCGAATAATGAGCGATGATGACCATTTTCACCTTAATGATCACGTAGATAAACAAATGTGCAAAATATGGGACACCTTAAATCCAAGAAATAATTATTTAACGTCAAATTTATCCACTAGATTGCACACAATTTTTTTAAATAATATTATGATAACAACGAATAAGTTGCGGTTAATATAAATGGTATTCAATACCGTGCAATGATTGAACAATGTTCAAGGCCCGAAGCAGAGAAAAACTCAGAATTGTGGTTTCAGCAAGATGGAGCCACAGTTCACACAGCTCACAGCGATCGATTAATATCGCGTTTTTCTGATTTTTACTGGCCACTGCGTTCGCCAGATTTCATGGCGAATTTCCGAGAATAAGTGAAAGCTCAGGTACTGTTAATTCTAAGAAAAGTTATTTGGCAGGCTCTGGAAAAAGTACGTTAGGTCGGGGCAAAGTTTTAATAAGAGCATTGAAGATAGAATCGAAATGCGAAAATGTATCTTTAAATCATAATCTAAACATTTTTCCAAATTATAATCTTAATTTTATTATAAATGCCAACGTTTAATTAAATCAGAAGCAGAAGTAAGGAAGGACTTGTAAATAAATTTAAATAGACAATCCTTCACTGCAGATATCGATCCACCAAAGTAAAAAATACCATTTGGTTTAAGGATTGATGATTGACTATTGACTGCCAGCCGTCGTCAATGGCGATCGGTATAAAAGTGTGGTTACTATCGAATGATGTCAAACCAACCTGTCCGTGAACGTGGGTTCAACTCCCCGATCAGTAAAGAATGAATAATTATCAATAAGTTTTAATTCATCTCATCTTGTAAAATTCCTTTCTTCATTAAAATAATTTTAGGAAAATTAAATTTCGTAAACTTTAGCCTGATTAAAATGTAAAAATTTGGGTTAAAAAACCATTAATAGTTCATTAAAAATTAATACTTATTGTTGTTATTCATCTAATTAATAAATAAATAAATAACGTTACTTGTATGCCACCCTGTATAAACTGTGAATGTTCATCAATATAAGAATATTTTAAAAAAAATTTGCAATCTTGTTGAAAATTATTTTTGTATGTATGTATTTACTTTTAAGTTTTATTTAGTCTAGTTTTTATTATTCTCACTAACTTGTTGTTTATTAACATTTTTTTCTACATGAAAGAATTTACCTTTCGATTATTGCTTAATTTATTTTGGTGTTAGTTTTTTGTAAAAAATATTTTTTTTTTGTTTAAAATTTTTTTTCTGTTAACAAATTTGTAATGGAAACTGAAATTTTTGCTGAAGTATACAATCAATAATAGATTAAATCGTTTGTTACTTTTAAATTACAAAAGGGTTATTAAGAAAATATTCAAATAAACAATAAGAAAAAACTGCAAGCACCAAAGGCATGTTTAAAACATTATACTTGCAAGGCATTGTAGACTAAAATGTTAAATTTGTCTTAGATGGTGCTAAAAGTAAAATGTTTTTTCTAAATTTTATTTCAAACCTGTTTTTGTCTTAGACTGAGAATTGTTGGATGTATAAAAGATTTTTGTAAAATAAAATTTAACTTAATTTCCATTTGATTTCCCAAACCAACAAAATTTTGTCACAATCCCGGTGGCGAGTGTAGGCGTAAATATTTCATATAAACATTTTGCTATTCAAACAGTATAACAATAAGAGACTTCAATAGATTCCTAATGGCTTGTGAAGGAAGACAAGACAAGCGAAGTAAAAAAAAATAATGTCAAAGTTTGTTGCTTAAGTCTTTTGTTTTGCTTTGCTGTTGTTGTTTGTCACTGTCGTTTTAAACTGCCGCAGCAGCCACAAGTCTTTGTTTCTTAAGATTAATTATTTTCAAATACAAAGTTAATAACACAATACTGGTAGTACTTGTATTTATTTTTCTACCGTATTTATTGTTAATTAAACAAAAACAAAAGAACAAGAAATAACTGAACATTTTATAAAAATATTTGAAATGATTTAAAAGATAAAAAAAAACGTTTGAAATTATTATTGTACATTTATATTTATGCAAAACATTTTACAATATTCAATATTTTAACTAGCCGCTAATTAAGGAAAGAAAAATGGTCAGTTTTTTTTATTTGTCAATTCAATTATTTGTCAATAGATTGTAAACTTTGATGTTTTACTGAAACTAGTTTTGACAACAACAGATATTTTTAGTAGAAATACTTACATATTTAAAATTTTCTTTTTAATTACTGCAATTCAAAATATTTTAAATTACTTTTAATAAAAGCCATATGTAAAAATTTTGGTTTAAAAATCTTTAATATGTTTAGAGAAATTTTGTCTTTTCGCTAAAGTTTACCTAAGAATTGAAATAGACCTGAACTTGAATTAAACCATTAATTATTTCTCTTAACCATCTCGTGATGGTGAATTTGTTTTTCAATAAACCAAGTTGCTTTTGTTTTTTAACCTACTCACTGTTTATTGTTTTTGTTAAAGCTTTGATATTGTTACACGTAAAGCTGTTGCTTATAATTCTTATTCGCTTTACAGTTTTATTAGTTTAATATCTTAAGTTTTTCTTTTTCTATATTACTTTCACAATGATCACTTTCTTGAGGAATATTTAATTGTTTTTACTGAATATGGGGTCAATTTGACAGTAAAATTTTAATAAATAACTGAATATTTAATCGTTTTTACTGAATATGGTGTTGAATTTTTGACACTAAAATTTTACAAAATAACTGAATATTTATTTGATTTTACGGAATATGGTGTTTTATTTCTTGCACACCGGCTAACATAATAATGCTTATTGCTAAAACGTACTTGATGCCCTGCTTATTTGGACATTGTGACTCAGACAGTACGCGCAAGTTATAGGTAGCATTTACCAAACTTAGCCAGATACGGTTTTGGTCTTCGCAGACGTGATCATATAACTCCTTTTTCGAAATAATTGTATAGTATGACTTTCTCCAATCTAATTGACATCAAAACTTTAATACTGCTGAACAATATCATATTTCTTAAAACGCCATACTTTTACAACAGGTTGCAATTTGTAAGATCGAACCGCCGGTGTAAACTAACAAGTATTAGGTACAAGTGTCAGGTTTCAGAGCGGCAGTTTTTCATTAATGCTATCCGTTTGTGAAACAGTCTTCCAAACAGAATTCAAACAATCAGCAATGCGATTATTTTCAAAAATGAAATTATAAAACTGTTAATAATAGCTCTGGAAAATGGTAGCAAGCAAACATTTCTCTCATAAAGAGACAAAATTACACGAAAGTACGGGAACAGAAAAACCACAATTTTAATCACAAAATAGAAAGTCAATGTTTTGACAGGCTTTACAAAACAATAAAAGTTTGCCCCAAGGCCCATCTATCAGGTCTGCTTACTTGTACAAAAACAAAAAACGATTCTTTTAAGCTGTCAAAAACTTACTACCACATATACAAAGCTTAAGGAAAAAACGTGTATGTGTAGCATACTATAAACGTAAACAAACGTATACATGCACATGTGAGCAAAATGTAAACAACTTTCGACTGCTCAAAAGAACAAAAACAATGATCATCAGGCTTCTTGCCCAGATCTGTTCAATGGGCCTTGGTTTGCGCCACTTTTGAAAAATTGTATATTGTCTGAAAAAATAAACTACTTTTACCAAAAATAAAACAAAACAAACACTTTTACAATAACTAACTTTGTTTTCCTAATATTTCTATAAAGCTTTATATTTAAATGCATTATTTTACTCCACAACACTTTTTTCAAAATTTCGTTCATGGTTTTTTTCCTTTGTATTTCGTTTTTTGTTTATGTTTTACAATTTGAACGAAGAAAAAGTCTGGGCTGTTTCGGGCAAGAAGAAGAAGAAGTATTTTATTCTCTCAAATCCGCTCTCATTTACACAAATTAAAAAAGGGTACGCACGGTAGAGCAAAGAAACAGAGGTAATTTTTTAATCTTTTTATGTTTCAAAATTTTCTTTTTGTTTTTAAATTATTCATAAATGTTATTGTTTTTCATTTATTATTATTTATTTTTTAATTGTTTTTTATAAAATAAAACAATGTTTTATATAAAATTATAAGTACCATGTTATAAACCTTTTATTGTATACATAACTACCTGTTATCCCTACTAGTTATAATCTAAACGATTTTGTATATCTTGTTGTATGGGTGAAACAATAATAAATATCAAATAGTTGTCATAGATCCTTCTATCATAATAAAAAATATAGAGTTAATTCTCTGAAAACTTTTTTTTAATCTACAATTAACATCGTGCGTTTTGGTTGGACCACCCTTTATATTTTTATTTTGGTTAAAAGTTTTTAAGTAGGTTTCTCGAATATAGAAACCAAATATTTCTCTCAGCTTAAAGGTTTAATAAAAATGACTTACAATTTATTTGATTTCACTTAGCTTGTGCTCAGAAAAAAAACCAAAATTCTACCAACAATAAGTTATAATAGAATTGTTAATATTTTTTTTCTTCTTTAACTTCCAATCTAAAATAGCTGACTATTAAATCCCAATGTTAGCTTTCAAAATCTTGAAACGTTGAAATATATTGCGCAAACATAATTTGTTGCACATATTTCAATAAAAAAAACTAGTAGAGATACTATTTAATGTCTTAATTGTAAATTGTATAACAAGATTTTGTTTAAATGTGCCCCACCTACAATATAATTTGGCCAAAAATATGGTACCCTTTAAAAAAAATCGTATTTAGTTTTGTTCCTAAACGGATTTGTTTTTAAATAAAATTTAATTTAGATATTTTTGCCATGATTGCGCTAAAACTCCAATTAATTTTATCTGTTAGAAACCTTTAGGAAAAAGAAAAAAACTAAATGTAGAAAAATGATTTCACATATAATTTCAAATGTTTAGAAAACTTAGAAGCAAAAATGTAAGAGGAAGAACAACAAAAAACATGCCATTTAAAATTTGAAAGCAGTGCCAAACATTTTAAAACCCAATCATTCTCGACTACTGAAAGTAATGGGCGTTTTTTAATGTTTAAAATCGGAGTAAATAAAAGGAGAACATTATTTAATAATGGGGGTGATCAATGTAGGTTTAATTTACTTTACGTACATCATAGCAGCTGCAAAAAACCCAAACACTGCATAAGTTCAGTGCACAAGTTAGGCACTGCGTAAACGAAACTTTTGACACATCTTTTACTTGTAAACTGTGCAGTAAATATTTTTTTTGCATTAACATGTTCATTAATTTTTCGTAGGATTTCACGTTCATGAGTCTTATAATAGTTAAATAGTTATGTTGGCCGCTATTGCGATTTTATTTCCTTTTTTCGAATCAACAAGAAAGAAAACACTACTACACGAGATTCAACGTTAACACTTTTTTTATTTAGGTATGACATTTCAGTGCAAAAGCTAAGCGGAAGAAAACGTTCCGCCATACCTTAGGCTGATACACTACACAAGTTCGATGTACAGTTTCATAAGCTTGAGCAAGCATCTCACTCGTTTGGTTTTTACTCAGTTTACTGCGTAAATTGCCATACACTACACAAATGCACTTAACAGTGCCAGACTTGTGCACTGAAGTTATGTAGTGTATGACCGGCATTACTATTTTGGTGTTGTAACCATCAAAATTCAGTACGTGTAGAATTTTGAGGACTCATTATTTATTATGTTTTGATAGAGTTTCCGTTCCACAAAAGTAATAGTTATTTTTTCATTTTTATTTTTTTCGATTAAAAATAACAATTTTTGTTTGATTTCTATTATTCTCTAAGGAAATGTATGTGTTTTGGTAATTTTGACCGCATTTAGATTATGCAATTAACACGAGTTTTTTTCCATTTTCTTTTAAAGTTGATACGAAACTCTTGGCATTTACATTTACATTTTTTTCAAGCATTTTTTCAATAAAATGTAAACAAAACAACTGTATTGTCAACCAACCATTTTCTATAATTACTAAGCGTTTAAAAATTCGGCTTAAATCTAGTTTACCGACGCAGCTCCAAATAAAAAACAAGTACCTAGGATGATAGAAAATGGAAATATAAGAAGAAAATATGAAGTGAAAAAAGTGCCGCAAACGCATAGTTTTCGAGTCATTGCTGAACGTATAGGTCCAATATTGGTATTATTTTAAAGCTCTTGAATAAATTTTGCTAAATATATAAAATTTATATCAAAATGGTTAACTTCTATTTTACATAAAAATAGGTTAACATGTTTTTTATTATTAAAAGTGCAAAATATTGGGTTGTTTTTAACTTTTGATTGTAAAATTTAAAAAAAAAATACAGTCGAATTTAGCTTTAGTTTGTTTTTCTTAACCTTTAATTAATTAAAAAATATTTTTATGAAAGCTGCGTTTTTTCTTCAGCACAAAAGTTGACAACATTTTGAATAAAAAATATTTAAAGACGAAAAAAAAATTAAAACAAAAATGACAAAAAATAATAAAATGCCTATCCATGCGTCGCCGCAACACCGTTTTCTTCCCTACACAAGTTGGGGCGTTAATTGCATAATGTAAATTTTTATTTTAATGTGGTTTCATCAGTTGAGTACTAAGGCAGGACTTCAAATTTAATGATGTCAATTGGACCCCAAAGAGTTCTGTCTTTTGAATGTTTGGTGCATTCCAGGTTGCATTCACCTGTTTTTAAAATGTCTCAGATTCCGTAGACTGCCACTACAATTAAGCGCCTAGGTTGACTAAATTACCAAGGCAGAATTTAGTTACACCAGCGGATATCACACAAAGAGGAAGGAATCCTCAAGCTGCTTTAACTACGCCCCCTAAGAGGCACAGCAGATCCCACGGGGGGAGGTGCATCTTTAATATTCTATTGTATATGAGAAGAAACCCGATTTTAATACTTGAAAAAAAACAGCTAGAAGAACTAGTCGGGATTGTTACAAAAGATAAACTCACTGTTTGTTGTTTGTATTTTGTTTAAGCTTTGATATAATTACGGGTAAGATATTTGAGTGTTTATAATTCCTATTAGCTTAACAGTTTTATGTGAATAATATCTTTAGCTTTTTTAAAACCTTTGATATAAAAATTATAGTTTCCTTTTTCTTCGCTAGTTTAAAGTTTCTTGTATAACATTTTTGTTCCTTTTGTTAATTCTTATTTTTCTTGTTACTTTTGTTTTCATATTTTCAATGAATTTTATAGATACAGATTATAGCGTGCTGTAAATTTGGTTAATTTAATGTGGTTGATTGGTTCTTGTACATGTATTATTTTTTTTTGCGCTTTATGTAACACAATTTAGAAATCACTAACAATTTATTAAATATTAAAAAAGCAAAATTCTTGCATGCAATCAGATTTTTTTTTGGAAATAAATGTGGAATGAAATGTTAGAAAGAAATCTTAAATTACACTTAAGTTATTAAACTTAAACAATAATACTTAGATTGGTTCAAAAGTAATAACAAATAGCTTCTGGCTTTAGCCGCTAAATTGTAAATATAGCAAAAAACTGGTACTTTTAAATTAAAATTAAAGAAAAAAATAAAACTGGAAAAATATTTTTTTAAAAAAAAAAAATACTGATTTAAATCTTGAGAGATTGTGAAATCAGATTTTAGGTGAACTTTTTGTTTCTTGAAACTATATTTCGTCACCTAAAATGTAAAAGGGCTAACCTCATTAAAATAAAATGTGTAATTTTTTCCAATACAGATCTCGTATATTGTTTATGAAGTTATTTGTTCCAAGTTTGAATACTACAGTTAAAATAGATCTACTTATTTGTCATTTATTTTTAACGAAAAGAACATTTAATTTTTACTGTCAAAAATTCAACCCAATATTCCAAGGCGAATTTACACCAGGTGACCTTATCTTGCTACGTAAGCAACAGCTGATTACTAACCTTGTGTCAAAATGATATACCGTTCATGTGGTTCTCGTGAATATTTACTAAATTTTATAATTTTCGCTTAAAATTATTAAATTAAAAATTTTTTTTAATTATTACATTTCAAAAACAATTTAAAATTAAAAAGAAAATGAAATATTTGTTTAAATTGTTTACTGTAGTGTTGTATTATTTTTGGCACATCGTTGAAATACTTAACACTGTTGTAAACGTTTTCAAAATAAGACCACCTTGTATGAATTCGCCTTGCAATATTCCTTAAAACAAATGAGTTTTTAGTTAATTTTATAATTTAAAGCTTCGTTTAAAATAGGTGAAATTGTTCACTGGTGTTCAAATACAGCAACAATTTTTTTCACAAACTCACACATTTTGCATTAAGAAACCGTTTGCAAATTTTGCCAACAACAATATTAAAGATTTATTATTATTTTTTAAAACATTTTGTTAAAATTTTCATTTGAAACTAATTAAAATCCTGCTTGTTTTTAGAACACAATTGAATATGAAGACAAGTCGGGTATTTTTATAGAGCAGCATGTCTACACTCCCAAATGAGTCTACCTTGTGTTAATGTACCTTGCAAAATTCGATTAACTTACATTTTATTATAGCATTTACACACGAAGGTTATCTCTTGAAAGGCGCAATTCACTCACACATTTTCATTAGCCATTTACATTTTTTACTTTCAGTCCAACTTTCAGCTAGTTTTCAATGAAAATATCAAGAAAACGATTTCATTGAAGCAAATGATAATTAACTAACCAGTGTTGCCAATTGAATTTTTTTTCAACTAAATATTAAGAACGCAATTAATTATTCTAACTCTGGGAGATTTAATTACAGGTGGTGTCGAATCGGCATCTGATTTTGACCGCTCGAGCTTATTTGTTTTGATTTGTTGTTGTTTTGCTAAGAATGATTGACATTTAGAGCTATTAGCACTAACAATGCAACGCAAGAACCCCTACGTTGTTTCTGTTGTTTTTGGATTGTTGTAGTTCCGACACCACCTGGGGGGCTACTCTCTATTGCGATGCGAAAACAATTTCGCTGCGAAAGCTAAATGCCAACTTGGTACTCTCTATCACTTTCGTAAAATGTTTTGAAAATGGATCAATACTGGCAACAAAAATTAAAGATGGCGCAGATTGACAGTAATGAAATGCTAAAATATGTAAAAATATTTGAAATTGGAAAGTTGAAATAAAATAAATAGTGATGATTTGGGAAAAGATAAAAATAAATAGATGCGAAAGACAAATGCGCAAACGCATTAAAGAGTAGCAATCGCTAGATTTGCTACCATTTTCTTTCGCATCGCAATAGAGAGTAGCCCCCCTGTAGTTGAATTCGCCTTGTTCTAACTGAAATGTATAAATGTCATGAAAATAAATACGTAAAATAATTTGTCCTTTGAAAACATTTTGAAAATGACGTTTCACTTAAATGAAATTCTCTATTTTTTTTTTAAATTTGGGTTGATAATATGTATATCATGGTGAAATTACTACAAGGTGGCAGCGCCAGGTGTTGTTGTACAACAATACAACAAAAACAGGCAAATTTGTTTGTGTAATAAACTCCGTGCTGTCAAAAATTGTGTGCAACAACGTTGCCATTGTTTGTCTTTTGCGACAAAATTTGGTCGGATAGTAGGCTAAACCTTAGGGCAATGCGACACGTTTAATAAATACATACATATAAAACAAAAACGAAAACAAAATTAAGATTAAAGCTATTTTAAGATATTAAAGGAGTTATTTTTGAATAGGAAACAGAAAACTAAACCATATAAAGTAATATTTCTGAAACAATTTTGTTATTCGAATCGAGAAAGTACTCGATCACGAATGCCAGAATTATGCTCCTGGTATTTAATTATAACTTAACTTGCTAAATTGGCAGTTAAATACATCGAAAATAAAAAACTGGTCGGGTCCAAAGGATTTTGGTTATCAAGTTTGGCCGAATAGAAAATATTCAGTGGCAACGCTGATCTGCAACAAATAAAACAAACAATCAGGTATGTGATGGAAATCGATTTTAAAAACGAAACGATTTGAAACCGAAAATATCGTTTTCAGTATCTTTTAAAATGGATTTTAAATACATAATCCTTTTATTTTCAGCCTTTATACTTTTAAATTTTATATTATATACGCTAACTGAAGTGTATTCTGAACAAAAATTTAAGAATATAATTCAGAAATGGATTTTAAAATCCCTCGAAATTCATCACACCTTTAAAAACGTTCGTTTTGAAATCGAACGATTTTCATCACATACCTGTATATTATCAAAAAATTACTAAAAGATTCATACTCAATATTTTAATGTTTTTTGAATTAAAAACAATTGTTTTTCCACTTTTTCTTCGTTACAAGTCCTTCGGAGGTTTAAAGAAAGTGGCGCACAAGTGGTTATCAAAAATAAACGTATTTTTCAAACGTACGCACGAAGTGGTCACATACACAATTATTTTTGTTTTTATTTATTATTTAAAAATAAATCTATTATCACAACTAAAGATGCACATATAAAAACCAAAAACGATTAATTTCTTGCAAACATTTTAATATTTATGCACAATTTTCATTCAAAAACCGCAAAAAAATAATTTTTTTTTAACGCACAACAATTTTTTTTCAAGAATGTAAACATAAACAAAAAAAAATTACATCTTTGGGTTCTCACCACAGTTAAGCAAAAAATTACCAGATGCCCTAGTGATGCCACCTTATAGTAATTTCACCATGATGTATATGGTACTTTCTAGAAACTACCTTCATGTGTAAAGGCAGTGTAAACTAAAACAAATTTCCTTTTAAATGTAAGTTAAACGCTATATTTTAAACTATCATATTTTGAATCGGGCTGTTTATAAATAGATGTCTGTTCTTACCAATGCTACCAAAATATTTCAATGTATGTGTCTTCCAGGATCTACCCTAAACTCCCCATGAGTTCCTGTTTATTAATTGCAAATAATTTTTGTCTAGACATTAAGCTGCTGTTTTGTCGTTTTTTTTTTGTCGTTGGCACATCAAGTCGACGACTACATCACTTTATTTATTTTGGTATTTTTTAAGAATGTTGTGATGATGTCGTCTGGTTATCGAAAATCTGACAGAAAATATGATGTTTTTAACGTTAAGTGCTTGCATTGAAATAAATTTATATTTAAAAAATTAATCATACAGGCTTGTCAAACATTCTGATCGGATAGGTTTTAATTCCGTATTAGAAATTCCGATCGACTTTGCTTAAGGTTCTTTAGATTCCGAACAATTTTGTTTTTTCCCAAAAATTTTAAAATCTCTGCTTTTCAAATACAGTATTGCAGTGTTGTTCATGACAAAACCAAAGAACATTGTTTTGCTCATCGGTTGCGGTACCTTGCCACCGCCTAACAAGTTTAAGAAATAAAAATTTTTATTTATAAATTTTAATATTAACTGTTTAAGAAATCAATGTAATAATTAAACATACTATTTAATCTTTCATTTTGACTTTTTTTTTTAAGATTTTTAAATTAATCATAGAAGAATCCAAGTCGGTTTTGCTGTTTGTCGGTTTTGTGAACCAATATTGGTTTAATTTGGTGTCATGAAAACAAGTCGGTTTTGTTATTTTCTAACACAAATAAAACCGATATTCGAATAATCTGTTTTATGTTTTGGAACATGTTTTTACTGCTTTAAATGCAATTTTTGTTTATTAAATAAGAATGGTAATAAAGTAAACATATGAAATAAATGCCATGGTTATATTATTTGCATTTGTGGTTTACATTTGTGTAATTGCATTATTTTGCAAACACATAAAGCGAATTTATTAAAAGTACAAAAAAAAAAAGAAAGACGAAAGAGCAGAAAAGCTGGGGGAAAAAAATATGCGAAAATCGCGTAAACTCGCGAAAATTTAAAAATTTTAAAATTCGGTAAAAATTGTCAAATTAGCGGAAATTCGCAAAAATTTGCTAACATCGGCATGATAGCAACGTTTAATATTTATTAGAAATCGTAAAAGCTGTTAAGAACCACAAATATAAAAGGAAAAAACGCTTATATCGAGAGCATGGCTAAAATTCGCAAAAAATTGCAAAATTGGAAAATATATTTAAAATCGCTAAATGGGTTTAAAATAACAAAATATCGGAAAATAGCTAACAAAGTTTGCAAAAATGGCGAAAATTCGCGAAAATTTTTAATATTTCAAACAAGCCATAAAATTTATATAATAATACATTGCTATTGTTGCATATTTGCTGAAAAAGTGAGAGAAAGACTTTTGCGAGTTTGCAGCAACCCGCTGCCGGAGACATGCAAAAAATACTATTTTAACAATTTTATGTACTTCCATCTATGCAAAAAATCTAACTGTTGAATAAATAAAATAAAAATATTAAGCTTTTAACAACTATAGTATTTCCAATAAAAAACAAGAGCTGTAAGCTGCTTGGTTTGTATCAAGGCGAATTTACACCAGGTGACCTTATCTTGCACGTAAGCAACAGCTGATTACTAACCTTGTGTCAAAATGATATACCGTTCATGTGGTTCTGGGGAGTATTTACTAAATTTTATAAGTTTCGCTTAAAATTATGAAATTAAAAATTTTTTAAATTATTTAATTTCAAAACAACCAATTTAAAATTAAAATGGAAATGAAATATTTGTTTAAATTGTTTACTACAGTGTTGCATTATAATTGACACAACGTTAAAATACTTTACGGTGTTGTAAACGTTTTCAAAATAAGACCACCTTGTATGAACTCGCCTTGGTTTGTATTCAATAAAAAACCGATAATATTGGTTTCTGTGACACCTAAAACCGACACTAATTTTAGCTCGAACAAAAAACCAACAATATTGGATTTCATGACACCAACGTATTTTTTTTGTCGGTTTCAAATCCAATTCCAATAAAATCACTTATAATAGCAATTTCACTCTGAAAATTTGAAATGCACCCTTATTCCATTTATCGTTATCAATACGAAACGATATTGTTTTGTGTCGATTGTTGCAAATCGATATGCCCATTGTCAATATCAGTTTTTATCGATAAGCTTCGGTGTGTTTTTAGTATGCCGTACGCAACGTTAACGTTGGCATCGATATAAATTGACTCTGATTTTGTCGTCAGTCGTATAGGTGTCGAAACAGTTTTTTTTTCTTTTTATTTTTTTAATAATAATAATGTTAAATTAAAAAAATGGAACAATTGCAACAAAGCTTCAGGAAATTAAAAAAAAAAAGCAAAAATTTTAACTATGTTTTCCAAATAAGCCAAAAAAAAAATTGATTAAAAGTCCCTAAAACTTATAAGGAATAGCAAAAATTCCATGAAAATGGCTAAATAACCGAAAATTCGCGAATTTTAGTCATGTTCGCGATAAAAGCAAATTTGCCTGCAAGTTCTTTGGGGGGTTACTGTGTATTTCGAATCGAAAGAAATAATTTACAAGTATACACAGTACAGTATAACGATTTTCGAAATCGTTCGAAACGATGACAGAGGTTGTATTTTTAAAAAAATGGAAAATTTGATGAACACTTTTGGTTCGTAATAGAGAGTGGCTGTTAAGAAAGGGTTTTTTTTTTTGTTTTCAATAAAGTATAAAAAACGTCCGTTTATTCGAATCCGTAAATGATTTCTTTCTAATCAAAACACGCGGTCAACCCCTGATTCTTAACAGAGTTAACGATTTTTAATAAATATTAAACATTTCTTTCATGCCGCTATTATCAAATTTTTGCGAATTTCCGCTAATTTTGCCATTTTTATCGAATTTTTGCCATTTCTTATAGTCGTAGAAATTTTTAATAAATTTTATGGCTTGTTTAAAATATGTATTAAAACTTTCTAAGAATCACGGTTAAAGCTCGAGTTATAACTAATTAAAACTCCCGAAAACCTTGAAATTAAAAAATCTCTGCTTCGTACCCGAAATCATTAGTTTATGAAAGTACTGCTAAGACTGAATGCTGACTGTTCAGTCTAGAAGCACTCCTAGAACTTTTACAGTTTTTCTTTATTCCAATAAATTTTTAACTTAATTTATTTTATTTCTTTATTCCGTAAATATCATTAAATTCCCACATTAATTATGATTATGAGGACAAAACGGAATAAGAATGTTTTTTTACAAATATGGCTTGTAAAAGTAGAATTGCCGCTTGCAAAAAAACAAAGAAAAATCAAAAGTATACAAAATTATTAACATAAAAGGCGATAAAATTGTTGTTATAAACATTTCAAATAATGAATAGTTTTTATACAGGGTAGTAAAAAGTTCGTACGTAAGTTGCGGGTGCGTCCATCAAAAATGGCAAAAAAAAATAAAAATTTCAAGTTCATTTATTATTTATTACAAGTTGTCTGAATAACCTTAAGATTTCAAGTTAAAATTAGATCATAAGTAGACATGTTAACGTCTTAAAATAATTTGAAATATTTACAAAAACACTCTTCTGTAAATATTTTAAGATCTTAGCATTCTACTCATGATCTTACGCTTAAGATCTAACAGTAACCCCTCAAATTTTGCACAACATTCTCCATAAAATGGTCTGGATTACAACAAAAAGTATAACCATCATAATTACTCCGAGTCAATTGTATATTTGATGGACAAGACACCTCATGACATATTCCATTTGGAATTGGTGGTGGGATTTGTCTGTCATGAATATTGTTGTATTGCAGGAAAACAGTTCTTAAGCCATGACGATTCAGTACAATTTTATAAGTCCACAATGGAATTGGTATGAGGTTTCCTATTAAATACATTTCTATCATGTTACCCTGACTATCGGGCAATTTCAAAACCCAGTGAAAAGCACCACTACAAACTTTTGCTGGTGCATTGATAGGATTCCTACTCCATTCTTCCATCCGCTTCCAATTGCCATCGTTGATGGTGTGAAATTGTGGAATAACATTGACCATTTTGAAGGTAGTGGCTATCAGCGGGTAGGTCATGAAGTCAGCAACGGGAGTCAAATGGCCACGATCGATTCGAGTATCACCGGCATTGTCGGGCATAAAAGCTTGTCGCCCACCCAAAAGTCGTTGGAATTGTGAATAAATACTACGTTTGTTGTAGGCTGCGAAAATGTTCATAGTAAATATTTCATCGGGATCAAATTGCATGCCAAAGGGTCGTGGTACAACTGGAAATAAAAAGTAAATTGAGCACAGAAGAATGCAGTTTCTAAAAATTATCTTTTTTTTAAATAAATAATTTTTAAAAAGGACTTAAAAAACACAATTTTCTTCAAAGTTCTTTTTCTGAAATTGTACTTTTTTAGAAATACTTTAATTTAAATTATTTTGTTTTTTAATTTCTTTAATTTGTTGTTTCATTTATTCTTAAATTATGTTTTAAATAATATAAATAAAATATATCTAAAGCTTAGTCTAGACGATATGTTGAATTAGCAAATGTATGCTTACACTAATATGCTTAAAAATAATAACAAATGCCTCTATCAGCATATTCAATATGTTAGGTGTCTAAACGATATGCTGAAAATACTAAAATTTTCAAATTCATCATATGCCAGCAAATGATATTTCAACATATAAGTTAGCATACAATTTGTGTGTCTACACGATATGTTGAATTTTGTATGTTGATATGAATGTTGAGCATTGAGAACATTTGTTTAAAAATTATACAATATAAATTTGACAATACTCTTTTTTATTATTTTATTTAAAATGTTAATAAATTATCACTTTTAGTTCAAAATGTTATAACTTTAGTGTACATATGTATGATTATACTGAATTAGAGTGCAATATTTGACTGGGCCAAATACACAGAGAGTTAGAATAAATCAGAAGTGGAATTTATACGGGATCTAAAAATTATCAACTAAATTGTACAGTTTTTTCGTTGCAGTTTTATATTTTCACCTACAAATATTGTTCTTATAACCAAGTTTTAGTACACCGACCGATTTAATCGCTTTCTGAGTCGATGGCTGGCTGGCTGTCCATATAAACGTTGTGCGCAAAGTTCTAATTATTTATTGTTTTTAAAAATGGTGAGAAACGTTTCATAATTTCTCAAAGATCTCTTAGAAACTTCTTTCCGGATTGCAGTCTTTGTGCCTGTAAACCACGTTTTTATGTTCTTATTAATATTAAATTTAGCCCAAATTATAACCAAAATCTATAGTTCTCATACAAGTTCCTCTTCTAAAAATATTACGAATATCATAACTTCCTTAAAAATATTGGCATTGAAATAAAATTTGGCAACGATAACTTTTATAATTTCCTTAAGACTAAAAATATCATTAAGATGTCTGAATAATATTCGGTGTAAAAAACTCTTATATGATTCATTACTTTATTTTGTTCTATCGGGTCCCATGATTGCCCATGAATCCCAAATAAAGTACACCCTGAAATATTTGTTTGTATATTCTGTGGCATAAGCTATTAAATGGTCGGATTAGACTGACTTTTTTTATCATATATAACTTAATTTCACCATTAAGGACATAAAATGGACAAAATTTCAATACAGTTATTACATTTTTTAACCGTTTTTAAGTCCCGCTTTTTACGGAACCTATAGCGAGTTGTATGCCGATTATCACAAAATTGCATCGTGTTATTTCTAGTCATTTAAAGCTAAATTGGTCAAAATTTTGCCCCAGAGTGGGCTTTATATGGAGCCTATGGTAAATTGTGAGTCGATATTCTCCAAAATTTAGTTGTTTGATTCTAGTTTTATGAAACTATGAAAACCAAATTCTACTATAATAGCGGTATTCGGTACGTCTTAGGCATATTAAAGTATTTCCGAGAATGGGTTTTGTATGAGGCGTATAGTAAATTATGGAGCGATCATCTTAGTGCAAAATTAAAAAACAATCGGTTCATCCTTTCACCAATTTTTGTTAGCGAAGTCGATGCTAAACATACCATGAAATTAAGAACCCTTATGTCCAGTCGAAGACCAGCAATAAAGAAAAATTATATTGAGCGATGCTCTTTTTTTGTCATACCATAGAGTTAAATAATACCCATATTGGAGCAATTACATAAAGACTATAAATTATTGCCACATGCACGTAGAAAAAAATATGGTTGGAGGTAACCATATTATAAGAGCAACATACTATGGTTGGATTTTAACAATTTTTATGTTTGCAGTTTACCATGTTATGTTTAACTATGACCATGGTATGGTTAAAATCAACAAAAATGTTCCCGAAATCAACCATAATATGGTCATAATTAATCATATTTTGGTTAATATCAACCATAATAATGATCAAAACTAACATTATTATGTTTAAAGTTGACCATAATATGGTCAAAATTTCCCTGAATTTTCACAAAAGTAACCATATTATGGTCAGAATTAACAATAATATGTCCAATGTTAATCATATTATGGTTACTTATTTCATCAATTGTTTTTATTTGTTTCTAGTGTCAAATTATAATTTTATTTAATTTTTTATTCCTGATAGGTGTTATGTTCCACTTTAATAAAAAAATCCCCTTTTCATTCATATTACAACCTGTGACGACCTTCATTACCATTTTTTCTTTTCTACTATTTTATTCTACGGAAATTAATGTGTTTTAATCAATAATTAAAATGAAATGAATGAGAATTTTAAGCAAACCAAGTAAAATGCAAACGCCCAGAATGTTGTTGCTTTTTAAACATATTATTTAAAATTTAAAGTTAAACATACAATGTTTTAAAATATTATAATTTCAAACATATTATTGTTATTAAAAATTAACCATAACATGGTCGGAAGCAACCATAATATGGTTACAGCTTTTAGGTGGATGAATTTAACTATAATATGGTTGCCGTGATAATAATCTGGTATAGGTTACCATAATATGTTTAAGTGTATTATTGTAGCTTTATTTTATTAAAACAATGTATTGTTGAATTCAACCATATATGAAGTTTCATGGTAGGTAAACACTTTATTGTTAAATAAAAACAAAATATTATCAATCGTGATAAAAGTTTTGCTTAAAACAACAAAAGTTTGTTTGTTGCCATTGCAGGGACCATAATATGTTTTTTTTAACCATACTCCAACCATGTTTTTTCTCTGCGTGTGTGTACTCAAACCTATATATTAACCAAAAAAATGTTTGTATTTTAATACAAATTTTTAACTTTAATAACTTCAGAATTTTATACGCTACCGTACCATGCATTACATTATATAAAAGCTTGAAGCGTTCTCTAGAAAATATTATATGTAAAAAATACCTTTATATCAACAAAATTTTAAGATTGAAGCCATTTTTTTAAAATTCATTAGTAACTAAAAATATTTTTTTTAAATTGGTTCTTAATGGATTAATAATTCGGCATGGTTTATTTACCATGTGAAAGGTATTTGGAAACACCCTTCAGCGATACCCATATTTTGCTTCAATTCAATTTATACTTCAAGAGATATTGCTTAATAATTTATCAACTTTTATGGTCTTTAACTATAAAACAAAGTTCGTTGGCAAACGTTTTATTTTCAAAGCACTTCTAAATGCAATTTGTTGTTCTTTGTTTGCCGATGAGCTAGAAATCTTGATAAGTTCCGGGGTAATGTACAAAATTAAACAAGTAATTGAAATAATACCAATTTTTATCTATTTTATATGCTACCAAATTTGCCGTATGCTGAAAAGCTTGTATACGACTTTCAACAAATAACATATTTGTCAACATACGTGGAAAATTTAGTGAAAAGTAAAAAATATGGTGTCTAGACGATATGCTTTAATTGTGAACAAACGTTTGCTGACATCGTTAACAAATGCCTGTCATATGTTGGTAAGCATACGTTTGTTAAAAAAATTTGGTGTCTACACTATATGTTGGCTCTGATAGAAAATTTTTCAACATAAATTTGCTGATTCAACATATCGTGTAGACTTAGCTTAATATGTATTTTCTTCGACCTTTATTATTTTAATATATAAATTAAATTCTCGAGCTTAATTTTGAACTGTAAGACATTCGAAAACACTGGCCGGCATCTAAATATGAGGATAAACATGTATAATTGATACATATCGACATGCTTTTTTAAATGATTTTCTTTTTCGTGCTCATTCCCAGTTTTTATTATTGATAAAAACACTGAAATTTATTGTTGATGGAATAAGCTATTCCTATGCGCATTTCACTGGTTGCTTAGGCCAGATCATCAGGAAACTTCATCCATAAAGATTTTAGAAAAACTAAAGATATTAAACCAAATAAAACTGTTAAGCGTATAAGAATTACAGCAACTGTTCTATTTGTAACAATATCACAGTTTAAACAAAATCATCAACAATAAACAGTGAGTTCATCCCTCCTTACATTCCCCACTACAATTGATTTGAATACTTCCAACATTAATTGTAGTTGTAAGTAGGTTAAGAGAAAACAAAATAAAAACAAAAACAACTCGCTTTATTGTTTTCGCAAACAAAATATAAAGTGGGCTGGGCTGTCAGTCAGTTTTCCTAGGCCGTGCACTTGCCAGTTTATTATCAAAATAATTTTCGTGGGAATATAAAATGTAATTTAAATGATTTTGTTATCCGTGCTTAATTCCCATGCTTCATCCAAATATGGAACCAGAATTTATTTAGCACGCAGATACAAACACTTTTTTATTTTAATATAACCAACTCGGATGCAACATGCCATTAAAACAATTCCACCAAGATATCGCGCACATGATAAAAAGATATAATGGCCAGTGGTCCCCAGCAATGTCAGCTGATTTCTGTTAGAATCTCAATCGTGAAATTGAAAATAAAACTTATAAATAAAAGCGGACTACCAAATAGTTATTCATTTATGATTTCAATTTATACATAAAATAGAAGTCATTTATGTGTAAGATTTTTCACTTTTTTCATAATAAAAATGTGCGTATTTAACATCATCGAATGCAAACTCCCTCTTGCGAGGAATTACTCGAAGTACTTATTAAGGTTTTGCTATTTTTTGATGATATTCATATTTTATGGAACATTCACCCAACGCCAAGGCGTATTAAGATGATCAGTTGTACCTAAACGCTGTTTTGATTTGTTGTTTTCTTTTAAGCCCGCCTAACTTTTGCAACAAAAATGCCAACGACGATAAGGGCTAATGCATATTTTGGATTTTTTGCCGACCGTTACAATTATTCTTAAATTCAGGTCAAACTTATTAGTTTGCACAAAATGTTATTGCTTTGTTTCAAAAGTAATTTTCAAATAATTTTTAACCGTCAAACATTTGAAAACGAGCTGGACTTAAAATCGATCTCAATTATTATTAACATGCTTATCTTTTTAAAAATGTTAAAAAAATATACATATCGCACTGATTCTTCAAAAGCGAGTCAACTCAAAATTTACACATTTTTACTTATTGCAGAAAAACGATAAACAGTGGTCATTTCTACCCACTGTAAAATCTTAAATCAATTTCTCTAGTATCTAGATTTTTGTCAAACTAACATCAAACCATAAGTTTGAGTTTTTAATACTGATACTTATGAAACATGTGAGTTTTATGAGCAAGTTTGATGTGTGGCCATGCCGCTTTAAATTCTAATTTTTAAGTGTATGTACTCTAAAAAAGTGTTTTAAGTGCTTTTTACAAAATTGTATAAAGTATACCTTTTTACATAAAAATTTAGCTGTTTACAAAAGCGCTATTCGCCTAAAGTAGTTTTTTAATAACAAAAATATTATTCGTCAAAAATTATCTTTTTATGAATGAGAGATTTTTCGTATAAAGTGTCTTTCTAAAAAAGTGAACTTTTAAAGAAACGACATTATTTTTTGCATAAAAAGTACCTATTTTGAAAAAAAAGCTGTATATATTTACCAAATGGATACGCTTCGTTTATGGTGAATACCGCTCGTTTTCTGTCGAAGTCAAAACAGACTTTATAGCTCTCAAAAAAATAATCTTTATCACGACAATGAATCTGATAACCTAATCGATATAAATTATATTGGCATAAATTTCTGTCGTTTGCCAACTTTAATTGGGGAATCATAGGATTCCCGCAAGCGTTTAGTGGTAATTGTGGAGAAAAATTATTATTTTCACATTTCACTTCGGTAATATCGTCACTATTACAGATCATGTATAACACGGTACCATCTCGAACATTTGTTTCTCTTAAAAGGTCCAATCTGTCGTTCTCATATTTTAGTACCAAACGCCAATCATTTTGAATAAAATCTTCATGGTACCGACAGTCACCATTTATCGAGGGTACTGAGATAATTATTGTACATATAATTGTTATAATTTTGTAAATAATTTGGGAAATATTTTTCTTACCTTCGTTTAAGATAACTGGAAGAAATAAAAAAAGTCCTAGGATTTTCATATTTTTAATAAATTTGAATTTAGTTGTTGTTAATTAGTACCAAAGAGTAAAAACCAAAAAATAAAAAATATACGTATGCACAAAAATTTTTTTTTTATATTTTTTTAAATCGTTTTTGAATGTTAAAACCAAAGTATACAGGTATGTGATGGAAATCGATCGATTTCAAAACGAAAGTTTTTAAAAGGTGTAATGAATTATTGAAACTTGATTTTAATCCTATATTGTCCTTAAACAACCAGTCCATTGATATTGTTAACTCGGTCAAAAATCTTGGTGTATATTTTAACAACACTCTCACCTGGTCTAACCACGTTAATTTTGTATGTGGTCGAACGTATTCAATGTTAAGAAATCTCTGGCAAACTCAGTATTGTACTCCAATTAAAATTAGAACTCTCCTTGCTAAATCTTACCTAATACCGATTTTATTGTATGGCTGTGAACTATTTGCCAGTTGTGATAATAAAAGTAAAAGAAAACTAAATGTGACCTTTAATAACATTATTCGGTATATATATGGCCTTAGAAGATCTGATCATATCTCCCCTTACTCAACATTGCTCTATGGCATTAGCTTTGATAATTATTTAAAGGTGCGCATTTTGCTGTTCATGCATAAAATTATATATACACATCAACCGGAGCATCTTTATGAACGTCTAAGTTTTTCAACGCTTCCCAGAGGTAAACGAATTATCGCATTTGCTTATCAAACTCTGATCTCCAAGTATCAATTCTTTATTCATGCCATCAGTCTCTGGAACGGAATTCCCTATAGTTTACAGACCATTAGTAACGCACGACAATTCAGGAAATATATTTTTTGTCATTTTTCACGTTGAATTTATATTTTTGCATGCTTTATATTCTTTATATTGATTTTTGCTAAGATTGTCATATAAAACTAAATTAAAATTAATCCTATTTTCATTTTTTAATTACTTAATAATATATAATACAGTTTTGTTATGTGATTCATTGTATTTATGTAAGCTCAGTTCCATACTGCAATATAAGACTTAAGTCTTGTGTATGGGACATCGAAAAGAAAAATAAAAAATAAATAAAATAAAATTTCGAGGGATTTTAAAATCCATTTCTGAATTAAAGGATTAAGCAAGGCGAATTCATGTAAACGGTGGTGTCGATACTACAACAAGTAACAACACCAAAAACACAACAATGTATTTTTTTGTTGCTTTCGTTGGTCGATATAGCAAAAACACAAGTAACTTTTGACATTCCTCTCTCTAATTAAGAAAAAAAAGTGGCACAGCTGTGCTTTCAACGCCACCTGAAAAATGAATTCGCCTTGGGATTATTTTCGTTCAGAGTACAATTCAGTTAACGTAAGTTAAGTTAAGTAAAGTTTATTTGAGACTTTCAAACAATCAAATAAGAAAAAAAAATTATGAGTCAAATTACAAAGAAAACTTAAAACTACATATAATGTTTTGTATTAATAAATATTATTGTTTAACAGTAACAAACTTATCAGATTTTGCGAACGATCCCTAACATTAAGGTTTAAAGTGCTTGCTCCCGGCACAACATTTTGGGGTAGTAAAAATGAAATGTGCTTAAAAACTAAACTTTAAGCTAAAAATAATAAAAGGTAGCAAAAAAAAAAACAAGGAGGGGGGAAAAAATTAACCTCTGTGGGCACCTGCAATTTTTGAAACGTAAAATTTCGGTAGTAAGCTATTTACACATTTAATTTCATGTTCCACATATCCTAAGGGTGAGTAGTAGTTGGTATTCAGCCAATTTGAACCTAGTTGATCATTTAAGACATTTTGAATTGCAACATTATCGTGATTATGTAAAGAGTCAATAGAGCGTTTTATTAGATTAAAATAATACGAGGCTAACTGCTTAACCTTTGTTAAATCATATATATATATATTCATTATAAAACTTCCTATGAGCCCGTTCAAAGTGTTTGTTAATGCAAAGTCTAAGAACTTTACGTTCAAAAATTTCAAATTCCTTCATTACCGAAGGTGCACTCACAATATTCTGTACGTAAAATTAACTGAAATTGTAATATAAAATAAATGAAAGTTCAATTAAAAACCGGTCTACCTATTTTTCATTTATTTTTAACAAAAAGTTCATTTAATTTTTACTGTCAAAAATTCAACACCATATTCAGTAAAAACGATTAAATATTCAGTTATTTTGTAAAATTTTACTGTCAAAAATTCAACACCATATTCAGTAAAAACGATTAAATATTCAGTTATTTATTAAAATTTTACTGTCAATTTTTTACTGTCAAATTGACCCCATATTCAGTAAAAACAATTAAATATTCAGTTATTTTATTAAATTTTCGTTTTCTCCACAAAAGAGCCGAATTTCTACAAAATTCCAGACAGACACCTGTCCGCTTGTTTTTCTTATAAGCGACAGAGGGAGAATATTTTTATTTACTTACGCAGTTACACACGTTTGTTTTACTTTTGTTGTACTGACCACGTTGTTTACAGAAGAACTCTCAATTATAAGACACCAACAGCATGACCGATATGGCTTCGCAATTATTTTACTTTTAAAATTTGATGTATTTAACTAAATTATTTTAACAAATAGAAAATGGGAATTGCTTTCACAAAACAAGCAATTCATTTTTTATAGATAAGTAAAAATTAATTTTTGGTAGTAAAATTTTATAAAATAACTGAATATTTAATTGTTTTTACTGAATATGGTGTTGAATTTTTGACAGTAAAATTTTAAAAAATAACTGCATATTTATTTGTTTTTACGGAATATGTAGTTAATTTTTTGACAGTTAATTTATATAAGATAACTGAATATTGATTTGTTTTTACGGAGTTCGCGGTTGAATTTTTGACAGTAAAAATTAAATGAACTTTTCGTTGCTTTAAATTACATTTTTATTTACTTTAACATAAAGAAGAATTTAACTCAATCAACGGACAATATTAACTGCAACTGAAAATCCGTATTAATATGCACTTAGTTTTTTGAATAACTGTTAGAATCAGTTAAAAATAAATTTGCTTGGAATTTTAAATGTTTATTTATTTAAAAATGACTGAACGGAATATTTCTTAAATAAACTACTGTCCGTTACTGTAATAATATTGTGAGTGTGAAAACGAAAACCTTATCGAGAAAGCATACATAAGAACCGGCCTAATGCTTTATTTATAAATTAACAATTTTGTATTCTCTGGTAAATATCTGCTATTAAATAATTTTCCAAAAGAATTTTTAATGCCGCGAGCTTTGTTAAGACAAATTCTAGCATGACGGTTAAACTTAAAAAGCTTATTAAAATGAATACCTAAATATTTAATATTGTCTATAAAAGGAATTTCCTGTCCATCAAGTGACAAACTAAGCTGCTTGCTCTCAGGTACAACAAAATATTTGCATTTTCCAGAAGCATTGCTTAAACAAATGGCTTCACTTTTAGATGCATTTATCTTTATACCCCAAAATTTATAAAAATTATTTACCGAATTTAAATATGACGAAATAGAACTCAATGTATTCTTTGGTGAAGATCCATGAGCGTAAATAAGAGAATAATCAGCGTAAAGAATACCAGTTGAACAACCAAATTGATGTGGAAAATCAGAGATGAAAATGTTGTACAAATGAGGAGCCAAAATAGAACCCTGCGGTACACCGCAGCAAATATTACCAAACATAGAATTTTCGTTTTGTAATTGGACGCAAAACTTTCTATTTTTTAAAAAATTTTGAGCTAACTTAATAATGTGAGGTTTGAAGCCAATATTTATCATTTTAAAAATTATGCCATCGTGGTAAGCATGATCAAAAGCCTTTTCAATATCAAGGGAAACGGCTACTGTACAGCATTTATTTCTCAAATTGGTCACTTCATCATTTTGAAATTTTAGTAAGGCATGACTAGTAGAGTGACATTTTTTAAACCCAAACTGATAATTTGGAATATATGAAGCATCTTAATCTATATCCATCTTAACTCGAATTACCTTTTCAAAGAGTTTTCCTAAGTTGGATAAAAGTGATATTGGTCTTATATTGTCTAATTCAAAATTGTTATGTTTTTTTGGGATTGGGCAGATTTTTGCTATCTTCCAGGAATTTGGAAAATATCCATTGCTAATGCAATTATTGAAAATAATTGCTAAATAATAAAAAGCTTTGGCTGGAAGTTTTCTGATGATGAAGTTTGAAATACCGTCTAAGCCTAAGGATTTTTTATTATATAATTTAGATTTAGAAACTGCAAAAAGCTGATCAGTGTTAGTTAATGAACTAATTTTTTGAACATTCGTTGATGAAAATTGATTATTGAAATTTAAAAAAATGTTTGGTATCTGAGACAAATTTTGTCTTATTGTGTTTTCAACATCGGAGACATCCCTATTAGGCACTAAACCAGAATAAATAGAATAAAAATGGCTGTGAAGATGAAATAATTTTTAATTATTTTCAGTTATATCCGTGCCGTTTACTATTATTTTTGTAAATGCAGATTTTTTAGAAACTCCTAAGATATTGTGAATTTGTTTGTATGCAGTAGGACCTGGTTTGATACTTGCAAGACGATTTTTGAAAATTTCGGCTTGTTCTATTTGAACTTGTTCTTTTATAATAATTTTAATCAGATGAATCTGCTTAGATAATAGAATATAATTCGGCTGTGTCATATCTAAAGTTCTTCTAAAAAGACGCCTTAACTCCTTTTGCCAAGCACACTTTAACTTATATAAATTTTTAATTCTGTCTGTGATAAAAATACGCTTATTTTTGATTTCGATTTTCTCACAGTGATTAAAAGTTACTTCGTTTACTGCAGAAGAAAACTCTTCAACAAAATTGTCAATTTCTAAATTTGATAAGTTAACGTTCGAAGGTGGAACATTTGAATTTATTTTGGATGATGTTTCCCTTCTGAAAGAGACCCAATTAGTATTTCTGAAAGATGTAAATATACGCGGTTGTCTTAAAATAAATTCAAAGCTCAAGAATTTTAATTGAAAGTGTAAAGGAAAATGATCAGAAAATGATGGAAGAGATTTAACTAAATTAGGATTAAACGTATCAACCAAATTTGTACTAATTAAAAAATGATCCAGGAATGAGTTTCCATTAGGAAAAGAAGGCTTAGAGTCAGAAAGTCTAACAAAATCTGAACAAAAATCTGTCAACCAGTCAAATAAAGCTATACCATTACAATTATTGAATATATCTCCCCAATAAGTATGCTTTGCATTAAAATCACCGCCTAAAATAACACCATCATAGTAAGATGAAATTGCCCTAATAGCAGATAAGCCATTATTAATTAAATTATAATTTAAATTACAAGGAAAATATAAGGAACCACATAAAAGTTTTTTAGGCAAACCGTCAATTAACGTATAAAATATAAAATTTAAAAGTATAAAAACTGAAAATAAAAGGAGCATGTACATATTTTAAATCCATTTTAAAAGATACTAAAAACGAAATTTTCGGTTTCAAATCGTTTCGTTTTGAAAATCGATTTCCATCACATACCTGATAATGCTAAAACTATTAAATATGTAATTCAAAATAAGAATAAGACTATTAAAGTATAAAAGCTTTTTAAAATTGTAATTTGACAATTTGATATCAATATTTACTTTTTCTTTTGAGTCATTTGAAAGTAAGCCTGATTTCAACAGACAGATATGGCTTAATAGACTTGGAATTACTCAAGGACCCAGAATATATATGGGGGATTTCATGTCAAGTGACCCAATTTGGATATCGATGTCTTCCGATTTGGATGAAATTTGCACTTTTTGACAAAATCGGTCAAAAAGTTTTTTGAGTTAGAGGGGTCAAAGTTTGACATTTTGGCCATACAGGTGTTATTTCTTATCCATGTAACTTATAACCTATTGGTGTTAGCAAAAAAAAATAAAAAAATGTTTAAAATTTAAAAAACAAAAATTTTAAGAATATAAAAAAAACAAAAAAAAATGTTTCAAAAGGTTGAACAAATAGCTATCTAAGCTACTTGGGACGAATTTTGCTAACACCAATAGGTAATAAGTTACATGGTTGAGAAAGAACATCTGTGTGGCCAAAATTTCAAACTTTGGCCCTTACTAACTCAGAAACTTTTGACGGATCTTGTTAAAAATATGTGTCTAAACTACTATCCAATAGGACTAACCTTGGTGCAAATTTCATCCAAATCGGAAGACATCGATTTCACTCGACATGAAATCCCTAATATACTTTATGTGGTCTTAGATGAATATTAAAAGGGTTTAACCCCGAATGACAAACTTAGTACGTAAACGCAAAAAAGTTTATAATATTTACGCTATTTTTGTAAATATTTGCAGTTTTTATCAATTAGATAAAATTAGTTGGATGAATCTATCGAGACAAATAACCTTACCTAACCTTTAATTTCAAAATTTTAAGCAAGCTTGAAGCTGTGAATTGTCACATACAGCCCTAACAAAATAATAACTGAAAATCGGAACATACAATTTTCAGTTCACTAAAACAACAAAAGTAATTAAAACCGTGAACATAAATAAGTAGTAATTAGCCAGAACAACAAAAAGAAGAGTAAAAAATCTGTAAATTCTAAACTTGAGAGAGTTTTAAGTAGTGAGAATGAGCCGCTGAGAGTCGTTGGAAAGTCGCTAGATTTCCCGCTTACCGCTAAAACACTTTTTCCCGCGATTGACATTTAAACGCTAGATTTAGCGGGAAAATCTCTAAAATCTCTACACATTCGAATAATATGAAAATTTATATAATAAATGTTACTCACAATGAGAAATAAATTCCCAGATTCTATTTGTTAAAATAATTCTAAAACTTTGTAGTTTTAAATTTTTAAATTAAAAAGAATTCAATTCGATAGAACAGGGTGCTTCAAACTATAAATAAGAGTTATTGATAACTTGAGAGTTACACCATCAAGTTTTGCCTTTAAAACTACTCCATTGTATACACAAGAGGGTTAGTTAACCCCTTTTTAGACTCGGCAAGTTACTTGCGCAACTCTTGGTTTGTTGATGTGAGTGGCAAAGTCGGGTGAAGGGGAAAACATTTGAGTACAGACTTTGTTGTCGTTTAAAAACGAAAACATTTCGTTAAATAACGTAGAAATGTCGTCTCACTCACTACAAAACTTTTTAACAACGACATGGTCCATGCTTGTATTACATCGGACCATTCCATAGAGTAGTCTATTTAATCAAATTGGATCAGGTGGTCCAATATTATTTGCAGGGCTATCAAGTCTTAATACACTCACACTTTGTTACCAATACAATCGAACTTTTAAAAATTTAAACGAACTTGCCTTTAAAATTCATTTTTCAGTGAGTGTTTCAATTTACGTTCCAAAAAAAACAGCTGATTTCAAGGTTAGTGAGTAAATATTTCGTTTGTCTTTTTAAATTTTCACGTTCTTAGCGCCATTACGGTTTTTTGTAAATTTATAACGTTAAATCATACCAAATTCGATTAACATACAATGTATTTAACCATGAGACTTACTCGTATATTTTTTTTTTACAAAATTTCAATTCTTTTATGATTTGGTTTTTGCTTTTCAATCCCGTTAAAAAATCGAAAACAAAAAATGTTTAAGGAAGAGTTGCAAAATTGTTTAGTATTATGTCATTTTGGGGCCAAACCTATTATTCTAAAATTATTTTCTAAACTTTTTGAATTTGAGAATTAATTTGCTGCATATATTTCTCGATTACAAACATAGTTACTTGCAAAAACTAGTTATTTTAAAACTTTTCTCAAAGCTTTGACATTTGAGAAATGGTTCAAAATTATAATCTCAACAATAGTTGATTAGGGTTGGGAGGGGAAAATACGTTTTACAACAACATTCGCCTATTTTGGACTGTGAAAAAGTCAGTGAAAAAGCAAATTATATTAAGTCTTTTCTCAAAGTTTTGACATTTGAGAAATAGTTTAACATACAATTTTTCGCAATAGTAGAATAGGGATGGGAGAGGAAATAAACGTTTTACAAAAACAAACGCCTATTTTGAGAAAACCTTTAGCCTAAACTTTTTCGAGTGCTTTAGCTTACTCGAGTGTTTGTCCTCAAGTCGTTCTTAATTTAAAATTTAATTACTGTTTTTGTTACTTTATTACAAAAATATTTCGTTGCGAAAGCTTTTTATTTTTTGATGTTTCTCAAAACTTTGACATTTGAGAAATATTAATTAAAACTTTGTTCTCAAAAAAAATAATGTTGGTCTGAAATAAAACGTTTCACAAGTGAATTTCATCGTTTTTGAGAATGGCTTTGAATTAAACTTCTTCTTGCCTTAAGGAAAGCTTAAGTTGAAAATAAAAAAGTTTATTATCAACTTGAGAATTATTTGACCTTTTTGTGGAAAACGTTTGATATTTGATAAAGGTTTTAAGAGGTATACACAAAAAATTTATTTTTAGTTATCTATAAAACCGATTTGCTTGTTTTATGTAAAAAATTTTCTTTTTGTAAAATTATTTAGTTAAAAATATGAAATTTTTAAGGCAAAATAATTGCGAAACCATATTGGTCATGCTACTGGTGTCTTATCATTCTTCTGTCAACACGATAAAAATTCTTGATGCCACACTCGTATACGCGTGCTTGACGTTATATCTAAATTGGTTTTATTTTCCATCTAGAATCGTTGGTGTCACACATACTAAGTAATTTTCTTATCTTTGAAAATTGAACTAATATCGGACTCTTGTATTTATTTATTGATTTTTTATGTCATTTATATTTCACTACAAATTTTCATTAATATAAGGGAAGTATTTATGGTTATACAAGTTGATAAATATTCTTTTGGATTTTTGTATAAAAACATTTTATTATAAAACTGAGTAAAAATGTTCTTCAAACGTATGAAATTTGGTTGTTAAATTAAGATCAACCTGTTGTGCTTGCACAAATATTCGGTCTTATTGTGTAACCTTAACACCTGAGTCGTTTTTTGTAATAAATTAAAATAACACTAAAGCAGTGTTCTTTCATCTTTTTTAAACAACTCTTTACACACTAATGGCCGTTTTCTCATTACACGATTAACTTTTTTCCCAACGAAAAACTGCACATTAAGGAAATTTGAGTCTCTCAATGTCTCATTTGCTTCTATTCTGTCGCAAAGCTTACCATCACTCATCTGCCTATTATATATTTTCCTTTTATTTGCCGTACAGATTAATTCAATCAACTGACTCCCAACTTTTACATGTATTTTTAGAGGTGTTGCCAGCTTAAAACCATGTTTTTTGTCGGTATATTGAGAAACCCAAAATTGTTAACAGGCAGTTTATCGGTCTAATAAATTTATGTTGACATTAAAAGCTGTTACACACTATCCCACAAAGTCTTACGTATTTTTCAAAAATGCTTCCCTGATCTAATTATTCTCTGAACATTTTCAAAAAACAATAACAACTTATCATGACAGGGTTGCATTTTTGTAAATTACTAAAGACTTTGTGGGATAGTGTAAAACAGCCTTAAGTAACAGGCAGTTTGACGGTACATTAAGAAAATGGCCATAAGGCTGATTGATGGCATTTGGAACTTTAATTCCTTTTCATTTTTAATTCTTTCCAATATTTGAAAAATAGTTTAAGCACGGTGAATTAATTTTTCCGTTAGCGTCGAAAGCACAGCTGTGCTACTTTTTTTTCTAAATTAGAGAAAGGAATATCAAAATTTACTTGTGTTTTTGGTGTTGTTACTGATTGTGGTATCGCCACCACCCTTTACATAAATTCGCCTTGAGTTTGACTTTTAATTGTTTTTAATTGGAGGGAAGGATTTATGGGAAATAAAAACTTTTCTCAATTTGATTAAACCAATTTTTGTTTGTTTTTGCATACATAAGATTTGTTGTAACACACAAACGTTTCTCAAAGGTATGATATTTAAACATTAAAATCATACTCCAACTTAAATCAGACTTTGGGTTAACCAGGGGTAATGTTCGTATTGTTTTTAAAATAATTCTCAAGTTTTTCTCAAACCTTTAAGAAACGGATTTGAGAAAAAGTCTTGACTTTGAAAAGTTCTTAGTTTCAAGCATATGCTGAAATTATAACTTATTTTGGGAGTCATTCAAAATCAAATTCAGATCAAAGTTAAACGTTAACAGGAAATGTCTCTTTATTCAGCCTTATTGTGTAAGGCGTTATCGTTTACGAGTAAGTCATGCTCTGTAACAGATTAAAGTAACACACAACCTAATGCTCTTTAATCTATTACAAAAAACGATTCACTTGTTAACGACAACGCCCTACACAATAAGTCCTATTATTCCAAATTATTTTTAAATATTTCTTAAACTTTTGCCACTTGAAAAACCGCTTAAGTTCAAATCGTTCTCAGTGCGAGCGTTTGCTAGAACATTTATATAGCTGGCATTTTACTCCACGCTGCCTTGTTTTTTTTTGTCTGATACCAGTATTTTCTAATATTTTGTTATAGTTATTAAAAATTAAACCTAATACTAATAAATTAATTGTAAATGTGATTTATTTTGATTTTTCCGCTCGTACAGTAAAAGTTTATTTTTCTTTTATTTTTCTATTATTTGTTGTTAGTTATACCACTTTTAATAGACTTAACAATTTTATATCATTAACAAATCAACTATTTTTGGTTGAAAAAATTAACAGTTGAGCCAGCCGATCATTTCTGTCACCCACATTTGGTAGTGGACCACTTACCAAATAAAAACTTAACAAATCAATTAAATTTATTTGTATTACATTAAATTAAACAATTTAAACGCGTGCAAATAAAAAATTTTTTTTCTATTTAATCAACGGAAAAAATGTTGTTAATCGATTATATGATTAACTAAACATTAAACTAGATTTCTTTCTGGGGACCAATTTTAAATCACGGCCATATTTGTTGATTTAAAAAAAATATGTGTATAAAATGTTAATTAGAAATTAGCAATAAAATTAAGGTGAAAAAGAATGTAAAAAGGATTGCGCTCGTATTCTGTACTTTGGACCAGTGACAAAATTATAACAAAATAAGTTTAATGAAAATTTTCGTACAAAAGTAGTTGAATTTATAGTTTTGGTATAATTTTGGGATTGTCATAAATATGGGTATAGTAACGGGTATAAGACCTTATTTTTTAATGATCCTTTGGCTTAGGGAAATAGGTAATGACCTGATATTTATGCATATTCTTTTCTACATACACAATATTTACCCTTATTGTGTTTGGCGTATTTAATTATTACAATAACGGCCTGTAGTTTATTTAAGAAGAATTCCGTTCAGTAATTTTTAAATTAATAAACATTTAAAAGCAAATTTACTTTTAACTGATTCTAACATTTATTCAAAAAACTTAGTGCATATTAATACGGATTTTTAATTGCAGTTAATATAATCTGTTGATTAAGTTCAATTCTTCTTTATGTAAAATTAAATGAAAATGTTCATTTAATTTTTAATGTCAATTATACAACCGCGAATTCCGGAAAAATAAATGAATATTCAGATATTTTATATAAATTAAGTGTCAAAAAATTTACTACATATTCCGTAAAAAAAAAAAAAATACTATTATTATTTTTTAATTTTACTAGCAAAAATTTATTTTTAGTTATCTATAAAACCGATTTGCTTGTTTTATGTAAAAAATTTTCTTTTTGTAAAATTATTTAGTTAAAAATATGAAATTTTTAAGGCAAAATAATTGCGAAACCATATTGGTCATGCTACTGGTGTCTTATCATTCTTCTGTCAACAACGGGGTCAGTGCAACAAAAATAAAACAAACTTGTGTAACGGGGTAAGTAAATAATAATATTCTCCCTCTCTCTCAGTGATACAGTTGGATTTTCAAAAAGGGTCACAAAATGTGGATTTTCTAGAAAAAGGGGTTAAAAAAGGGTGAAGTTTCTTAAATGCAGTATTTCCCATTTTAATAAATAAATTAAGACCAAGTTTTTATATTTATTTCAGGCAGGCAGTGCTTTAAAAACTTAATTTCTTATGGAATGCCCTTTCCGGTTTTTTAACACCTGACAAACAAATTCTTTTTCATCAATATAACTAATTTTTTCAATACTTCTTATGTTATGTGCCGACATTTTCTTTTTTTTTAACCGATTTATAATAAATTTTTGGGTTTTATTCTACTTTTCAAATCTTTCGCGAATTTTAGCCCTGTTCGCGATTGAAGCGATTTTTTCCTGTAAGTTTTCTGAATCTTTAGAGCTTTTACGATTTTTAATAAATTAAGGTTATTAAGGGTTGATGTTGAATGTGAACCGCACCTAAACATCAAGTTTTTTTCTGCATTTCATTTGACATTTCTCAATTTCAGAATAATTCAATTTGAACCATGGAATTGTGTGTACATGGGAATGTCCAAATGTGCGTACAAACCGGGTCTGTAGGAGATGTGAAAACACCAGTGCATTTACGTACATTTGCATTTACGTACAGCTCGTAATATTGCTGCTGTTCGCGATAGTGCGGCTGAAGAGCCGTCCACCTCAACTCGTCGTCGTGCCCAACAATTGCACCTCGCACGCTCTTCGTTGATGAACATTATGCATAAAGACTTGCATTACCTCGCTTACAAGGTGCAATTGACTTAAGAACTAAAACCTCTTGACCATTCCAAACGCCGTCAGTGGTCAGAATGGTGGCAAGAAATGGCAACAGTGGATGATAAATTTTCGAAGAAAATCATCTTCAGTGATGAGGCCATTTTCACCTCAGTGGATTCGACAATAAGCAGAATTGCCGCATTTGAGCGAATGATAATCCAAGAGTAATTTTCGAAAAACTGTTAATGAGCTGGCGGCACCATCGGGCCGTATTTTTTCCAAAATGAGGCCGGTCACGCAGTTATGGTGTTCGCTATCGCTAAAAGATAACGAACTTTTTATGGCCCGAATTGGAAGATATAGATGTGGACGATATGTGGCTTCAACAGGATGATGCCACTTGCTACACAGCTTACGAAATCATGACTCTTTTTCGCGACAATTTCAATGGGCGTGTTATCTCTTTCTTTGGGGTTATTTGAAAGAAAAGGTCACGTCGATTAGCCAGCAAGAATTTAAGAGCTAAAAGATGAAATAATTCGGCACATTAACGGCATAGAACCTCAATTATGCCTCAGCGTCATCGAAAATTTGGACCTTCGGATGGAGGTGTGCCGCCGAAGTCGCTGCGGCCCTTTTGGCGATATTTTGTTCCATACATAATAGAACCATACCAGTATTATCATAATTAAAAGAAATGACAATAATTTCCTAAATAATTTGTGTTTTATTTCAAATCAACATCGGCCCTTTAAATTTAATAAGTCTTTATTAGTCTTTGCTATCAACCGCTGTTACCAAATATTTGGGAATTTCAGCAATTTTTACCGAATTTTTTCATTCCTGTCATTATGCCATTATTCAATGTGCATTTTTTAAGTAAAAAACTTGCTACTCTTTAAGAGAGCAAAACATTTTTAAGAAACGAACCCCATGTCACATGTTTTTTTTTAAAACTACCATAAGTTATTCAATAAATAAAAATTAACAAAAATGTGTATGAGTTTTGTTTGCTATTAGGAAAATTGTACTTTAATTTGGACTTTAATATCGCAAATCTAATTTAGAAGTCGTAAAAAATCTTTTATCAAAAACTTTTTGCGAATACTATCTTCACTTAAAGTCAATTCCTCCATTTCCGCTTATTTCGAAAACATTTGTTTAGCACTTACGTTTAGCTGTGTTGACAAAAAAAAAACAAAATGTGCGATCTATTTTCAAAAAGGATCAAAAAGTGGCACAAAATGGATGAAAATGATAAAAAAACGGATAATTTAAAAAAGGGTCATAAATGGTATCAAGACCGTCGAAAAAGGGACAAATTGATACTTTAGTATCACACCGGAAACGCTGCTGTCTGGTATTTTTTTGGAATTTCGGCTCTTTGGTGGAGTAGACGAAAATTACTGAATTAAACTGAATATTCCTTTGTTTTAACGGAATATGTAGTTATTTTTTTGATAGTTAATTTATATAAAATAACCGAATATTCATTTTTTTACGGAATATGGGGTACAATTTTTAACAGGAACAATGAAATGAACTTTTCGTTACAAATAAATGAAAAATAAGTAGACCGGGTTTTAACTGAATTTTCATTTAATATTCGTCCATAAAATTTAAAGTCGTGCCTTTTCCACACTAAGTCAAAAAGTCACAACAAAAATCTATTTTAACTTAGAAAATGTTTTTAATATTTAAAATACTAGTTTGAATTAGACTTAATTTAATATTAAAACAGATTTAATAAACAAGACCACCAACTGGGAAAGATTATTTCAAATTTCAAATCAAACTAAATAGACAAGACAAGTCAAACGATTTTATATTATCAATTGATCTGAAGACAAGTAGCAAATTGTTTGCTCTCTCAATGACACACGTGTCAGTGTTAAAAATAAATATTTAATATTTATTTTTTTGGTCTGTAATTGAAAATCGTGTTAAAATTCCCGATTATCTAGTGAATAGTTATTACATATATTGAACTAAAAAATAAATAAAATAATGCAATTTTTTCATTCTTTAATTTATGTGTTTGTTTATTTGCTTGGTAATTGTGTAATTGTAATTTGTTAAAAATTTATCTCTTTGTTTAAGCTAAACAAATAATAACTATAATAAACAACATGAGTTGACATCTTGATACCCTGAATGTAAAAGTTCGAGATAATTTGTAAACTTACATGGCTACACTTTTTTTTGTGTTTTGAATTCATGTTAAATGTAAATTAATTTTTTGTTTTTACCAGGAACACCAGAGGTGCACTAAAGTTTATACGCAACTTTAAAAAACAAGTGTAAAGTTATGCCATTTTCTTTTTGAATGGCTTATTCGAAAACTTTCTTGACAAAGGCCAAGAGTTTATCTAACAATGATGTCAACAAAAGTTTTAAATATGTTCTTACCAAAACTAAAAAAAATTTTAATACACTTTTTAAAGACATCTGATTTTTTAACTCAATCTTACGATCTGTTCAGAAACCTAAGACGACTATGTGTTGTTAATAGTAATGAAATTCAGGGTTTCCACGAACAATTATTTTGATTAATAAATTTTTTTAAATTGTCGTATTATTTTTACATATTTTTTTTTTCTCCGCTTAATCTGAATTTGGAATAGTTGCATATATAATTTGAGCGCTAGATAAATATCGTATAATTTTTTCTAATGTTTTTATTATTTTATGTTTTTCTTCTAATTCAAAATTGTCGTTTGTTTGTTTCGATTGTTTTAAATAAACATTAGTATTTTTTTTTATTTAAATGCTCATATTATGTGTTATTATTTTAAAAAGATTATAATACATTTCAACCAGCAATTTGTCTTTGAAATAAATTCCGTAATTGCAAAAAAGCAAAAAAATATAAAAAATTACAATAATACTATACACAATACTGGGTGGCGCAAAACGAGCTATTAGCCTGGTATTTTGAATCAGGCTGAACTCTTCAACCCCTTTCATTTTCATTAAATTAATTTAATGAAAGAATGAATTTTACAACATGGAATTAATTAAAATTTATTGATAAACATTGTTTTTGAATTCAGGTCGATCTTAGATGTTTCAAGAATAGCCAAACATCATTATTTTAAGCAATGGTATTTTGGTGGATCGAAATTTTGGTGTAATTAATTATCTATTTTATTCAAGACAAATTCTTGACAAAAGTACAAAAACAAAGAAATCAGGAAGAACATACAAAAAATCCCGTTATAGTGTTTTTACAGGTCGAAAAAAACTTCCAGCAAAATGTTTTGTTGTTAACGCTGTGGATTCAATTCACACGATAAAAACGCTGTGCCAACACAATGGATTATTGGTTTTAACGTTGTTTTATTTTAGATTCCTTTTTCACAAAATGCTAAAATAAAACAAAGAAAAAATAATAGTTTTGATCGTTAAACGGCAAACCCCTCTGAAGAGATTGAGTGGTTGCAATCGAAACATGTAAGGGTAACCTGTCCGTAAAACGCCTGGGTTCGAGCCTCATGTCAGTCAGGAATGAAAAATTATCAATAAATTTTAATTCATTTCATGTTGTAAAATTCATTTCTTCATAAAAATAATTTAATGAAAATTAAATTTGATGAACTTAAGCCTAATTAAAATATCAAAATTTGGATTAAAAACCATGGAACAGTTCAACAAAATAACCACAACACTAATACAAAATTAAAATTTAAAAACGATTCAAACTATAAGGCTCATTGTGGGACACCCTGTATTATACACAATTTAAGTTAATCTAAGTGTTTGTAATTGTATGTGCAACATGCTGCATGTTAAAGTTGTAGTAATTTAATGGTAACAAAACTTTTTTTCTAACTAACATTTATGTCAACTTTTCATTATTGCAAAAAATTTCTTGTATAATTTTCTTTAAAAATTATAGTTTAAAACTTATCGCGTACTCAAGACTCTACGAGTTAGTTTAAGTAATGTCAAATGCCTATTTTATCTTTATGTCATAACTGTGGCATAATACTTAGTACATTATTGTGATTTTGTTTGTTTGTTTTAAACTTAGTTGCAAATGTAAATGTTATAATCAACGGCATCATGCAACAAGTGACCAGATGTCGTTACAAGCAGTTAAATAATATTTTCTGTTTATGTTAGATTAAACTTTTGGTAGAAAAAGTTACTTAAATTATATTGATTTATTAATAAATAAATTTAGATTTTAGCTGACAATAAATTTGCTGTTTTGAAAAAAAGCAGAATTACAAAAATAAGTTTATAAAATCGTAGATAAAAACTAGGCCAAGTTAAAATGTTAAAAATTTTTTTGGTTTGCCGAAAAAACAACTCAACTTTTAATAAATTTTTTTCTTTTTACAATTTTCACACAACAAGTTTTCTTTCTTGCTTAAATTTTGAGTTTGTCTGGTTCACAAAGAAAAAGGAAAATAGAACAAAAAAGCTTATCAGGTCTGGGGTCTAATCACCGCATACGATACTATCGTATCGAATAAACTATCGAATGTTTTTGCATACGATGGACACTGACGTATCGAATGAAAACTCGAGAAATGTAATGTCGAGTTACTCGATACCGAATGCTATTATTTCAAATTCAATAAATTTCATTCGATATCGAGAGTCATGATACCAAAATAAATAATTTCGATCAATTTTGCTCGATATCGTATGCGGTGATTAGACCCCTGCTCTGAAAACCGCTTTTATTTAAATCACACGTGCCTTTCAAAATCACATGTGTAATATTGTCATAGCTAACTAACAACAAAATCGATATATTCGCTTTAACTTGAATTTTTTAAGAGCCGAAGTTATCTAACCTTCTTTGCAAAGCAGTATACATAGTTATATCTATATAATAACAAGAGTAATTTGGGGATATCCGCGGGCAAGATGAGATTGTCCCTATGTAGCGGGAATAAAAATCATTAACTAATTTTTGAGATCTTAACACAACCGACTAGTGATTTCCAAGGAAGTTTTACAAAAACCAGCCCACTGTTGCACCAAATGAGACTTTACTCAGCCGCGATCCTTTGAGACCCCTGGAATAAAATAAAAGGTAAAACGAGGTTTCATATTCTCTCCTTTGCTCTTTATAAGTCCCAATTCATTCGATGCAAGTCTTATTGATCAGCTTGCTACTTTATATTAATGTTTTAATGTACTCTTCATATACGATTTGTTTTTATTATTTGACAATTAACTTTCGTATTTAATTTCGTTATAAAGGGGTTTTCAACAAAAACTTTGTTTTTCAAAATTTAGATGAAGATGATTCAAAATTTTATTTTATTAACAAGAGAAAAGTTTGGCAATTATGAAAGAAAAATGATATCTAGCAAATGTCCACCACGAGCACGCTTAAAAGTCGTCAATTCTTTCATCAGAGTTTTTAATCACTTTTTAACAAAATAGCGGGATTTTGAGTTTCTAGGTTGCAATTGATTCGATTGGCTTCGTATGGTCTCTGTCGTTAACATATACCCTCTCCGAAAATATCACGAATTTTACGAAATATAACTTTAACAGAACCACCATTTTTATAGTGGATTTAAATTTTTTTAATGCGATTTTCGAGCGAAATTTAATACAATTGCTAAGGTCAACACTATCATGTTGTTGGTGTTGCCACAATTAAAAAACAAAGTTCTTGTTGAAAAACCCGATAAAACGTTAATTTCGTAGCGTGTGTGATTTTTTGTGCATGCACTTTGTAAAAATGTATTTCACAAAGGGGAAATGGCGCTGCGAAATATGACCCAGGAAATGTGGCCCCCAAAAATAAATGAAATGAAATGACTCCAAATTTGGGGCTATTTTTCAAAATGCAATATGACCCCATAATTTTAATGAAAAATTACCCCAAAAAAAATGAAAAATAACCTTAAAAATAAAATGACATATGCCCCTAAATTTGGGGTAATTCTTCATTATAAAAATCACCTCAAAATTTATAATAAATTTTACCCCCAAAAAAGAACACAAAGAAAGTTATATTGAAAATTTTGGGTGGGGTTCATATGCCAGAAACTAAAAATCCCAAATTTAGAATCCCGATTTCAAAATCTAAATGAGTTTGTGGTCTTAAAAATCGCACGATTGATTGCATGGGAGGGCTTTCGGCCATGCGCAAGGATTTTTCCTCTTTTGTATAACGAACACTGGCTTCGCTCACTAAAACTTTACTTCGGCCCGTCGCAAGTATTTTCTTTTCTATGGTATAACGAACACCGGCTTCGCCCAGTAAAGCTTCTTTAAATAACCGGCCTTGGGCCGGGCGAGAATATTTTTTCCTCTATGGTAAACAAACAACGGCTTCGCTAACTTAAACATCTCTGCATAACCGGCAAGGATTTTCTCCACTTTGGTATAAGAATTCGGGTTTTTTATACTATCCCTAGAAACTTTTACATACAATTTTATATAATTTGTGTAAAAATGTTTGGGGTGATTTTTCATTTCTTAAAATTTGCATTTTTTAGTAGTAAACGAAAAATAGCCCCAAATTAAAAATTGTGATTTGATTTTGAGGCCATATTTCCTGGTGTCATTTTGCGCACCGCCAGGGGAAATGTCCAAATGCACATATACATTCATACAAAAAGAATAACAGAATAAGTAAAAAATGTATTAAAATTGTGTTTTAATTACATTAAAGATTGTATGCCGTATTATCTTGATAAGGAAATACAAATAAGTCTCGCATTGTGTGAAAGCCGAAGATAGTTCATAGAAGAAAATGTGATAAGTAAATGAATAATACTTGCATCGTATGAATTGGTAGTAATTACTTGCATGTAGTGTATTCGTATTATCACCGTATGAATTGGAAGTAATTACTTGCATGTAGTGTATACGTATTATCAACGAATAATCGAGGAAACAGCCGATTGGCTGAAAGAACAAAAATTGTGTGAACGTCAGTGAAAAAGTGTGAGTGTATGAAGTTTTTTGAACTTGCACATGCACGGGAAATGGGGACATTTTAAGTTAAATCTATTTTCTTTGTTAATTACTTTTTTTTTAACATTTTTTTATCTAAAATTTCTTATTCATTAATGTTTAACTTCGTTTGAATCTTTATAAAATATTTTGAAAACCTCCTGAAGCAAAGTAATATTTTGAAAAGGCATGTAAACTAAATATTTATTAGACTGGTGAACACATGAAGCCAATTCACATTTAAAGTTCAACGCCCACCAGCCATTACACAGTGGGCCAGGCCAAACCAATACTAGATTGTATAAATAACTAAATTCCAAACTTTTAGTTTAGCTAGAAAATTGTTGTTAAATACCATTGAAGAGTTCCAAATTTTAAAAGAAGTTAAGCTTGTAGTTATAAAATTTCAATACGTCTTAACTAATGATGTTTTCTTTTCTACAAAAAAAAATACCACATTTTAAAAGGTGCATGTATAAAATGTCTTGCCGAACATGTAATACTGCAATTTTTTATTTGACGAGAACAAAACACAAAATAGGATCGCCCTGTTTTTAACAACTGACAAAAAGTTTGTTCTTCAATATGTATATATTAAACGTAAACCCAAATTTCTTAATAGATTTATATTAAATAAATAAACAAAAAGAATGACGAAATTCCAATTTTTTAGTTTGTTCCTTATAAAATATGTAAACAAGAAAATACCTTTGCCAGATGGCCTGTTTAATTGACACCAAGTTTTTACGAATTCTTGATTTGACGTTTTTTTTCAAAAATAATTTTATAACACCGAAATCATTTAAATTTTATACCACTGACAACCTACCATTAACAATTTAATGCTTATTTATTTTGTTTTCACTATAAAATAATAGAAAAAATAACCATTAAAACTTAAAATTTTTACTGTCCTGATTAGAGGCGATTTTTTCCCAACTTCGTCTGGTAACCTCATATATAAACAGAAGCCACCTTTTTACAGGGCATTATTAACACTCTCAATTTATACGGAGCGTAAATTGCCGATGCCTTATGACATTAAAGGGGTATTTTTTTTAGAATAAAAGAAGCTGCCCTTTTAAAAACCATAGCATTTTTAAGAAACGAACACCAAATTGCATTTTTTAAATAAAATGTGACATTTTTTGTAGAAAAGAAAACACCATAAATATTTCTAAATAATAAAATAAAAAACTTTTAAACCAACTCTGGCTTGACGGGAATGTTAACTTTAATCAAAGAATACTTTAAGCCATAAGCACGGTTGGCAAATTTGACGATTTTTGTTCCAAAAATCTAGTTCTTAGGAGATTTCATGCAAAATAGTTGTTTTTGACTTGATCTTGATCCATATAAAACAAAATCTACTTCTTGACTAGATTTTGACAAAATCTACTAAATATTTGGTAGTACTAAGTAATGAAATTTTGATTTGGTCCATATGGTATTAAAAAAATACTTCCCTGTAAAAGAAATAAATTTAATTTTAATACAAAACAAAGCAAAACAAAAATTTCGGCTTGTTAAAACTGTTTAAAAGTTCAAAAGTTTTAAGAAAATAGTAAAAAAAAAATGGATAATATAAATAATATTGATAAAATAAATAAAGTTGAAGTGTATTCAAATTTTTAAATGCTTTTCCCTTTATATAAAAGTTGTAATTAATTGAGATCGAGTAGCATCATGAGGCCCTGGAGAGCAAAATCTAAAAAAGTAGTTTTTGACGATATGTTTTTGATTTTTTAATTTAAACCTTATACCCTCCAGTTTCTGTTAAGAATTAAAATCTCGATAAAGTCAAAAATAAACAATGTAAACGCACTAGATTTTAAGGAAGACTTCAAATAAGGTTTCGTTCACGTAGAAAAAAAATATGGTTGGAGGTAACCATATTCTAAGAGCAACATACTATGGTTGGTTTTTAACAATGTTTATGCTTGCAGGTTACCATATTATGTTTTAATATGACCATAGTTTGTTTAAAATCAACAAAATTTTCCCTAAATCAACCATAATATGGTCAAAATTAACCATATTTTAGTCAATATTAATAATAATAATGGTCAAAACTAAACATGTTATGTTCAAAATTAACTATAATATGGTCAAAATTTCCCAGAATTTTGAGATAAGTAACCATATTATTGTTAATCCTAACCATTTGCATTTTACTTGGTTTGCTTAAAATTCTCATTCATTTTATTTTAATTATTGTGTAAAACATAAATTTACGTAGAAAAAACAAGTAGAACAGAAAAAATGGTAATATGAAGGTCATCACAGGCTGGAATATGAACCAAAGGGGATTTTTTATAAAAGTGAAACCTAACGTAACACCTATCAATAATATAAAATTATAATTTGACACTTAACAAGCAAATTGAAAAAATTGATTAACCACAATATGATTAGCATTCACCATATTATGGTTAGGATTAACAAAAATCCCCTTTGGTTCATATTCCAGCCTGTGATGACCTTAGTATTACCATTTTTTCTGTTCTACTTGTTTTTTCTACGTAAATTTATGTTTTACACAATAATTAAAATAAAATGAATGAGAATTTTAAGCAAACCAAGTAAAATGCAAATGACCAGAATGTTGTTGCTTTTTAAACATATAATTTTAAATTAAAAATTAATCGTACAATGTTTTAAAAAATTATAATTTTGAACATATTATTGTTATTATATATTAACCATAACATGTTTGGAGGCAACCATAATATGGTTATACCTTTTGAATTGATGAAATTTAACCATAATATGGTTACTGTGGTAATAATGTGGTTACGATAACCATAATATGTTTAAGTGTATGGTTGTAGTTTTATTTTATTTAAACATTATATTGTTAAAATCAACTATATTTGAAGTTTCAAGGGAGGTAAACACTTTATTGTTAAATAGAAACAAAATATTATCAATCGTGAAAAAAGTTTTTTTAAAAACAACAAAAGTTTGTTTGTTGCCATTGCAGGGACTTTAATATGTTTTTTTTAACCATTCTTCAACCATGTTTTTTCTCTACGTGTTATAATGTAAACAGGCTATTAATCTATTTTTATATTGTTTAAAAGTCACACTAAACGGGAAAAGCAAAATAATAAAGTTGCCAGTTCGGACAATTATATGGCAGTGAAATCGGCAACATTTCCGAATTGAATTGCAACTGTGAATTGACTGAAAATTTGAATTAAAAGACAAAATTACATGATGTTCATTGCAATTGTTTTTGCAAACACACTAATCAGCCATCCCATTGTGTTGCCTCATCAGCTACATTTTTTCTAAAAGCAAAAAAGGTTGGAAAAATACTACTTTAAAACCCAAATAAAAATAAAAGTTTAAAACAATTATCTTTCGAAAAGCTCGTGCCAAAGATGCATATATTTAGTAAATACATATACATACATGTACTTGCATATACATATATGTAAGTAAAGAAATCTTAAATGAAAATTGTTGCATGAGCTTGGAATTAAATTTAATAATATGTTTTAAAATTAACTTTTTTAAAAGAAAAACTTCAACTAAAAAATAACAAAAAATAAGAAAATACATTCCAAGGAAGTATTTAAGATTAATGAAACAAAAATACAAACAAGTAAAGTTTTTATTATACTGAGACAAGACTTTCAACCAGTGGGACAGCTTAAAAAATAACTGAAAAAAATTCATTTTTATTTTTATTTATTTATTTATTGATGATCTAGCACAACAAGATAAATCTAATAAATGATAATAAGTATGATTAATAATTATCAAATTAAAAACCATTATTATTTTTTTAATTTAATTTAACGAAAATTAATATTAATATAATATAAAATTACAAAAAAAAAAGCGCAGAGAAAAACTTAATTAGTTAAAATATTTAAATTTAAAACAACACATATAACATCTTTATTTTTGACTTAAGACGTGTCAAAATCAATACCCGGGGGGCTTTTGAGGGTGCTGAGTTGATTTCTCTGTTATTTTGACAATCTTGATCAAGACGGGCGAGGGGAGTAAAATTAAAAAAACGTAATGGGTATAATTTTATATATTTTAAGGTGCTCCGATACAATTTTTAAATTTATTTTTATGATCCAGACCTCTTAAAACAACTAAAGGCAGAGAGGGTTTTCAGGCGACACAGACTTCTGCATGTACACTGATAATAAAGGCGTCATAGTGCTGATGTATTTTGTCATCAGTACCATGTAAAGTGTCTTCGCTTTCGACTCCATGACACTTTTCATCATTGTGATGTCAGCCATAACATCACTTGGCCAAATTGTCATCAGGGTCAAAAATTTTAATTATATCATTAAATATGTCATCAATGACACATCGGCATCACAGAAATGGCGAATCGGCATCAGTTTAATAAAAGACGTCAACAGTGCGATGACTCAGTAACATCGAAGAAAGGACTCATTCATTAGGCTCAATTTAATGGCAAACTAACATTAAGTTGAGTCATTTGGATTGACATGAGTTAAAATGAGAGCATATTATCATTTACTTACTTTACCCGTTCCCCATGTTTGTTTCACTTTTGTTGAATTTCGCCCTTTGTTAACAGAAGAACTCTCAATTATAAGATACCAGCAGCATGGTTTGGGTTTCGTAATCATTCTAATTTAAAAATTTGATATACAATTTAACTAAATAATTTAAACATATAAAATATGGGAATTTTTGCTTCTTATTTTACTTTTATATGTTGTATATATGTTGTACTTCTTGTAGAATTGTTGTTGTTTGTACAAACACTCGTATTTGCTTGATTTCACAATTAACTTTTTTCGCTCTCATTCTTTTTGGTTCTTTTATTCTTTTTGAAGACTAAATGTCATCAATGTGAATGTAATCTCTTTAGTTGTATTAAGTTTTTTTTTTTTTTGCTTTAAATGCAAATGTATATCAATGCGATGCCTTCTGTATAGGCTTGAAAAATGTTTCAAAAACCAAAAATAGTGCATAAAACAATAACATTTTTCCTAAACCACACTGTACAAGCATTTTAACATTACTTAGTTTTTATCTACATACATATACATATTCATACTGGAGCTGTTAATAATACACAAAATATTGCATCGAATTGATGTCACTGTAGATTTCGCATAAAATATGCCTCATTATTGCCATTTGTAATAACATTGATGTCACAATTCTGATGTTAGGGCATTATCAATATGAAGATTCTAGGGGTGTAGTTCAGAAAACAATTTTTAGGGCATCCAAGCTTCAAACAATGATTCCACACGTAACATTGTCCATTCCATGCACCAACTTATTGGTATTTTTGTACGCACAATATTTTTAATGAACTCTTTTGTTTTTAAGTCAATTTCTTTCATTGCACTTTAACTAATAAACTTACGTAAATGTAATTAACCTAATACACAGTTTTTTCGCTCTTGTAACACAAAATAAATGAACAAAGTTTATACTTACGAAAAGCATAGCCTTCATGCAACACACATCTTCTAAAAATAGTTTAGCCCCAATGCAGGTATAGAAAAATAATCAACTTTGGTCTCCTTTCCTGGTGAACAATGGGCATGAAACCTTCAAAACAGTATATTTTCGATTGCAGTGGTTAGTTGGACTTCAACTTAGATTTCCGGATTTCTTAAATCTTTCCCAGCGTGCAGTGGTGGGCACATTTTCAATTTCATGACACGTGTGCGTCTTTCTTTTCTCTTTGTTTCTTACTTAAATTACAAAAACAGTAATTTTGTTCGCTCTGCTGTCGCTTTGTTGCTAGATCTACACAGAAAAAAAAGTAAATTATGCTCCTTTACAAATACCAACAAGCAAAAATATTTTAGAATGTGTATTGCCCACCACTGTTTTAAACCTCAAACTATGAAATTACATGGATTTATTAAAACAATTAAGTTCGCGACTTCAAGGAAAAACTAAAAAAAAATTTAAAAAACATCTAAAATCAATTTCTTAGTGGTTTTCCAATATTACCAGTATTGATTACAATCGCTGGGGGTTATAATTTATTTCCAAATAAATAGTTGTTGGATTTCTTTAGACTCTTTGAAATTAAAACCAGTAACTTAATTTTTTGTATATGTTTTCCTTTTTAGCTCATTTGTTAATTAAAATAACTATCAATAAAATATTATTTATGGTACATTTAATTTAAATCTGTATTTAAAACAATTTTACTACACTATTTATTATAATATATTGAAATGTATCAAGAAATCTTATAGACATTGTCGTATATTTTGTTGCTAGCGATCAATTCAAATCAACAATGAATTAACAAAATAGTTTAATTTAAATTAATAGAGATTTTTATTAAATTTAATCCATATAAAAACAAATATAAAAATCAAACATACATTTTTCTTATTGAAATTAATATACGCTTCTTAGTTTGTAACTGTGGGGTTTTTTTTGAATAACAGCTAGCGTATGTCTTTAAATTGAATTTTTTAAAAAAATCCTGTAAAAGTTAGATTCCTTTCTACACAAAACAAGTAAGAAATTATAGTTGGTCCAGCCCGGCCAAATCATACTCTACACCACAGTTCTAAGAGATAAAAAATAAAACCTTATTTGGGACTCATGGGCAATCATGGACCCACCAGATCAACATTATGTTATGAGGTTAAGATTAATAATGTAAAAGTAACAGTGGTCTACAAATTTGGAATAATAAATTTACTGCAGAAACTAAGCATGTTTTTAACTAATCTGGGTGCGCTGGATTCGAATCTAGCATACAACAATACTGAAACTACAATTTCACAATTCATTCTTTCGTTCATTCTTAATCGTCATAATATTAGTGTTTAAGCTGGTCAGGGAGATCGTGTGTTCCGGGCTGTCAGATATGGCGATTTCTAGCCTAACGTGGCGATATTGAAACGTGTTTGGCGGTGGAATATTCCATTTGGCGACTGGCGACATTTTTTTTGGCGGTTTTTGATATAACTGGCGATTTACTTTTCTATTTTTACCATTTATATTATTTCAGCGATCTTTTTGAACAGATTGTCATTTTTTGTTAGCATGACTAATTTAAAAAAATCTGGGAACTTTTTTCACATGATTTTTGTTTTGTTACCATTTTAAGTGAATTTTATTTTCAGTCACTATTTAATTATAACGCTAGGTCTCCACGTAGCAATATTTTTTGCTAAGCACAAGCAATAACGTCGGCAAAACCATGGCGCAATAATTGCTGACTATATTGCTGGAGAACACGTGAAATTGCTTTGCCATATAAAAACGTATAGAGAAATTAAATGTCAGATAAATAACAGCTGATTTTACAGCAGATTGCTAAGCAATAATTGCTCAAGCAATAAGAAGAGCAATCATTGCTCAATGGATTGCCATTCATGGCAATATGTGGTCTATACGTCGCAAATTTTATGGAGCAATCAAATTTGACGTTTGCCGCAATAAATATTGCTACGTGGAGACCCGGGGTAACAGTATGCATGCAGGTTAAAACACTAGTAATACAATCGATGAGGCTGAAGTGTACGAACAGAAACTAAACAAAATTTACTTTCGGCGACTTTTTTTGTATGTTTTTCAGTGTTTTTTCGATTTTTTACTGAAATATTATACCAGATTTTTTTGTATGCTAAATTCAATTAAAAAAAAAATTTACGAAAACTGAACAAAATTTACGTTTGGCGATTTTTGGCGATTTCTGACCTCCAGTTTGGCAATGGAGCTGACAACCCTGCGTGTGTTACTGATTCACGCTTTTTTGCTTTTTGTGTGGTGAATATTTGGTTGGAAAGAAGGATATACAATATCAGAATCCTTAAAATATGCATATGTTTATTTATATTACTTTGGTTTTGCAGTCAGAAACTTGGACAAACCCTGAACAGTGATAATGTTTTGCATTTTCTTCATGCGCATTTAGATTTTTTTCTGCAAAACCTAGGTGCAGAGAGCGCGAACAAGGGGAGCGGGGAGACAATTGCTGGACTCTAATACGTAAAACTGAACCAACAAAATACAAACGAAGTTCAAATAACGCCATTCCCTTTTGAAAATTCATTGATTTTCAATGTAAGAAACGAATAAAAACATTTGTTGTATCTCGAAAACATGACGTGATAGAGAAAAACCAATTACAGATTCGAATGCAGCCCACCAAATCACCCTAGGAAAGATATTCGGTTGCTCCAGTCTAAAACCTTTGGCAGATATTATTTTTATATCTTCATCTTTATAAGATATTTTTGTCTTGGAGTAATTTTAGAGAGGATTTTTATATAGGACCTAGGCTCAATTCTGGACCTAATAACACAATATTTTGACATGACATAGTCAAAACTACAGTTGCCAAATTTAATGCCAATACCAACATTTATAAGCAAGTTATGGCATTAGGACCAGATTAGTATTGCTATGGGAACTTTCTATGGTCAGATATGGACCGATTCTAATTGAATTTGTTAAGATGATTAATATTGCAATAAAAAAGTTTGAACAAAATTTAACCTAAAAAAAAAACAAAATAAGATGATTACAAATGCTTAATTCAGCTTGTACGGGGCCTATTCGAAATTATGAACCGATTCTCAAAAGACTTGCTTAATTGTAACAAGAAGAACCTATCTACAAAATTTCATAAAATTATCTCAAAAATTGCGACCTGTACTTTGTATTGAAGGCATTTATCAAGGTTAATTTCTGCATAAACTTCAATAACTTCACTTAGACCCCTTTCAGACTCGGTGAGTAAGTTGCGCAAGTTACATGCCGAGTACATCAAAGTCTGTGCAAACATTTTTTTCCTTACCCCGACCTTACCGATGACGTCAACAAACCAAGAGTTGCGCAAGAGACTTGCGCAATCCACTTACCGAGTGTGAAACTGGTCTTATTAAGTAAACAAGTGTTTTCCTAATGGTCGAAATTCGGCCATATTTTTTTTAATATGATGAACACAGAAAGTTATCGACCGTAATTGGTTTGCCTGTGCCGATTTATATATAAGTTTTGTATTGTCGAAATATTCGAAACCCGGTTTCTTCCAAATGTCGAATAATCGACCACCCTATTTTTTGTTATTATTTGATAATTGGAAAAAAACAAAATTTTTATTTATGTATATGTTATGCATATGTGTTAGTATCAAATTTGAACGCTTATAACTCTGAACATATTGAACAGATTTTAATAAAATATATATCGTGCACTTCTGCCAGCAAATACCTTTCAAATGGTGTATTTTTTATTCCAGTCGCTGGGCAAACAGGGGAGAAAAGTGTTCTTAACTGTTTTGCCTTAGCCGATTTATATATGGAAGATACCAAAAACGTTACTGTAAAATTACAACAAACAAAACACTTTGCATTATTAAGTTGATAAATTTGCTTGTATAGTTAATTGTTTTTTTTATTCATATGTTTTGCGCTGGTTAAGAAAATACTTAAAACAGGTGTTAATGAAAAGTTGAATAACTTTTACAATGTCCATCCGATTTGAAAAATGAAGACCATGTTTTGTTTAGAACTAAATTTTCTTCATACGTTGGTATCAATTTTTATAAGCTTTTATTTTAAAATAAGCAATGAAAAGCTACTAAAATCAAAAATTATTTTTTTTTTTTTTTGTAGATATTCTTAAAAAAATCAAAAGTTATAACTTACAAATGTATCAACAATGCATGCCGTAATCAGTTTTCTTTCCAAACCCGTTAAAAAAATTAAAATCGGACCAAAAATGACTGAGTTACAGGTTGATAAGTTGACGAACATCACTAAAAACAGGGTTTTTAGAATAACTTCTGAATTTCAGGGTGTTTCTGAAATTTTTTGACACAATTTGTAATGTACTCAACATGACCTTTAACCCACGCTGGTTCGTTTTTCAAGTTTTTTTTTACACTGTAGCACCGTGTAATAGAAGGTTAAACTGATCGCATATCAAGTTGACGATCTTCTTAATATGACTGTGTTGCCTTATAAAGAAAAAGAAATTGCATTAAAAAGCTTACATATGTATGAATTTACTATTTTAAATCAATTTCATTTAAATCTTTTTAGTTACATAGAAATGCATCACTCCTTATGTAACCCCTTGAAACAAATTAAAATTAGGTAAGTGATAAATGTGACCAGAATTTTTAAATTCATATAGATTTAACCATTTCTTTTTATAAATGTTTGTCACAAATATGAACAAGTCTGCCTTCCCATATTAAAGACAACGCCCTTTACCAGCCACCACAATTTCAGCTCAACAACGATTCATCCAACAACCAACAATTTACCTGCTCTTATGCAACATTTGCTAACACAACTGCCACAAACACGTGATTATTTTTCCAATTATAACCAAATTAAATTTGAAAAAAGTGCAAAACAAAAGTAAATGCATGAAAGAAAGTGAAAAGTATTTCTTTACGAAATGTTTGGGATTTTGTATGAGTTTTTTAAAGTTTTACACTTTCATGGATTGTGTTGATTTAAGTAATAAATAAATAACTTAATAAATATATAACGCACGCAATCATAAGTTAATCATATAAAAATGTGATGAGATTATAATCTGTTTTATTTGTTAGCAATGTTGACACTTTTAACACTTTTTAAATATTTGCGTGAGCAACTGCTTTTGATAAGGTAATCAATTTGTGGAAGAGGTGCAAAACGCTACAACTATATTGTGACAATTAAGACAATATTGGTGGTATTTATTTATTTTAAGGCTCTTTTAAAAAGGGTGCTTTTTAATGAAAATACTTCTTAAAAACGGGTTCTTTTACAAATAAAAGCTATGATATTTCTAAAGATATTCTCTCTCTATCAAGAGTTCTCGCTGAGTTTGAGTAAACAATTTTGAATTTATCTCACTGGCGATAGATGGAATTTATTTCAAAACAGTTAATTTTCTTTTAAGAAAAAAAAAACTATTTTGCTGGCTAGAAACTTACAATTGATGCTTAAAATATAACTTAAAACTGAAACTATAACTAATTTTCAACTACATTTAATTTAATAAGATTATCTTCGGGCATCAGTGAAGCATATTTAAACTTAAATAGTTTCTATTTTCTAAAAATCAACAGTACTATTTTTAGTGGTTTACAGAAAATTGTATCATTAATCATAACATAATCGGAAGTAACCAGTTTATATTTGTGGATTACTTATGGAGGCCTAGTGAGCCAAAATATGGTTTCCTGTGACAATTAAATTGTTGAAAAACCCAAAATATGCTTCCTTGTTTTTCACTAAAAATAGTTTTGTTAGCGGTGAACATATTGAAAAATACATTTTCTTTGCGTGATATAACACGTTTCATGGTGAAATTACTAGAAGGTGGCAGCACTAGGAGTTGTTGTACAACAATACAACAAAAACAGGCAAATTTGTTTGTGTAAAATAGTCCATTATGTCAAAAATATGGATTTTCACCACACCAAAATATATTGTTATTATTCTTTCTGATATATTATAACAAATAAATTACAATTTCTACTTAGTTGAAACACGGGTACGTTTGTTCCAAGAAAAGTTTACTCCATAATTCTTAACACGTTCCTTTTTGGGGTTTTCGTCAGCCTCGACAAACCAACGCCAACAATTTCTTTCATCTACTAAAATGTATTTAAGTGACATAACCTCAAAATAAACAAATAATTTTGACATAAAGGAAGTTCACCATGCATTGAGCAAAAAATAATTGATTCTGTAGTGCTGCCACCTTCTAATTATTTCACCATGACACGTTTGTATAAAAATTTTCTTTTTAATATAATTTTTTTTTTTAATTTTAATTTTTTTTTTATTTTTTCAAAGGTACCTTTTGAAAAATGCAAAACCGGTATTTAAAAAAAAAATATATAAAAAATGTTTAAAAATTCCTTTCTTTATAAAAATAATTTTATGAAAATTAAATTTGATGACTTAATTAAAATATCAAAATTTGGATTCAAAGATATTAGATTAAAGAAAAAGTTTATTTAATTGTTTAAAAAAACAAAGACTTAGGAACAAAACTTACAGAAAGTTCGTTAATTTGATTATTTTTTTAAATATTTCTGCAACTTTATTTTCAAAACGTTTTTAAACTTAAGTAATAAATAAATGTTAATGGCATGCGATCAAAGTAAATCATTGCATCAAAATTGTTAGATAAAATATATTTTAAATATTTAAGAAACGTGACTAAACCGCCCGGTTTAAAAACACTTTATATGAAAAATGTCTCTGTTGTTTCTGCAACAACAGTCAAGTCACGAAAATTTTTACATTTCTGGATTAAAAAGCAAAAGCAAGAATTATTTTTTTATTAAATTAAACAAATCAAAAAAAATGAAAGAAGTAAAAAAATACAAATTTCAAAAATAAAAGTTGATATGCTAAAGATGCCAAAAATAAAGAGACACTTATGCCCGTAATTTCAACAAAAAGATATCTAGCTGTGTTTAGGTATCTATGATTTTCATTATTTTAAAACTTATTTCTTACCCATGGGTTAAAGTCTAATGTATTTTACACCACCGATTTTCGTTAGTTAATAAACGTTGAAATTACCAAAATAGTTGTACCGGATAGGTAAAGATAACTTTAAGGTACGAACATGACTAAATATCTGTCTGTAGAAATTACGGGCGTTATTAACGAAATACCTAGAAAAGTGAACCAAATTGATTTTTAATAAAAAAATATTTCGAAGAATTAAAAAAAAAGAAAAACAATGGAATTGTGAATTAGTAAAAGAAATACAAAAATCAAAGGTTAACTGCAAAAAAACTTTTCGTTTTCTTTTGACTTTGCAAATTTAAAAACCAAAGAGAAAAATTTCAAGTTTTTTTTTGTTATTGTATTTTTTATTTGTTCTGCTTCAATACTTAACGATGACATTTCATTCTTAATAAACAAATATAAAATATTGCCAAGGTTTTGTATCTTTTAAAAGAAACCCAATAACTAACTTTAAAATTTGTTATTGTAATATGGGTACAAGTACAAATAAGTCTTTGTGAGGGGGAGATCATTTTGGATATAAAATATTGCCACAATGCGGTAGGTACTATTACAAATCTCATATGCATAAACAAATGTAATACACACAAATTTACTTATTTATATAGATGTATGCATATTAGAATGTATAGTAATATTTTATAATAAGTATATCGTTTATATAACTATTTGACCATTACAATTTATCTTCAAAAATAGAAAATGCAAAAGCAAATAATAATAATAATAATAGTTTTTGGTAAGGGGAGTGTCCATAAACAATTGATATAAATCTCTTATGTATGAAGCTAAATGTGCCTTAACTCAAACGTAACATTTAGTCATATTCATGCATAAGTATAATTAAAAAAAAAGTGCACACGAAAATTCATTTAGTTGCAGAAGATCTATAATAACAAATATTCAAATTTTTAATTTATACTAAAAACAAATATCTACTTACGTAAGTAGCGCAGCTTTGATGATTTTGATATCGAGAGCAACTTTTTAGAAATTTTCAGGTAATAGGGGATACCAGCATAGAGCTGAAATGGTCATATAACAAGTCAACTTTCGAGGCTGCGAATGAAATGAATGACAATCGAGTATATTGGAACAATTAAGTTTGGGCCCTATACTCTCTGGAGGACTATCGTTGCAAAGGCAGCCTTCCTAAAACCATATTGCTTTGCAGTGCATCAAAGGGTCGTACTTTCAAACGCAGCCTTTAAAACAGATATAGCAGATATAGATTGGTCCAATTAAGCTTCATATGGGCAGAAATAATATCATGCAATTTTGTTATAATCGTTCTATAATTAACCTTATGCCACTTCTATATCGAAATTTTAGAGGGTTAAAATGTACCACAAACATTTTTTGCATCAAATTTCACTAGGGGTCTTCTTAAACCAATACTTGTTGTAATGTGTGTAAAATCCTAAATAAAGGAAAATTGAATAGCATACATATATTTTTATTTTTCATAGTTTTTAATATTTTTTACGGAAAATAATTCTTTCAGCTTGCTTTGCAAAATATAAGTTGATCATATTATGCATATTTGTTGTAATATTTCAAGTATTTTTGTAAACAGGACAAATAAGACCCCATACAATTAAAATATAGGATTAATTTTTCTAAAAACATGCCATAAGATTTTTTATATAAATCTTAATATATCATTCAGCTCAGACATACTTTGTACTGTTTAGATTTAATAACCATTATTTTGATGAAAAATAAAAATATACGCTACTATTTAATTTTCCTTCAATATGAATTTTGCATACATTACACGAAGTTTTGGTCTTAGATGTCCCCTAGTGAAATGTGATGCAAAAAAAAATTTACAACATTTTAACCCTCTAAAGTGCCGTTTTAGTATACTTTTCCGTGGAAGTTGGAAATAAAGATGAAAATAACCCCTTAAGAGGATTAATATATTCTAAGAAACAATTTTACTGAAGACATCTGAAATCATTTTTGAGCTTACACGTACATTTATTAAAATCTTTTGACTAATTCCAAACTCAATTTTGTTTGTTCAACCTGTAGTCTAGTTTCATTTCGCCATGGGTCCATGGTTTAATTTACCATGGGTCCAATACAAATTCCCTTCTCGAGATTAGTTTTAGTGCAACTAAAACTGTTACGAAATAATGCTTTCTGAATATCGATCAATAATGTAACATACATATGTAGGTCTCAACTGCAACCAATTTTATGACGTCCGCATTTAAAAAGGTTACTTATACGTTAAAAGAAAATAGGTCCAATAAAAAACACATTATAGATATATCATATGTTTATAGACCTATATAGGGTCCACGTCTGAAATATTTTAACTGTCAATAAAGAAATATTCGGCACAGCCGAATATGGCACTCATACAGCCAATCCCACGATGTCACACGTAAACGTTCTAAAATTTGTTTTTTCTATGCGTTACATCGTGGGATTGGCTGATATAACTTACAATTAAGGAACGAACCTCAGCGCCAAAGTGGCATTGTAGAGTTAATTATATTAACAATTAACAATTTTTATTAAATCTTTATCTATCGGCGCATTAAGTATTTTATTAATTTCATTATAAATTTATGTAAATAATTTTTTTTATATTTCTTTCAGATTTGTTGCCAGAATTTTGAAGTGATACTGAAGCATTTGGATTATATTCCTTATTGGAGTTGGTAAAAAGTAAATATCTTTCATAAATACGCAATTATATTCTTATTTTTAAAAATTATTAAATTAATATTTTATATCCTTGAAACTAACTCCCCTGAAACTAACATCCCAATTAATTTTTCGTTAACCTAAATTTTCGAAATAAATTTAGTTATTTTTTTAAGTTATTTTTTCCAAAAGGAAAAAAAATTTTAATGTTTACAAAAAATTATTAGTATTGTGGTTATTTTATTGAACTATTTATGGTTTTTAATCCAAATTTTTAATATTTTTAATTAGGCTTAAGTTCATTTAAATTTAATTTTCATTAAATTATTTTTATGAAGAAAGGAATTTTACAACATGAAAATTAATTAAAATTTTTATTGATAATTTTTCATTCTTGACTCAATCTGGGCTCGAACCCAGGTGTTTACGGACAGGTTACCCTGACATGTTTCGATTGCAACCACTCAATCTCTTCAGAGGGCTTGCCGTTTAACACTCGCAGCCATCGACGACTGCTGACGTCATTAGTCAAACATCAATCCTTAAACCAAATTGTATTCAACCTTTTGGTAGATCGAAATTTGCTTTTGAATGATTATCTATTTTAATTTATTTTAACATGTTATTCCTTTACTTCTCTTTTTTCGTACTTTTGTCAAGAATTCTTCTTGAAGTTCAAAGTACATATATTTTTTGTTTTTTCATTTTTTGTCTTTCTTTTTCTTGTTGACCTTTTCAGCACAACTTGAAGGACAAATGCAAACATAGAGCTCGTGCCTTAGCTTTAACAATTATTAGTATTGTGGTTATTTTATTGAACTATTTATGGTTTTTAATCCAAATTTTTAATATTTTTAATTAGGCTTAAGTTCATTTAAATTTAATTTTCATTAAATTATTTTTATGAAGAAAGGAATTTTACAACATGAAAATTAATTAAAATTTTTATTGATAATTTTTCATTCTTGACTCAATCTGGGCTCGAACCCAGGTGTTTACGGACAGGTTACCCTGACATGTTTCGATTGCAACCACTCAATCTCTTCAGAGGGCTTGCCGTTTAACACTCGCAGCCATCGACGACTGCTGACGTCATTAGTCAAACATCAATCCTTAAACCAAATTGTATTCAACCTTTTGGTAGATCGAAATTTGCTTTTGAATGATTATCTATTTTAATTTATTTTAACATGTTATTCCTTTACTTCTCTTTTTTCGTACTTTTGTCAAGAATTCTTCTTGAAGTTCAAAGTACATATATTTTTTGTTTTTTCATTTTTTGTCTTTCTTTTTCTTGTTGACCTTTTCAGCACAACTTGAAGGACAAATGCAAACATAGAGCTCGTGCCTTAGCTTTAACAATTATTAGTATTGTGGTTATTTTATTGAACTATTTATGGTTTTTAATCCAAATTTTTAATATTTTTAATTAGGCTTAAGTTCATTTAAATTTAATTTTCATTAAATTATTTTTATGAAGAAAGGAATTTTACAACATGAAAATTAATTAAAATTTTTATTGATAATTTTTCATTCTTGACTCAATCTGGGCTCGAACCCAGGTGTTTACGGACAGGTTACCCTGACATGTTTCGATTGCAACCACTCAATCTCTTCAGAGGGCTTGCCGTTTAACACTCGCAGCCATCGACGACTGCTGACGTCATTAGTCAAACATCAATCCTTAAACCAAATTGTATTCAACCTTTTGGTAGATCGAAATTTGCTTTTGAATGATTATCTATTTTAATTTATTTTAACATGTTATTCCTTTACTTCTCTTTTTTCGTACTTTTGTCAAGAATTCTTCTTGAAGTTCAAAGTACATATATTTTTTGTTTTTTCATTTTTTGTCTTTCTTTTTCTTGTTGACCTTTTCAGCACAACTTGAAGGACAAATGCAAACATAGAGCTCGTGCCTTAGCTTTAACAATTATTAGTATTGTGGTTATTTTATTGAACTATTTATGGTTTTTAATCCAAATTTTTAATATTTTTAATTAGGCTTAAGTTCATTTAAATTTAATTTTCATTAAATTATTTTTATGAAGAAAGGAATTTTACAACATGAAAATTAATTAAAATTTTTATTGATAATTTTTCATTCTTGACTCAATCTGGGCTCGAACCCAGGTGTTTACGGACAGGTTACCCTGACATGTTTCGATTGCAACCACTCAATCTCTTCAGAGGGCTTGCCGTTTAACACTCGCAGCCATCGACGACTGCTGACGTCATTAGTCAAACATCAATCCTTAAACCAAATTGTATTCAACCTTTTGGTAGATCGAAATTTGCTTTTGAATGATTATCTATTTTAATTTATTTTAACATGTTATTCCTTTACTTCTCAATTTTCATGTTGTAAAATTCCTTTCTTCATAAAAATAATTTAATGAAAATTAAATTTAAATGAACTTAAGCCTAATTAAAAATATTAAAAATTTGGATTAAAAACCATAAATAGTTCAATAAAATAACCACAATACTAATAATTGTTAAAGCTAAGGCACGAGCTCTATGTTTGCATTTGTCCTTCAAGTTGTGCTGAAAAGGTCAACAAGAAAAAGAAAGACAAAAAATGAAAAAACAAAAAATATATGTACTTTGAACTTCAAGAAGAATTCTTGACAAAAGTACGAAAAAAGAGAAGTAAAGGAATAACATGTTAAAATAAATTAAAATAGATAATCATTCAAAAGCAAATTTCGATCTACCAAAAGGTTGAATACAATTTGGTTTAAGGATTGATGTTTGACTAATGACGTCAGCAGTCGTCGATGGCTGCGAGTGTTAAACGGCAAGCCCTCTGAAGAGATTGAGTGGTTGCAATCGAAACATGTCAGGGTAACCTGTCCGTAAACACCTGGGTTCGAGCCCAGATTGAGTCAAGAATGAAAAATTATCAATAAAAATTTTAATTAATTTTCATGTTGTAAAATTCCTTTCTTCATAAAAATAATTTAATGAAAATTAAATTTAAATGAACTTAAGCCTAATTAAAAATATTAAAAATTTGGATTAAAAACCATAAATAGTTCAATAAAATAACCACAATACTAATAATTGTTAAAGCTAAGGCACGAGCTCTATGTTTGCATTTGTCCTTCAAGTTGTGCTGAAAAGGTCAACAAGAAAAAGAAAGACAAAAAATGAAAAAACAAAAAATATATGTACTTTGAACTTCAAGAAGAATTCTTGACAAAAGTACGAAAAAAGAGAAGTAAAGGAATAACATGTTAAAATAAATTAAAATAGATAATCATTCAAAAGCAAATTTCGATCTACCAAAAGGTTGAATACAATTTGGTTTAAGGATTGATGTTTGACTAATGACGTCAGCAGTCGTCGATGGCTGCGAGTGTTAAACGGCAAGCCCTCTGAAGAGATTGAGTGGTTGCAATCGAAACATGTCAGGGTAACCTGTCCGTAAACACCTGGGTTCGAGCCCAGATTGAGTCAAGAATGAAAAATTATCAATAAAAATTTTAATTAATTTTCATGTTGTAAAATTCCTTTCTTCATAAAAATAATTTAATGAAAATTAAATTTAAATGAACTTAAGCCTAATTAAAAATATTAAAAATTTGGTTTACAAAAAATGTTAAAAAAGTAGTCTTAAGGCCAACTTTAACCTTAAGTTAACAAATTATTTTTAACAGTTATAACTGATAGTAAATTATATCTTCACTTCGTTTAACTGGCCGTTTAGTTGTTAATAAATATTTTCGAAAAATATTTTTTTAAAAAAACCCAATTTTTTAAAGGGTTTTACAATATTGTTTTATGAGCAGAACAATTCTGAAATTTATTTTGTGCTGCTTGTGCCCTGAATCGAATTTTCGGACTTTCGAATTTAATTTAAAATTTTTGAAATTTACTTTTAAACTTTCTTCACGAGAAGCAGCAGTTATTTCACTAGTAGTCGAAATACAGCAAAAATATTTTCAGTTGAGTTGTAATTAAGACAACTGGTTGTGATTAGTTGTTACTTTTGTTATGTTTTTGTTCATAATACAAAAATAAAAAAATTTCAACTCAACTGAGTAAAGTTGAGAAACGTAATAGGGGCCTAAAACATTGTTTTTACATTTTCATTAAAACTTAATAAAATTATTATAAACGTAGTAAATTGTTGCTGAAGTAGAAGAAGTCTCAACTTTTTAAAAAAACTTTACTTAAATATTTGCTTGAAAATGATTGGAAAATATATGAAATACTTTGGGAAGAAAGTTGATAGAAGAAAAAAACGAAATTGTTTCTCCCATTGTGAACGAAGCTTTAAACTTGTAAATAACAAACTCAAAATATTTTCCAAATAAATGATTTTTTTTAGGTTTGAAAACTAAAATTTTTTTAAAAATGCCAATAATTAAAATTCGTTTTCAATGTTGGTAGAACATTTAAACTTATTATTAACGCTTTTTCCAATAAAAAACAGTTATTTAGCTTAACTTTAATAAAACTCTATCTGGCATCGATCGCAATACCGTTGTTGAATTGATAAATCTTTTCTGATTGAAACGTTTGTAAAAGTTAGTTAGATTCTGAATTGGAAATTTACAATTTAAAATTTTTCAAATTAAGCAATTCCCGGTGGTTCCATACCAAAATGTATGTAAACCCAACTTATTATTTTATATTCAGCACAATTATGAATAAAAATTCCCCGGGAATTTTCTCCCTTCTCCCATTTTTCCTATGTAAATTCAATTGTAAAAATGAGAAAAGGGAAAAAACTCCCGCGGAATTTTTGTTCATAATTGGACTGATTGTTTTTACAAAATTGTTAATTTTTTGGGGACTTTTTCATGGCGCCAACGATTTATGTTACAGTAAAATATTTTTCAGGCAAATTTAGTAAAAATACAGACACAATGAGACTCTTTTTGGAAAGAAGTTTGTATGGACCGATTCTCACCATTTTCCTTCGTCTTAACACAGAAAGAATCTTTTACTTAATCACCAGAAAATAGAGTTTAAACAAAGAAATTTTAATTTTTAAGAAAAATAACTTATTCTAAATATACCTATGTGTGCCTTGGTTAATGCAATATGTTTTCTGCATTGCTTTTTTATTGCAGTACGCCCATGTATGCTATTTCATAATTTATAATTTTATCCATTTTTCTTTATGTATTCTCAAAATTCATATTTTCTTAATATTTTTTTTTTGCCAACCTGCCACTACTAGTCTTGTTTTTGAGATTAAGTTATTGTGATTGCGATGCTGTTGTATTTGGTTACTTTTATTGCTCAACTTGATTCTAAAAATCCCCACCATGATGTTAGCAAAATCTTTTTGTTGCTTTGCTTGTCTTAAATTATTTAACTGTTGATCAGACTGACTGTATGTCTGTCTGCCTGCTTATTTTTTGTCATATAGAATTTAACTAAACTCTAATAATTTTCTTAGTACAACAATATTAAAAGTAACACAGAAAAGGCGTTTAAGTATGTTATTGTCGGAGATTATTTTTGTCATATTGTTAGCAATTTACACTGTTTCCTATATGTTAAAATGCGCCACAAAGACAAATAATATTAAATCTCTAAGTAATGCGAGGGGTTTTTTTAGCCATTTCTACAAATCAATAAAAATAAGTAAAACTTGATTTTGTTTTTCTGCTGAGGTGAAGAGATATGCCTTCAAATGTTTAAGGCGAAGAGTGTATAGAGAGTTCTCACCATATGAAAGCGTAATGAAAATCCAGTCATGAAGCCTAAAGCCAATTTAAAATTTGGCCTGTATATATCGTTCGATTCCACTACATAAATCTAACTGCATGTAATATTTATTACTGGCTGAGAATTTTAATGTAAATAAATGACTCAGGTCAATTAACAGCTTTACCTAAACAAAATCGGCACGCGTTTTCTAGTTGTCAAAAATTGTGATGCTCATACAATTCGTATTGAGCATCCCTTAATATCGCGGCGACAACGCTTTGCAAGTGGTAAAACAGCGCGTTTAATAATGAAGTTGGACGCTTTGTTAATAAATTATGGCAAATTAGCGCATTTTTGGTCAATCTAGCGGGTTTTTCTCAATTTTTACTTCTATTATGAGGGTTTTATCAAACAAGAAAGTAACCACTACTGTTCATAACACTACGTTGCTGCTCTTGTTTAGGTAAAGCATATTAGCGTAAAAGCTAAGCGAAATATACCCTTCCGACTTACATTCTTTTTTAGGTACGGCTGTAAGAAAAATAAATATATGCCTGTTTTTGAATGAAAAGTAGAAATGTTCGATTGGGAATTTATATTAAAAACAAAAACAAATTTGAGTATTTTTTATTGTCATTTCAGTGTGAATCTCCAAGCGAACCTTTTTATTTTTATTTCAAAAAACTGACACTTAATGCGAGCTACAGACTTCTTTGATTCTGAAAGGAGTAAACTTTTTACAAAGTTAAAAAAAGTTACAACTTGTCATAAAAAAAGAAAAAAAAAATTAATAAAAATTTAATGCTTAAAGTTCTACCTAAAATAGTTAAATGCATTAAGGAAAAGGTGTTAAATTTTAAATAATTTTTTTAATTAAAGGGTATTTATTAAAAGGTACTTTTTTCAATCGACTTATTATATAGAATATCAAGTTTGATTTTAGTAAGGCCGGGCTTTTAACGTAATCTGCAACTCGGATTTTTCCGGCGAAATGTGATTTTTCTTTATTATATGATTAAAGACCAACATTTTAAGCAAAATTAAGCTGTTTTGTATGCAAACTTGCTAATGGCGGCACAATTTTGTTGTTAAGCTAGTTTAACTGAGATCTCAAAAACCCAGCATAACTAGACAAAAAATATTCCATAAATTTACAAAAAAACAAATAGATTCCAATAATAAAAAAATCGTTTCAGTTACCAAATTTGCTAAAAATTTATCAAATATATTAAACTTCCAAAAATCTATTAGAAAATATTGTTTTATCACCAAACTTAAAAAAATCGCTTAATTCGATTAAAAATATTAAACAAAAAAATCTAACATAAATTACAATATTTAAAATTTAAAAATAGCAATAATAAAAATTTGTTTTATCAAAAAAAGATTATAAAATTTAAACAAAAATTTTATTAATTTACAAAATATTAAATTTTGAAAATATCTAAAATAATAATATCTTTTTTTTATTATATTATAGAAAATCTTCGAAATTTTAGCAAATAATTTGACAAAACAATGAAATAAAATTAAATATTAATAATGGGAAGTGCAGAAATATCGCCGAAAAAAAAATCAAACTATACATGTAATACATATAATAAATACAATTAACGTTGGGAATATCTAACCACTTGTCGTGGGGAATGTAAGAAGATAAACTCAATGTTTGTTGTTGGTATTTTGTTTAAGCTTTAATATCTTAACAAATAAGACTTGAGTATTTGTAATTCTCATTTACCTTGCAATTTTATTTACTTAATATCTTTAGCTTTTCAAAGTCTTGCGCAAAGATTTCGTGATAATCTGCCCTAAGCAACCAGTGAAATGCGCATAGGAAATAGTTTATCCTCCAGCAATAAATTTCATTTAGCGCAACAAAAAAATCTTATTAAAAAAAAACACTTGCACAAAATGAAAAAAGAGAACTGAATATCATAAATTGACTAATTGATCTTGATAAACAATCAGAAATGAAGAGTGAAAATCGATAAAATGGTAAAAACTAAAAATTTGAAAAAATCATCAATCAGGAAAAATCATAAGAGAATCACTAATTAATATTGTAACATTCTAAAGCAATAGAAAAATAAGTTCAAGTATAAAAGAGTGATTTTCAAAAAAAAAAAAAAAAAATATTAACAAAAGACAAACTGTCACATAAATAAGTTTCGAAGAAGATGACAAAAAGCACTTCAAGTAAAAATAATTTCAACAAAAACATCGATACTGAAAACATCTCTAAAATAAAAAAATTTAAGCCTAAAAATTATTTTTTTTAAAAAGTGCTCAAAATAAAAAAAAAAGTTATGTGCTGTTTTTACAACACAAGTGACTGAACGTGTAGTAAAATTTATATGAAAAGCACTCAGTTTTTTGAGTATTTTCCATATACATTTTACTACACGTTCAGTCACTTGTGTTGTGAAAACAGCACATTAATTAACAAAAACTTTGATACTGACTCTGAAATATAAAATTTTTAGCCGAAAAATAATACAAATTGCTCAAAATAAAATAAACGCTAAAATCAAAAAACGCCTATTTAAAAAACATGTTAATTAAGTAAAACTTTGATACTGAAAATATTTCTAAAATAAACAATTTTAAGCCGAAAAATAATTTATTTACAAATTGCTCAAAATAAAAAAACGCTAAAATCGAAAAACCCCAATTTAGAAAAATGTTAATTAACAAAAACTTCGATACTGAAAAGATCTCTGAACACACATACTTTTTATGCGAAAATAATTTATTTACAAATTGCTCAAACTAAAAAAACGCTAAAATCAAAAAACGCAAATTTAAAAACATGTGAACTATCGAAATCTTTGATACTAACAAGATCTCTGAAATACACAATTCTAAGCCGAAAAATAACTTATTTACAAATTTTAATTAAAACAAAATCATCAAAACGAATTGTATTGAATAATCTGTAATACAGAAGAAATTTAAAAATATGTCTAATAAATAAAAATAAATCATACAATTGACTAAATCGACAAAAATCGTAGTGTAAAAAATTGAAAATTATCACAAGCTTAAAAGAAAATTGCAAAATATTTTATTAATAAAAATAGAAAAATTAAAAAAAACATATAAAAAATAAGAAGAAATATCACTAAAAAACGATGGAATTTTTTTAAATTTAAAAAAAATCTAAATTTTCAAAAGATTTGTTATTCGTGCTCAATTCCCAGTTTTTATTATTGATAAAAACGCTTGAAATTTATTGTTGATGGGATAAGCTATTCCTATGCGCATTTCACTGGTTGCTTAGGTCAGATCATCAGGAAACTTCATCCATAAAGATTTTAGAAAAACCCACTGTTTATTGTTGATGTGTTTTTGTTTAAACTTTGATATTATTACAAGTATAACTGTTGCTATAATTCTTATACGTTTAACAGTTTTATTTGGTTTAATATCTTTAGTTTTTCTAAAATCTTTATGGATGAAGTTTCCTGATGATCTGGCCTAAGCAACCAGTGAAATGCGCATAGGAATAGCTTATCCCATCAACAATAAATTTCAAGCGTTTTTATCAATAATAAAAACTGGGAATTGAGCACGAATAACAAAATCTTTTGAAAATTTAAATTTTGTATTCCCAAAAATTGAAATTACTTTTTGATTTAAAAAAAATTTTTAATATTTTAATTCGGCTCAAGTTCTTCAAATTTAATTTTCATTCAATTATTTTTTTTGAAGAAAGGAATTTTTCAACAAGAAAATCAATTAAAATTGTTATTGATAATCTTTCATTCTTGACCGTGGCCGGCAGGTTACCATGACATGTTTGGATCGCAACCACTCGATCTCCCCAGATGGATTTGCCGTCTTAAACTCGCAGCCATCGACGACTGCTGACGTCAGTAGTCAAACATCAATCCTTAAACCAAATATTAAAAATTTGGATTAAAAACCATAAATAGTTCAACAAAATAACCACAATTCTAATTATTTAAAAAAATCTTTAATGATTGAAGAGAAGAACAAGTTTAAAAACTGCTAATATCGGAACACCAAAATATCAGACGTGTGATTGTAAAAGGCACATGTGATTTGAAATCACGTTATTTTAGTTAAAGTGATTATCAGAACATATCTATATCTAAAGCTTTGGTTTTATGCGTTTCATTTGCTGGTGGAATCCTAGTCATTTTAAAGTCTTATTATCCGGAAATACTAGTAATTTCAAATATGTATCGGGGTTTTGAACAAGAACTTTGCTTTCTTAAACAACATAAAATTAAACAAAAAATTTAAATGAAGATGATTAAAATTATATCTGACAAATGTCCATCACGAGCACGCTGGCAGATGTCGATTCTTTCATCAAAGTTTTTAATCACTTTTAACATAGCCCCACAAAAAAGAATCCAGTGATTTAACACACACGATCTGGCTGGCCACTTAACAGCTTATTTTTGATTAATTGTCCGATTGGAAAATTTGGTTTGCAATAAAATGATTGTTTCATTGGCTGTGCGTAATGTTACTTTAACAGAACCACCATTTTCAAATATTTCATAGTGGGTGAACATTTTTATGAAAACTACTACGTTATCGCTCGTTTGCATTGTCGAACGACTTGTCGTGCTTAAAATTTAAGTGGGGCTTAAATCAGGTGTTTGTTGTGAAAAAAATTTAAATCATGTTACTAAAATTGAAATAAAGTACCTTAAAAGAAATCACCCTTTATTATTATTGATAACGTTTCTTGAAATCGTATTCATATTGTAGTCTAAGTAACAATGTTTAAGTTTCTATAAAAATTTTTGTAACATTTTCAGTATGTGCAACATTTGCCGTTGTTGTTATTGCATTTATTGCAGTATTATATATTTGTTGTTTTTATTGTTATTGTTGTCATGTAGTTGCAAGTTGCTTTAGGCCTGGTTGAAATTTATGACATTCATTGAGTATTTCTCTATTGTCTGCAGCACAAAAAGGTGTATAACTAAAGTACCGAACAATATTGTGATCATAACACAATTTTTTCGTCGCCGTAACCGACTTTGCCGTTGTCTTCAACGTGTTTGTTGACGTTTTGCTAAAAATTGTATACCGTAGATGTATGTATATTGTTTTAAACATGTTTTTTTTAGCTCTTCTGATTTGGTTTCTAGTCGATTTGTGAGTTTTCTTTATTTGTAATTTTTTCCAAAACATTTTTTATATGAGATGTGTGAAATTATTTTTCTAAAATATTTTGCATATTTTATGGTATAAACTTTTGTCGGTGTTTGTTTCTTTTGATTTTTTAAACCATGAACTGAATTCGTTGGAATAAATTTATAATGAAATTGATGTATATTATTTTTTAATGTTAATAGTTTAAATTTCCATAGGTAGACGTCCCTTAAGAAAATCCACTTAAGTTCTTATTCATCGATCTATTTTTGATACCCAGAACCTAGAGTTTAATTTTCCTAAAAAGTTAAAGTTCTTTTTGTTCTATTTTACAGCCAGTGACTCTCTGATTTATTAAGATACACACTCGGGAATTATAAGTGAAGGCAATTCCTAACTTCCCGTCTATACCGGAGATAATTATTGCGATATATATTGTAGTAAATGTCAAAATTATGTTATCTTTATTGCGGACAGCAATTTTTTGTACAGATTTATTGCCGGCAATTTATGTTGCAATAATTGTTAGTCCATTTTCGTTGACAATTTTTCCTTACATAAAACGTCAAATTTGGTTGTCGAATAAACAAAAAGAAGCAACAAAGAAAAAAAATAGAAGCAAATTGTATGGGAAAGAAATTAAATTTGTGAAATGGGAGCAAATTAAAATTGTTGTAAAAGAATTAAATTAAAGAATTTAATAAACACTAAAATAAAATTACAAAAATTAATTTTATAAATAAATTAGTTTTCTTACTCGATCTTAATTATTTAAATTTATATTAATTTGTTTAATTTTGAGTTTTTTTTTATAAACAAATAATAATTTCACTTTAACGAAAGAATTAATAAATTTAATATTTTTATATAATAAAAAGACCAAGCTTAAACAAATTAATATTTGTACATTTAAACATTAAAGTAGAATAGGAAAGAATTTATATTAATAAAAATTATTTTTCCAAGATAGCGCTAGTTTTTACACTGCACCTTCTTCCTTGATTTTTTTCAAATTACGAGTTAAAATAAATACGTTTTCCCATGCCTTTAACACAAGCTGAGCAATAAGAAATATTTCTCTGTTATTCTGCCGACGTTATTGCCAACTTGCTGAGATATTTATCTTTAAAATTAGAAGATCTCTCAAGATTGCGACCTACCAAAGTCCCCACTAGTACCACGGAACCCGGTAGACCCAGGAAGTATGATAGAACCTGGACGGGATTACGTGTACTAATTTATATTTTATTTATAAAGCAGTAGTTTGAATTCATATAAATTGAAGACCATTAATTGCTATGCTGTATATTAGATCTTAAAATTTATTATCAAACAAACGAATGATCATGTAATCACTGATGATGATTAAATAATAAAATAACAATTATTTAACGATGATCTTATGGCGTGCGCTTCTAAATTGATAGTCAAACGGTTGTAAAAACAGCAATAAAACGAATTGAAAACAACTGCAAACCACATAAAAATCAATATAACAACAGATGCAACAGTCACTTCTCAGTTAAAATACATCTCAGTATCTCTTCTTTCGTCTCCAAAAACCAAAATCACACAACAGACAACATCAAAGTCTAAAAGTTAACAAAATTGGCCACTAAGTCTACAACTTGTTATTTCCATGTTCATCAGAAATGTTGCAAGATACGGATGAAACCAAATAAACAAAAAAAAAAAAAAAAAAAGCAGAAGAAATAATGCGAACAAAAGAAGGCTGGGCGCTAAATTTGTGTAACTACCACAGTTAAAATCAGGGGACTTGAAATTTTAATGGAAATAGCAGACTTTAAATCATACTTTGTTACTCTTTCTTGAGTAACAAATACTTAAGTAAAACAAAACTTTTTACTCGCTTTTAAGTTCCCACTGCGCTTATATGTATGCGCTTTAAGCAGTTCCTACTACCCCTTTTGCACTCGTAGAATATTAAAGGCAGCTAACACATGCAGAGATAAGCACATTTTTGTATATGATAACGGCTAGCAAAACAAGTTTTATTTAAATTTATAAATTAAAAGAGTGGCTAAATTTTAAAGGCCGATATTGAATGTGACCCACACCTAACTTCAAGTTTTTTCTGCATTTCATTTGACATTTCCCAATTTCGGACTAACTTTATTTGAACCATGAAAAGATACACAATCCAGCAACGCGTAAAAGTTAATCAGGCTTATAATGAATATGAGCGTTCAATCAAAATGCATATCATGCAGTTCTTGATGTGTTCGGTCAATTTTATCGTCCAAATGTGCGTACAATCGGAAAAATCGTGCAAAAATTTGAGCCAACGGGTCTGCAGGAGGTCTGAAAACACTAGTGCATTCTTGTACAGCTCGTACTGCAGAAAATATTGCTGCTGTTCGCGATAGTGTGGCTCGTTGTTGAACATTATGCATAAAAACTTGGAATGGTCAGAATGGTAGTAATAAATGGCAGCAGTGGATGAACAATTTTCGAAGAAAATCATCTTCAGTGATGAGGCACATTTTCACCTCAGTGGATTTGTCAATTAGCAGCATTGCCGCATTTGGGCGAATGATATGCCAAGAGTGATTGTCTAAAAACTAATGGACCCACAAAGATTGACTGTTTTGTGCGGTTTATGGGCTGGCGGCATCATCGGGCCGTATTTTTTCCAAAATAAGACCGGTCAGGCAGTTGCTGTTCGCTATCGTTAGATGATAATGAACTTTTTGTGGCCCGAATTGGAAGATATGGATGTGAACGATATGTGGTTTCAACAGGACGGTGCCACTTGCAACACAGATAACGAAACAATGGCTCTTTTGCGCGACAAATTAAATGGCCGTGTTATCTCATGTGGTGGCGATGTCAACTGACCGCCAAGATCATTTGACTTGACACCGTTGGACTTCTTTCTTTGGTGTTAAATCAAAATTTAACCACCCTTTATTTTGGCAAATGCTCTGTTTGGTTACTTCGAATGTAGTATCTTCTTGCACTCGAAATGGATTTTTATCGGATAATGCCTAAAATTCTTTGTCTTCTTCATTATCAAGCCATTATTATCGAATTTTGCAATGAAATTATTAGAAAAATAAGCACTTTTTCAAACAAAAATACACTGAATAAAAATCTCGTACATGGCGCTAAGTCCGCCCTTGACCGGTGTTCATTTTATAACATTATAAATTATAAATTGAAAATCCTCGACAGTTTTTTTCCTTCCCCATTTTTTCTATTTAGATTCAATTGTAAAAATGGGATAAGGGCAAAATCTCCCGGAGTATTTTTATTCATAATATGCTGATCCTCCAGTATGTTATGAAAATCGTTCGATATTTTTTGTTAGAAATGCTGTTCTATTAACATATGGCTCACTAATCATAAACAGTCACAAATTAAACACCATAAAAATGTTTAGAAGAGGCAAAAAAACTGTTTTTTATAAACATGGGTTTTATTTTAAAATAAAATTGAGCTCCACATTAAAGAAAACACTCTTAAAAAAATATTTTTTATATTTTTTTTATTTTGTCCTGTAGTTTTGGAAATTAGAGATAATTTTGAGTTGTGAATCTTTATGCTAGTATTCATAAGAATATTTTAGACTTAATAAAGGTTTACAAAACAACTTTGGTATGAAAAATTTTCTTAATAAATGTTTGGTAAATTTAACAATCGTTTTTTAATACGGGGGGTTAGTCTTTAGGCAAAATTTATAACGGCTTTCCAAAAAACATCTTTTTTAAACTTTTTTCGTTAATAGCGCCACAACTCGAAATAATACGAATTGGGTTAAAGATCACTACTCACACCTAAAAACAGCACTCTTTAGTTGATGATGTACAACGGCACAATTTTAATTAATTTTATTAAAAGAAATCTCATAAAAGAATCGTTTCGAACTTGAGTCGAAAATAACAAAAAAATGCACGAAAATTATTTCATCAAAATTAAATTTAATTCCTTTCTATTTAGTACCAAATAAGTACAAAAATATGCAGTACTAGCTCTCAACTGTAAACGTTTTTTATACCATCTAAATACTCAAATAAGCATTGAATGTGCATGGATAATCGCTAGTACTATTGGTTCTAGACGTATTATAGTCCACTTGGACCACATTGGGTGCTTAAGAACCAGTTTGTTACTAGTTCTTATGTATAGAAAAAAATTACCCTTTTAACATTTTTTTACTATAATAATGGCGTTAAAAAATGATTTTAAATAAAATTTAAGAAGCAGTATCAGTTACAACAAACCAGGGCTGTGGAGTCGGAGTTGAAGAGTCGGAGTTGATGTTTTTGTGCCGGAGTCGGAGTCGTAGTACCCACAAAAACTCGCGACTCCGACTCCAAAGTTTTTCGGCATAAAAAATTTAAAAAAATATTTCCAAAATAAAAATTATATTCTTAAAGCACATTTAAAATTTAAATAAATGGTTTATGAAAACTGCTCTTATGTGCTGTTTCCAAATGACAGGCGATGGACTGGGTGCTTTTCATATACAGGGGGGTGCTGGAAATCGCAAACGTAAAACGCAAGAATTTTAAAAGTCGTTTTTAAATAAGATTTTTGTAATAAAAGAATTTTATGACAAATATTTAACAAATATTTTCCTATTAAAAAGGATTTTAAACCAAAAATTATAAGAATTAGGTTTAAATTTTATTAAAAACAACTTCCAAATTCTTGCGTTTTGCGTTTCCGATTTCCAGCACACCCCTGATACATTTTGCTACATAATCAATCGCCTGTCATTTGGAAACAGCACATTAATGTTTGCGTACGGTAATTGCTTCTCAAAAACTCTAATTTTTAGAAGGCCGTACGGTAATGAAAAAATAAAAGTTAACATCACTGAGTCTCATATACATTTAGCATCAAGATTATAGTAGGAGTCGAAGTAGGAGTCGGAGTTGGAGTCGCACTTTAAAAATTTCAGCATTTGGAGTCGGAGTCGAAGTTAGTACTTTTTTCGGACGACTCTACAGCCCTGCAAAAAACTCTATCAGTCTACAAGTGGTGCCTTGTTCTACATCAAGTTCTTATACTCATAAGCACTAGTATTTTTATATAAAAACTCGTACCCCGTTGGCACTAGTACCTCTTGTTCTAGTAATTGTACTGGTAGCTTTTTGGCAATTAACTCTTAAAGGTTAATTCTAGGCAAACTTTGAATGTATTTTTGCATTTTTAATGCAAGTAAAATAGGTTAACTCATGATACATATATATGTACGTATATAAGCGAACTTTTAGTAAGGCATTTTACGTTTAAAAGCACGAAAAAAGAGCAAATTATGGAATGCTTATAAGCGATAAATATTGTATACCCTTTTACTTTAAGTGAATGGTAAACAACTTGATTTTGGCAAATCCTGAGTTTTAACTAAAAATGATTTAGTGTGCGATATATAAAATTAAAAAGCATATGTATGTATATGCAAATAGGAAATAAGATACTGAAATCGATATTTTCGGGTTTAACATTGATTTTCATGCCTGTATATCATGTAGAATTGAATTTTATAAAAAAAAAAAAATAAACAAAAAAAAGGACTTTTAGGGAAATTCTCAAATAAAAATTTAATTTTAAATCTTTTTATTTTTTAGATTTATTAAATATCTAAAAGTCAAGTTATTTGACGTAAAAATGTTTTCTCGGAAAAAGGATTCATATTTAGTTAAAAAAATAAATTCTACTCAAATATTCTTTAAGCTTTTCATAAAAGTAATTAAGTTTACCTGTGACCTTTCAAACATACTTAAACCCATAGTAGCGTATTCGTAAAAGTATCAGCTGTCTTGGCTCACAAGTGTAAAATCTTAAGTAAAAAAAAACACATCGCACTCCTATCCAAACATAAATAGCAACTAGAAGTGTTTACCAATTGCTCATATTTGTAGCAAGTTTTTTGCGGTGAGTAACTTCTTTTTCTTCTTCAAAAAAAAAAAAAAAAAATCATTTAACAGAAATACAGAAATATGTATACAGTATAAAGTTGTTGCTTTATATACAAATAAATATTATATTTTGTATATTTTTTTTTTTGTTCAAGCCAGTATAAATTATGGCATTTGTGGCTTAAAATTTAAACATTGCCGCCGGTAGCCAATCACTTTGTAAAAAAAATTATGATGTTTTTTTCTCAATGAATTTGTTGTTTTTGTTGTCAATTATTGGTTAATAAGCCAGATTGTAGTGAATGTGTTTTATTATTACAATTTTTTGACATGCCAAGTGATAAACTAAAATAAATAAATATTTATTTACTTTTATGAAATAGAGCTTGAGGATTATTATCATAACAAATTGATTGCTTTCAGTATGTGCTGGCGAATGTGAGGCACGTAATGAAAGTTCGAGTAATTATGATTAAACTTTTAATCAAATTAGAAAGCTTACAATGGGGTGTTAAAGTGTATAACCCAGAGAAAAAAAAATTTCACTATGATCAACTCCAACAAAACTCATTTAATTTGACCATATTATTGTCACCGGAAACCGTTTAATTAGTTCTCCATCAAATGAATCATTATGAATCGCTTATACCACAACAACCATATAATGGTTGGCACCGAACATGTTATGGTTAATAATAACAAAAATATGTTTAACACACATAGCATGGTTGTTTTTGAAATTACAGGGTGGCGCACAGTAATCGATATAGTTTAAGGGCCATTATTATTACTTGACATTAGCTGTTATCCACCAGGTAACATATGCTTTTGGACATATAACACATTACTATCTGTCCACTTAATCTTAACTTTAACTAGCTCCAAGTTGTAATAATGGCTCTAAATGGTTTATAATTTTTTTTTTTATGGAAAATTGAAAAATTTTTTATTTTTAAAAATCATGAAAAATCCAAAACATAAAGAGTCAAAGTCTTATTACTTATACGTAACGTCAAATAACCTGTGAACAAATTGAGACATAGATCATAAAAATCGATGAATGCGTTTCGCTTTTATTTACAATTAAGTGAAGGTACCTCATTTTTAAGTGATGCTACAAACGTCCATAATAAAACAGCAGCAAACACACACGCATTAAAAAAAAAGTTATTTTTGTATGGAAATCGAGATTTTTATCAATTTAATTGTCTCAGTAACTTGTTGATAAAATCAAAACTTGTGCACCGCTTTAAAGCTCATTTCATTCGAAATATGTTAAGTTAACTGTTTTTATATACCAAAACTGTGATTCAGATGCCGAAATTTAAGTTTTATGAATTTTTTAATAAGAAAAAAATTTTTTTAATTGTTCTTTTTTTTAAACTTCAACGATATCTCTGAAACTACTGGGCAAATTTAAAAACAATGTAAGCACGACTTAAAGATAATATTGTTAGCGAATTTTGGTTTTTTTAAAGTGAATATGGTGCACCGTTTTCAAGTTATTGCAATAATGTAGTGGAAGTGTCTTAATTTTGGAAATAACGGTAAATCTCCAAAAGTCGAGCTGATAAAAAAAAATCAGTACAGATTTGAATTCAGTGCCCCAAATAACATTAAAAACAACATTCAGTTCTTAATCAACAAAAACCTTGTTCCCCTGTGTTTTTACTTTGCATTTAAATGCAGGATACGATCGGGGAATTTTTTCAATTGAAAATAATATCCTGAGTGATGCCTCTTAGCTTCGCACATACATGGATTTTTTCTATAATTTTTCAAAAAATTTCGGTTGTACTGGCCATGATTTTTTAGTTGTTTAATTCAAATATCCCCCAAGAAAGCTGTAAGAAGATGTTAAATCCGGCAAACATTGAAGCCATTTAAAATCGCTTGTGCTTGAAATAATGCAATCACCGAATACGTCCCTTACCAAAGCCATTGAGGCACCTGCATTATTTGCTAATGTACTTAAAATTCTCTCCAAAGTCCAATGCATTCAAAATTGCCTGCAGTGACCGCCGTGATATGCCAAGTTGTGTCGAACGTCTCCTTGTTGATTTTGAGGGATTATGCTGTACTGTCTCCCGCAAACGTTCAATAATTTGAGTAGTGTTTACGATACGTCCTTTTGCAAAACCAGGGTTCTTACAGGCCCGCGTTGATGGAAACTTACAATCAAATGGATTATTGCTAACGCTGTGCGTGCAATACGCATATTAAAATTATGACGATATAAATGCTCTGTCAACACTGTGAATTGTTGTTTAAAAAAATAAAATTCAATTATTTTTGATCGTTTTTACATTGTTTAGTTATTCATAATTAATTTCCCAAGTCTTCTTCACAAAATGCTAAAGAAAAAATAATAATTAAAAAAGTTACAAAGAATTCAAACCAAATGATTATTCTTCGCCACCCAGTACAATCGTAAACTTTAAACTGAACAATTATTAGTGGCAGAGTTTTATGGATAACAGACTGTTCGTTTAGAAATTGAAAATTTTTTTTTACCTTTTTCTCGAAAACTCTTTACTTCCAGAGTTATTATCTATTGTCTTAATTCCATTCATTAATTAAAAACAAATTTTTTTGATATTATTTGTTAAGAATTCATTTTGAAACTGTTAAAAAAATAAAAAAGCGGTTGTACTGCTCTGTTAAAATCTTTTTTCCCAAACTTGTTCAATAATCTCCAATTGAAGATGAATGGCTAGAGCTCCAATAATTTGGTCATAACACTTGTAATTACGATTATGTATTTATAACTATTTTATTGCTTCAATTTTATCTTTTACTCAAGATGGTGTTGAAGATAAGGCTGGTTGTTGAAAAATGGTTTTAAATAAAAACGATTTTAAATAAAACAAATAAAAATATTTTTTTTTAAAGCTACAACAAAAGCAATTTATAATTTTATCTTAAAAATGTGTGATTGCAGCTTAAGTCTTTTGTTTTGTATCTGAAAGAGTCTTAAAGAGTAAATTAAAGCTTGTGTTAAACAATTTAACATACATTTTCACTTTTTTACTTAAAAAACATTTAAAATTCTTGATTTTTTATGAGCTGCTTGTTGTTTGTTATTTCATATTTCTTTAAATTGAAAGAGATTTCTAATTAATGTTTTGTATATTTTCCCTTAAAGATTTTTCTAAACTAAAACATTTAGTTAAACAATTGTTATAGTACAACATTTAAAAGTTAAGCGGTTTTAATATGTTTTTTAAAAAGGGGCCTTTACTTGTTTATTCTTAAGTAGTTTGAAGTTTTTAAAAATTTTCTCACGCTTTTGATATTCTAGTTTATTTATTAAAAAAATGTTTTTTTCAACATTTGAAATCTATAGCAACTTGTTTTTGTTTTTATAATAATTGCATATTGTAGGCTGCTATTATTTACTAGTTTCTGCTTCAGTTGTCTACCCTGAAGTCTGGGGAGGTTAAATTTAATCTCAATACTAGACAAAGTCTAAATAGTAAAACTATAAACAAGGTGTAACCAGTGGATTTGTAAGAAATAATCACATGTAATGTATCATATTGTTGGTTGGGTATTGTCTAGTTGTAATTGAAATTAAATAAAAAAAAATTATTTATTCCAGATTTCAATCGTCCGTAGAATATTAATCTTTAGAGACTTAATAGGGGTGTCAAATTCTTTTGAATTTTTATTTATTCTGATTAAATCTTTTCTTACCCTTTACTTAATTACTAATATAAATTATCCAACAATTTGACGTTTTTTTATACCCTACGCCATCATAAATAGGTGTGCTGGGTTTGTGGTGGTGTGTGTAATGCAAAGAAATTCAATCGAGTCAGAACCAATTCAGAATAAGTTTCTTTTAGCCTAATTACTGAGCCAACTGAAGCTGAGTGTTCGTAAAAAAACACGAAATATCGTTCCTTAGTGGTCGGTTCGGTAGATTTGTGAAAAACACAAACGCTTATAGTGTTTGTGTAAAAAATCATTAAAAAAATAACGTTTCCCTGTTAGTCAACTTTCGAACACGAAAATAATACTGTTCTTTTCAAACTCAACATAAGATGAGAACATTTAATTCCTTTCGGGTTTTTTAAAATCCACAAACTTCATTGTGTTCGGTTCGGCTCATTAATTTTCGTCCCTTTTGGCTGGTCAAAAAAATTTTTTACAAAAACAAAATACACATACGAAAAAAAACAAAATGCCAGCGAAATAATTTAACACAAACAAAACATATACACAATACACACACGCGCTGTTTGTGGTGCGGTCGTTGCTAAAATTTTTCTTTATTCATTTCTTTATAAATGTAAAAAAAAGAAACATTATAGAACATTAAAATAAAATGTTTGTCCACAGTATCACTACAATTGTTCTGTTTTTTAACGGAGAACAGAACATGATTTAATGTTCGATTCTTTCTTGAAAATAGTTACGAACGGTATTACGGGTTGTGTTCGTCTACACAATCACTAAAAAAAATAGATATCGTTCTTGGGTGTGTGAGCCGAACGCTAAAAAATGTACTGTTTATTTTCGAACACTGCTTTGAACACAATAAATCGCTTAAAAACGCTAGAATATGCGACTTTCTACAGAGGAGCACGTAGTACGGAAAGTTTCTGACTGTCATTCACTTGGATGTGACCAATGATTCCTCTGACTGAATGTTCAAGCAACTCACTGCTTCCGGTCATAGACGAAGTAGTTCCCTGGCGACGGTTTTCCAGCAGCCGATGAAAGCTAGCTAGAGTAAGAAAGTAAACAGTCACGTAGCCTGAATAGTCAAAGTACATCATGACGTGTCAGGCAAGTAGATAACAGATTTATAAATGTTTGCTGAAACATGTCTGCAACGTATGATTGATCACACAGTTAGCAGCCCAATCACCAATCTAGAACAAAAGTGCTAGCAAGCCACATTTCTGAAATCATCAATGCTAACGAAACGCTCAAGGCGCTTTATGCTCTAGTGGGAGTTAGAGGATTATTTGTTAAACTTCAGTAGAAACATAAAAGACATCGCAAACATTCATTTGGATACATTCACAATTGATTATATAATCTCCCTCCTGGTCTATATTTAACAATCATTTTCAGACTGTTCCCTTTGGCACAAATCTACCAGTTTTTAATATAAAGTTAATACAAATACCTACATCGAATTTGGATTGAATAGAGCTAAAATTGACTGCAGCTGCCACAGCGGACGCATTCTGAAAAATTGCTTATACCCAGGGATGATAAATGAGTAAACCAATATCGTACCAACGAACTTTTAAAATCGTACTTTTTCGGCCCCAATAGTACTTAATCATTATTCTATAATTTTTTTTAATTTATTTTTAAAAACAAAAATTGAATACAACGAAAACAAAAGGCCCTTAAAATTCTTTTGTGCTTGTAAAGTATACATTGATACCAAAAAATACATAATCCTTAATTATACATAATAAAAGGGTGGGTAAAGTTTTTTCGTGTCAAAAGCACATCGCGATTCTTGTTATATAAGTCGTTCCAAGAAACTTTGCCAAAGAAACCATAGGTCAGAAATGAATTTCGAGCCCAGTATTTTTAAAATGTTCAATAGAGGCAAACAAATTGTATTTGGTATAGCCAGACCTGTATCATGCGGTTTTAGGGTCGAGAAATCCATTTATTTTTTTTTTGACGCCAGAGAGCGTTTTCATACACTTTTTAGAATTTTTCGTATTTTTTGTGGAAAATTTACGAATATTTCTCAAAATGAAATCTCGAATTTTAAACGAAAATAAGATTTTTAAGCGTTTTAAAAATATGTGCATACGAGCATCTGTAATTTATTGTGTTTACAATTTTCAATATGTACTGCAGAAACAAAAAAGGAGTAGAAAGTTCGTATATATATTGTATTGTAAGTGTTTACGGCTCGAAATTTGCCACCACCTGGTACTGAATTCGCCTTGATCTAGTGCAGCACATATGCCCCTTAAATTAAAATGAGGTTTGAACATGTAGCATTTGTTTTAATTTTAAAATAACACATGTTTTTCAGAAAAGGTAATAAAAAAATGTAAAAGGCAGAAAAAATGCAGAATTTTACTCAGAAAAGAAAACGCAATTAGATTTCATAAAAAGCAAAGACTATTTGCACCAAGCACTAATCTCCGCTTATGAACATTGGACAGTAAATACAAGTTGTCATTTTATATCAATTATAAATATGTACTTACTTTAGTTGGCCAATTTTAAATCACTTTCTTATTGTTAAGCTTGTTAGGCCTGTAGCTTCAATGTAAATAAAACATCAATTTTGTTCCAGTTTTTCCCAACGTTTCGTAGAGTATTTGTCTGCTTCATCAGGGGGCGTAAATATTAAAAATATTTTATTATATCAAAATGTATTAATAAAGTCACCTCAGTACTAGAACCAAAATGTATTAACAAAGTGGCCTCAGTACTACAACAATGAAACAATAGAAAAAACAACAGACATTTTGTTGCTAGAATTGAGATGGCAAATGTCAAAATGCCTTATTAAAAAATGTAAATAAACAAAAAAAAAAGACAACTTAACGTCACACCACGAAGAAAATCACTGCAAACAGCTGCCCTTGTGAGGTGACTTTATTAGTACATTCTGGATTATCGATCGACATCGTAAACCAGGCTGCTAATTTTTGGTCGTTGAGTCTGGAGGAAAATATTCGTACTTTCGTTTTGAAATATCTGGTTAAAACAGCGATATTTTTAAGGTTTTATTCTTTACGAAACTTTTTAATTCAATAAATATCTTCTAATTTTAATCTGATCTTTAAAAACGGAATTGTCTACAAGATTCACTCTACGATCAAAAATAAAGTGTCTGTAATTTTCACGTTTACGTTTTACACGTCAATACAGTGAAATTAGTTACAATCGCTTTATTTACATACCAAAGTGTTGCAGGGTATAAAATAGTCGGTTATGAGCTACCCTATACCTCCTCTTTTGTTCTTAATAAATTGTGTAACATATTTTTAAGATTAAGTTTTTATAGTTTTTTTTTAATTAAATTTGCTTTGAAGGCTTCCATTTGTAACAACAACACTAATAAATTTTATTAATTGTTTTATTTGAAAATGATTTAACAATGATGTCAGCTCAATATTAAGTTTCATTTTCAGATTTACGCCGCCTTTTTATTGTTTTCGTAGTTTTTATAAAAATATTTTAGTTTACGTAACAGTTACCTTACACTATTACTTACAAAGAACATCATCTTTCCTAATAAGTGGGTGCCTTCTAAAGCTAATAATAGTTTATTTAATAAATAAAAAATCAAAATTCTTTTTAAAACCCACATTATTTGTTGTTGTCATATGCATATTTACTAACACTTCATATAAAATAGTTTACATTGCCAGCTAATTTTTTCAAGTTCATTTAGTTTAAGTTCGAATTTAAAAGTGAGTGTTTGAGAAGATCAACAAAAAGTTAAATTTCTTCTATTACAAAATTCTTTAAAGAAAACTTTTTTTTAAGCAAATCAAGGTAAAATGTTAAACTTTTATTTTCTATACAATAAACATATAAAACATGTAAGAAAGTGCAGTCGTCAAGCCCGACCATTTGATACCCTTCTCCATAGTACGTATATAAAAAGAACTATTCGAAAGTGCATCCTCTTTGGGATCCATGGCCCAATTTTTCACTTTTGGCGTTATCTCTTGCATAAAAAGTGTTTTCTCTCGTTTTAGAATCTAATCCAAAATATCTTTAATGCAGATGCACTCACTGCATATAAAATCATCTCAGCAATTAGAAACCCACTTTTTTCGTTTTTATAAAATAAATCTGGGCCCTTAAAAACAATTTAAAATTTTGCTAGGAACACAGAACGTAACGCCGTCAGTTTTTAAAAAAACGCTGCAATTTATTGTTTATTTTTCTTTCCTTTTAGTTTGTTATCAAATATTCAATTAGAAAACACAAAAATAATTTCATTTTATGTTTTAAATTTTTCTTTTTCTATGACAGTACGGTCGTAGCCGGCGTACGATATAGAAATAATCGAGGTACGACGTAGATACGCTTTTACGTTTACGCCATCTATTGTGGGCCTTTGTATATAAATATTATTCGTTTTAATTTGACAACGTATCTACGTCGTACTACGATCATACGGTTCAATTGTGTTTCTGTGGTTAATTACGTTTTCTCCCCTTCTTTTACTAGTTAGAAATTTCTAAGCATCAAACATTGCGTCCGTATTAAGTGAAATTTTCTTAAATTTAAAACTTTTTGCTTAAACCGCCCCACACATATCACACTGTTTCCTCTTAAGAAAGTCAACGCAAAATTTGCCACCCTGCAAATAATAGGACCAGTCTAAACACGCGTGTATAGAGTAGCTCACAAGGGACTAGGACTAGTCCAAAAGTAACCCAAACGTATGGAATAAACATGGTCTATTTAACATTACGATGCCCTAGGGCAGGACCATATAACCCATCTTTGGACTCAACGGAGTAGTTTTAAAACTACTCCATTGTGTACACAATAGGATTAGTTTTAACTTCGTATAAGAACGAAAACAGGTCGTTAAAAACGAAGACATGTCGTCTCACTACAAACAATTTTTAACAATGACATGGCCCACGCTTGCATTAAATCGGACCAGTCCATGGAGTAGTCCATTTCATGAAATTTGATCAGGTGGTCCAATAATATTTACAGGGTACACACTGTACTATCTTACAACATATTCTCTTTCGGCAAAAAAAAAAAACAGTTGTATCCCTCTTCGTCATATTAAAATATCTTTTCCAGAGTCAACTAAAGAGAAATGATTTAAGTTGTGCCAAAATGTAAGCTGAATTCATATCAGTTTTGTTTCTACTAAAGAGAACTATTTTAAAGTGTGCTAGTGTTTCTATAATCGATAAACTTTCTATTGAAAATTTCGATAAATGTTCTGCAGAAAATTTGGATAATCAATGAATTGTCTAGTAAATGTCCACTATTAATCAGCCTTTTCTGTAGGGAGCTGTAGTCAACGCCTAAGTTTTTTTTTTTTTTTTGTAATAGATTTAATTAACACACAAGCTTTGCCGAATATGTTTTCTTTAACGGAAACACTTTTCATAGATATATTCCACAATCGATTATTTTTTTTAACAATTTGATGAATGAGCGACTGATTCGACATTTTACTTAAGGACCGATTAAATTTTTATAGAAAATATAAGACAAAAATCAATTAATTTTTTATAAAAATTTATGTAATTAATTTTCTATAAATAGTTTAAGTTAATAAACGATAAATTTTCTATAAAAAATTTCGATCATATTTCAATAAAATTTTTATTATAAACTTTCGGACAATGTTCGATTAATTTTGTACTGTTCGTTTGATTTTACATCACTAATGTACGAAGTTACATTAAACCAAGACTGTAGGAATGCAAAGACAATTCAACAGTTAATAATTATTTTCACAGCAACAGCGAAAGCAAGAGTTTACTTTTTGAACATAAAACTGTTATCAAAGTTTTTCTTGGGATTGAAAAAATTAATTAACAAGTTTCGTTCATACTATTGATAAACTGAAATGTATTGTTGATTGTTTAAGCTGTTCCTATGCGCATTTCACTGGTTGCTTAGGCCAGATCGTCAAAAGATTTTAGAAAAACTAAAGATATTATTTAAATAAAACTGTTAAGCGAATAGGAATTATAAACCCCAGTTTTACTTGTCATGATATCAAAGCTTAAACAAAAACAGCAACAATAAACAGTGAGCTTATCTTTTCTTACAGTCCCGACTACAATTGGTTGAGTTTTTGTTACTTTAAAGCAAAAGCATAACAATTTAAATTTGCTTTTCTGCTGTCAGTTTTTTTATACAAATCTCTTTATGCCCGATATCGAACTGTGTATAGATATCGATGGTGTAACGAATTTTTCATAATTTTAACACGTATGTCTTATCTACTGATTAAACTGTAGTGTATCGATTTTTGACAGTTAATTAAAAAAATTAATAAAAATACAAATGTTGCCATATTTAAAAAAAAAAAATTTATGGGAAAAAAACACGTAGGCAATTTTAACGTTAAAATTACCAAACAAGTTTTACCGGATAGGGAAAGATAACTGTTAGGTACGAACACGACTAGATATCTGTTTGTTGAAAGTAAGGGCATTAGTAGGTAGTAGTTGTAGAAGTAGGAATAGTAGAATAATTGCTAGTAGTAGTAGTAGTAAATAGTAGATTTAAATCTGTAGGACTAGTTGAACATGAAATTTAAATTTAAAAATAAAATGTAGATATTGGTACTCTGAAAATAACACAATGTATATGAAATTTTAAAGTCAGAGCTCTTCATTTCTTTCAGGTCAAAGAATTCTGGAATATTAACTGTCACACACACACACACATACACGCACGGCAAAATTACATCCAAACCACTTCACCAACCCATTTTAAAATATTATCTACTTCCAAATTTTCTTTAACACTGTTGTAAATATTATTTATTCTAAAATAGAAACTGGGAATTATTTCCTTCCGAAGGTTGCTTTTCGAAAAATAAAAAATGTTGAATTTTATTTATTCTTTAAGTAACTCAATAAAATAAATACATTTAATTCTGAAATACAAACATAAATTCATATATTAGGAATAAGTTTTTAAAATTGGTATTTAAGAACGGTAAGTATACAAAATGCCAAGAAGCATCCATCCATCCATCCATTCCATTGTCACCAACAAGCAAAATATTACAAATTTCAAAACAATTCAAAAAATATATCTGCGAGTACCAGGAGAACATAATTGAGGCGTAGGTGTTTTTAATAACTATTATTTTGAAACGCTCATAACTTTAAAACCGATCAAGCTTACGCTAATCAATAGGGCGGCAGTTCAGCTTTAAGCTTATGTAGCTCATATCCGCCTACCGCCACGCCTACTTTAGAAAAAACGCAAATGTACTTTAAAAATTCTTCTAGTTAATTCGATAATTACAACAACAAGTTTTTAATCGTTAAGGATTATTGGTCATCTTATGTTCTGTTAACCCACAAAGTTTTATTAGAAAATTCAGCTTCTCGTCGAAGATATTCAATGCTTATCAAAATAGTTTTCCAACGTTATAGCTAGAAAAAACGCGTCTGAGCATTATATTTAATCCTTAATAACTCAGGAAGTATTCAACATTCGGATATGAAACCAGCGGCGTTAGATCGAGCAGAGCTTCAGCTTTAAGACAGTGCTTAGCATTTCTGCTCACTGCCACGCCTTCTTATTCTAAACTGCTTTTATATACATAAAACGCTTACAGTTTTAAAAATGTCAAAGCAAGAAAAAATTTTTGCTTGCAAAATTAAAGGGGATCTCTTTCTCTATTGCTGTACCAATTTTCATAAAAATTCTCGTACATGGGGCAAAGATATGCGCTAAAAACAAAAAAAGTTTCCTTCCCCTAAAAATCCTACAAAAAAATTTCATAAATTTTCAAAAAATTTCTGCGAGTACCAGGAGAACATAATTGAGGAGTAGGTGTTTTTTTAATAACTATTATTTTGAAACGCTCATAACTCACCAACCGATCAAGCGATTTTCATAAAACTAACGCTAATCGATAGGGCGGCAGTTCAGCTTTAAGCTTATGTTGCTCATATCCGCCTACCACCACGCCCACTTTTGGAAAAACGCAAATGAACTTTAAAAATACTTCTAGTTAATTCGATAATTACAACAACAAGTTTTTAATCGTTCAGGATTATACGTCATCTTATGTTCTGTTAACCCACAAAGTTTTATTAGAAAATTCAGCTTCTCGTCGAAGATATTCAATGCTTATCAAAATAGTTTTCCAACGTTATAGCTAGAAAAAACGCGTCTGAGCATTATATTTAATCCTTAATAACTCAGGAAGTATTCAACATTCGGATATGAAACCAGCGGCGTTAGATCGAGCAGAGCTTCAGCTTTAAGACAGTGCTTAGCATTTCTGCTCACTGCCACGCCTTCTTATTCTAAACTGCTTTTATATACATAAAACGCTTACAGTTTTAAAAATGTCAAAGCAAGAAAAAATTTTTGCTTGCAAAATTAAAGGGGATCTCTTTCTCTATTGCTGTACCAATTTTCATAAAAATTCTCGTACATGGGGCAAAGATATGCGCTAAAAACAAAAAAAGTTTCCTTCCCCTAAAAATCCTACAAAAAAATTTCATAAATTTTCAAAAAATTTCTGCGAGTACCAGGAGAACATAATTGAGGAGTAGGTGTTTTTTTAATAACTATTATTTTGAAACGCTCATAACTCTCCAACCGATCAAGCGATTTTCATCAAACTAACGCTAATCAATAGGGTGCCAGTTCATCTTTAAGATTATGTAGCTCACATCCGCCTACTGCCACGCCTACTTTTGAAAAAAACGCAAATATACTTTAAAAATTCTTTTAGTTAATTCGATAATTACAACAACAAGTTTTTAATCGTTAAGGATTATTGGTCATCTTAAGTTCTGTTAACCCACAAAGTTTTATTAGAAAATTCAGCTTCTCGTCGAAGATATTCAATGCTTATCAAAATAGTTTTCCAACGTTATAGCTAGAAAAAACGCGTCTGAGCATTATATTTAATCCTTAATAACTCAGGAAGTATTCAACATTCGGATATGAAACCAGCGGCGTTAGATCGAGCAGAGCTTCAGCTTTAAGACAGTGCTTAGCATTTCTGCTCACTGCCACGCCTTCTTATTCTAAACTGCTTTTATATACATAAAACGCTTACAGTTTTAAAAATGTCAAAGCAAGAAAAAATTTTTGCTTGCAAAATTAAAGGGGATCTCTTTCTCTATTGCTGTACCAATTTTCATAAAAATTCTCGTACATGGGGCAAAGATATGCGCTAAAAACAAAAAAAGTTTCCTTCCCCTAAAAATCCTACAAAAAAATTTCATAAATTTTCAAAAAATTTCTGCGAGTACCAGGAGAACATAATTGAGGAGTAGGTGTTTTTTTAATAACTATTATTTTGAAACGCTCATAACTCTCCAACCGATCAAGCGATTTTCATAAAACTAACGCTAATCAATAGGGCGGCAGTTCAGCTTTAAGCTTATGTAGCTCACATCCGCCTACCGCCACGCCTACTTTTGAAAAAAACGCAAATATACTTTAAAAATTCTTCTAGTTAATTCGATAATTACAACAACAAGTTTTTAATCGTTAAGGATTATTGGTCATCTTAAGTTCTGTTAACCCACAAAGTTTTATTAGAAAATTCAGCTTCTCGTCGAAGATATTCAATGCTTATCAAAATAGTTTTCCAACGTTATAGCTAGAAAAAACGCGTCTGAGCATTATATTTAATCCTTAATAACTCAGGAAGTATTCAACATTCGGATATGAAACCAGCGGCGTTAGATCGAGCAGAGCTTCAGCTTTAAGACAGTGCTTAGCATTTCTGCTCACTGCCACGCCTTCTTATTCTAAACTGCTTTTATATACATAAAACGCTTACAGTTTTAAAAATGTCAAAGCAAGAAAAAATTTTTGCTTGCAAAATTAAAGGGGATCTCTTTCTCTATTGCTGTACCAATTTTCATAAAAATTCTCTTACATGGGGCAAAGATATGCGCTAAAAACAAAAAAAGTTTCCTTCCCCTAAAAATCCTACAAAAAAATTTCATAAATTTTCAAAAAATTTCTGCGAGTACCAGGAGAACATAATTGAGGAGTAGGTGTTTTTTTAATAACTATTATTTTGAAACGCTCATAACTCTCCAACCGATCAAGCGATTTTCATAAAACTAACGCTAATCAATAGGGCGGCAGTTCAGCTTTAAGCTTATGTAGCTCACATCCGCCTACCGCCACGCCTACTTTTGAAAAAAACGCAAATATACTTTAAAAATTCTTCTAGTTAATTCGATAATTACAACAACAAGTTTTTAATCGTTAAGGATTATTGGTCATCTTATGTTCTGTTAACTCACAAAGTTTTATTAGAAAATTCAGCTTCTCGTCGAAGATATTCAATGCTTATCAAAATAGTTTTCCAACGTTATAGCTAGAAAAAACGCGTCTGAGCATTATATTTAATCCTTAATAACTCAGGAAGTATTCAACATTCGGATATGAAACCAGCGGCGTTAGATCGAGCAGAGCTTCAGCTTTAAGACAGTGCTTAGCATTTCTGCTCACTGCCACGCCTTCTTATTCTAAACTGCTTTTATATACATAAAACGCTTACAGTTTTAAAAATGTCAAAGCAAAAAAAATTTTTGCTTGCAAAATTAAAGGGGATCTCTTTCTCTATTGCTGTACCAATTTTCATAAAAATTCTCGTACATGGGGCAAAGATATGCGCTAAAAACAAAAAAAATTGCCTTCCCCTAAAAATCAATCCTACAAAAAATTTCATAAATTTTCAAAAAATTTCTGCGAGTACCAGGAGAACATAATTGAGGAGTAGGTGTTTTTTTAATAACTATTATTTTGAAACGCTCATAACTCACCAACCGATAAAGCGATTTTCATCAAACTAACGCTAATCAATAGGGTGGCAGTTCATCTTTAAGATTATGTAGCTCACATCCGCCTACCGCCACGCCTACTTTTGAAAAAAACGCAAATATACTTTAAAAATTCTTCTAGTTAATTCGATAATTACAACAACAAGTTTTTAATCGTTCAGGATTATACGTCATCTTATGTTCTGTTAACCCACAAAGTTTTATTAGAAAATTCAGCTTCTCGTCGAAGATATTCAATGCTTATCAAAATAGTTTTCCAACGTTATAGCTAGAAAAAACGCGTCTGAGCATTATATTTAATCCTTAATAACTCAGGAAGTATTCAACATTCGGATATGAAACCAGCGGCGTTAGATCGAGCAGAGCTTCAGCTTTAAGACAGTGCTTAGCATTTCTGCTCACTGCCACGCCTTCTTATTCTAAACTGCTTTTATATACATAAAACGCTTACAGTTTTAAAAATGTCAAAGCAAGAAAAAATTTTTGCTTGCAAAATTAAAGGGGATCTCTTTCTCTATTGCTGTACCAATTTTCATAAAAATTCTCGTACATGGGGCAAAGATATGCGCTAAAAACAAAAAAAGTTTCCTTCCCCTAAAAATCCTACAAAAAAATTTCATAAATTTTCAAAAAATTTCTGCGAGTACCAGGAGAACATAATTGAGGAGTAGGTGTTTTTTTAATAACTATTATTTTGAAACGCTCATAACTCACCAACCGATAAAGCGATTTTCATCAAACTAACGCTAATCAATAGGGTGGCAGTTCATCTTTAAGATTATGTAGCTCACATCCGCCTACCGCCACGCCTACTTTGAAAAAAACGCAAATATAACTTAAAAATTCTTCTAGTTAATTCGATAATTACAACAACAAGTTTTTAATCGTTAAGGATTATTGGTCATCTTATGTTCTGTAAACCCACAAAGTTTTATTAGAAAATTCAGCTTCTCGTCGAAGATATTCAATGCTTATCAAAATAGTTTTCCAACGTTATAGCTAGAAAAAACGCGTCTGAGCATTATATTTAATCCTTAATAACTCAGGAAGTATTCAACATTCGGATATGAAACCAGCGGCGTTAGATCGAGCAGAGCTTCAGCTTTAAGACAGTGCTTAGCATTCGTACATGGGGCAAAGATATGCGCTAAAAACAAAAAAAGTTTCCTTCCCCTAAAACCTTTTTTATTTTTAGCGCATATCTTTGCCCCGTGTACGAGAATTTTTATGAAAATTGGTACAGCAATAGAGAAAGAGATCCCCTTTAATTTTGCAAGCAAAAATTTTTTCTTGCTTTGACATTTTTAAAACTGTAAGCGTTTTATGTATATAAAAGCAGTTTAGAATAAGAAGGCGTGGCAGTGAGCAGAAATGCTAAGCACTGTCTTAAAGCTGAAGCTCTGCTCGATCTAACGCCGCTGGTTTCATATCCGAATGTTGAATACTTCCTGAGTTATTAAGGATTAAATATAATGCTCAGACGCGTTTTTTCTAGCTATAACGTTGGAAAACTATTTTGATAAGCATTGAATATCTTCGACGAGAAGCTGAATTTTCTAATAAAACTTTGTGGGTTAACAGAACATAAGATGACCAATAATCCTTAACGATTAACAACTTGTTGTTGTAATTATCGAATTAACTAGAAGAATTTTTAAGGTATATTTGCGTTTTTTTCAAAAGTAGGCGTGGCGGTAGGCGGATGTGAGCTACATAAGCTTAAAGCTGAACTGCCGCCCTATTGATTAGCGTTAGTTTGATGAAAATCGATTGATCGGTTGGAGAGTTATGAGCGTTTCAAAATAATAGTTATTAAAAAAACACCTACTCCTCAATTATGTTCTCCTGGTACTCGCAGAAATTTTTTGAAAATTTATGAAATTTTTTTGTAGGATTTTTAGGGGAAGGAAACTTTTTTTGTTTTTAGCGCATATCTTTGCCCCATGTACGAGAATTTTTATGAAAATTGGTACAGCAATAGAGAAAGAGATCCCCTTTAATTTTGCAAGCAAAAATTTTTTCTTGCTTTGACATTTTTAAAACTGTAAGCGTTTTATGTATATAAAAGCAGTTTAGAATAAGAAGGCGTGGCAGTGAGCAGAAATGCTAAGCACTGTCTTAAAGCTGAAGCTCTGCTCGATCTAACGCCGCTGGTTTCATATCCGAATGTTGAATACTTCCTGAGTTATTAAGGATTAAATATAATGCTCAGACGCGTTTTTTCTAGCTATAACGTTGGAAAACTATTTTGATAAGCATTGAATATCTTCGACGAGAAGCTGAATTTTCTAATAAAACTTTGTGGGTTAACAGAACATAAGATGACCAATAATCCTTAACGATTAACAACTTGTTGTTGTAATTATCGAATTAACTAGAAGAATTTTTAAGGTATATTTGCGTTTTTTTCAAAAGTAGGCGTGGCGGTAGGCGGATGTGAGCTACATAAGCTTAAAGCTGAACTGCCGCCCTATTGATTAGCGTTAGTTTGATGAAAATCGATTGATCGGTTGGAGAGTTATGAGCGTTTCAAAATAATAGTTATTAAAAAAACACCTACTCCTCAATTATGTTCTCCTGGTACTCGCAGAAATTTTTTGAAAATTTATGAAATTTTTTTGTAGGATTTTTAGGGGAAGGAAACTTTTTTTGTTTTTAGCGCATATCTTTGCCCCATGTACGAGAATTTTTATGAAAATTGGTACAGCAATAGAGAAAGAGATCCCCTTTAATTTTGCAAGCAAAAATTTTTTCTTGCTTTGACATTTTTAAAACTGTAAGCGTTTTATGTATATAAAAGCAGTTTAGAATAAGAAGGCGTGGCAGTGAGCAGAAATGCTAAGCACTGTCTTAAAGCTGAAGCTCTGCTCGATCTAACGCCGCTGGTTTCATATCCGAATGTTGAATACTTCCTGAGTTATTAAGGATTAAATATAATGCTCAGACGCGTTTTTTCTAGCTATAACGTTGGAAAACTATTTTGATAAGCATTGAATATCTTCGACGAGAAGCTGAATTTTCTAATAAAACTTTGTGGGTTAACAGAACATAAGATGACCAATAATCCTTAACGATTAACAACTTGTTGTTGTAATTATCGAATTAACTAGAAGAATTTTTAAGGTATATTTGCGTTTTTTTCAAAAGTAGGCGTGGCGGTAGGCGGATGTGAGCTACATAAGCTTAAAGCTGAACTGCCGCCCTATTGATTAGCGTTAGTTTGATGAAAATCGATTGATCGGTTGGAGAGTTATGAGCGTTTCAAAATAATAGTTATTAAAAAAACACCTACTCCTCAATTATGTTCTCCTGGTACTCGCAGAAATTTTTTGAAAATTTATGAAATTTTTTTGTAGGATTTTTAGGGGAAGGAAACTTTTTTTGTTTTTAGCGCATATCTTTGCCCCATGTACGAGAATTTTTATGAAAATTGGTACAGCAATAGAGAAAGAGATCCCCTTTAATTTTGCAAGCAAAAATTTTTTCTTGCTTTGACATTTTTAAAACTGTAAGCGTTTTATGTATATAAAAGCAGTTTAGAATAAGAAGGCGTGGCAGTGAGCAGAAATGCTAAGCACTGTCTTAAAGCTGAAGCTCTGCTCGATCTAACGCCGCTGGTTTCATATCCGAATGTTGAATACTTCCTGAGTTATTAAGGATTAAATATAATGCTCAGACGCGTTTTTTCTAGCTATAACGTTGGAAAACTATTTTGATAAGCATTGAATATCTTCGACGAGAAGCTGAATTTTCTAATAAAACTTTGTGGGTTAACAGAACATAAGATGACCAATAATCCTTAACGATTAACAACTTGTTGTTGTAATTATCGAATTAACTAGAAGAATTTTTAAGGTATATTTGCGTTTTTTTCAAAAGTAGGCGTGGCGGTAGGCGGATGTGAGCTACATAAGCTTAAAGCTGAACTGCCGCCCTATTGATTAGCGTTAGTTTGATGAAAATCGATTGATCGGTTGGAGAGTTATGAGCGTTTCAAAATAATAGTTATTAAAAAAACACCTACTCCTCAATTATGTTCTCCTGGTACTCGCAGAAATTTTTTGAAAATTTATGAAATTTTTTTGTAGGATTTTTAGGGGAAGGAAACTTTTTTTGTTTTTAGCGCATATCTTTGCCCCATGTACGAGAATTTTTATGAAAATTGGTACAGCAATAGAGAAAGAGATCCCCTTTAATTTTGCAAGCAAAAATTTTTTCTTGCTTTGACATTTTTAAAACTGTAAGCGTTTTATGTATATAAAAGCAGTTTAGAATAAGAAGGCGTGGCAGTGAGCAGAAATGCTAAGCACTGTCTTAAAGCTGAAGCTCTGCTCGATCTAACGCCGCTGGTTTCATATCCGAATGTTGAATACTTCCTGAGTTATTAAGGATTAAATATAATGCTCAGACGCGTTTTTTCTAGCTATAACGTTGGAAAACTATTTTGATAAGCATTGAATATCTTCGACGAGAAGCTGAATTTTCTAATAAAACTTTGTGGGTTAACAGAACATAAGATGACCAATAATCCTTAACGATTAACAACTTGTTGTTGTAATTATCGAATTAACTAGAAGAATTTTTAAGGTATATTTGCGTTTTTTTCAAAAGTAGGCGTGGCGGTAGGCGGATGTGAGCTACATAAGCTTAAAGCTGAACTGCCGCCCTATTGATTAGCGTTAGTTTGATGAAAATCGATTGATCGGTTGGAGAGTTATGAGCGTTTCAAAATAATAGTTATTAAAAAAACACCTACTCCTCAATTATGTTCTCCTGGTACTCGCAGAAATTTTTTGAAAATTTATGAAATTTTTTTGTAGGATTTTTAGGGGAAGGAAACTTTTTTTGTTTTTAGCGCATATCTTTGCCCCATGTACGAGAATTTTTATGAAAATTGGTACAGCAATAGAGAAAGAGATCCCCTTTAATTTTGCAAGCAAAAATTTTTTCTTGCTTTGACATTTTTAAAACTGTAAGCGTTTTATGTATATAAAAGCAGTTTAGAATAAGAAGGCGTGGCAGTGAGCAGAAATGCTAAGCACTGTCTTAAAGCTGAAGCTCTGCTCGATCTAACGCCGCTGGTTTCATATCCGAATGTTGAATACTTCCTGAGTTATTAAGGATTAAATATAATGCTCAGACGCGTTTTTTCTAGCTATAACGTTGGAAAACTATTTTGATAAGCATTGAATATCTTCGACGAGAAGCTGAATTTTCTAATAAAACTTTGTGGGTTAACAGAACATAAGATGACCAATAATCCTTAACGATTAACAACTTGTTGTTGTAATTATCGAATTAACTAGAAGAATTTTTAAGGTATATTTGCGTTTTTTTCAAAAGTAGGCGTGGCGGTAGGCGGATGTGAGCTACATAAGCTTAAAGCTGAACTGCCGCCCTATTGATTAGCGTTAGTTTGATGAAAATCGATTGATCGGTTGGAGAGTTATGAGCGTTTCAAAATAATAGTTATTAAAAAAACACCTACTCCTCAATTATGTTCTCCTGGTACTCGCAGAAATTTTTTGAAAATTTATGAAATTTTTTTGTAGGATTTTTAGGGGAAGGAAACTTTTTTTGTTTTTAGCGCATATCTTTGCCCCATGTACGAGAATTTTTATGAAAATTGGTACAGCAATAGAGAAAGAGATCCCCTTTAATTTTGCAAGCAAAAATTTTTTCTTGCTTTGACATTTTTAAAACTGTAAGCGTTTTATGTATATAAAAGCAGTTTAGAATAAGAAGGCGTGGCAGTGAGCAGAAATGCTAAGCACTGTCTTAAAGCTGAAGCTCTGCTCGATCTAACGCCGCTGGTTTCATATCCGAATGTTGAATACTTCCTGAGTTATTAAGGATTAAATATAATGCTCAGACGCGTTTTTTCTAGCTATAACGTTGGAAAACTATTTTGATAAGCATTGAATATCTTCGACGAGAAGCTGAATTTTCTAATAAAACTTTGTGGGTTAACAGAACATAAGATGACCAATAATCCTTAACGATTAAAAACTTGTTGTTGTAATTATCGAATTAACTAGAAGAATTTTTAAAGTATATTTGCGTTTTTTTCAAAAGTAGGCGTGGCAGTAGGCGGATGTGAGCTAATTAAACAAATTTTATCAGGATTATTTCGACATTATAATCACTCGTTGTAGTATCTTTAGATAAAATCTCGAAAATTGTAAATATTTGTATACTAAGTATAAAATGTAAATAAAGGTGAAATATAAATAAAAAAAAAAGGTCCCCTTTAATTTTGCAAGCAAAAATTTTTTCTTGCTTTGACATTTTTAAAACTGTAAGCGTTTTATGTTTATAAAAGCAGTTTAAAATAAGAAGGCGTGGCAGTGAGCAGAAATGCTAAGCACTGGATAAAAGCTGAAATGAACGTTTTTATTGGCAATGAGAGAATGAAAAGATTTATTGCTAGATTTTATTAAAATTATAACTTTATTTAATACTTTTTATTATAAAGAAAAAACTTTTTTAACTTTGGAATGTAAGTTTAAAAAGTATAAAAAATAAAAAATTCTATTTCTTTAAGCTAGTGGCATTTTCGACAATTTTGGTACGTAGTTGTTTACTGTAGTATATACAACAGCTGTAACTTCCGTCATCTATAAGTCCAGATTACCCATTCTTGCTGACCTTTAGCCTATTAAACGTATTCTTCGTTCTGAAAGAAATAAAAGAATACAAATCATTAAATTTATTAATAATCTCAAATATTACAAATATACAAATATTTTTTAAGTGTAATGTTTATGTATTCTTTACACTATCACACAAGTTTTACGTATTTTGACAAAAATGCTTCCCTGATTTAATTACTGTTTGAAAATTTTCAAAAAACAATTGGGGTATTCACAAGACTGTCATAAAGTTGTCAAGTCATATGTCTTAAAATAATAACAAGAAATATATATGATTGATGTAGGAAAACGCTTATAATTTAGATTTCTACTGTCCAGATGAAGAAATTCAGGCCCTTTTAGCTTGACAAAATAACTTTAATAAATTCATCACTCTTGCCAAAGGAACAACTACAACAACATTTCCAATATTTCCATAAAAATTAATTTCCAGCATTCACGTTTAGACTTTTTTTCCAGACAACCCAAAAAATAAAATAAAAATGCTTTCAGAATATTGCTGGTCACCTAAACGGGATGCTGATGATGTTGAATTAAAATGAAAGCAAACCAAACAAACATGTTTAATTGAAACCGCTAAGAATTATATATTTGCAAAAAAATTGTTTTTATAAAAAGTTTAATAACTCATTCAGTTTCCAATCGATTTTTTAAAACAAACCCACGTTACTAAGATTTATGGTTGGTGGGATAAGCAAGTTCCATTGCGCATTTAACTGGTTGCTTAGGCCAGATCATCAGGATACACGAATAAAACTGCAGAGCGAATGAGAATTACAAACACTCAAGTTATACTTGCAACGGTATCAAAGCTTAAATAAAACGCGTTTTACTCGTATTTAGTTATATTTTTGTATATATGTGTATGTATATGTAGGACGGTTCTTGTACAAAACTACTGTGTGAGAACGTCTCAAAAACCATATTCACCACATTCAGTTAAAAAAATTCGAAACTCGGCAAAAAAATTATATTTAAGCCTTGCTTTTGCCCAATAGTTTCAGAGATATCATTGAAGTTTTGAAAATCTTCTTCATATAAAATAAAAGAACCAGATAAAATCAGCCACTTCCCCCATAAAATCCAATCACATGACAGGTTTGGAGTCAATTATCTTTTTCCTGGAGTAACTACACTTTGAACACATTCACCCCTATCGCAAACAACTACTCCCATCAAAATATGCCTTTTTTTTTTATTTTGTATCGCTAATGAATCAAATAACAAATCTTTTGGGAATGAATTCCCAAACTTAAAAAATTTGGCACCGCCAATGTTTACTTTATTTTTACTAAAAAAATTCCCAACAAGAGTTTTTATGTGAGCGACAAGATTGCTTTTTCCTTTTATTGACGGGGTGTAAATAAAGAAATTCACAATATAAATTCTTATTCCCAAAATATTTGTGATACCGATTTATTGGGGAAAGTGAATATAGGTTTGCTCCCATATAACATAATCCCATAACATTTGCGATAGGGGTGATTATCACCAATTGAGTGATATTTCATGTTTTAGAACTGTCACGTGAAAAGTGACAATCGAACAACGAACAATAATAACTGAACCAGATTAATATTATTAAAATGATTAGTCTTAGGTGTGTGAAATACAGGGTGGCACAGAATAAGCTTTATGGTCTGATTTATTATTTTTTACATTTTTCTATAGAAAAAATTTCCGCAGTTATATATTAAAGCAGGTTCATGCAAAACAAAATGTAATATTATTCACATAAATGAAAAAGTTTTTAGCCTGTAAAGTATCTAACCAAATTTTATTGAACAATGATATTAGCGATTATTAGATTTGATATCGAAAAATATTTAATTTAAATCTAATTTGAATTTTATGCCGTTAATAGAGCCTCAAGAATTTTTTTTTATTTATCCACTGAAATCCAATTTATTTTATTTTTATAAAACGACAGCGCAACAGTTAAAAAAAAGGATTCTAAAACACACCACCTCTTATCAAACACAATTTGAGAATCAATTAAAATTTCTTAGAACGTTAATTGCACATTTACATATAAACTTTTTGAAATTTTGAAATTGTCTTATTAATTTTGTACCTAAATAATAATAAGTAATTGAGAATAATATTTTGCACTTGATGAATCAGAAACGACTTTAGTACACTTGCACCACTGCCAACAACATAAAGTGTGTTAATTATTTTTTTTTTCTTCTTTGCAGTTAAAAACCGACTAATTGAATGAATGAATCCTGGTCATTAATAAAAGTGTAAACATTTTTATTTACAATTCGTCACAGTCATCAGCACTGTCAATCAGTGGAGCGACAGCCGCAGCGCAGTATCAACATACAGGAAAATCCCAGCCAGCTACACTGAGCGAAAAGTTAACATGTAAATTGATTTTATGAAATATAAACAACAATTGAAACCCATAATTTCTGCACTTTTATTAATAATTTGTTGTTGTTTTTGTGTAAAAAGCAAATACGATACATCTGTCAACATTCAAATTAATCTCCCAGTAATGAAATTCATGAAAATAAAAACATAGACTACAACATATCTACTACTGCAATAAAAAAACAAAAACAAAAACTAATATTTATCATCTTAATTAACCCGAAGATAAACAAGAAAAAGAAGAAAGATTGGAAGAAGGAATAACATTTTCAAACAAAACGAAAACAAACACTCATTTTTGCCATTTATCTCTTTAACATCTGATATTAAAACAAATTAATAACGATAGCGGCATAACTGCAAGCGACGGTCTGGGTCTTCATTTAGCTGCCGTTAAAATGTTAAATAATTTTTATTAATTACTGCAATTATTAACAATTAACAACAACTTCCGAATGATTTTTAATTAACGAACGAGTTGTACGTACAACATTTTGTATGTTTTGATATTAAATATTTTTTAACATAGAATTTGCTTAAGGGCAAATTTGTTTATTAAAAAATTATTAACTTTTTTTTAAACTACCATACTGTGATATCAAAAACCAAAAGGTAAGTTTAACAATTATTTTATATAGTTTAATTAGAATTTAATTAAATTTAGCATAAGTCATAAACTATTTCGAACATTTCATTAACTTATAGGCTGTATACTATAAAGTTTATAGATACAGAGCTAATTTAAAATCAAAAGTCTATAATGTGGAATTAATCTGTTGAGGTCTGAGGACAATTCTATAAAAAACAATTATGCTATAAAAACAGAGCAGACATTAGAGTGTAGATACTGGAGCTGGCATTCTGGGTGCAGGTTTCCAAAAGGGCTTGCCTATGGGTTAACAGCCAACGATTTTTCAGGCGGAAATTTTCTCCATCCTCATATCGCTCATTTGCTGCAACAGCGGCATAACTCAAAAAAAAAAACATTTCGAAATAAACCTGTTTAAAGATTTTATTTTTCAACATTTTTTATTTTTCGAATTTATTCTATGAGCTAAATTTCAGTTATGTATTTTATAAAGCTTTTTTGTAATAGTCATATTCCTCCAATTTTTTTAGAAATGACTTTATACACTATCAGACTATTATATTGTATTTTATTTTTCTCTAACCACTTAGAAGAAATAACGACAAGCGGGGAGGTAGAAAAGATATAAATATAAATTCTATACACAATAAAAAGAAAACTATAGCAAACAATTCTGCATCACCAACTCCAAAACTTAATTTTTTGAGTTATGACAACGTTGCAGTAAATAAGCGATATGTGCTTATTTATAATGTTAGATAGCCAGGCCGCGGAAATCTTTCGGGGGGCAACTGATGAAGCCAATTGAGATTTATGATCTGTCACAAGGCAGGGTAATTGGTGTCTTCATGCGTAGGCCAAACATGAAATCGTGAGATATACGGGATACGAAAAAGATCCTTATTGCCAGCAACACAATATTTTTACGCACTTCCAATTCGCTGACCATTTTGAATCAAATTAAAAATTCTAGCAAAAAATCTTAAATGTGAAAATTCGTCAGCTATTGGTTTGACCTACTGACCATTAAAAAAATACCATTAAAAGAATATATTATTAAATACCCCCTTTCCAAATCCAAAAACTGTTTCTTATAGTTTCTAAGATATTTTGTTCCATATCACCTATTTTAAGTATTGTTTTGCTCTACACGCCACTATTTGGCGATTGCACCAAATTCTTCATATAAAAACGTGCAAAATAAATTTCACTCTTACTTTGCTTCATTGCCGTAAAAAAAAGTAGATGAAACAAAAGCATCGTCGAATCAGTAGGTCTTAGTGCTGGGATTCTATCGATATTTATCGATAGTTCAGATTTCACTACCGATACATCGATATTACTATCGACTGAATGTTTGTACTTGTTCAGGAAAACTTTTACTAGTATTTTATCAGGCTACAGTTCGTTGTTTTTATCACTTTATTGAACGAATGAGGCGTAGGTATGTACGAAAGTTATTTTAGATGACAGTATTTTAAAAATTGAAAAGTGCCTTTTTGAAGGAACCGAAGTAGCTGGGACTATAAGATATTTTATTGCAACTTTAGATAATTTTCTAAATTGGTTTTGATTCTCAACGCAAAAGATAAGTCCGCTATCCTCTAATGGTCGTTCATTGTTTTTTTTTACAAAAATATTTGACATTTCAGTTCAGTCCCTATGTAAACTTGTACAAATTTCGACTTAAAGGCCTTTAATTAGCAGTAAAAAATCCCAGCTAAGCAATCCACACCACCTGTCATTCTTGTTGTTTGAATTCCTTGCTGAATTTCAGCGCGAATTAATGATAACAAGCAGTGTTGCCAAAACTTGGTGACCAAAAATGGCTAAATTTACGGTAAAAAGTGGCTAAAAAAAGAGCTAAAAATGGGCTAAAAAATGGCTAAAATTTTTTGGAAATAAAAACACATTAAAATTCAATAACAAAAAAGAAATAATTCATTTAAAGTTGCTTACGATGAAATTGTAAATAAATATCAATTTGTTAAATAATAATTAACGTAAACTAATATTTTGATAGATATTTTAAAAATTAAATCATCGATAAATTCGATGTCGTTATTGTTCATCTCAAAGGAATCACTCGTGCCGTGCCTATTAGTTTTAAATAATTTGAAGGTAAATCATAATTACGAAAACATTTACCCCACTTTTTGAGTCCAGATCTACAATAAAAAGACCAGTAATAAAGTATAGCCGGTCGATCCCGACTATATGATACCCTGCATTACATTAGAACCTTTGTACCAAATATTATCAAATAATATCCGAAATTGCGACCTGTACTTTGTGCACAAGGTTTACATGGACAGCCATCCAGCCGGACAAACATCGTTAACTCGACTCAGATGGTGAACCCTTTCTATTTCAGCATTAGACCATGGAAGTGAGAGCAACTTTATAGTCAATTCTGAAATTTCTTTTTATAGCGATTTTCAACATTTGTAAAAGTTGTGATTTAAATTTAAAGCGTTTTAATTGTTACAATTTTTTATTTTACTTGATAAATTTTTATAATAAAATTAAAATTATTCTTTAAAAAGAAAAACGGTAAAACAAATTTTATGGCTAAACAAGTTGAAAATGAAAGGCTAATGGCTAAACTAATTTTTTAATGGCTAAACCGAGTGAAAAATGGCTAAATCTAGCCTCTAACTGGCTAAATTGGCAACACTGATAACAAGTAAAAACTGTGTGTGTGTAAAGCTGCTGTTACAATATTTTAAATAAAAATAATATCGATATTGATTAGAGCACGAAGAATGCCACTAGATTCTATAACCCAACATTAAGTTTACGTCTCTCGGCGTTTTTCTTTGTCATTTAAAAAACAAAATTTTTACTTATGGCGTTTTCTTTTCTACAAAAAATGTCACATTTTATTTAAAAAAATGCAGTTTGGTGTTCGTTTCTCAAAAATGCTTTGCTCTCTAAAAGGGCAGTGTGTTTTATTCTAAAAAAAATCACCCCTAAATGTCATAAGGCATTGATTGCACTTTACGCCCCGTATAAATCGAGAGTGTTGATAATACCCTGTAAAAATATGGCATATGGTTACCAGACGAAGTTGGGAAAAATCGCCTCTAATCAGAACAGTAAAAATTTCAAGTTTTAATAGTTATTTTTTCTATTATTTTATAGTGAAAACAAAAGAAAACATTACATTGTTAACGGTAGGTTGTCAGTGGTTTAAAATTTAAATGAATTCCGTGATATAAAATTATTTTTGAAAAAAACGTCAAACCAAAAAATCGTAAAAACTTGGTGTTAATAAATCGGCAATCTGGCAAAGGAATTTTATTGTTTACATATTTTAATGAGAAACAACCCTGCGGGAAATTGGTGTCAATTGGTCCAACAGACTGGTCCTGGGATTTGTGAAAATAGAACAAGTACAAAAAGAAAAGACTCATGACCAGTGTAAGAAGAACCAATCCCTTAACTGGTTTATAAAGAACAAAAAGGTAGAAAAAGTAATGAATTACAGTACAGTTTTAACTGGTGCTGTGACACATGGTTTGATAATTTCTAAAATTTGGATCTTAAACTTAATTCTAGGACTTGTTTTATTGAAATAATACTACATTGTATTGAAATATTACTACATTTTAGTAACTGGCACTAAGCACGTTCATTGAGAATAGACCTGTGACTGGTCAAATGGTGTCAATTGACCCCCTCCAATGACAACCCCATGTAAAAGTGATAGGTCTTATTCATATAAAGTGTTAGAACTAGAACCGGTCTCTACCACCAAAGACCTATCACGGGACTACTTTAGTGTCAGTTCGCTTCCCTCTAGGGAAACTGCAGAAATTGGAATTTCGTCATTCATTTTGTTCATTTATTTTTTTATTTAATATCAATCTATTAACAAATTTGGGTTTATGTATATTTTTTTTATGTATTGAAGGACGAACTTTTTGTCAGCTGTTAAAAACAGGGCGATCCAATTTCGTGTTTTGTTCTCGTCAAATAAAAAATATTCGGCAAGACATTTTATACATGCACCTTTTAAAACATGGTATTTTTTTTGTAGAAAAGAAAACACCATTAGTTAATAGTTCTGTATCGGTTTGTGATTTAACAAGTTTGGGTTTATGTATATTTTTTTTATATTTTGAAGATCATACTTTTTGATTTATGTACATATTCTTTTTATATATTGAAAAACAAACTTTTTGTCAGCTGTTAAAAACAGGGCGATTTAATTTTGTGTTTTGTTCTCGTTAAATAAAAAATTGCAGTATTACTACATGCTCGGCAAGACCTTTTATACATACATACATGCACCTTTTAAAATGTGACATTTTTTTGTAGAAAAGAAAACACCATTATAGCGTAATTTAAATAAAGAAAAATTAAATAATTCAACTAAGTTATAATTATCTCTAATCTAATGCTAATTTTATGCAAATATGCGTGGGAGTGCTACACTTCTAATTGTTTTGTTTCAAAACAAATTGTTTACAAATCCCACTGAGGACCAACCCTTAAAAATGGTCATTGAAAATATATTAAGAAAAAAAATAATAGATCATTTTAATTTTCAAAAGGCGTTCGTTTGTTCGTTGGTAAAAACGTCGAGTACGTTCCTCAGGGGTTATGGACTGTATTCAAGGGTGGATCTGCCGATTTTGCGTTAACACTAGCACTTGGTGGTTGCTCCAAGAATGACGAACAAACTCGAAAACAAGAAGAAAAAACAATTGAAAAAAATAGGTGATTTTCTGCTACTACGAGAGCTTTTCCAAATAAAAACACTTTCCTTTGTAGGTTTCACACGTTGTAGAAGTTTATAATTTATTAAGATTTAAATTCTCACAATAGCGCAAATGTACTTTAAGGTATGGTGGTTCAACAAAGATTAAAAAACCCTTAACAACTTCATTTTTAAAACCAAAAAAAATCTACTTGACGAAAATACATAAAAATTCAAATAAGAACTTAAAATAAACTTCTTGATGACGGTGGCGCCGCAAGATGTCAAAGTTCAATCTAATTAGACCCCAGGGCTGGAAACACCATTGCCTTTAGTTTAGACGTAAACATCCCGCCGGCCTTGCTATACAGCAACCCACACGGTCATCTGAAAATCTATATAAATATAAAAAAAAAGGAAAAAATTTAAAAAAAAAAACACAAATCCAATCGAATATGAAATTTAAATCCCCCTTTATTGCTAGAATTCAATATCCAAATATCATAATAAGACGTGATGAATCTTCTCGAGCACTCCATAGTCGGGAAACCTTCATCCAAAAACTAGAAATTAGAATTAAACTAAAACCATAGAAAATTACATTAAATATTTTGTCAAAAAGGGTACTTCATATTCGACATTAAAAACAAAATAGTATGCCATACACATTATTATTAAGGGGAACAGGATCCAGAAATTATGCATCCAAAAATCGAAAACTGTGCCAGAGGTTTGCCAAACGTGCCGCCGTATACTCCATTTTTTATAATTCGACTATAAATATCTCCACCCAGCAACAAGCCTGCGGGAGCCGATACGTGAAACTGGGGATCTGCCAACTGCAGCCCAGGAAATTCATCCACAATACGCGCTTCTACTGATTGAGTCGGCGTCATAAGTTTGAACTCCTTCTTTACTTCAGCGTAAAATTCAAGCACAGTACTGTCACCGTAATTACCACCAACCCTAAGGGCACATTTCTCTTTTCTGCCAAATCGAATTTTACGTCCACCAATCCTTCGGACCAAACTCTCTGATATCACAGAGCATTCAGAGCTGGCATCTATGACCGCCCGTTCCTCAAAAAACCGTCCATTCGCATCAAGTTTTACGATTGCAGTTGCCCTGATCAAAATCGACTCTCTTACTTGATACGAGGGTCGCACTTGAATACTTTCAGCCGACTTCTGAATCACCTTACGTGCATGTCTCTGTCGGCGGCGGCGGCGAGTATTTCGGTTCCTCCCAGTGCTCAGAACCAGAGCTTGAGACGAACTAGGTCTCTCACTCTCATGACCATCGGACGAACGAGGTCCTCTGGCGGAGCTGTTAGACGAACTAGGTCTACTATGCTCTCGGTGATTGGACAAACGAGGTCCATGTTGCAAACGCTTAGTTCTGGCTACCTTTGACGAGACAGCCCGTCTGCCCTCTTTGTGTAACAGAGTGTGATGCATGTCACCACAGCGTTTGCACTTGCCTGTACTCTCACATGTACGCCAGGTATGGTCATGACTCAAGCAGCCAGCACAATACCGATAAATAGATACAAGTTGCATCCTCTCTTCGTAGTTTACTTGTAAAAATTTCTTGCAGAAGCGCAGGGGGTGGTCTTTCAGGCAAACCCGGCAAACCATCTGGTTGGTCGAGGGACGGCCATCCGTATATTTTCTCGCTCTGACCATGTTCCTGAAAATTAAATAGAGAAAGAAAAAAAAAATAAAAAATAGAAAAGCTAATAAGTCGGAAGCACTACCAGCTTCACAACTGGTCTTATTACCGAACCCCGTGCCGTTTTTACCTCTACAACTCTAACGTGGCCATCCTTACCCATGTGCAATCTCTCGACACGACCTAAACGCCACTCATTTGTCGGCAGGTTATCTTCTTTGATAACCACCATGTCACCGACTTGTAAGTCTGTACGCGCAAACTTCCATTTATTGCGCTTCTGAAGATCTTTCAAATATTCATCCTTCCATCTGGCGCACAACCTTTGATTCAACGCCTTGACCCTTTGCCACCGATTTACAATCGAAATTGGGCTCTCCGAGATCTCAACCTCCGGTGGTGCAAGTAGTGGGCCACCAGTAAGAAAGTGGCCCGGAGTCAAGCAATCTAAATTCTCGAAACTCTCTGATAAAGGGCACAATGGTCTCGAATTAAGACAAGATTCAATTCGAGCTAATAACGTAGAGAATTCCTCAAAGGTATACTTTAAGCCACCAGCAATCCTTCGAAAATGGTGTTTAAAACTTTTGACTCCGGACTCCCATAACCCTCCCATATGAGGAGCGCTAGCAGGATTAAAGTGCCACCTAACACCTTGGTGTGCATACCTGGTATTTACCTCCGCACCTATATCACGCAAAAAACCACGAAATTCGGCCTTCAGTACTCTCGAAGCACCAACAAAATTGGTCCCATTATCTGAATACATATTACTCGGACATCCTCGTCGAGATACAAATCTAGCAAACGCTCCCAAGAACGCAGGAGTCCCTAAGCTGCTCACGGCCTCTAAATGGATTGCCTTCGTAGCAAATCAAACAAATACACAGACATACCCCTTTGTAATTAGACAAGCTCTGCCCGTATAATTCTTTATCTCAAAAGGGCCAGTAAAGTCCACGCCAGTCGTGGTGAAGGGACGAGAGATAACCGTACGAGCCGTGGGAAGTGCCGCCATAATCTGACTATGTGTCTGTTTTCTCCAAATGGTACAAGTCTTACACCGACCTATCACCGTCTTTATCAAATTTTTGGCCCGAGGTATGAAGAACTGGGTGCGTATTACCCTTAACATCAATTGATTACCTCCGTGCAGAGTAACATCATGAATAAATTTTACAAAAAGCTTAGCAAAATGACAATTAGACGGTAACAAAATAGGACATTTTTCGTCATAGGTCAAGTTTGGCGCATTTGCCAATCGACCTCCTACCCTTATAATGCCCTTTTCGTCCAAAAACGGGTTCAAATTCAATAATCTACCATTCCTAAGAGATCTTCCACAAAGAAGTTCGTGGTATTCATGGGCAAACTCAACTTTCTGTGCAACTATAATCAACTTTACTTTAACCAAATTCAATTCATCAAATGAAATCTCCACAGTGGTGAATAAATCCGAGTTAATTTTCAAAAATCCCGATATACCCCTATACACGTAAGCCATTACCCTAAGGGCCCTTGCGTACGACGAAAACTTCTCCAAAAGGTCCGTATGCGATTCAAAATACGAGAAAAAAACTTTATGTAACCGTTGCTCTTCACTCGTACCAAAATCTCCCGATGCAGGGGATAACCAAAAATTCTGTGGAGCACATAGCCACGAGGGTCCATTCCACCAAAGGGAATTATCAACTAAGTCCTGTGGACGACAACCACGACTTATTAAATCGGCAGGGTTATCTTTCGAGTTAACATGCCTCCAACATTCTTTCCCCGTTTTGGCGATAATCTTCGCAACTCTATTAGCTACAAAAGTTGTCCACGAGTTAGGAGGTTTTTGTAGCCACGCTAAAACAATCATCGAATCACTCCAAGTATAAAAATTTGTTCGATTTTTGTCCAAATCAAAATCCCGGCGAACAACTTCCATCAAGTCTGCCAATAAAAGAGCGCCACAAAGTTCAAGGCGGGGTAATGAAACAGTCTTAAGTGGCGCGACCCTAGATTTGGCCACCAGCAAATTTGAGTGTATTCCGTTCTCACCATCATTGACCCGTACATAAACACAGGCCCCATAGGCCCTCTCCGAAGCATCACAGAATCCGTGCACTTCAAGAGTCGTAGAAGGCTTGAAACCAATCCAGCGATAAATCTGAATATCGTTTATAGCTGCATAGTCCCCAAGGAATTGAGTCCATTTAATTAACGCGGGCTCCGAAATATTTTCATCCCATGATGTTCCCTCGCTCCAAATCTGTTGCATCAGAATCTTTGCTATTACAACAATTGGACCTAGCCACCCAGCTGGATCAAACAAGCGAGCAATAGCGGACAAGACCTCCCTTTTAGTATACCGCTCCTTTGAAGGGACTGGAGAGGTGGTAAAATAAAATCTATCTGTTTTAGCGTTCCACCGTATACCTAACGTTTTAGCTACACTTTCATCGCTAATCTCCAAAAAATTTTCATTTAAAAGATCATCCTTGGAAATGCCCTGTAGAATTAGTTTCTCATTTGATGTCCATTTTCTCATAGAAAAACCAGCGGATGTCAAGGCTGAGATAAGTTGGTCTCGAGCTTTTATGGCCAAAGAAATTTCATGCGCCCCTATTAAAGCATCATCCACATACATCATGTGTCGCAAAATCTTCGACGCTAACGGCCATTTATGTTCGACATCTTCCGCTAATTGCAACAAGGTCCTAATCGCCAAAAAAGGAGCACAGTTAACACCGAATGTAACCGTTTTTAGCTCGTACTCTTTCAAATCCTCGCACGAGTCTCTGCGGAACACAATCCTTTGCAATTTCGCCTCATTAGGATCTACTAAAATTTGGCGATACATTTTCTCGATATCACCATTAAAAACATACCGATAAAACCGCCATCTTGTTAACAACAACATCAAATCATTTTGTAAAATTGGCCCCGGATACAAAATATCATTAAGGCTCAAGCCAGTGGAACTGCGAGCCGAAGCATTAAACACCACTCTCACCTTCGTAGAAGAGCTTTCGGGTTTAAAAACCGCATGGTGTGGTAAATAAAAACTCTCAGAAAATTCTGATCCAACAAATTCAGTTTCGATCATATGACCCAAAACTTTATATTCTGATAACACATCATCATATATTTTCTTCAACCCCAGATTCTTAGTCAAGGAAGCTTCATTCCGCAGAAATTGTTTCCTGGCCTTTTCACGCGAATGCCCTAAACGTCTATCCACCGAAAACTGTGGTTTGAAGGGTAATGAAACCATATAACGTCCCTCTGGCGTTCTCTTAACATTCCTCTTGAAATGTTCTTCACAGTACTCATCTTCAGGTGTACGCGAAGAAATTTGTGGTGGCTCTTCCAAAATCCAAAACTTTTCCAGCTGTCTGTCCAGACTGACATCCGTATAATATGACACGGTTGTGGTGAATACCCTTTGCCCCGCACCAGACAGTGGACCCGTCAAAATCCACCCGAAATTAGTTTCCTGAGCCATCAAATTCCCTAGCACATTCTTTCTAACACCATTTAGCATAATACTAGGGTAATTATCACCACCAATCAAAATATCAATCTGGCAACTCTTCGCAAAATGTGGGTCAGCTAGTTTTAAATTCGATAAGGAAAGCTTGGACACATCAATTGATTTACCTGGCAGTTTTCCCGTTAACTTTGGCAGTACAAGGCCCGTTACTCTCAACCTAAAACTTGGATCACTGTTTGAGCCCAAAACAAACGAACATTGTCCCTGAACTGACCCTGCCAAAGCCCCGTTCAATCCCGACACTCTAGCGCTAATGCCATCCATAGGCAAATTTAGTCTTTTCTGCAGTCTTTCCGAAATGAAAGTAGCCTGAGAACCAGAATCGATCAGGGCTCTAGCAGAAAAAACTTCACCACGAGATATTACCTGTACCATAGCTGTTCCTAATAAAACCTGTTGACTGGTCGTTGCAAAACAGTTTTGTACTGTTTGACTCTGCGTCACTGCCCGACTGGTACTTGTACCATCCCGGTCAACAACACTATCCGATGCTTCCGTTATGTCCCTGTGTAACATGGTATTATGTTTTAATTTGCATGTCAAACAACCATATTGACTTCCGCAACTATCCCATTTATGGCCACTACCCAAGCAATTCATACAAAGATTGTATCTTTTTACCACCACATATCTTTCCCCGGGATTCATGTCCATAAATTTTGGGCACAATCTTAACCAGTGGTTCTTTGAACACAGAACACAGGTTTGCTTTTGAACCTTAGCTTGAAAGGTTCTAACCCTTCCACCAGAAAATCCACTATTTGTGGAACTAGATTTATTATTATCGCCAAACTTAGCGTTCTTTGACCATTTATTTTTGGCCGATTGCCCCGAATCCTCTGAATCTGCCCTCATTTGACTACAATTCCTAATATCAAAAACTGTTTCCAAAGATTGAAATCTATCAGTTAAAAATGTGTCCATTTGACACCATTCAGGAATTTCCTTTTTATTCTTTACGCTCTGTTCCCATAACGACAGTGTAAGAACTGGCAGATTAGTCGAACAAAGATATACAAAAATCGGGTCCCAGGTTGAAATTTCAACACCATGCAAATTCAAAACCGAAATACAATTATTTATGTCCCTTTGCAATCTTTTTATTTCCTTTGCAGACTCAACTTTAACGGGCACCAGACTAAACAAAATCTTAAGTTGGCTATTCACTAAAATCCTTTTATTCTCGTAAGCCTCACTTAAATTGTTCCACGCACTGGCAAACCCCTGATTTGTCAATGGGGAATCCTTGACAATCTCCTGAGCTTCATCAGAAGTAAATTGACGTAAATAAAATAATTTTTCCACTCCCGTTAAATCTTCACAATTAATGTAAACCGCGGTGAACATATCCCGAAACGATGGCCATGATTTGTAATCACCTTTAAAAACATCCATCGTACATGGTGGCAATTTCATATGGTGACTGGCTCTATGGTTCACCATAGTAGCCGAAACTTCTCCAGTTCCCGGCCCAAACTGGGTGGAGGTAGGAAGAGGTCTATTTATAAAAGATTGTGATAGCTCACCCATTTGAGCAGCAACAGTAATATAGGCTAACCTACATTCCTTAAAAAGTTGTTTTGCCTCATCACAATCGCCATCGGAATCTAATATTGGTTTACTCGTGACAAAAAACTCATAAGCAAACTTCACTTTTTCCCATAAGGATTTAAATTCCTCCCTCTGAAGGTCTATAATAAATGAGTTTCGATTCTCCTGCGGCATGTCATCATAATCCCTCTCAAATTCGAGAAATAACGCAGCCAGCGTTTCAAATTTGTTTAAATTTTCGGATTTACCCATTCCCGCTTTACAAATATCAACCAAAACTAAGAAAATCAAATTCGAAAAAAAAACCCAACAATTTCAGTGTAAATTGTACGATTTACCAAAGTGGCAAGAACCCAATCGAAAACACAAAAATATATATAGAAATTGTAATACGAAACCACGTAAAATACCAGCAATTCACCCAGTAAATAAAACCTCCAAATATATCAGTATATGGTCCCACTGTCCGCAATAACCAAACAATAAATTCCGAGCAGTATCAACAAATAAATTTCCCACCTACTCAATCAACCAAGTTTAAAAAAGCACACAAATTCACCAAATATTGTTTTAAAAATAAATTTAATAATTCCAATAAAAACCTTACGCTCAGTTAAATAATAATAAAAATTCGTAAAGGTCGAATATGATGCAATTTATATAAAATATATTTCCTTTGAATCGAAATTGAAAAAAACCCGATCTTATTTCTCAAAAAATAAAACCCGAATTAATACATCCATACAGTTATCACAGTATTGTGGGTTATTAAATCCGTCCCTGTACTGTTAAAATTTTAAGAACATAGTTATTTTACGAATAATTTTATTTTTTAACATTTACGTTTGTTATTCAAAAAAATAATGTTTTTCCGTATTTATTTTACTATGTTGTTCGATAAAAATTTACAAAAATAGGTATAATCCGGCTTTTAAATAAATTTCAAGTTGTTTAAAATGAATTTTCGTTCGAATTTAACTACATAATATTTTGAGTGTAAAAAATATTTAAAATTCAACACCGATCCACACAACAGATTCCCTATGAAAATGTTGTCCAATGAAATTTCGTTAAAATTCAATAATGATCGGTTATAAACAAATCAATAAATAAATGAATGTATGTATGTATGCATCAAATACCCAAGATGGTATTCAAAACACACACAAAATTTTCGAAAAATCCAAAATAAACATACCTTTACAGACAGATTGTCTTACCACTGGTACTTTCTCCCTATCAACACTGTGGTTATATTTCCGTCTGTCGGTGGATGTACGAGGAAATTTTATTCCAGTAACAATAGTTGCCGGTTTGTGTTAAATTTCTGGGGGAAAATCTTCTTAATTTTGTAGCATCTCCCCGTTGTTAATAAAACACGATTGTTGCCTATATTCTCGGACTTTATGGTGGTTGACTTTAGTATTAAAAGAATTTTTCCGTTTTTGCTTGCTTGGCAGGTTTTTGGCTGGTTGACATTAACGAGGAATCCACTACGATGTCTGTTGCCGTCTTCTTTAATAATCCTTTCATTCGTCTTGCTGCACAATATTTGATAATAAATTAAATAAATTTTCCCGTATATAGGATTTTTGCCCGTAACACGTTCGCCCCACAGCTTAGTCAGGTCCTTTTATATTTTTCCGTGGTTCAGATTATTATCTCGTGTAATAATAAATACATAAGTTGTTTTTCAATTTTTTTTTTTAATTCAAAACACAACAAGCTACGAATTAAATAATTTTCCTAAAAAATTTCTATTTCAAATAATAATTCTTTGCCTTTTATAACACCACACAAAAAAAAATTATAAATAACCACATACGTTCTGTATTTTGTCGTTGTGTCGGCCCTTTTCTTTTCCTTTATATGAACCAACAAACTTTTGTAAACAAAATAAATTAAAAATACTAAAAGTTTTTCAACACATTATAAAAATTACAAAATATAAAAATTATTTTTACGATAAAATGGCTCTTTTTTGACAGTAAAAAAAAACAATGACACTGTCAAAATAAGACTGACGTCTGCCACAAAAAACAGAGTGGTTAAAAAATAAGCCGCATATACTCTAGGTTAAAAGTAAACCGCATACACTCTAGGTAAGGCCGTTTAGAGTTGTATATCGGTAATACCGTACCCTTACAGCCACGACACAAACCTTTTTTTATATCCAGCCCAATAATACTGGTTAAAATACAAAGGTTTTTTTCTCTTTTTTGTTTTTTAGATTAAAGTTGTTTTTGCAAAATTTTGTGTATTTGGTTACAAAATGTTACAACAACAATAAAAATATGGAAAAAAATATACCAATATCACCTTTTTTTCTCACCAAATCCAAAGAATTATACAAGATCCGGTTCGATTGGACCAATAAAAACGTCGAGTACGTTCCTCAGGGGTTATGGACTGTATTCAAGGGTGGATCTGCCGATTTTGCGTTAACACTAGCACTTGGTGGTTGCTCCAAGAATGACGAACAAACTCGAAAACAAGAAGAAAAAACAATTGAAAAAAATAGGTGATTTTCTGCTACTACGAGAGCTTTTCCAAATAAAAACACTTTCCTTTGTAGGTTTCACACGTTGTAGAAGTTTATAATTTATTAAGATTTAAATTCTCACAATAGCGCAAATGTACTTTAAGGTATGGTGGTTCAACAAAGATTAAAAAACCCTTAACAACTTCATTTTTAAAACCAAAAAAAATCTACTTGACGAAAATACATAAAAATTCAAATAAGAACTTAAAATAAACTTCTTGATGACGGTGGCGCCGCAAGATGTCAAAGTTCAATCTAATTAGACCCCAGGGCTGGAAACACCATTGCCTTTAGTTTAGACGTAAACAGTTGGTAATGACAAGTTATTTTTTTAATGCAACAATTGCATATCTTTATCAATTTAGTTAAGTTAGTTTATTTTATTTTTATACTCTCACTACAATAGAGGAGGGGGGGTTAGTATGCGTTTGTGCTGATGTTTGTAACACGTCAAAATATTGCTCCTTAACACACCTTTTAGTACACCGATCGACAGAGAAATAATTCTTATGTCGAACTAACTATGTCCGTCCCTCCGGTTGGCTGTACATGTAGACATTACAGTTCGCAAATTTTGAGATAATTTGATGAAACTTTATACATAAGTTCTAATTGGCACAAGGACCATTGACAATGGTGAGAATCGTTCCATAATTAGCCCTTATATAAACTACATTCCGGAATGGGGTCTTTTGTGCACATAAACTATCTTATTTTGTTGTTATTTAGATTAAATTTGGTCCAATCTTCATTTATTTTAATTCTAAATCATCTTCAAAAATTGTGTTGGCTTCCCTACACACACTACTCTCGAAAATATTTTTTAATGGTACAACTGTTTTATAAAAGTTTGTATGGCCATACAGAATTATGATAGCTTCTATGTCATGACAAAATGTTGTGCTGGTCCAAAACTTACCATTGGTTCCATATAAACCCCTTTCGTAAAATCACTTAAAGGCAAACAAATCTCATATTAGATGGAGAGACAGACAGTTAGCTCGTTAGTTAGTTATTTATATTAAATGATAAATACTGTTAGACTATTGACTTCTTTGACATGCACACATGACAAGTAAAATTTTAATGTGCGAAAAGTTGAATTTTGCTTCAATAGGTATCGATTTGTGGCTGACGAGTAGTTAATTATACCTTAAAACATTTAGAGTGCATTAAGAATTATTAAAATTCCAAGAGAATTCTGAATTATTCATTATGATGCTTGAAAAATAAATTTTAGTTAAAATCGATTATAATAAGAACACCTTAAAATCTTTTTAGCATTCAAGATGGCCTGACGTATACAATAGAATTTGTATAGAAGTCGTCAGCTTTAAAATTTTTTATAGGTTATTTTTCGACCTATTTTTCTTTCTAAATTGAAAAACTGATAGTAATTTTTATTCAAAAGGGAGTTTACAACAGTGATGATCAAGGCAACTATTTTTGCAACCTAAAAGAAAATTTTAAATAAGCTTAGCAAATATGAGGCAGCATTTTTTTGCATAATTTAGTTAAAAGAGCCTTTTTGCAGCATTTTTTAAGGTTTTAAGGCATATTTTGCCTTTTTGAGGCCTAATTTAATACATGTTGAATTTTTTAAAGACAAATGTTATTTTAAACTTTAAAATTTTATATATAAATAAGCTAAAGTAAGGAAAAATCAATAATATACGTTTTTGGCGATGTGTGTAATATTTACATAGAAATCTGGAAAAATCTTTAAGTATACTGATCGACTCAGAATCACTTTTCTAATCTAACCATGTCCATCCGTCCGTTTCTGCTGGGTCATTGTTCATGTTAATCTGGTAGGTAATTTGATCAAATTTGGTAAATACATTTTAATTGTACTAAGGACGAAGTGAGAATCAATCGATTTATAATTTCACATATTACCCATATCAACTTTTTGTCCAAATTAGCCTCTTTGTGTCCGTAAACCATATATATATGTTGTTGTTTAGATTAAATTCGCCCCAAAAATATTTTACTGCAAATGAAATTCTTTTTGAATCCGGTTACAATTTCCCAAAGTTTCCTTCTATGTACATATATATCTTTTATAGCTTTAACTTCCTTTAAAAAGTTAACATTAATAAACAATTTAGCGACTGTCCTTAGAATCCATTTTAGACCAAAAATCTCATATGGCTAGATAATATTCGGCCCAAATAACTCTGATATGAATTTTAACCTCTTTCATAACTTTTTTTAAATATTTTGTTTTCAAATAATCAATTTTTTAATTTTTTTTGGCATATTTTTAACAATTTTCAGGCCATATTTTCAAGGTTTTACTGCATATTTTATGCGCAAAAACGAGTTTTTTAGAGCATATTTCTGGTTTCCCTGCTTATCAGGAATGAAAAATTTGTTACAATCGAACTTTTGAAAATGCTCTGTGGAACACATTTCTGTAGAAATTTTGTCCTATCTCCCCTTTACTATCTTTAATATTGGCAAAAAGCGAGCTGAAATAATTTTCAGTACAAAAACAAAATGTTGTAAGCAAGATACCAACACATGTGCCAAATACTATATTCTCGGTTGGAGCCGTCCTAGGTGAAACTATCAACTAATCTGCACTTCTACCATTATTTACCCTTGTCCAGAGGTAATTTGAATTCTTAAATGCTGATTATATATTATATCGCCAATATTTTTTATGGTTGCAATGCACGTTACTTTAAAAGGAAATAATCGACCAATATGCTCGATAATCCCGTATTAAGTCAATCGTCGCCTATTTTAATTGTTCCATTGATGATAAAATGTTTAGCGCATTCGACGATTATTTAGAAATAATAGCGGATTGATAAATCTATATACCTCTCCCTATCTTTGCGCCATAGAAGTAATAAAGTACTATGAAAACGCATAAGTCAAATAAACAAGTTTACGTATTCATGTTTTGTGTGACGTAGATAGACACGATTATGCCATGTCGTGAAAGCAAAATTTTATTCAGTTTGGTCTTGGCGTCATATTTAGACGTCAGTTGCAGTTGCAGAGAAGTAGCCATCTCTATTTGTTGCTTCGTTATTGAAATGTGTTTTCGATACCAAAACTTATTTTTATTTTTCACCCCTGAAAGATACAACAATAATAATACTGCAGTGATTTAATTTTCTTTTTTTGGTCCACGAAGTTGATCGGATATTTAAACGAATACCAAACGAATGTCAACAAAACTCTCTAGAGCGAACCTTTTTAGAAAAGATTTTTTTGCGCTCCATCGCCAAACCGGATGTCAAAAATCGCCAAACGTCAATTTTGTTTAGTTTTTGTAACATTTTTTCAAATCAAATTTTTTTTTAATTAAATTTTGCATACAAAAAAGCTAGTATAATATTTCAGTTAAAAATCGCCAAAAACTGAGAAAAAATACAAAAAAGTCGCTGAAAGTTAATTTTGTTTAGTTTCTGTTATTTTCTTTCAAATAACATAAAATGGAGATCATATATTCAGTTAAAAAAAACTTAAATAAGGTACACAAGTCTATAAGATCGTTCCATCAGCCTCGTCGATTTCATTACTAGTATTTTGACTTGCATACATACTATTAGATAAATTAATAGTGACTCAATATAAAATTCACCTAAAATTATAACAAAACAAAAATCATGTGAAAAAAGTGCCTTGATTAGTAATGATAACGAAAAAATGACAAACTGTTAAAAAAAATCACTGAAATAAAATATATAAATGGTAAAAATAGCCAAGTAAATCGCCAGTTACATTAAAAATCGCCATTAAAGTCGCCAGTCGCCAAATGGAAAAATCCCACCGCCAAACACGTTTCAAAATCGCCACATCTGACAGCCCTGATAGAGGCATTCAAAAAGGCCTACAACTTGCGGTCCTTTCAATATTTACCGCTGTGATGCTATGCAGCAATGTATATATGTATTTGATAATGTGTTGGGAGTATAAAAAGTTGTTGCCAATTCTTAATTCTTAATTTTGTTTTACGTGCAATTTTGTTTCATTTAGAAAGGAATTGCAGATAATATTTGTATTCTAATAAAGTTTATGGCTTCATTCACACAAGATTAACTAGAACGGCAACTATCTTAAAACAGAAAATTATCTCTCAAAATTCCGTACAAGTGATGTTACAAAAACAAAGTCAACACATTGCTTTCTAACACAATCATAGAGTCAGGTTTTGCTGACAGCTGAGTTAGGTTTTCTCTCTATCTCTCTCTCTCTTTCTGTTGTAGTCAATCTTATATGTCCTCAACACGTCAAATATAGTGATTTTGATGTAATAGACAGAGAACGCACTGACAAGAATAGAATTCAGGCATAACTATATTCCGAACTATGTCATGCAGAAGAGCATAAAAAATCAGAGCTGATAATTTATTTTCCCACAAAATCATTCGAATTCGTTAAAAAAAAAAAAAACAAGGTGGCAAAAACACAAAAACCAGAAGACGACGAAACCCGATTTCGCATTTCGAACAATCATTCGCCACAATTCATTAAATTCTAATTAAATTAAAATTTTTTAAATAAAATCTTTCACCTCAGATCTGTTTTTATTAAAATAATTACACAAATAACAGGTTCATTGGCCAAAACCAAAAGTATTTTAAATATTTACGTTCATATAATTAAATATTTAAGCACGTTGCTGTTGCCATAAAAACGAGGTTATAAAAAACAAATTCATTTTAATCGAATTATTATTCAATTGCTTTTAATCTAATTTGGTTCATTCTAAACCAAAATATTTAAAATAAAAAATACAGTTTTAATATCAAATAACGACAATGTACTTTAAACACCCAGTGATCGCAATGATCCAATTGATCGTAAAATGTTTTACAATTCTTCTGACACGAGAAACATTCCCAGCCATTTAAATTTGCTGTCATAGAACATTTTTTAAGTGTCACATATAGTTAGTGGTACGATATTAAGTGTTTTTTTATTTTCATTTGAATTCATCTAATTGAAATTTAGTTTAATTTTTATAAATAGAGCTTACAGTTCAAGTTTCTTTAAAGCCATTTGATCTTGTTAGCACGTATATGAAAAACACACCTCTGCAATACACAATTTCTCATTAAATAATATGACTGCAGACACAATTTTGAACAGCAAAAAAAAATCTTTATAAAAAATTAAAACAATTACTTATCAATTTGGTATTGGAATTGGTACAAGTATTAAATGGCATTTGTTGTAAATGTTGCGATTTTTCTTAAAGTCATAAAATAATGTATGAAAAAACAACCATAAAAAAGGTGACAGTTTTTACATTGTATTACATGGAAAAAGAATTTGCAATTTTACAATTTTAATGTAAATTAATAATTGACAGTTTCGAAAAGGTTTAAGGCAGAAGTTATGAAATTTTTTTCACAAAAATAAACTTGATTTTTTTTTCTAAAAACAGTACTTGTACAATGGCACCTTTATAGACAATACGCTATTTCTAATGAAGCAAACCGCAGTTTTCTAACTTCATTACTTTTGTCATAAGTATGCTTTAAAATACACCTTTAATAGGAAAAAAAGAAAACTTGTTAACTTAAATATCGTTTCTCTCCAAAACTCAATTTTTGCCCATTGGTCTTTTTTAACTGAAACTGTCACATATAGATTATGAACACCGAATTCAGTTAATTATTTCAAGTTACTGAAAGTCAGATGTGAAATTCGACTTTTGTATCTGGCAATAATTTTTCTGACAAATAAATTCACTTTGTTGGACCAAAAAATTACCAAAATGTTAAAAAAACCAATGCACTTGCTCAATACACTCTATAGAAAATGAATGTATTCGAACATTTTTTTTAATATAAAGTTGAAGTTATCGATTAACGTTGAGAGCAAATTTTCTATAAAAATTTTAAGTTATTGATATATTTTTATGGCAAATTTTCTATAGAAAATTCTCGTTATCGATAAATTAAATATTGTAAATTACAGTTACTGATAATAGTTTCTACAACTATTTAAATTTGTAAATGAACTTTTTATAAAAATTCAAAGTTATCGATAAATTGTTTACAGAAAATTAAAGTTATCAAAAATTTTTTTATAGAAAACTTAATGTATCTATCAAGAAAAACCAAACTATCGATATATTTTTAAAAAAACATTGAAGTTATCGATAATTTATTTTTAAAAATTAAGGCTTCCGATAAATTTCTATAGGAAATCAAACTTATCTATTATTTTCTATAGAAAATTCAAGTTATTGAAATTTTTTTTTATAGAAAATTAAATTTATCAACAAATTCTTTATAAAAAATTTAATTTAACGTCATATTTAAAAAAAAAACTTAATCTATCGACAAATTTTTTAAAAAAAATTTTAATTATAAACAAATTTTCTACTGAAAATTAAAATTATAGAAAATTTTTCTGTAGAAAATGGCAAGAACTTTGGTCTCTTGCAGACAAGCGCAGAGCTTTGTGGGATTAGAAGAAGAAAAAAAATTCGATAAATTATTAATAGCAAACTTAATTTATCGTCGAATTTTCTATAAAAATTAAAGTTATTAAAAAATTTTCTATAAAAAAATTAAAGTTATTGATAAACTTTCTACAGATAATGAAATTGAAAACTTAATTTATCGACAAATTTTCTATAGGAAGTAAGAAGTAAAATGGTGTCGAAAAATGTTCTATAAAAATCGCTCAATTTTATATAGAAAATTAAAATTATTAATAAAACCACCGATAAATTTGCTATTAAAATTTATATAAATTTAGATTTGAAATATTAAAATGTTAAAAAAAATATTTTAATTCTGTATTTAGGAATATTGTTACAAATAGAACTGTTGCTGTAATTCTTATACGCTTAACAGTTTTATTTGGTTTAATATCTTTAGTTTTTCTAAAATCTTTATGGATGAAGTTTCCTGATGATCTGGCCTAAGCAACCAGTGAAATGCGCATAGGAACAGCTTATCCCATCAACAAATAATTTCAGTGTTTTTATCAAAAATAAAAATAACAAAATCATTTGATTTGTAAAATTGTTGAATCTTCTTAAACAATTTGAAAAAGCGTTAAATTTTCTAAACTTTCGAATTTGAATAATAAATTAAATTCGAAAATATTAAAGAATTTCAAAAGTTAATAAACCTTTTTTTTTATTTTTACTTAAGATAATTAAATTACACATATCAGCAAATACCTATTTCAAAATTTTTTTTATAACATTTCTGGATATATAAAATACTTTTGTTATTTCAAAAGTTAAATAAATAATTTTCATGTTGTTTTCAAAACAATCTTAACGTTAATTGAATTGTTGTGAAATGAACAGAGTAAAACACGAATTGAATGGTTAAACAATAATAATAACATTAAAATTAATAATAACAACTCTAAGGCCTGTTTCCAAAACTTACCGATAGCTAAAAGCGGACGGTTAAAGCCTTAAAAAAGTGTTCCATTATTAAAACTTTAATTTAACCTAAAGTGCGCGATAAAGTAAGTTAAGGTTCATCCTACCTGGTAGGTTAAAGTTAAATTGTAATAATGGAACACTTTTTATATGGTCGATAAAATCCTAACTTTAGCTGTCGGTTAGTTGTGAAAACGGGCCTAAAGGTAATAATGTACTTTATTACATAAAAAAGAGAATCTAAAAATTAAAAGCAAAACACATTTTAAACATTCAATCCACCTTGTGGAAGAGTGTTAAACAAACAAAATGTTTTGCTTTAAAAAAAATAATAATAATAAATATTTTTACACAATAAATAATAAATAAACAAAAGAAAAGAAAAAACTGAAGCTGAAATATTTAAAAAATCGAAAAAAAGTCCAAAATATAAACAACTAACAAATGTCATGCTCAGCGCGTAATTGGGCCAAAATTCAAAGAAACCAAAAATTTTTTATTGACTTTCACACACACACACACACACACACACCTAATTTTTGAAAGACAAAAGATGTTTTATTTAATTGGCCGAATGTCGCATAAACTCCGCTTTATATTAAAAAATTTTACTTAACCAAATTCAAACTTCTTGTGCAACCTAAAAAGAGTTTTCTTTTATCCCCGTTTTTCTATCTTAATTAACGTTTAAACGAACGCATCTTGTTAAAATCGCGAAAGAAATATGATTCATAAAGCTTTCTCATTTGCAAATGATGAACTGACTAAAATACTGACTGAGTAGGAAAGCAGAAGTTAAAATTAACGGTTGAAATTGTTTTTTTAGTTTGTAAATTCCAAACATTTAACAGATTTTGGTTGAGAAAATACTTGTATAATTTTATAGCGGAAAAAATAAATTGCATTGTTGTGGCAACAACTGAGGGCAGAATAATAGCATATTGTCAGAAACATTTAAATATTGAATATTCTTCGATAATACTTTAGTCTGGGTTCACACTATGAAAGTTGTCTTTCAGAAAGTCTGAGTTTATGGGTGAGAGAGGAGAAAAGAAAAGCATGTTCTCTTCCCCTCTCACCAATAAACTTAGACTTTCTGAAAGAAAAGAAAATTTACTTTTTAAATAGAGAAAACAAAAAAAAAACACGGAATTGTTAAAAGAAATTTCGAAATTCCTTATTTCATTTTGAACAATAATCACTTGAAGTTATCAATATATTTTCTCCAAAATTTTAAGAATATTCTGTAAACAAAATTTTAGTAATCTATAAAGTTTCTATGGAAAATGACAAAATGCAATTAGTTTGTATATCAAAATAAAAAATCTATAAATTTTTTTTATAGAAAATCTAAGAAAACGATAAGTTTCCTATAGAAATTTTTAAAATGAAAAATATATTTATAAGTTTTCCTTATAAATTGTAACAAAATTGAAAAATATTTTATATTATATAAAAATAAATCGATAAATGTTCTTTGGAAATTTAAAAGAAATCGATATCTATTACAACGTAAAAACTATCGATGAATATTTCATATAAAAATGAAAAAACGGAAAACATTTTCTAAATAGTTGAAAAAAATTGATTACTTTTCTATAGAGACTAAAAAAAATAAAAAAAAGCGATAAAATATAAAGATAGCGATACATTTTCTATATAAATTTTTAAGAAACTTAAAATATTTTTATATAAATTTTAAGGATGTAACTATTGCTTTTTAGAGAATGTTTTCTATATAATTTATCCAAATAATATAACTTGTAGTTTATTGAAAAATATGTCGATACATGTTTTACATAAACTTAAAAAAATCGATATTTATAGATATTTTATACAATTTTAAAAAGAAATCGAAACATTTCATAAAAAATAATCGATAACTTATCTACAGAGACTAAAAAGGTATCATCTATTAAAGTGTAAAAGATTTCGATAAATTTTATTTTTAAATTTTTAAGAAACCAAAAAATTTTTCTTAATAATTTTTTCTACAGACATTTTAAACAATTTTGCAGTTTAAGTAAAATTTATCGATAAATTTTTTTTTATGTAAAATGAAGAGGAATAGATTCATTTTCTACAGATAGTGAAAAGATATCCATTATAATGTTAAAGTTATCGATAAATATTCCATATAAATTGGATTAAAAATCGATAACTTTTCTTAGAGACTAAAACAATAGAGATAAAAAAAATTTCAATGATTTTAAACTATTAAAAGAAATCGATCAATTTCTGGTAGGAAATTTCAGGAAATCAATGAAAAATTTTTATAGAAATTCTAAGTAATTGACAAAATTTTATATAGTAAATTTAAAAAAAAACCAATATTTTTTTGTTTTTGAATATGTTAAGATATCTATCAAATTTTCTGTAGAAAGTTTGATCTGCAGATTAAGAAAACAAATTTTTTTACAGTAGATTAATATTCGCTAAAATATTATAGCAATTGATAAATGTTCTCTAATTGATTGTAGCAATCGATAAATATTCTATATAAAATTAAAGCAATCAATAAATTTTTATAGAAAAACAGCGATCGACAAGTTTTTATAGAAAATTATAGCACCCAATTAATTTGATATAAAAAATTATTGCAATAAATATTCAATAGAAAATTATAGCAATAGACTATAAAAAATTGAAGAATTCAATTAATTTTCAATCAAAAAATTATAGCAATCGATAAATTATTTATAGAAAGTTTAGGCAATCGATATACTTTCTATAAGAAATTATAGCTTCAAAAATGTATTTATAGAAACTTATAGCAACCGATTAGTTTTCTAAATTTTCTTTAGAAAGTTATAGCGATCGATTAATTTTCTATAAAAAAATAGAGCAATCGAAAATTACTTTTCTATATAAAATTAAGGCAATTGGTAAATTGTCTATTATAGAAACTGATAAATTTTCCTTAAAAATTATGGCAATCAGTTAATTTTCTATAGATCGATAAAAATCTGTTAAAAATTATGAAAATCGGTATTTTTAATAGCACATTAAGGAAATCTGTTCAATATACATCCATACATGCTTCTTATTTTTAAACATGGTTTTCCTTATATTCTACATACTACTAATTTTCTTCCCGTAACTGTTTAATGTAAATAGTTTTTCATTTGTTTATTCATCCAATGATTCGTAGTTGGCTTTGTTATTTATTTATTCAACAGATAAAGCGCTTAAACACTAAATACCAAAACAGACAACAGACCGACAGATACATTAAATTGGTCAAGACGTTACGAGGTAAATCAATGAGTGGACTGGACTGGTCTTTTTCTTCTGCACTACTTTTTTTGTTTCCCCCCGGTTTTGCTTTCATTATGATACCGCGTTTCATACGATCATTGATCAATATGCAAAGTGTTTTTTTTTTATTTTGCCCAAAACTTTAACAGAATAACAAACAAATTTAAGTGATTACAAATGCATTTTGGAGACAAAGGAACAGACAACAGAGCGGCGACAATGTACTCGTGCAAAAACATTAAGTTGACATGAGGGTGGTTGGAGTATTGACAAACTTTTTTATGTTAACAAAACAACATAAAAATGTTAACCCGTTTTGAGAGGGTGAAGATAACGATTAGAAGTAAAAGTTTTGAGAGCTTTTAACTGTTTTTGCAAATTTTTCGTAAGGGGCTACCGACTTCCGAAATGGAAATGGTATGATCTCCGGTCACCTGCGAGATCTGTAATCTTTGAACTCTGCTGAGATCCTGAGATATTGACATCACCTGATTACCCAAAAGAATGGAACACCAAATGATGAAATATCCTTAGGATGTCTCCCAACAAACCTACGGGTGGTCAAAAAGCCACAACTAGTAGAAAAGATTTGTTTGAACATCTGCCGTTTTGACCTTATCTTAAGGTTGTCTTAACAACTGGGTGAATAAACAATGTATTTTCCTGTGTGTTAGGACAACGAACTGGTAACATTTTAAATAAAGAATCCGGCAGATTATACACACCCTTTTGTTTAGGAGCTGAAGCTTTAAAACGTCCGCTACATTGGACTAGTCGATAGCATCTGTTTAATAGCAACAGCACCTAGAGATGATTCGAACCTTAGGTCGAACTCTCCCACAATGGGTTTAAGCTACAACCATCACGTGATACACGAAAGTATTCTTCTGTGAAAAAGTATCGTTTTTGTAAAGAGCATTCTTTTGTGCAAAAGTAGTTATCTCTATCTTCATTATCCTTCTCACCTTCACACCTCATCCGAATCCATTATTCATCAATCAACGTCCTTCCTGCACACTTTAGATCTTCTTCCTCTCCATTCCTCATTCATCATATCCAAGTCCTTATTTTATACTTCGGATCATCCTCCATTTTAATCCACATTCATCAATTCAAGTCCTCATTTCATACTTCATATTATCTTTCTCTTCATTCTTCATCCATCTCCTCAACATCATCACCAATTTTGACTGACTCAAAAAATGTATCATCTGAAAAAGTTATCTTCGTGCAGAAGCAATCTTTTGTAGCAAAAAGCATTCTTTTGCAAAAAGTATCCATCCGTTGCCGAGACACCAGCGGCTACGGACTTCCGTGGAATCGGAAAAGATCTCTGGTTAACCGCAATCGCAAGAGATCTCAGAATTCAAAATTTCTTAAAGAAAGATATGTACATATTTCAAAAAGGGTTAAGATTTATTTAGCATTATTTAACATTCAATTGGCAGGTGCGCCAATTCTTGTATATTTTTTTCTATATATATTTTTCTGATTTTGGTTATTTAACATAATTACGACATGTTAACTGCTTATATCACTACTCTTTGTCTTTTAGTTTAATTTGTTTTTTTTTGGCATGTATCCGCTTTTTTATTAATCCAACAGAAGTAAAAAAAAAAATTAACCAAAAATCTGTGTTTAGAAATTGAGTTATTTCGTGCAGACATAGAAATAAAAATTAAATTAATGGTCAAATTATTTAATACATAAAACAAATGTAAGTTTGTTCATGTATTTTACCTAAAACATACTTGTCTTATGTGAACATGTCACATTATTTAAATTAGTTACTAACTAAATTTTGAAATAATATTATGGTGAAATATCGTGTACTTTTTAAATTGTCCAAATTTCAAAAAAAATGTGCATAGTTTCAAAAAGAAAAGTTAGTATTTTTTTAGCATAAAAAATACGAATTTAGTCGGATGTAGTTCAGCTATGGTTAGACTTAACAAATATTTAACGTCCCAAAAGCAACGACTATTTTTTTAACATTTGCTTAACAATTTACTAGTAAAATTCTTAAAAGATATTTTTAGGAACGAACTTCGCCTATAACAAACAAAAAAATTTTCATTATACAAATTTTCATATTATTCGAATGTGTATTCTAAGTCAAATTACAATCCTCAAAAGCTTTTATACTTTAATAGTCTTATTCCTTCAATATTTTCCAGGAATATAAATAATAATAGCTTGGCGTCGCACAGTGGGAAATTTTACGAGAAGGCGGCAAAAATTCCAAAACTTTTGACTGGATCGGTATTTTTTTCATGAAATAGTTGAAAAAGGGTTGACATTTTTTGGCACCCGAGGTTAACTAGTATTTACTTTCATATGAATAAAATAATATTAAAATCGGAGAAAAACAATATTTTGGCCGCCTTCTCAAAATATGAACCAGTGTGAGTCACATAACTGTACTGAGTTACAGTTTTTCCGGTTTCTGAATTTACCCTACGCAATCGTTTATAACCGTAAAATTATAACTAGTTTTATTTTGTGGAGAGCTAAAGGAAAAAACTCAGAGTGACTGATTACCATTAAAAAGTAAGACGTTTTACTGGTAGGGACCAATATACTTCGAAACGGATTCTGGAAGCTCTCGCCTTCCTATACGAAGGTAAAGGTCGACCAAGGACTTGTGGATGAAGCTCCAGAAGCTGTGTAACACTGGTGATGCAATCGTGACTACATATAGTTGGCTGAAAACCAGTCGTAAAATTAAAGAAATAAAGAAATAAATAGTTCGCCACGTATGATGAATTTTGGCCGACGCCATGATTATGTGTATTTTCATATACACAAATACACACAGAAAAAAATACCAATGTAAAATTAACATGGAAAAATGTTGATTGAGAATCATGTTAAATTTCTGCAAAAGTATGCCCTTTATTTAAATGTACCATTATTTCATATTAATTTTAAATGAAAAATATTAAAATAATCTTTAATCACGCTTATTAAATATTATTCACTGATAAAAAAATGAAAAAAAAAATATTAAAATATAAATAAATATGGATTCAATATTGAATCCATAAAAACCTGCTTTATATTAAAATCAAAAGTTTATCTTGTTAAATTAACATGCATACATAGTAAAGTATGTTAATTTTTTTATTTTCATTCCTAAAATATGTTATAAAAAGAAGACAATTCCCGTATTCTTTTAATTATAATTATTTGGTTAAATAGTACATTAAGTTTTCAAAGTAGAATGATGACGCAAACCATATCGGGCCATTCTGCTGATTGATCCGTTAACAAAGGAGACTACAAAATAAGTGAAACATGTGTTACAGGGGTAAGTGTTTTGAATTATTCTTAAATAAATGTATATGTTGTCTCTGAAGCTTCTTCACACCAATTAGGTTCTACATGAAATTCACGTTGTTTCAACATGAAATAACTTTCATTCAACGTGATTCGGATTGTTGTTTCAATATGAATGACATTTTGCTCTAACTTTACTGCAATGTTAAATTAACATGAATTATAGTTATTTTAAAAGAAAAAAAATGTTGTTCGGAAGCAATTATAAAATCAGGTTGAATTAACATGAAACACGTATGAAGCAAAATCACCACCGAAAAATTTTAAATCAACCTTGTTTTCGACGTTTTTAACTTGATTTTTTTCTGTGTGTATGTTCTTTTTTTGTTGAATAATAGGTGGCATGTCATAACGTCCAGTGTCATAGTGTCCATGGACTTTATGACACTTTTAAAAGTATCGACACACAGCCGGCCGGGCGCAAGGATTTTCTCCTCAATGATAAAACAAGTACCGGCTTCGCAAACTAAAGCATCTCTGCACAGACGGCCTTCGGCCGGGCGCAAGGATTTTCTCCTATATAGTTTAACAAGTAGCTCCTATTATTTTTTTAACAACATTTTAGTAAATGTATATAATATAAAATTAAAGAGACACAGGAAATAAGATAACAATGTATTAGAAATCAATTTTAGGAGATAGCGAAAACTAAATTTTCGTTATAACTTAAATCCTTTTGTTTTTAGAAACTGTGTTCATTCCAGCACATGTAAGTTTTACTAGCTACAACTAAAACTAATTACTGTTATAAAGTTTTAATGAATTTAAATATAAAACAAAAAGCGTTGGCTTTATAAATTTAAAACTTTTATTGAAATTTATTGAAGCATATTTTGATTCCATTATAATTAAGCAATTGTTATATGGATTGCTGTTTTTTTTTTCTAAAGTCCAATTTAGGTCAAAGAACAAAAAAAAATTGTTCATTATTATTTTGGCAAGTTTTATAAAAAAAAAAACATTTTGTTGTCCATAAATTTTTCAGTTGAAGTTTTAGTTCAGCCTCCGAACCAGTTACAATCAGTCTCATAAATTACTTTATTAAAACAAATAAAAAAAAATTAAATAGTTTTTCATAGTGATTTGTGTTTTTTACAGTTTTAATAGACATTTTTATATTTTCTGATTCCTCCAAATGATCTTAAACTATGAAAAGGAAAATCGTTCCAGTTTTCAACACCTAAAAGGCGTATTTAAAAATTCTTGCATGCAATTATTTTATTTAACTGATTTGTTCTTTAGTTTTTCTTTCGTTTTTTTTTTGGTGTTTTTAAATTTAACAAAAACTTTAAGAAACTTTTAATAAAAAAATAAATATATAAATAAAATAAAACCAAACCCAAAAATTTTATCAATATAAATATTGTTGGTCGTTTTGTGCACTTGTTTTGGAGTGTTGCTGTTGAAAGTTTAAAGAAAAAAAGCCAAATTACAACATGAAGTATTATTTTACTTCATTGAGCCAAATCTGGTGATTTATAGATCAAAAACGTTATTTTTGAAAATGTTTTCTCATTGAAAAATATATGTGCTGTGTGAAAAGGTTACACTTGATTTTAACATAAGCAAAATGTGCTAAAATTTTGTGACATTTGGGTTTTTGTTAGACATTTGTATTTTTGGTAAAACATTAACGTCCCCACTTACAGACAGCAAGTTTCCCTATAGAAGAGGGAAACATTAAATTGCAGTGATGGAAAATTCAGTACTATAGTACTTTTTTCAGTAATTTTTCATTTCATAAATACCACAGTACCCCTCTTCGATTTTAGTACTTTTTTTATTGTAATGATTCCTTGTTAAGAAATTTAGCGTTGCAACTTTTTTTTAACGTTGGCAACGGCGTAAAAATATACAATATTTCGCTATCTTTCTTTTAGAAACTCCAAATATTTCAAAATTTGACCTTCATGTTTTTAGGGCTAATGTATTTAGATTTTAGTCAAGCCTTCAGAGTATACAATTTAAATGATCTGGACTATAAAATTCTGATTAGGGTTTACTTAAAATTCATAACAGCAAGAAAATTGGGCTCATTCGCCAATATATGGCCAACAAATTTGGTTTTCCCGAAAATCACAAAATTTAAATCACAGGTTAGAACGGAACAAATGATATTCTCAATAAATACCAATGAGATGATCAAAAATTTGGAAATTTGCTTAACAATTTTTTTCAGAATTGGAAAATGGAATTTTGAAACTACCGTATAATTTTTTTGTCATACCTGCTAAAAGGTTAGCGGCATCCTACGTAGACAAAAACTCATATACAAGTAAATGCTGGTATAATTTAAGATCAAATATTTCTTAAAATACAGTTAATTTCATTTCAACATTTCCTGTTCAAGTGTCCTGAGACACGTTAATGGCCTGGGGAAATTTTAATAACTTTTAAATATTTTAACCTACTTTTGTCGTTTATTTATCATTATAATGATAATTTAGTACACATTTCAATCCTTTTTAATTTAAATGCAAAAGTAATTATTTAATGGCAAAATTTTTACAATAACAGAAAAAAAATTATTTTAAATTTAAATGCAAAAGTAATTATTTAATGGCAAAATTTTTACAATAACAGAAAAAAAATTATTTTCCATTTGTAAATGCACCTTTCAACTTAAGGACGAATGAGCTTTTGTGAAAAATTTTTTTGATGGGAAGTAAAAATTAAGAGTTTTTATATTTTGGGTTTTTCCAGTATATTTTTCTATAAAAAATAGTTTTTATAAAAAGTACCAATATGTTGAGTAAAGTACTCTTTTGCTTGGTGGTTAGTACCATCTCAATTTTTCAATTTTCCATCACTGTTAAATAGCAACTTTATTGATTCATCTTTCCTCTCTCTGTATCTCTCTTTTAAAAACACAATACTTGCGCATCCATACCTTTTATTATTATTTAATTCCCGTAGTTCCTAGGGACCATACTTGCCGAATGCAAATTGGGTAAGGGACTTTGTAGATAGGCTGTTCTATTATCTGTGTCGAAAAAAATTATTTATTCAGTTTCAAGAAGTTTTAAAATCAAGCCATCAACAACGATATGCGATGTGATGAGATTGGACTTTAAATGGCAGCGCTATATATAAAAAACAAAAAGGGCTCTATATGGAGGCGTGGCAATAAAAATGTTGCTGTAATAGAAACATTTTATTCAAGGGGGTGACTGGCACAACCTCCAATGTACATGCATACAGGCGGAGACAAAACATGTTTAAATATGGTCACCTTACCCAAAACTATTTTTAAAGAAAATTTCAAAATAACATAACCATATTTTTGTCACCAACAACCATATTATGGTTAAATTAGTCCTCCATCAAGAAGCCACAACCATATTATGGTTGCCTCTAGACATGTTTTTTTTTTTGATTTTTTTAAATATCGCAGCTATATGCCTTTTTTGGCGATTTGTTTTTTAAACGAATGCCTTTTACTTATCGTCTTCTTTTCACTTTTGTTTTCATTTATTCCGAACATTTTATAAGAACCAAAAATATGTAGAAAAAAAATTTTTAATTTTATGAAAACCTAAAAAATTTTCTAAAAACAGGCTGTATGTTCAAATAAACACGCATAACGTTTTCAATATTAGATAAAATAGGTTTTTTTTATTTATTCTTTTTTTTTGTCTATTACCAGGGATGATAATTGAGAAAACCAAAATCGTACCAACGAACTTTTAAAATCGTACTTTTTCGGCCCCAATTGTACTAAATCAGCATTTTATAAATTATTTTTTATTATATTTTTAAAAACAAAAATTTAATACAACAGAAAGAAAATTTAATTTAGCGCTTGTAATATCTCCTTCAAAATTATTCGGAGTAAAATAATAATGGAGTGGTCTCCCACTGTTCCAAAATTCTGTTGATTACTTCTTGACGTTACAGCCATCTTGTTGACAAATACTTGGAAATATTATGAGTTCGTTCCAAAATAATCTTGAATTGAGAGGAATTCGTCTCTTCTACAATGAAGAACTTTTGCAGAAGTGGTTTCCTATATCTTTTAAAAATTTGTCAATACCAACAAAAAATGCACGCTTATATGCTGCCGCTGATACTAAATTTAGAATGTGGCATAAGCAATCGTTCAATGAACAAATGAAAAAAATCTATTTACAATAGCGGAGTTCAGTGTTTCGTGCAAATGGTCTTGCAAAAGTACAAATGCAAAATATCACAGCTGTTTTGGTAAATCCAACAACAAAAAGTAGAGCTTCCCTAAGATTTCATAAAAAAGCCACGACATTTTGCATTTTCGCAAGATTATTTGCACCAAACACTAAACTTCAGAACCACATGCGCATGTGGCTTTTTACATTCCGTGTACTATAGGGTTAAGAGTGTGCTTTTGTGAGCAGATTTTTTTTTGCTATAAAATTATGTGTTAAAAGACTGGCAAGATGATTGCAAAATAAAGTTTTTCACAAGTGTCTCCGAGCTGCAACGAGAAATCCTAGAACATTTTTGCACAGTGGTTTAATCGAAAAATTTTTTTTTACATATTTAAAAAAATCAGAACAAATAGTATTTATTTTAATCCCACAACCAAATAAGTCTTAAAATTTGTGGAAAAAAATCATAGTTTTATACAAAAAATTCAAGAAAATCAAAGGGTACAAACAGTGAAAAAAAAGTATTTAAAATATTAAATTTCGAAAATCGCAGCAAAAACCACTGTGCAATTTTTTTTTAACTTTTTACTGGATAGTTGACAAAAAAAAGAATAAATAAATAGAAATTAGTCCATTTGGACTAATATTGAAAGCGTTATACGTATTTGAACATAGTTTTCTTATAACGAGATTTTTTTTTATATTCAATATCTCTGTAACCATAAGCCGCAAAAATCTGAAAAGTTGCTGCAATGTGCTGTTGAGAAGGAACAACACAGTAAAAAATAAAGGAAATCAAAAGATATTTTTCTCCAAACTGTCCGAATTGACTTCGATTGCCCCACATACCATATTTTTTTCTCTTTACCGCTTTTCCGGTAAGTCAACACCCTGCGGAATAAACAAATCTATGAAATCATATTTCATTTATTTCACTCAAGGTTTTCTAGCAGATTTTCAATCATTTAAATGTTGTAGAATTTACTTTATAACTATAAACACAAAAAAATGCTATTACTGACATGTAACAAAAATTCTTCAATTGTAAAAAAAACTAAATTTAATTTGTCATCCAATGACTGACCATAAACTTGAGCATTGTCCGTAACCAAAAAAAAAAACACATATTTTATTGACAAATTTGTGTAACCTTCAACTTCATTCAATTAAATTTTATTTTTTATCTAAGCCGTCTTGCAACAAAAACAAAACTTTAGAAAAAACAAAATGTTGAAGACCAAAAATCAAAAAACCACTACATGATTTATAGTTATTTATAGTCGGTTTTCTATTGTTCAAAAATAGAGAAAAAAAACTTGCAACGTTTGCTAAAAATTTAACTGATGCATCTTGAACTTCTAAATAAGCAAAAGAATAAAGTGCTGTTAACACAAAAAAAAAAAAAACGGCAGCAGTAGCAGCTGCAGCTTTTGCTTGCTTTAATATACTGCAGTCTTTTGGAGGAAAATCGTCTTATGATCATGCCACAAAAGAAACATAAAATTAATGTTGGTCTACATGCTTGTACTAACAGTCAACCATCTAAATATGTTGGTCTTCAGAAAAATAAAAACAATACATTAAGGGTAATCACGATGGTCATTGTGCAAATTTGCATATCAGTGATGGAAAATTCAGTACTATGGTGCTATTTTCAGTACTTTTTCCTTTCAAAATTACCACGGTACCCCCACGTTCGTTTTAGTACTCTTTTCTAGTTATGCTTTTTTGTATAGATGATTAATTGATATTTTTTTTTCATTGACATCCAGGGCTGTGGTGTCGTCAATAAAAAGTACTAACTCCGACCCCAACCTCATAAATTCCAACTCCTGCTCCTAATCTAACCTAAATGCTAAATGAATATGAGACTGGTCCTTATTTGACTTCAAACTCTTTTTTAACGCAGTATCTTTTAAATGATTAAATATAGCCAGGAAAGAATTCAGATAAAATTTCGAATCAATATTTTTAATATTGCATCGTCAATTTGGAAATTATTAGAATATTTGTCTAATTTTGTTATGCCGAAAAATTTTAGAGTCGGAGTCACCAACGGGTGCGTACTTCGACTCAGACTCCGGTTTAACAACCACAACTCCGACTCTACAACACCGACTCCACAGTCTTTTTGACAACATTGCCTAGACAAAATTATTCTTATCAAAAGTATATATGCTTGTTAATAAATTTATGCTGGCAACACCAAAAACTTCTGGCAGCACTGTAAAAAATCTGCATTTGTTTTATACTCAAGCATATTAAAATAATTGTTTTCTTTTTAAATTATTAAAATTGAATTCTCTTTTTTATGTTAAAACCCACGAAAATGTTAAATTTTTAAGTTTTCTTTAAAACCAATATGGTGCTTAATATGTTAAATGTTATTAGCCCAATTCACAATCTTGTGCAAAATGGTACAGTAAATACTATAGCATACGTTTGGGGTATAGTATATTTTTACTCTACACCAACAAAATATACAAAATATACACTCAGTGAACCAAGCCGATCTGCAAAATGGTATAGTATTTAATAAAATCCTAAAAGTATTCTACAGTATTTACTATACCATTTTGCAAATGCTACGATGCAAGACCATTTGCACAAGATTGTGAATTGGGCTATTGTTTACATTTGTTTGCAACTGAGCAAATATGGAGTCCATATTATGGACTACTAATTTTGCTCAAGTTTTGTTTTAAGTGCAAACGAAGTAAAATAGAGCAAATTACAAATACGTACATTTTGTTGTTGTGTTGTGCAAATGTGTGTATTTTTGAACGCATTTGCATAGTTTGCACACTTTGCACTACCCATAGTGATTTCCCTTATTAGTAAACAAGTAAGAGTGGTAATTTCATGATGCGATAAGAACAAAAAGTTTATTAATAACATTCTTTAGAAATAAGTTTATTTATTTTGTGCTACGCCTCCATCTCCGATCCCGCCCACAGTTTGTGGGTTGTTATGTACTGATAACGGAGATGGTTGTTTCTTCTTTGGAAGCTTTTGCACTTTCCGTTCTCCAGATATACAGAATAGGAAGTGCCACCCCAACTTCTTTAACTAAGCCCACATTTTTAGAAAGGTTGTGCATTAAAAATCCAGCTAATGTACCAAATTAAGACAATTTTTCTTTTACTTTTTCTTAGATATAAAAAAACCTATTTTGTGCCACGCCTACTTTTACAATCCCGCCCACAGTTTGTGGGATGTTGTTCCTTGCTTGGAAGCTTTGGCTCTGTTCGTTCTCTAGATATACAGAAATGTATGATGTCTTTGTATGGAAAATGCTACCCACAACCACTTCTTTAATTCAGCTCATTTTTTTATAGATGTGTATTAATTACCAAAAGGCTTTGGAAACTTTGGTTGTTGTCGTTCTCCTGACATACAGAAAAAAAGAAATAAAAAAACAACAGCAGCAAAGGATTTATGGGTAAACTAACAGGGATTCGTGTTTTTTTGCTCATGCCTCCGTCATGTATGAACCGATCTGGCTGAATTTTAATAGCAAACTTAACGCAGTATATGTGACATAAATATATAACAACACAGTCCCCATCATTACTGGTGTCTTGGGAAACCCCATTTCAACATACACACGGATAGACGGATATCGTTAAATTTACTTTGCTACTCTTAAGGACTCAGAATATATACACTTAATAGGGTCTAAGATCAATATTGTAGAAATGACAAACGGAATGACAAACTTATAAATACTTTTTTACCTTCGGTGAAGGATATAAAAATGGACCATATAGCCAACAACTGTTTCAATTGCCCGTAAAATTTTAGCCATTTCATTCCGTGCAGTGTAATAAAGCCATATGGCCTTATTTCACATCGCATTGAGATTAGGGTAACCGATTGATTACTACCGGATTAACTAATCGGTTAGTTTAAGATTGGCTATTTTCGATTAACAATTTAACCGGTTAATTTTAGTCGATTAACCGATCTAACTAAATTTTACATATTTTGTAGTTTTTAATTATTTGTTTCGTCTCATATGCAAAAGGTATGTGTTTGGTTCAAAAAATATTTCTTTCTAGCAATGCATTGTTAAAATACAGTACAAAAAGAGAAACTAAGGAGTTCGAAAATGAACTTTTTTTGAAGAATTTTCTGTACTGAGCTTTGCCAGGATGAGTCAGATGATGACCTGACAACAGAAGAAACTCTCGATAGTAAAACAAACAATCTGCTAACAGAATTTACCGAATGTATGTTTCTGTTTATTAAAAATATGTATTTCATATTTATGAATTATTTTTTGTTTGTTCGTTTTAGTTCAAGAATTGTTTTTTTTTGTTACGTTATTGTTTTTTTTTTACTAAAAAACGAAAAATAAAAATAATTTTTTAATTTTTCTTTATTGAAATTACTTAATTTATCATAACAAAAATTGTATTAAGCGGTTAACCGATCAATAACTAAGTCAACCGATTATTAACCGATTAAACCAAAACCTGGCTTAATTAATCGAGCGATTAACCGATTAAAGCAAACGCCCGATTAAATGAATACCCTAATTGAGATATAAGGCCATATGACTTTATTTCTATACAAGAAGTGAAATAAAGCCTTTATTTTCATTTTATGAAATGTTGTTCTTAAATTTTTTATTTCATGTAATTTTTAATTTTTTTTAATCAATATTTACCCAACAAAAGCTTAAATTCAAAAAAGGAATAAAGGCTGTTATGATTATAGTTTTTGTATATTAAGTTCGAGTATTATGTACAATTTGCAATTTCTTTAAGCATAAATATATTGTTAAAGTAAAAGCTAAAACCGAGGTTTTTTTGTCGGTTTCCGGTTTTGGTTGTAAAGCATTCAAAGCCGCGGTTTCGTAAACCTAAGAGTCATTTAAGAAAACTTAGTTAAAAATAAATACGTATAAGGGGAATTCACAAGGTGTGCTATTAATTTATATCGTCATGATGTCCTAAATAATATTTTACAATTGTTAAAAAAAATACTGTTGTGTTTCAAACAAAATAAAAATTTTAATGCTGTATTCATTGATTCTTCATAACTGTACAGTAAAAATCTAAATTATCATAAGTTGCCCACAGCAGTAGTATATATTTCTTGTAATTATTTTAAGACACATGACTTTACAACTTTACGACTGCCTTGTGAATACCCCAATTATATTTATAAAATAACCTCTGGCTTTTGTACCTGATATTTATCATTTACAGATTTATGAAGCTTCAAAGACTTATACATAAGTATGTATGTATTTATTTAAAGAAACCTCTCGTTTAACTTTGTACGTAATTTTTTTTTTAGTCTTAAAGCTTTACTATATATATGAGAATAAAATTAGCTTTTTTAATTACTATTGTTTTCTAATGACTAAAAAGCGTAGGATTTTTGCAGGGAAATTTTTGTCAACGTGTAGGAAAAATCGATTTTTTTTACATGCGTAGCTATTTTTCAAAATATCTTCTGGCAATACTGGTTTGACGTAAAATCTCAAAACCTTTAGTGCTGGTTCACACTCGTCAAATTTAAATCGTCACGTCTTGAGCATTTAGGAGAGAAGGGGCAAGAGAAGGCCATTTCTTTTCCCCTTTCTCCTAAAAACTCAAGGCTTGACGAGACAAACTTGACGTGTGTGAACCGGCAATTATTAATTAATTTTTTTAACGTCAGTATGATGCTTTTTTTTGGCAAAATATTTGAAATTCGGATCTGCTGGTATGTTATAGATTAAAGTCCAAGCGATGGCGATGTTGAGCAAAAACAATGATTTCTTTAAGAATTAAGATGTTGACAACGTTGAAATGTAAATTAAAGATCAAAAGGCCACATTTTCTCTTCATACAACTCTGTACATACATATATCAAGAAAGATTTTTAGATGGTTTTAGCAAAATTATTTCGAATGGTAAAACAAGTTTTAAATTATTGGTTTTAATTTAAACCAGCGCCGAGAAACTTTTCGTTTGAAATGTGTGAAATGAATCAAAAATGCCATTTATTGAAACGAACCGCAGTTTTTCTCACTAAACTGTTTCTGTAACTTTTTTGTCGAGTAATAGCTGTTACAGAAAAAGTGTGTGTAAGATTTATGGGAGAAAAGTTCCCGCTTTGAACTGTCAAATAAACTCACGAATTACAATTGGGCGAGAAAAAATTTTACCACTAAAAAACAATTAAAAATGCAGAGAATAAAAATTATAGTATTTTGTTCCTGGCACATTTTTTAATTGTGTAATTATTTTGCTTTTAACATTTTTATAAAATATACGAATGTTTTCACAGCTCGTTTGCAAACAACAAACATTAAGGTCGCATTTTACATTATTTGGTGGAGCCGACAGTTGTATTTTCGCCGCCGTCGTTGAAAATATTTCAATTTTAGTAAATTTTGGTCGCCGTCAACGATACGTGTGACTGCCGCTCTCAACGTCTCTCTTTTGATAGTTTTCGACATGAGTTACAACAAACACACTTTTTTCTAACTTTTCGAGAAACGATGGAATATTTTGTTTGGCATCTTTTCGATGCGAGAAGTTCTTACTAAAGTTACAGAACATGGGTACAGGTCAGTGTAAAAACACTATTATGTACTTAAATAAAGAATAAGTAATTCTGCAAAGTGTATAAATTTCCCTAAAACTCCCCATTTTAAAATCTAAATCCCCATTTTTGTTTCCAAGTTTTTAAATACTTAATAAAATATAATTTTATTAACTTTTCTTATAAAAAAAAAAAAAGAAATAGAACCAAGTTTTTATATTCGGATGTGCCATATCTTTGATATCCTCCACCGATAATTAAAATGTTAAGGAGTGGGATTTATATGGGATCTTTGATAAATTATGCACCCATCATCATCGGAGCGCTCCTAAATATGACTCTTAAAAGATACCTTTTCTTGAGGGTTTTATGATTACCCTCCTAATTTATGAGCAATTCTGATTGATTTCGGAGCCTGTAGAATTCAGGACTCCTAAAAGACTCATTTTTATGAGCAATTTAGGAGCACATTCCTAGAAAACTCTTATTTATGAGGGTTTTCTGAGGGGCAACGGTAGTTTGTTTTCTTATTCTTAATAATTTCAATATTTTGCGTTTGCCTGTCATTATTGTGATCATTTTCCGCTGTTCGGTTGTGATTTTGATAAAATCTTTGAGAAATTTTTTTTGATTCTCCTTTAAAATCAGGTCTTGTTGGCATAACAACCTCCGATATTTTGTCACTTGGATTGAGCTCAGTAATTCACTAATGTTTTTTGTGTACTTTATGTGTGAATAGTTGACTAAACATTGTCCTTGTTAATCTTTTCATTAGACAAAACTATCCATTTGAAGCCTTTGTTAAAAGAAAATTTGGTGGTTTTGTTCGTTGAAATTCGTTTAGAATGAATATTATTTCCATGCACAAAACATATATTAATAAAACTTTTCCCTTAAAAGCTAACAAGCATAAATTTACAAATAAAATGAATACCCTAATTTCAAGAAAAAGAAACACTCCTATATCACTCTTTTTTGGCTCCGAAATCCATCTTTTATGACTCTTTTAAGAGGTTTTTATGATTGATTTGTGAGCAAAAAGGCTCACAATTTTCCATACAAATCGTTAAATTTAGGAGTCCTAAAACGCTCATATTCAGTACAAAATTTTTTGACGGTTTCATAGGAAAACACGCTCATATTTGAGGGTTTTAGGAGCTTTTTTCTGAGCGTTTTGCTCATAAAAAGGAGTCCTAAAAGACTCTTTTAGCACTCATATTGTTTGCTGGGTATAGTGGTTTGTAGCATTAAACAATTTTGTTTCGGAAACCTAAGATTTAAATTGTTTTGTCTTACAGCCAAAACTACCTAAATCGGCCCGTAAGGTGTATTAGAGCATCCCTTATTTTTAAAATTTTTGAAATGTTGACACGGTAACCGCTAATTTTTTCTATTTGATATAATTGATTATCCCATGTAATTTTACGCCCCTTCGACCACACCACACCTTCCCTTAGCGACGGGGCTTAAAAGAGAAGAATATGTGTTTTTTCATGATCGGTCTCTCTTCTGACCCGAACAATTTTATTTTATTTTGTTAATTTTCATTTTTAATAAAAGGAATTCTTTCACTTTAGGAAGTCAGTGGGATGGTTCTGTGAAGTTTACAGATCTGTTACGCGCAGTCATTAACTGCTTTCAAGTGTATCACCTTTGGTTTGAAAAAGGATGAATACTTTTACCAAGATGAGAAAATTAATGTTTATTAAATATCGCCTGAATACTTTATTGCTTTTTATGGAAACAAAGTCATGCCTTTTTTATCTGTACGAAACGAAGTGGAAAATAAGTATCATGACAAAAGAAAATTCATTTCATATAATGAGTAGTTCATTTCTTCTTTTGATTAAACATATCGTCTTGAATTTTCAAATTTGGTTTCATTTGTTACACTAGCCACAATGTTATTTGCTGTTTCAATATCAACCATGTCATTAAGGAATAAAGTAACGACTTCTTAGGTTAAATAATAGAAAAGCTGGCAAAATTAGTTTAAAGCAGCACACATTCATATCTATTAACAGCTTTTATAAAACGAAAATCCTGATAGGATGCTTTTATGGACAAGTCACTTTGTATTCTTTGTTAAACGTTAATTGTTGCAATGAATAGAGAAACTTTTTGCAAACCTTCGGCCTCTTGTTAACTTTGGATGATTCCGAATTAAAAATAATATCGAAAGCTCAATCAATTCACGATAGTCACCTCTCGCAATTGGTTTTTCGAGCATAGAAAAATAAAAGCTGATTAAGTTGTCAAATTATAATCCTGATTTCCCAACACTTAAACACTTTGGGCATTTAATGCAGGCAGGATGGTAAGTTATTCCAATGAACGGAGGCCATTTCAGGAATATTATTTGTAAAAAATGCTTTACAATTTTCTGCATTTTTTTATCTGTGTTCTTATTCTTTGCATGGAAGACTTATTTATTATGCAATTCCTTACATTATGGCCGAGTGATTCCAGAGCATATTCCCCTTCTTTGGAGAGGAAACAAAAAATTGTGGGCTTTGATCTTGATGATTTTCAACAGAAATTTAGTAACACGGTTGTTGTATTTTCCTTTTCCAATATGTTTCTTTCTTTTAGTACCCGGAGTTTTGTTCTTTTTTCTTTTATCCATAGATTTCAATTCACCAGAGAGAGAGTATTCCATTAGATTCATGTTGCCGCTACAAAAAATTGTTCATCGATTTTCACTAACTTTAAGGCAGTAACGATCACTATGTCAAAGAGATTGCTCAAAGTGCGTATAAATAAATTTTCCTTATATTTAAGCACCTAAAGGCCACTTTACATGGTAATACAATGTATTACGACATGTCGAAAAATGATGTAGAATGAGAAAAATCTTATCATGTAGAAGCAAAATGTAGAGAATACGGATAAAAAAATCTGACAAGCGGTCGGTAAATGTTTTTTTTTCTAAACCATTTTAGAAACTTACATATGTATTTTCATCACACCAGGGGTGTATTTTAATGGAGTATATTGAAGATGGTAGCATTTTTATACAATTACAAAAACAACTCAAGAAATTTTCATGTTGTTTTTTGTAAAAATTTTCAAACTGTAACCATCTGCTTTTTTGTTAGTATTTTTAAGTTTGCTTATTCCATCCGTGTAAATATGAAATATACTAACAACAGACTTTTTTTTTCTTTTAAACACGGAGAGAATTTCATATTATTTTGATTCTACAAAGTCGTAATACATTCTATTACATAGCTTGCGAAAGAATACCTTTTTGCAACCTAGAAAAAAAATTTTAAATAAGCTTAGCAGAATCTATTAGAAATGCTAACTGAATAATGCAAAAATCGGACGTAAAAAGTACTTTCAATGCATCTGAACTTTTAGTGTTCAAATATGCTCCAGTTACATCTTGCGATGTTGAAAGAGTGTTTTTCATTTATAGAACTGTTTTATGTGATAACAGAAGATTATCAGGGGAGTTCCAGAAATCGAAGACGCAAAACGCAAGAATTTTAAACGTCGTTTTTTAATAAGATTTCACTCAAAAAGTAATTTCAATTTTTGGGAATACAAAATTTAAATTTCAAAAGATTTTGTTATTCGTGCTAAATTCCCAGTTTTTATTATTGATAAAAACACTTGAAATTCATTGTTGATGGGATAAGCTATTCCTATGCGCATTTCACTGGTTGCTTAGGCCAGATCATCAGGAAACTTCATCCATAAAGATTTTAGAAAAACTAAAGATATTAAACCAAGTAAAAATGTTAAACGTGTAAGACTTATAGCAACAGTTCTGCTTGTAATAATATCAAAGCTTAAACAAAACAACATCAACAATAAACAAGTGCGTTCATCTCGTCTTACATTCCCAAATATTATAAAAATATTTCAAATATTATAAAAATATTTCTTTATTAAACAGAATTTTATAAAAAAATTAAATTAAAAGTGTATTAAAACAACTTCCAAATTTTTGCGATTTGCCCCCAGTATTTTTTTTTTGACAATTTGAAGAAACATACTATTTTACTTACAATAAAAACTTAATAAAATAGTAAAACATATTTTTAAACATTTGGGGGATTCACAAGCTTTGCTATCAAGTCATAATGTCCTAAATAATATTTTACAATTGTTTAAAAAAAAATTTTGTCGTGTTTCAAAGTAAATAAAAATTGTAATGCTGTGTTCATTGATTCGTCATAACTGGACAGTAGAAATCTAAATTATTAGCGGTTGCAACCTGCAGTCATTTATATTTTATCATTTTATTAATTTTTTTAATAGTTTAGAGAGATCCTATAAAAATATTAAAAATTTGGATTAAAAGCCATAAATAGTTCAATAAAATAACCACAGTACTAATAAAATAATATTTTAGAAAAACAATTTGGTTACGATTCTTTAGTTTTGATAAAACTTTTTGTGTCTAAAACTAAAAAAAAGGTATGTTAGACACGCCTTTTCTAAATTAAAGTAACGATATGTTTTTTAACTTAACTGTTTTTTTTTGTGTTCAAATAAACGAAAGAATTAACCAAATGTTAAAAAAATTTTTAAAATAAATAGTGACAATAATATCTGCCATTAACTAAAGCTATGGAAACCTTGGAATTTCAGAGCTCTAAAGAAAAAAATGTATCGAAACGGCCTTAAACAAGAAACACAAAAGCACAAAGTTTAATTTAAAAAAAAAGCAAATTAATCTTTATTTTGAATATACTTCTTTATTAATCGTACAGGATTTCATGTTCAACAAACTCCCCATAAATTGGGTACATTGTTCAAAATAAAGTCATCATGGCTGCAACAGTATGTCAGGCCATCTTTAACATTTTCACTTAACTGTATAGGACATACTATTTTCTTACAAATCTGTTCAGGTATGTCAACAGGACCTACATGATAAATATTATTTAAAGTCAAAAATACCATAGAAGTTCTGAAACCTGTCACTATTTTGTAAATCCACAATGGTATAGGGATTTTGCGATCATCAGCCAAAAACATGGGCGTCCACAACCCTTGAGCATTTTGTAATTTTACTACGCAATTCACGCTTGCAAGATTTGGTGAATCTAAATCACAGTTTATAACTCCAGTACATACATGGGTAGGCGTACGAGTACGATGTCGGGTCCATTCTTCTATAACTTTCCAATTGCCGTTATCGATTGTCTTAAATTGTGGTACTACATTCATCATATCGAAAGTGGAACTTTTTAAGTTGGTCAATGTGAAATCGGCACTAGGCGTTAAATGGCCACGATCAATAATATGATCGACATTTGAAGGACTCATGTATGGTTGATTATAACCCAATAGCTGTTGGAATCTGTTAAAAACAGATGCACGAGTAAAGGCCGAGAAATAAGCACCATTGAAGAAACCATCTGGGTAAAATTTTAAAAATGTTGGGCGCCCACCACCTAACAGATAAAAGTCAATAAATGAGTATAAAAACCCACTACTACTACCTCTGATTTCTAAGAACTGGTGATAATAATAAATCGAAAAGGGTTTAAGTTCTCATTTGTGAGCAGTTATTGTCATCAGTCTTCTTGCGGTTACACGCAGAGAAACCACATTTTTCAATATGGTCACCTCCAACAGAACTATTTTTAGCGAAACATTTTAAATATAATAGTTATTTTTTTGAACATGTTGTGGTCAATATAACCACATAAATTAATCATATACTTATTTAAAATTTTTCGTTTAAAATAAAACAATGCTTGTTGGAGATGACCATATTCAAAAAGGTTTCTTCTCTGGGTGTAGAAACACTTACCTATCGGATACGCCGTATTAATGGTAAATAATGTTCTCAAATGTCTTTGATCGAAACACACTTCATAAGTTTCTACAAATTCTGAATGAAAATTGAAATTAAGAACATATCCAATTTTATAAAGCTCATAAGGGCAATAGAATGTGCGTGGGATAGGAATCGTTGAGGGTCTTATAGTTTGAAGCTCTGTGCATTTTCTTAAAAATGGTAACATTTTATCAAATCTTTGATGCCCCGTACATACAACCTTTATCGGATATGATGGACTATTACACGCCAAGTATATTGCACTATTCACTGGTACTGTTTGACCTCTGAACAATTGATACTGTTGTTGGTAGCCCTGTGTTAAAATCAAACTCCATTCATCCACCCAATTTCCATTGAATAAATTTAAATTACACGATTGGGATAGAATTCGAGTTACAAGGTTAAGAAACACGAAATGTTTAATAAGATTCTTTAGTGGCAACTTCATCTTTATTTTTATTTATAAATTCCTGGGATTCCTAGCTGGAACAAAGGGCCAGTCTTTAATAACGTTTAACTACAGACTGAATAAAGATTTTAAAACAACTACTATTTATACTTATAAAAAAAAGAGATTCTATTATTATTTACAGAAACGGTTGTATTCAAAAATGTGTAGAGTCTATTTACTCTCTTCGATAAATTAAATAGAACGAGGGTTGTTATTTATGTATATTTTAAGCCTTGCCAATACTTATTTTTTACAGGTCCCATTTGTTGTTAAGAACCTTTTTTATTTATCATTCAGGCACAACTTCACAGAAAAAATTATTTTTCCAATTCAAACAAAAAATTTGTAGAATCAAAACATTTTTTGTCTGAAATCGGTCCCATAAACAAATTTGCATATGCAATCAATTTAATTGCTTTTTGTTTATTGAAAAAAAACACTGATTTTTTTAAACAAATAATTTACAGAATCAAACAAAAAGTTTACTGAAATTCATATAAATTTCAAACAAATAATTTTGCTGAATCAAACAAAAAGTTTTTGCACAAGCAATGACACCGCCTACCCAAGCTATCACTGAAGGAGAAGATGAAGGCAGCAGAGCGGCGACTGGCTTTGAGACACATTGTTTGTTGGAATAATTTTTGAGCGAAGTCTTGTTTATACACACAATGTATTTCTTCATCACTCACTGTTGCTGTATCCTTTCCCTGCGTAAAGAAGAAGAAGTGTAACCAAAAACGGCAGCAGACCGACTCGATATGTTTTTCGTTATCGTTCTATTTTTGTATTTGATGTAAACAGTTTTAAAAAATTGAATACGGGGTTTTGTTTTTCATTTTTTTTACCAACTTTGAAACCAACCAAAAATTTATTTTGTTTCTTATAATGTTGTTATTGCTTCGTTGTTTAAAAAGTCTGAAACCTTTTTACATGCTATTGTTTTTGTTTTTTTTACAAATAACCTCGTCGCGCTATTTTATCATCTTTCTTCTTGTTGTACTTTTTAAATGTTTTGAAGCATATGTTTTATTGTAGGCACGGGGCTCACACTATCACATTTTTCGTACTTGCAGCTTAAAGCCTAGTACTCTGTTCAAATTTGTGAAAAATGTTGAGCACCATTAATTATTTCACAAGAACATTTTGACATGTGTCAATGTTGCCTATCATGCGAGTTTGTACAATTTTACGTTTTTTTCCTGCAAAGTATGCGACATTGTTTTGCGTATGTAAACAAACCCCACATGTATTTAACTAAAAATTATATTATACATATAAAAATCAAAAAGTAATTTCAATTTTTGGGAAAAATGTACGTTTAACATTTTTATTTGGTTTAATATCTTTAGTTTTTCTAAAATCTTTATGGATGAAGTTTCCTGATGATCTGGCCTAAGCAACCAGTGAAATGCGCATAGGAATAGCTTATCCCATCAACAATAAATTTCGAGTGTTTTTATCAATAATAAAAACTGGGAATTTAGCACGAATAACAAAATCTTTTGAAATTTAAATTTACGTTATTGTTTAATATAGAATAACCATAGAAATCGTCTTTAAGATCTGAGCCTTATGTACGTGTTTGCGCTGCTATTTTTATGAATTTTTTAATTATTTTCATGTAATTTTTTGTGCAGAGGATTTAAACTTCAGTTGTGGCCTTATCAAAATCAAATTCCGGGTCTTAAAAAACAAATTCCGAAATTTTCGAAATCAAATTGAGTATTCCGCATTTTTCAAATCAAATTCGGCACTTTAAATATTAAAATAAATCGGAATAAACGGAAAAAACAGAAATTAGGAAAAACATGTAAAATCAATTAAAACGGATAATCATTCAAAAAAGCAAATTTCGATCTACCAAAGGTTAAAATACAATTTGGTTTAAGGATTGATGTTTGACTATTGACGTCAGCAGTCGTCGATGGCTGCGAGTGTAAGACGGCAAATCCATCTGAGGAGATCAAGTGGTTGTGATCGAAACATGTTATGGTAACCAGCCGCCTGGGTTCGAATCTCAGGTCAGTCAAGAATGAATGATTATCAATAACAATTTTAATTAATTTTCATGTTGTAAAATTCCTTTCTTCATAAAAATAATTTAATGAAAATTAAATTTGATGAATTTAAGCCTGATTAAAATATTAAAAAATTTGGATTAAACCCCATAAATAGTTCAACAAAATAACCACAACTCTAATTATTATTAAAATAAATTTTAATCAAATTCATTTAAAAAAAAACTGATTTTGATTTTTAAAATGAATTAGATTTAGAAAAGGCCGAATTTGAGGTTAAATACTTTAAAGTGGTATACTACATATCTATGTTTCAATTAATAAATAGAGAAAAGCCCTCTAAAGTTAAATCTACACACGGACAAATGGGCAAATAAGCACATTGTATGCATTTTATAATTATTTTCTTTTATTATATTCAACATTTTTTATTATTCGAATTTATTCTATGAGCTAAATTTCAGTTATGTATTTTATAAAGCTTTTTTGTAATAGTCCTTTTCCTTCAATTTTTCAGAAACGACTTTATACACTACCAGACTATTACATTGTATTTTCTTGTTACATTTTACCTTAGGTTTCCTTTGGAAACCAATGAGGTATATTGTATGTACAGAAAAATTTACAATTATTAGACACCAGCAGAATGTAATGCATTTTCTGGCCCGCTACAGCCTTCGTCAGCATTCTTTGTGTCACACCTGATAGTGATACTTTATAAATTGAATGTATTTAACTCAACTATGTTAACAAATAGAAACTGGGAATTATTTCCTTCCGAAGGTTACTTTATATTATATTCAACATTTTTTATTATTCGAATTTATTCTATGAGCTAAATTTCAGTTATGTATTTTATAAAGCTTTTTTGTAATAGTCCTTTTCCTTCAATTTTTCAGAAACGACTTTATACACTACCAGACTATTACATTGTATTTTCTTGTTACATTTTACCTTAGGTTTACCTCATTGGTTTCCAAAGGAAACCTAAGGTAAAATGTAACAAGAAAATACAATGTAATAGTCTGGTAGTGTATAAAGTCGTTTCTGAAAAATTGAAGGAAAAGGACTATTACAAAAAAGCTTTATAAAATACATAACTGAAATTTAGCTCATAGAATAAATTCGAATAATAAAAAATGTTGAATATAATATAAAGTAACCTTCGGAAGGAAATAATTCCCAGTTTCTATTTTCTTTTATGTTTCTGCAAACAAAATTTAAAAATTATAGCATATATGTTTAAATGAATATAAAGAAAAATACCCCTTGGGTTTTTTTAAACAAAATACCCGTTAAAACCCGGTGGGGTTTTCTGGGTTACCCAGTGGGCAGCCAACCCATTTTAACGATAAAATGGAGTTACCTAGTTTTTCCAAAAATTATTTTTTCCCTTTTATGCTTATACCTATATATCTAAAACTAGCATTAATTTCGCTACTTCTTGAGCTTTTCCCTTTCTTTCGTGGACATATAACCATAAATCGCGTTTTTTATTGTTGTTAGGACCAGCACTCAGGGGATGCCCCTACTAATGCATTGCATTGTGTTGGAACTAGGAAAATAGGTTATGGGAAGGAGGAAAGAGGCAGTAGTGTTTGTGAACATTCGATTTGAACTTAATCATGTTGCAAGTGAGAGGGAAGACTTCGGCAGGAAGGTTATTCCACATACGAACAGTCCGATTCACCTGCCAATCGTCCACATAAGGATGGGTTCTTGAGGAAAAACGTGTATTGTGAACAAACGTACGGGTTTCGGGAACCAGATCCCTAAATTCGTCAGAACACATCCCATTGTAGTAACGATAAAACAGGCAAATACAACCCACATTGCGACGGTGCTCAAGGGAGTCAATAGAATTGGATACCCTACTGTCACCAATGAGAACCTTCGCCCTCTCCTGCACGCGGTCGAGAAGCTCCAAAATAGACTTTGAAGCACCGGCCCACACATGAGAGTTGTATTCCATACGCGGTCGGATATAGGTGGTATAAATAGTAAGGAGATCTGATGAAGTGAAATATATCTAACACCGTCTTAGAAAACCGAGGCACTTGAATGCTTCTTTCGACACCTTGAATATATGTTCTGTCCATCGGACATCACATTGTATCCTCATGCCCAGAACATCAAGAGATTCTGATTCTTCAATAATTGTACCACTCTCACTGTCACTGTTAAAATAACATTGTTCAATATTGAATCCATAAAAACCGGTTTTATATTAAAATCAAAAGTTTATCTTGTTAAAATTACATGCATACATACTTAAGTATGTAAATTTTTTTACTTTCATGTTTAAAATATGTTATAAAAGAAGACAATTCCCATATTCTTTTAATTAAAATTATTTAGTTAAATAGTACATCAAGTTTTCCAAGTAGAATGATGACAAATTCCATATCGGACCATTCTGCTGATGCTTCTATTAACAAGATATGTGACAGATAAGTGACATGTACAGGGGTAAGTGTTTTGAATTATTCTTAAATAAATGCATATGTTGTCTCTGAAGCTTCTTCACACTATTATATCACACTCAAACCAATTTGATTCTACATGAAATTCAAGTTGTTTCAACTTGAAAAAACTTTCATTCAACGTGATTCGGATTGTTATTTAATTTAAATGACATTTTGCTCTAACTTAAAATCATGTTAAATTAACATGAAGTAACAATGAAGCAAAATCACTACCGAAAATGATAAAACCACCCTCGTTTTCGACGATTTTACATTGATTTTTTTCTGTGCGGATGGAAATCATAAAACAATTGTACCTTTTTCGTACAGAGCTTGTTGGTGCCGTAGGGACAACACAATCTTATGCGTTTTCTTTTCTGAGTAAAATTCTACATTTATTCTGCCTTTTACATTTGTTATGTTCTTTTATGAAAAACATGCGTTCTTTTCTGATGATGTTCCCTTTAAAATTAAAAAAATAAGTGCTACATGTTCAACACTCATTTTAATTAAAGGGGCATGAGTGCAGCACTAGATCCAGGCGAATTCAGTGCCACCTTGGCAAGTTTCGAGCCGTAAGCACTAACAATGCAATACAAAAAACATCTGTTGTTTCCGTTGGCTTTGGTTTGTTGTAGTCTTGCCGCCACCTGTAATTAAATTTGCCTTGCGCTAATTGTACTTTACTGTTTAATTCCGAAATGTGTGTTTTTTGTAAACGTAAAATATGAAACACTTCTTAAAAATTAGGGGATCATTTCAAAATGTTGCCAAGTCACAGGTAACACTTATGCAACACTTTTTTTTAGAAAAGAAAACGCCATTATTCGATACAATTTAAATGCGTAATTAAAATTTTTATAAATAAATAAAAAACATATTTATTTATTTAAGTATATCAACAATAACATTTTTGTTTTTAACTTCTTTTACGTATTATGGTATTAATACGACTGTTTTTAGCATTATAATTAAAAATTAACAAATGGAAAAATTTTACAAATAAATAGGGTGTTTTTTTGCATGCCACACAGTGTAGTGTATGCTACAATTACTTTACTAACAATGCCAATTTCTTTTCTGTGTTGTATTCTACTTATACTTTGTATACTTTAAAAATGTTGTACCAAAGTTTTAAGATATTCTTTAGATTATTGGACAGGGCAACAGTGTGAAAAAGTTCAGAGTAAAAACCTTACACTGGTCAACATGAGTTCTGTGACCTAGAATTTCTTTCATATTTTTGCTGTAAAAGATTCTCTTAAATAATTTGATCATGAATACTAAATTAATTGAAAAAAAGGCAAAACAAAAAAATAATTTATACAGATGTTTTGACTTAACTGCCTTTTGTTTAAGTGCAATTTTGAATTACCTGCACAAAATTAATATTTTTTGTCATTATTGCGTAAAATCCCATACAAACTCCTTTTTTAAGTGCACTTTCTATACCAGCTCATGTAAGAAAAATGCCCAAAATTTTTGACATATTAAAATTAATTTCATACAAAAAATGGAACGTCATTGTTATTATAAATTTATTAATAAAAACGTTGTTTCTTCTTCTAAACACTTTAGTTTAGCTGCACTTTTATGCAGGTATCCACAATAAGGCAGAAAAATACATTTAAGATAACTGAATTTTTAATTTATCTGCACAAAAAATCTAAGGAGATTGTGCAGCTAAGTCAAAATTACTGTAGTTTTATTAGAAAAACTTACAAACACACAGAAAAAAATCAAGTTAAAAATGTCGAAAACATGGTTGATTTAAAATTTTTCGGTGGTGATTTTGCTTCATACATGTTTCATGTTAATTCAACCTGATTTTATAATTATTTGCGAACAACATTTTTTTCTTTTAAAATAACTATAATTCATGTTAATTTAACATTGCAGTAAAGTTAGAGCAAAATGTCAATTATATTGAAATAACAATCCGAATCACGTTGAATGAAAGTTATTTCATGTTGAAACAACGTGAATTTCGTGTAGAAACTAATTGGTGTGAAGAAGCTTCAGAGACAACATATGCATTTATTTAAGAATAATTCAAAACACTTACCCCTGTAACACATGTTTCACTTATTTTTTATTCTCCTTTGTCAACAGAAGCATCAGCAGAATCGCCCGATATGGTTTTCGTCATCATTCTACTTTTAGAACTTGATGTACTATTTAACTAAATAATTTTAATTAAAAGAATTCGGGAATTGTCTTCTTTTTATAACATATTTTAGGAATGAAAATAAAAAAATTAACATACTTTACTATGTATGCATGTTAATTTAACAAGATAAACGTTTGATTTTAATATAAAGCAGGTTTTTATGGATTCAATATTGAATCCATATTTATGTATATTTTAATATTTTTTTTTTAATTTTTTTTATCAGTGAATAATATTTAATAAGCCTGATTAAAGATTATTTTAATATTTTTCATTTAAAATTAATATGAAATAATGATATATTTAAATAAAGGGCATACTTTTGCAGAAATTTAACATGATTCTCAATCAACATTTTTCCATGTTAATTTTACATTGGTATTTTTTTCTGTGTGAACCCATCAAATACATATGTGCGATTTGAATGCACGTTGCTACTTATTTTTATACATCGCACATTAAACAAAAAAAGGTCCTTCAGTTCCAACTGCTTTTGCACGGATTCAATAGCGTCGGAATATGTTTTATTTATAGGGTTCCCCATTAGGGACCGGTACTCAAATACAGGAGTGACAAGCAGAGACCTGCGCCGTGGAAATTTATCGGCAGAGGCGGCTGACGAAAAAAATACTTGGCGGCGGCTCGAAGCCTGCTGTTAGCCGATAGAATATATAAAAATTAAGTGAACATTTGTAAGCCATTTTTAAGAAAAGTAAAACAAAAAATAATGTGGTACGGTGTTTAAAAAAGAGAATAAAAATTCTTTACAAAGTAATCGGTGGCTAAGTTGCAGCCGATTTTTAGCTGATTTTTATCGGCGGCTGGCTTAGCCGGCTGTAAGCCGCTTCGTCGCAGGTCTCTAGTGACAAGCAATATGTATATCCTTTTCGTAATATAGGTATCATTAAATTTGTAAGTCCATCGTTTTACAAAAACCACGGCACCTCTAGCTTTATTGGCCGATATTGCTATGCGTATAATGAAGTTAAGTTTCTTGCTCTGAAATACATCAGATCTTATGGCGTTTTCTTTTCTAAACAAAAGTGTACCATAAAGGCTCAGTTAGCCGGGAGTAACAGTAACGTTGCAAATCAGCTGATTCATTTTGTTGTGTGTGGAGCAATTAGAACGATTATAGTTACCAGCAGGAGTGCCCCGGTAGACTAGCTGGTAGCGAGCTAGTCTATCAGCGCCGGGGTTGCGGGTTCGATTCCCGCCTGAGACTCTGGTTTCTTTCCTGCAGACAAGCATAAAGCTTCGCGGGTTAAGCTTAGGAAATTAAAAAAAAAAAAATAAAAAAAGCAAGATATTACGTATCAATCTGTAAGAAATATATTGGTATTACTTTTTTACGGTAAGGTTACTGTTGCTGGTACTCCCGGCTAACTGAGCCTTAAGTGTTACATGTTTACCTGCTTTTTAAAAAGTGTTGTATATTTTACGTTTACAAAAGAACACAACTTTCGGCATAAAACAATAAAGTACAATTATCGTTAAAAATTTGAAGCCTTTTATACCGCTCATTTCTAAGTAAAAAAAATACGAGAGACGAACTAAAAAAATAATTTATTTTTGCTGATATAAAAACAAAACCAGCTGTTAGTCTAGTGCTACACTCATTTTTTTAATTTTTTTCTTTTTACGGGAAATTTCTTCAGAAAAGAACACGTTGCACTTTTAAAACAGAACACATTTTTTAGAAAAGAACATAAAGAAATGGAAAAGGCAGAATAAATGCAGAATATTACTCAGAAAAGAAAACGCCATAAGAAATTACCAACCGACTTCAACTGATTACTTAGCAAACGTAGCAAACAGGTGTCATACATCCCATATTTACATTTGTATAACCTCAACCACTATTGGGAAATGGGGGTATACTAAATTTGTCATTCCTTATGAATTTTTTTTAATAATTACACTGTGGTCGAAATTGACACTTTTTTTAAACAAGCTGGGCACTTTGCGTTTTAACATAATTCGGGTACGCTGAATCCAATGCAGGCGCGGATTCAGGGGGGGGGTGGCAAATTAGGAAATTCCCCCCCCCCCTAAATTATAAAAATATGTTTGGTTTAACTTTATAATAAAAGAATTCCCAATAAATATATTTTTTTTATGCAAAACATTTTAGGAAATCCCAGCAAGGTTTTTTTTGATTTTTTTTTTTATTGAATTTAACGAAATTTTCAATAAGTATCCAAATCTTAATTCTAATAGTTATTTATTAGATATTTCCAATGAATCATCTAGTTTACTGTATTCAAATACTTATTATTCATTCAATCCCAGCAGGTGCCATCTATATCCAAAGAATAAACGTTTGAAACTGCGTGCGGTTGAATTATTAATAAGCCTTAGTATATGCAATATTTATGTATATATGTTAGGGTGATCGATTATTCGCCTTTTTTCAATAGCCGGTTTTCGAATATTCCGAATAGTTGCTATTGTAAAAAAACCGGTTTTCGGTTAAGCATTTTAAAAATAACCGGTTAACCGGTTTTAATTCGAATCCATAAAAATACAAAAATCAAATTAGTTTTTGTAATAAAAAGTTATTAGAATAAAAACAAAACAATTCACGAAGGTAAGGAACCAACAAAATACATAGATATGACTTAAAGGATGTTCACAAATATTTGACGAAAAAATAAAAAAAAAGCGTGACCAGTATGTTATTTTAAACAATTTCTATTTATTTGCTAAACTTTATGTCTAAGATGATAATTGTATTTATGTATAATGTAGTTAAGAAACCGTTTAATAATGTTTGCTCTAGCCAAACGTTTTGCAAAAGCAAACAATTCTTTAAGAAAACTAGTGGTTACGTTAGGAGTCAAATATTAAAAAGGTGTGAACATAGCTTTAGAATTTTTGAAAAACTTTGGTTTTAAAAATATAGGAATTTAATAAATTTATTATTTGACATATTTTCCCAAATTTATTGTAAATGAGTTTTAATTTGTTGCTCGTTAAGCATGTCTATATGAAGCAGTAAACTTCAGCCATATTTTTGAAAAGTGGCAAACAAAACCTCTTATCCAGGATTATATATTTAATTTTTTTTTTTGTTTCAGCACATGCTTTTTGTATGAAACATCTTTTAATTCATCGATTACACAATTTAAACCCTTTTCAGGACATTTTTGACTCCTTCAATATTCTTTTAAGTTCTTGGAGTTTTAATAAATAAAACTGATGAATTTTCCCATAACGTTGATTCCGCCGGTATGTTCTTGTATTAAGCATGAAGATATGCTAGAACTTCTTAAGAGTTTTTCTTTTATTATTGTCAGCATATTTTAGTAAAGTATTATTTGCAGTCTCTTAAAAACTACTTGGAACAGGGTCAAGTTTTACTTGGCGTATATTTATGTCAAGCTTCTAGACTAATTTTAGGGCCGTTTAAGCACAATTTTCTTTTAAGTCAGTTCGAAATATCACCAGAGTTTACATCTTTATAAAGATAACTATATATACTTAGTACATATTTATAATATGTACTGTCAAATTGCTAATTAATTTTTAAGCTAAACTTTTTTTGTAGTACTTTAAATTGTTTTTGGTTTTTGTTACAAGAACACACGCTTATATAAGCGATTTGTATTTACATTGCTCATAATGTTTTTTTGACTTTTGTTTCATTTTGTTTTGACATTTTTTATAAAAAGTTTAAGTTTGCCAAATATTCAATAAGAAAAATACTTAAATTATGGGTACATTTATAACAAAAGTATGGAAAACGTATATAAATCACACATTACTAAAATAACCGGGTTATTTTACTAAAATAACCGGTTTATTCGATATTCGAAAAATGGACATTTTAAAATATTCGACTTGTGCAAAACTAAAATAACCGGTTAAAACCGGTCGAACACTATTCGATCGATCACCCTAATATATGTGTTATATGAATCAAAATTCTATTCGATAATTTTTGACGAAAACACAGATTTGTCGTGGAAAATCCAGATTTCCTTATCTTAAAGATATTTCAACATACAACAAAAAGTTGTTAGGAAAGCATTTATTGGCTTTGTTGAAAACGCATTTGTAGAGGCTTCAAAGGATATTGATAATGACGTTGATGTGTCAATTGATGCGAAGGCACAATCATCAATAGTTCTTAAAGCTTTGACAAATTTTAGTCTTGACCTAAAAAATTGTGTAGGAAATGGAACAGATGGGTGTCCTCTGATGACAACAGAAAATGGAGCTGTTATAAAATTCTGGGCAAATGCAAAACAAACGAAATTTTCATGTTGTTTTTTGTAAAAATTTTCAAACTGTAACCATCTGCTTTTTTGTTAGTATTTTTAATTTTGCTTATTCCATCCGTGTAAATATGAAATATACTAACAACAGACTTTTATTTTTTTCTTTTAAACACGGAGAGAATTTCATATTATTTTGATTCTACAAAGTCGTAATACATTCTATTACCGTATAAACTGGCCTTAAGCGGTATTTTTTTGCATAACTATGTAATTTCAAACTCTGTAATTTCACTTATTTTTCTACAGACTTTTTCTCAAAAACTCAAGCTCTCTTTAGTAAGATCCCTTTTTTTACCATAAAACAAGTAAAACATCAATTGTTAAGTCTAAAAACAGTACGATAATAGAAAACCACAAATTTCTAACTTTGAGGGTCCGTCGCTTAGGGAAGGCGTGTCCTTAGGGGCGTAAAATTACATATGAATTACAATTATGTCAAATATAAAAAATAGCGGGTACCGTGTCAACATTTCAAAAAATTTTAATCCAAATTTTGATATTCTTTAATTAGGCTGAAGTTCATCAAATTTAATTTTCATTAAATTATTTTTATAAAGAAAGGAAAGGAATTTTACAACATGAATTTAATTAATATTTATTAATAATTTTTTTTCATTCTTGACTGCCGCGGTGCTCGAAATTTTAAAACTTAGGAACACTTATGTTCATAGTGTAATTTATAGCCGAAGGCCGGCTATAACGTGAAGCTTTAGTAAGCAAAGCCAGTGTTCGTTACACCATAGAGGAAAAAATCCTTGCGTACGATTTTTCAAAACCAAAACTGTATAATTATTCGGATTTTGAAATCGGGTTTCTAAATTTGGGATTTTTAGTTTCGGGCGTATGAACTCCACCCAAAATTTTTAATACAACTTTCTTTGTGTTCTTTTTTAGGGTTAAAATTCATTATAAATTTTGAGGTGATTTTTCATAATAAAGAACTACCCCAAATTTAGGGTCATATTTCATTTTATTTTGAGGGTTATTTTTTATTTTTTTTTTGGGTAATTTTTAATTAAAAAAATGGGGTCATATTGCATTATGAAAAATAAGCCCAAATTTGGGGTCAATTTTCATTTATTTTTGGGGCCATATTTCGCAGCGCCAAAAAAAAACTTGAAGGAAGTGTTTAAGAAAAAATACCTAAATCCGCTTTCTGTCCAAATTAATATTCAAATCCCCAATTTAGATGAAAATCCCCTCATCTGGCAACAATGGTAAGAAACAATGAATAGAGAAAGTATTTTAAAGTGGGTGACCGTAGCGCAAGCAGAATTTTGTTGCCTAGGCACGAATGCGACAAACTTAAAATGCTTACATATTTTTTATATTTTTTTCAATAGAATTTACCCAGCAAACACATGTTTCATTTAAAATAAATGATGTTATGCGAAAAATATATTTTTCCCGTGAAGAGTAAATCTCTGCAATTTGAAATATTTAAAAAAATGTTTTATTTATAAAAGTTGGTTTTTTATTTCTTTGAGGTTTTATTTTACTTCTAATGCGTAAAATATTAAATAAGGAAATATAATGCACCATTATATTTCAAACGCTTGGCTTTATGTTTCGTGGGTACTTCTGCCATCTCACTAATACTAATAAGCATCAATACAAGCACAGCTTTAGGTGTGTCCACTTCTGGTCTAGATCAAGTTAATAACATCAACCCAGTTTTGAATAAAAATTCCCCGGGCGTTTTTTCCTTTTTACCATCTTTGCAATTAAAGAGGAATAAAGATTCCGAGGGAGTTTTTTCCCTTTTCCCATAAAAATGGGATATATGTGATAGTTTGAGCCCATTCGACAAATAAAACTATTGCAAGAAAACTTTTTGTTACAAGAATTCTTTGAAAAAAGTTAAAACCTAAAAGAATCGGTGCAATTTTTGTTCGGTTAAAAACATATAAAAGATCTTGTCATTATAAATTTACCGTTTAAATCAAAAGGGGGCATTTTTACGGTTGTATGTATAAACCAGCAGAAGATTAATAGAGAGTGAGAGAACAGAAACAGAAGAAATATAATTTTAATGCCTAAGATTGAGTCTCTGAAAATTAACGCGGTGCACATCCCTGGTTACGATAAATTACTCGAGCAAACCAACTATGTAAACACTTTGTATTTCAAAGCTATAGTACAATGATCTTAATTGTAAGATACAAATTTACATTTAGACAGGTTTACGATCATTACCAACGAGCCAACATTATGCTAACATATGAGAATTTATCTCTAAAACAAACTTTATCTAATATTGCAACCTTAATCCAGAGCAAAACTTAAGTAAAATTTTAGAGTAAAATAAAATTGCTGAACTAATTAACAGCATTATTAAAGTAGTTATTGCTGATACGCCACCACGCTGTGATGCAGACTACACGAAATTTTTTAAATTTTTGCTCATGAATGGAGGAGGTCAGTTCAAATGACTGCGAATTTTGTGCAAAATTATTTTAATATACGTGGACAAAGATTTTTTCTTTTTGTATAACGAAAAAGTGTAGATAATTCTAAATCGAAAATGTAGGGGAAAAAACAAGTTGGTTGGTGTATTTCAAAATCTTTTTGTGGTATTTAGAGTTGCTGTTGTTTTTGAAGTAAAAGATTGATCTTATTATAATTTATTACAATGAATATTTAAAATTAAAATTAATTGTTTAGAATTTTTGTAAGTAAATACTTAATTGCACTGAGGTTTTATTTTAAGATTTGTGTGTGCAATAGAAAAATAATTAACTTACCATGGTTTTGTAATCGATTATTAATAAAGATTTGAATTTGGAAAAGTTCCTTAGAGGAGTGCAATTCGTTTATGACCTAGAAAGATAATTTAATTTAAACGTATTACAAAATGAAATAAACTTTGTGTTGATAAAGTACATATATAGGAGCATCTTATATAAGAAAACGAAAAATCTTTAAAGAAAGTCTTTTAAAAGCATCGTGGCTTTTCCGTATGTGTCAATATAAAGAGTATTCTGTATAAGAAAACTTTTTGTAAGAAAAAAAAAACTGATACAAGAATACTTTGCCATGCACGAATAATAAAAAGAAGTACAAAAAATGTTTTTTTATAAGAGCATTTTTTTACTTGGCGGCCACACGATCAAGTTTTTCCTTTCAATTTGGACTTTTAGATTGACCACGAGATTGCTTTCAATTTTACCTCTCCATTTGTTTGGCAATTTTACGTTTAACTTAACAGCTGATTACAAGTTTGTCTTTAAAATTTGTTTAATTGATGAGATCTTAAAAGTAAATTACTCAAAAATTGAGTGTAACCATCGTCACAGCTTTCATTTATGTAAATTTTGACACACAGTATACGTAGAAGACTCTCAATAAGGACTTGGGTTATACAGAAATGCTGTTTTCAATTGTAAAAATATCCAACCAATTGCATACATACATGGTTGTACCAAATATCTCCTTAGTGTGTATATTTAAATGCGATTTTCAAATCAAAAATTTTCGTTTGCTTATAGTAGCTCTGTTTCTTTACTCTACTTTGGGATCCGTGCACGAAAAGCGTTCCCGTACTTTTAATTTGTGTAAATGAGAGCGGATTTGAGAGAATAAAATTTTTCTTCTTGCACGAAACAGCCCAGACTTTTTCTGGGCTGTAAAACATAAACCAAACCAAAAAAGGAAAAAAGTTCATGATCCAAATTCTGGAAAAAGTGTTGTGGAATAAAACAATGTACTTAAATACAAAGTTTTATACTGAAGTATTAGGGAATCATAATAGCGGTTTATTATGATATCAAATATTCAATTTGAAAACACAAAAATAATTTAATTTTATATTAAATTTTCATATTATTCGAATCCAAAATGTATTAACAAAGTGACCTTCAGTACTACAACAATGAAACAATAGAAAAAACAACAGGCATTTTGTTGCTAGAATTGAGACGGCAAATGTCAAAATGCCTTTATATAAAACGTAAATAAACAAAAAAAAAATGACGCCAAACGTCACACACGAAGAAAATGACTGCAAACAGCTGCGCTTGTGAGGCCACTTTGTTAGTACATTCTGATTCGAATCATGATACAAATACAAAAGGTAGTTTCACTCTGTCTTTTTATCACCATATTAACGTTCTGACGTTTATAAAGTTTTAAATAATAAAATTTGTGCTACCATATTTCATTAAATAATCCAATTTTCCTGTTTTTGTTTTATTTATTTTTTGAAGTTTAAAAAAAATTAACCCATTAAGGACTAATGGGTATTTAAATATCCAAAAACAGAGCCTTCGTAGAAAAATTCTGGCTAACTTCAGGTAAGAGGTATCGGAAATTGGTTTTTACAGAAAGATAAAGAAAGGATAGGACTTCTTTTAAAAATTTTTGAAGTTAAATTTAACCCCTTTTTATTGGGAAAGTTAACGGCTTAAAAGTTGGAAATTTTAAATATTTGGAAAAAGTGAACGAAAACGGCTCTGGAAAATTTGGAGAGCAGAAAATTGGGAAACCCTCTTGATGACTTATAGCCTTAGGTGTACTCTGCTTTAGAAAAAAATATTAGCTAAATTGGGCAAATAACGTTGACTACAGGTGTAATTCAATGACATGGGTTTTTAAATACCCACTTCGCTGTCAGAGGGTTCAAAACACATATTTTTGTTTAAATTTTTTGCAAGTAAAAATGCTTTGTTTTATGTAAAATAAGCTTTTTATTAGTAAAAAATTATGAAATAAATATCACAAATGTGGTCCATTATTGCGATAAATTTATCTTTTTAATGTTTTTTGGGACACCAGCATGTAACTTTAATTTACATTTTGTAAAACCAAACTCAGTTTTTCCTCACATTGACCACTACGGCCACGCTTAATAATTAATGCGTATGGTCAAAGTTATCCTCATGATGGGAGATCCTTCAGCTTTTCTTAGCACGCACTGTAATTTCCAGACATACACCATACCAGCATCCAAAGCATTAGCAAGAAAGCCTCGGCTCATTCCCTTCTATGAGAAGGGAGAATAGAAGGAATAACAGTTTTTGTTTTGGTTTTTTTGCGCAAGCACAAGCAAAATACTTTTTTGATCCAGTTACCATTTTTACGTAACTGCGAAAGAAGCGAGAGCAATGACAACTTGTGTAAAAAAGAAACATCCAAAAGATGTGGCCTGACCACAAGGTCATTTGCCATGTTTTCAGCATCCTACAGGACTCCTCCTTTACAGATATGCGTAAAGAAGAAATGTGCAGGATAGCTCCTAAAGCCTGCATGGTACAGGTATTCTTGGCTTCCGTTATCAATGCGCAGGTGATAAACCTTATTGAGTATCACTCTAGCTTTGACCTGTTCGGTCTTAGTCCACGACGCTTGGGCGGCATTGTTCAAGATTGTTCTAATTATCGTAACAAAAGACCAGTAGATCATTCTAGGCTTCAGCGCTCATGTCATACTTCGCTAATTTTTTGATATTAATGCTCAATTTATAAACCACTTCGTAATGTTGGTGGCACATGGCTTCATTTTCGGTTTAACGGGTTTGTTCATAAACAAAATTTCTACATTTGGAGTAGACCAATCCACACAGACCCTACCGACACCTAATAGATTATATACAGAAAAATTTGGTGCGGTTTACACGCTAGACATATCTGCGATTAAAAATGAAGAAAGTTGTACGTCCAGAATGCGTGTCGTCAAGAACAGCCGATATGCCCAATAATTTTCAAAAGTAAATGCCATGTATAACTTTTTATTTCAAGTTCTATCAGGCTTAAAAAACACCCTTCAGATGTACATATGTATAACAACCCATGCTTGTACATTCAAGAGAAGTTTTAGATTTTATTCGCATTCTAGAAAGCATCCGTACTTATTGTTTTTTTCCTCTGGGACAGATTCTACGTACACAGTGAAATAAGCTCACAACACTCATATCATACATGCAATAAATGCGTTTTTTAATTTTCTTGTTTTCAAAAATTTTTGTGTTTTAGAACTCTTTAATAGCGAAGTGGGTAGAAAAATACCCATAGTCTAGGGGCCAAGGTTTGACAGGCAAAAATAAAAAAAAAAACGCAATGTCAATATAAATGCCCATAATATCAAATGTGTGAAATTTCATCAAAATCGGACCACGAAATCGGGGGTCAGTCTCACTTCCAAATTCTTTCGTTTTGCGTTTGCCATTTGCAGCACACCCCTGATTAATTTAAAAAAAAAATTTAATAAAATTTATATTAAACGACTTTAAATATTTTCGTCAATAAATAAAAGAAATCTAAAAATCATATATTTTAATAAGAAAAAAAAACTGCAGCTTCAAGAAATATGAATTTATAAATATCAGCCACGGATGAAAATTCGCAAGTGGAGCTACATACCTATTTACATAATATGTAATGTAGTTATGTATGCACATAATTATGTCCGTTTTGATGTTAAACAGTTGGTGCTAATGTGTGTAACACCTAAAATTATTAGTTCTAGAGTCTTGAGTCTACACCAGTTTTGTCCAGAACATATGCACAATGTGCGAGCTTTCACAAAAAAGCTTTAATGCTTTTACACCGGCGAAAGCACAACAGCCACACAAATCGCCGTGACAATAGTGCTTGCTGCTTACTTTGAATAGAAACAACAACAAATTGTAAGAGCTTCCAACGCCATTTACCGTAAATGCAAATATCAAAGTATGTGTATTTGGACGTAACAACTGTAGACCCATACTCGCTTTCAGATTCGATCTAACGATGTACTGCTGGCCTTATGTCCATGTAAACATTGTACGCAAAATTGTACAAAGTACACAATTTCAGAAAAATTATTACTTGATTTGTTTTATACATTTTAACTGACACAAGCCTGTTAAAAATGGTGCAAATCGGCTTTTAATTTCAATATAAATCATCCCACCAATTTTTTTCAAAGCGGTGCTTATTTTATTATAGGTTTTACAAAACACCACTGCTAAAAATACATAGCTTTTAAGCTTAGAGCTTCCTTCTAAATGTATTGGTATATATAATGGTGGTGATAAACATTTTGGACATGTGGAATTTTGTAATAGCTACAATGTCATGGCAAAATGGTACGGTGGTTGGCTAAGAATTAACCATAAGTTTCCATAAAACCCCACTTTTAGGCGAAAAAATCTCATATAGTTAGATGTCATAAAGAACTTTTCACCCTTTTCGTGGTTTGTAAATTTTAAATACGTCTCCGACTGTTAGGTAATAGAAGTAAGTTCACAATTTCTTTAATCTATTACCGAACAGTCGCAGGCGTATTTTAAAGTCCATGATTACCCAATATGATAACTCCCGAATCTTTGTGTGCCATATGGTATCACACAAGGCTCATTTCTACATGTGGAGGCAATACTATAACAATACAAAAACTTCAGAAATAACAAAAGTTTATTGTATTGCATTGTTAGTGCTTGCTGTTCAAAATGTCCACCACGTGTCGAGAATTCGCCTTGGCCAAGTTCACATTCTTACTTGTTTAAAATTTATTTAGTAATAATTTAACACAAAATATGGATAATTTGTATGTAATACAAATTACACATTTTAACTAATAATTTCCAAAAAGAAATTCATTGTATTTTTATATATGTGGCAACGCTTTTTTAATGTTAACAAAAAAAATTACTTCAAATAATTCCGATAAGCTTCAAAAAAAATATTGTGAGAGAGAAGTGGAACTACCTTGTATATTTGTATCATGATTCGAATGTGTATTCTAAGTCCTCAAAACCTTTAATACTTTTAGAGTCTTATACCTTCAATATTTTCCAGGAATAATATGAAAATGTATATAATAAATGTGCTCACCATGAGAAATAAATTCCCAGACTCTATTTGTTAATTTTAAATTTTAAATTTTTTTTCTACGACAATACGGTCGTAACCGTTTCTACATATGTCGTTCGCTACAACGTTCATACCGTGCAATTGTTTTCCTACGGATATCCACTCCCTGTTGGGCAGGGGCGGATCCAGCTTGAGTCTTAGGGGTGGAAAATTTTTTTTTTTAAACAAAAAAGTAACAAATTTGTTTTTAAAAGTTTATTTAAATTAATATGTATACATATTATATTAAAAACACTCAACAATAAGGTTAAATGAAATATAAGATCATTTTTGCCATTTCTTCAATTATTTTTTTAAAAAGCAATTTTTGGTCCAGCTTGCCAAAGAATACCCTTTTGCAACCTAGAAAAATTTTTTTTAATAAGCTTAGCGAATATGAGGCAGAATCTATTAGAAATGCTAACTGAATAATGCAAAAATCGGACGTAAAAAGTACTTTCAATGCATCTGCATCCTGAAGTTACAAACGAAAGGGATTTCTATGAATGAAAGCTTTGGCTTAATTGACAGTGCTAAGGAAAATAATACAAGATGTCAGTAAAAAAGATTTTGTTGAAAAGTTTAAAAAACGTTTTAAATCGTAATACTGTGGTAAATAATTCAATACTCCTGAAAAATCTATATGGAAAAAGTGTTTTAATCGATTTTCTCACAATTTTGTTTTAATGAAAGTGAGACGGATGAATTTATTGACAACCTTTCTCCATCTGAACTTTTAGTGTTCAAATATGCTCCAGTTACATCTTGCGATGTTGAAAGAGTGTTTTTCATTTATAGAACTGTTTTATGTGATAACAGGAGATTATCAGGGGAGTTCTAGAAATCGAAGACGCAAAACGCAAGAATTTTAAACGTCGTTTTTTAATAAGATTTCACTCAAAAAGTAATTTCAATTTTTGGGAATACAAAATTTAAATTTCAAAAGATTTTGTTATTCGTGCTAAATTCCCAGTTTTTATTATTGATAAAAACACTTGAAATTCATTGTTGATGGGATAAGCTATTCCTATGCGCATTTCACTGGTTGCTTAGGCCAGATCATCAGGAAACTTCATCCATAAAGATTTTAGAAAAACTAAAGATATTAAACCAAGTAAAAATGTTAAACGTATAAGACTAATAGCAACAGTTCTGCTTGTAATAATATCAAAGCTTAAACAAAACAACATCAACAATAAACAGTGCGTTCATCTCGTCTTACATTCCCAAATATTATAAAAATATTTCAAATATTATAAAAATATTATAAAAATATTTCTTTATTAAACAGAATTTTATAAAAAAATTAAATTAAAAGTGTATTAAAAAAACTTCCAAATTTTTGCGTTTTGCCCCCATAATTTTTTTTTGACAATTTGAAGAAAAATACTATTTTCAACATTTTGAATGTGATTGGAACCTCGATTTGAAAGCAGATAACTTTAACTTTTCCAAAAATCGCTTTAAATAGTTCTTTGGCTTTATTTCTTTTCTCTTCAAGGCACATGATTTAACTTTTGATAAGGCTTGATCCTTTTTGAAGATCTATATCGTGCTTTTGTAAAATGATACTAAGCGGCTGTGATACAATAAGTATCACACCTAATATGTTTATTCCGTAAGTGAATTCAAAAGTACTAAGCGAGTTCCTTAATATAAGGCTTTTGATGAAGTATCTCTACCTTTCCACTCAGATATTTTTTCCAAAGCTACTACTATATGATGTACACTTGTTGCAAAGGGTAAAATTGAGTCGTGACGGTCCAACCATCTTGTCTCGCATAATGTAGAGAGTTTGGCTCCCAAATGCTTTGCTAAAACCGCGTTTCGCTTGGGATGATTATATTTAAAAAAATTTGTCGCTTCTTAAACAAATGATACAACTTATTGTATTAATGGCACTTTGTTGCTTTTTAAAATTGAGTTGTTTGATTTATGGAATAGCAAGGCGTTTGTTTTGCATTTGTCCATTTTCTGCTGACATCAGAGGACACCCATCTGTTCCTTTTCCTACACAATTTTTTAGGTCAAGACTAAAATTTGTCAAAGCTTTTAGAACTATTGATGAAAGTGCCTTCGCATCAATTGACACATCAACGTCATTATCAATATCCTTTTTGCCGAGAATGGTAGGCGAAGAGCCCCCTTAAAGCACACTCTCTGCACATTTCTCAGTCTTCCACAGCAGACAATCTATGGTCCTTCAGATCCAGTGGATTATTATTCTTTTAATCCACACGAAAAGCTTAAAATATTTGTATAACGAAATACTTTTAAAATCTTTGAAAATAATTCGAACTATTTTGTTATTTTTTCTTAAAAACGCAGTTTTTAGGATACAGGAAAATTCTTTCCCGGAAAGTTTCGGGAAATTATGTGCCACACAATAAGACATACAGGGATGCAGTGAAGTAATTGAAGGAATTCTTAACAAATTTGATAAAAAAATAACAATAGTTCAAGTGCGCGGGCATGACATGAACATATTAATACAATTGCTCTGCCGGCGTTATGTTCATATCTTGTTCAAATCGATAGCGCATGAAAACGTGGTGTAAGGTATCGAGTTTTAAAAGTATTTAAAAAACATCCATCTGCGTTAAAAATAAAAAATCTTATGCATAAGTTAAATAATTAAGTTAAACAATTAAAATTTATGCCGAAAATATTTCTTCAATTTGACTGAATTTTTGGAGCACCTGCTGAAAGTTCATTTATCTAAGAATTATTTATAGTTATAGTTATAAGTTATCTTGTAAGTTATAGTTTTATGTCATATTAGTAACTTGAAATTGTCATGTATAATTTTCAACACAACTGTATTACCGCCTAAAAGTGTACTTAAATTATAACAGTAACAACATGAATTCCCCAGTAATTTCTAGAAATGGTTGTAGAACCTAATAAATTGTTAATACAGGGAGTTTCAGGAAAGGTCTAGAAATATTTAAGATATATAAAAGGGGGCGACTCATAAATAATTAGTTGAGTTTATTTGGAATCATTAAACGGTTCTGTTCGTAGCTAACAATTGAGAACAAAATAATTAATTTCAATAAAGTTTGTTAAGTTGAATAAGTGGGTGTATTTATTCGGATTTGCAATTAAAAGAACTCAAACGCGTTTATTAAAGGAAAAACGTAACAATATATACGTGTGTGTGTATGTAATTTATTGATTTCAACAAAAAATACTTTATCTTCACAATAACAATACAAACTTAAATCAGTAAAGCGCCAAATACACTTGTCAAAAGCTTGACATGCTGGCAAATTCACTCGTGTACGTGTGCTCGATGTAATATTAACCACCATACACTAGTCGCCATAAGTATTTTGACGAAATAAAAATCGTTTGATTTTTTTACATCTTTTTAAGTTTTTATGAAACAATATTTGTTTGTATAAGTTATAAATAAAAAGGAAAAAAATAAACAAGAATTTTTAACAAACCCCGTTTAAAAATCAAACGTAAAAATGCACGAATTTTATTTCGTCAAAATACTTAAGCCGACTAGTGTATCTAAATTTTTTGATTTTCCATCCATCATCGTCGGTGACACACATAGAAACACATTTTCATTAGCATTACCACAATGCTTGGTGAGTAATTTGATAAGTGTATTTTGCCCTTCAGAAAGCTGAAGCATCACACCTAAAAATTTCATATAAATGTTGGTGTAGAACTTATGTAACATTCTATGATTTTATCATAGTAACTTACTATTAGTAATTAACAAAACAATAACCGTGTTGCAGCCACAGAGCAACACAAGTGAACAAACATATTTTTTATTAGCACAGGTGTTGAAAGATTTAATTTTTTTCTATTCGAAAATTATATTATTTTTTCACACAAAAACGATTGTACCGGTATTAAGGGAAACGGTATACGTAAACCGGTATTTTATACAATCGATATCGATTGCCAACCTTGATCATTATAAATCGATTCATGCTACTTTTTGACCATTTATAAAATCCAAACAAGATATACATATTTTTTTGAATTTGAAAATACAAAGTTTGAAGTCGGAAATTTAAACAATAGATTTATCGAAGATAATTACTCGAATTTAAATAAATTCGTTGCATTTTAATAAATAAATTAATAATATTTTCCTAAGTTGTATTTTTATTCGACCTTTAAAATTCAATATTAAGTTAAATTGCTTACTTATATTGCTACACTCTGCTGTAGCTTTTGATGCTGAAACGTTTATTGCGGTTAATGTAAATTTTTATTAAACATTCCCTGAAGATGATATTCAAAGAATATCGAAATATCGGAAACAAATAAAGAAAAATTTTACATACAACAGACATCGAGCTTAAGCAATTAAACTTAATTTTAAATTAATAATAAATAAATAAAGTTAATTTTGTTATAAACTAGCGGACCCGGCGAACTTCGCCTCGCCCCAATTTTAATCCTTCAGACAATTTTTAGAGCAATAATACAACAACAATTTGTTTTAAATGTTAGGATTCTTTAGTATTGATAAAACTTTTTTGTGTCTAAAACTAAAAAAAAAGTTATGTTAGACACGCCTTTTCTAAATTAAAGTAACGATATGTTTTTTTAACTTAACTGTTTTTTTTTTTGTTCAAATAACCCTGCCTTTACACATGCAAGTAATTACTTGCAAGTAGTACATAAGTATTATCAACGAAAATGTCGAAGAAAAAGCCGAAAGTCTTGCAAGTAGCTTGAGTGTTTGCACAGTCAGTTGTAAGTTCATTTTTCAAATGTTCTCGAAGCGAAAAAATCTTATTAAAAAGGTTTGTTTTTCGGTTTAAAAACATTACCATGTTAAAAACATTACAATGCTATAGCAAAATATATTTAATAATTTTTTCTTGTTTTAATTTTCGGTCCATCTTGATGAAACAATTATGTTTATTTTATAAAATATGTGACTCCAGTATTGCCGTAGTGGCGATGCCATAATATTACTGGGAAAATATTTTGATTAACAATTTTTTTTTTTCAAAATGCTTAAAATTTATGATTAATATTGCCATTAAAATGCGTTGTTGTATAGTTGTTTGTTATTTTTTATAAATACACACAAAATCCGCTATAAACATTACTTTTATATTACTAAGTACTAGTAAATTGATACAAAATTCATCCACGGTAACACTGTTTCTTCATTTGTCATTTTACTTGCTGCAAGTGTCAAATATTTACTTGCAAGCAAATTCTCTTGCAAGTTGGGCTGCAAGTACGAACAATGTAATGGTGTTAGTAAAAAAGTGTGAGTGTATTGAGTTTTTCGAACTTGTAAACCCTAGGTAAACGAAAGAAATAACCAAATGTTAAAAAAATTTAAGAAATAAATAGTGACAATAATATCTGCCATTAACTAAAGCTATGGAAACTTTGGAATTTCAGAGCTCTAAAGAAAAAAATGTATCGAAACGGCCTTAAACAAGAAACACATCAGCACAAAGTTTAATTTCAAAAAAAAAAGCAAATTAATCTTTATTTTGAATATACTTCTTTATTAATCGTACAGCATTTCATGTTCAACAAACTCCCCATAAATGGGGTACATTGTTCAAAATAAACTCATCATGGCTACAACAGTATGTCAGGCCATCTATAACATTTGCACTTAACCGTATAGGACAAATTATTTTCTTACACATCCGTTCAGGTATGTCAACAGGACCTTCATGATAAATATTATTTAAAGTCAAAAATACCACAGAAGTTCTGAAACCTGTCACTATTTTGTAAATCCACAATGGTATAGGGATTTTGCGATCATCAGCCAAAAACATGGGCGTCCACAACTCTTGAGCATTTTGTAATTTCACTACGCAATTCACGCTCGCAACATCTGGTGTATCTAAATCACAGTCTATAACTCCAGTACATACATGGGTTGGCGTACGAGCAGGATGTCGGGTAAATTCTTCTATAACTTTCCAATTGCCGTTATCGATTGTCTTAAATTGTGGTACTACATTCATCATATCGAAAGTGGAACTTTTTAAGTTGGTCAATGTGAAATCGGCACTAGGCGTTAAATGGCCCCGATCAATAATATGATCGACATTTGAAGGACTCATGTATGGTTGATTATTACCCAATAGCAGTTGGAATGTGCTAAAAACAGATGCACGAGAAAAGGCCGAGAAAAAGGCACCATGAAAGAAACCATCCGGGTAAAATTTTAAAAATGTTGGGCGCCAACCACCTAAAGGATAAAAGTCAATAAATAAGTATAAAAACCCACTACTACTACCTCTGATTTCTAAGAACTGGTGATAATAATAAATCGAAAAGGGTTTAAGTTCTCATTTGTGAGCAGTTATTGTCATCAGTCTTCTTTCGGTTACACGCAGAGAAACCACATTTTTCAATATGGTCACCTCCAACAGAACTATTTTTAGCGAAACATTTTAAATATAATAGTTATTTTTTTGAACATGTTGTGGTCAATATAACCACATAAATTAACCATATATTTAAAATTTTTCGTTTAAAATAAAACAATGCTTGTTGGAGATGACCATATTCAAAAAGGTTTCTTCTCTGGGTGTAGAAACACTTACCTATCGGATACGCCGTATTAATGGTAAATAATGTTCTCAAATGTCTTTGATCGAAACACACTTCATAAGTTTCTAAAAATTCTGAATGTAAATTGAAATTAACAACAAATCCAATTTTATAAAGCTCATAAGGGCAATATAATGTGCTTGGGTAATGAAACTTTGAGGGTTTTACACTTTGAAGCTCTTTGCATTTTCTTAAAAATGGTAACGTTTTATCAAATCTTTGATGCCGCGTACATAAAACCTTTGTCGGATATGATAGCCTTTTACACGCCATATATATTGCACTATTCACTGGCACTGTTTGACCTCTGAACAATTGATACTGATGTTGGTTGTCCTGTGTTAAAATCAAACTCCATTCATCCATCCAATTTTGATTGAATAATTTTAAATTACACGATTGGGATAGAATTCGAGTTATAAGGTTAAGGAACACAAAATATTTAATAAAATTCTTTAGTGGCAACTTCATCTTTAATAACGTTTAACTACAGACTGAATAAAGATTTCATTTTAACACAACTACTATTTATACTTATAAAAAAGAGATTCTATTATTATTTACAGAAACGGTTGTATTCAAAAATGTGTAGAGTCCAGTGTTGAAAAATTCAGTACTTTGGTACTTTTTTCAGTACTTTTTCATATTAAAAATACCGCAGAACCCCCGCGTTGTTTTCGGTACTTTTTTATCCATTGAGCTTTTTAACTGTGATGTGATATTTCGATAGCAGGCTTAGGTTATCATGTTTTTGTTGCAAAATTTATATTGTTGTATTTTAAAAATAATTAACGACTTTAATATTGAAATGCAAAGCGTGGACTCCAGGATTCATAATTTGCTTTCCAGAATGGGATATTTGTTTTTACAAGTGGCAAGAAATTTTATAAAAACATGCATCCCGATAGTGGAAAATTTAAAAGAGATCCATATTTATAGAAACATGCCATGTTAAGAAAATGGTTTATAAAGTAAAAGAAACTGCGAAATCATTTTATTCGACAATTTGCGAAACATTAAGAACTAAACTTTGTTTTGAACATAAAACCTTGAAAGTGATAATCAGCTTCACTCTAGAAAATATTGTTTCCGGATAAACCAATAACATAATACTGATGTTATAAATGTTATTTACAAACGATAAAGAAAACTATAATAATAGCAGATCTTTTAGAAATAAAGCATTTCAGAACTGAATATATTAAAATTTCTTGGAAAAATATAGCCAATGTTAAGAACGAAATTGATGTATGCTGACATTTCACATATTGCTTTTGAACGCACATTTTCAAATGGAAAATGATGTAAAAAGCAAAGGAAGAAATCGTTTACACGTAGAAACTGTTTTAAGTTTGATAAAAAAAAACTAAAGATCTATTAAAATCCACTGGTAGTTTCTGTTGTAGTTATAATATTTCTTGTGATCTCTTAAAGTAAATCTGCTTTATCTTATAACACTGAATTAAACTCTTTGATTTTAAACATTAATGTTTTAAACTGTTTTTAGAACTAAGTATGTAATATATGTAAAAGTCTGAATAATGTAACCATGGTACAACTACACAAGGTAGACTCGTAGCCACAACAAGTACAACAAGGCAAAAACAACAGGCAATTTGTTTTTGTTTTTTTTACCCGAGACTTCAAGAAAAGAGCAATACTGTGCCTTCAGAAACACAAAATAAAAATACCAATTAAAAAAAATAAAAACAACACGTGAAGGAAAATAATAAAAAAATTTTCTTTTAATTGGTTAATTTTTTTTTATTTGCCGTAAAAAAACGAAAATTCATATAATATGATGTTTATTATAGATTATCCATACATATGGATACAATAAAACGTGGTCAATTAAGTGTTTTGCAATTAGAAACTATAATATGTACCTCGCCGCTGGTTGAAAAAAAAACATTTTTAAGGCGTTTTTCAAAACAATATCGGAGTCCCTCTCTAAATATGCTTCTTTTATCATATACATCTAAATCGAACTGTTATCAGCCTTTTGTATATCTGTCTCCAGACTAACAAATCTTTCCTCAGGTACTTCAGTCTTCTTGATACGAACCTCATTGATTTTTAAAGCCAAACGCAATTAAACAACATCAGAGTCTACCGAAACCTTCAAATTTTATTTTTATAACAACAGTTTTGGGCAAAACATTCCAGGATTCAAAAGTTTTTGAGCACTTTCATCATCCTGCACTAAACCGTGCCATATAGCCACTTCTTCGGCCACACATTCACATTCTTCTGACGATTCCAAAATTTGTTTTTCACAATCCTCCATGTAAGGAGTTTGTCGTGCGTATCCCACTACTAGAACCTCATCGGCTGATATGGAAATTTTTATTTCGGCATCTAAATATATGTAGGTTGGACTCATTTTATTATTAAAATCTACTCTCCGTTAGGGAATATACTAACAGTTGACAGGAAGGTAAACTTGACAGAATATGTTTACAGTTAGCAGCAGCAGAACGGATCTTGGCTAATGAGCAAAGACTTTCATGTGGATTCATTCTATATTTTCTTTTCAATTCTTCACAAAAAAAATTGGCCAACTCTTCTGGTTACTGTTGTCCGCCCATGTAGAATATGCCAAAGCATTCAACTTTTGTATATAGGCCATGCTTAACTTTGGCATCCTCCTAATTCTGATTCAAAAAGCTTGACTTGCACTTCAAATGGTAACTCTTTAACAAACTCTTTGTTTTCATCATCATCATCGGGCTTCATAGCTTTCAACAAAAACTTTTGCTTCTCTGAATCATATTCACAAGATATCGTTTTTCTGGCCTTTGTAAATGATTCTTTCGTTTCGTTCCTGCTCCTTTAAAGTATTTTTTTTTTTGCACACACACGCATTTGTTATAATATTTTTGCATTTTAATTATGTTAACCAAATTTTTATATGAAAAACAAACACAATTTTTTTTGACAATTGGGGTTTAGCTGGGGTAAACAGCTGACAAACATATGGGCCAACAAGTCCACCTTGTGTAGTTCTACCATGACATTAATTATTTCACAAGAACATTTTGACATGTATCATTGTTGCCTATCATGCGAGTTTGTACAATTTTACGTTTTTTCCTGCAAAGTATGCGACATTGTTTTGCGTATGTAAACAAACCCCACATGTATTTAAAATTAGAAGGAACGAAGGCAAATATGGATAAAAAAAAACTGTTATCGGTTGTGTTATTTTAATTTTTTATTTCTTATTTAATAATGAGTTCATACTTTTTGCTTTTGTTTTAAATTCAACGTGAAATAATTGCAGCTTACAGTATTTCGCAGTTGTAAAAAAATGTTGCCAGAAACATTTCGGAACTTTTTAACAAAATGAACAGAGTACAACTCCATCAACATTATTTCATAGATATTCCGCACAAGTTTTTTTTTATATGCGTTTAACTTGCACTTACCGTGGCTGAATTTTGTATTAATTTACTAGTAATTGGTAAAAATTAAAAAGAACACATATACTCAATAACGCACTCTAACTACAACTTGTTGTAAAGGGGGTATACTAAGGCCGGGTTTTTGAGATGTGGATAAGGCTTATGGCTTATAAATCACTGATGGTTTAAGCGCTGATTTAGTTACTTGGTTTCAGATTAATTAAACCTAGTTTAACTGAGATCTCAAACCCCCAGCCTAAGTTTGTCATGCCGTGTGAAACTTTTTTAGTATTCATCTAAGACCCCATAATATATCTGTGGGCGCATGGAAAAACTTGATAACTCCATTTTATTAAAATACCAGAAAAACACACTTAATGTTTAAAACATATTTCGCTAATAATTTAATATGAATTTATGTTGCTATACACGCGCATTAAACAAACCATCATTTTAAATAATGTTAAAGATTTCTGGTTCCATTAAACTAATTTTTGGACATTAAAACAGAAAATCAATATCAGTTATCTTGTTTTTTCGAAATATGGAGTTATATAGTTTTACCGAAAATAAAACTTTTTTTCAATTTATTTTAAAATTTTTGGAACTAAGGGAACTTTAGTAATAATTTACCCGTTGTTTTTACGATAAAATGGAGTTACCTAGTTTTTCCAAAACTTATTTATTCCGTTTAATGCTTATATATCTAAAACTAGCATTAATTTCGCTACTTCGTGAGCTTCTCCCTTTCTTTCGTGGACCATAAATCGCGTTTTTTTTTTGTTGTTAGGACCAGCACTCAGGGGATGCCCCTACTAATGCATTGCATTGTGTTGGAACTAGGAAAATAGGTTATAGGAAGGAGGAAAGAGGGAGTAGTGTTTGTGAACATTCGATTTGAACTTAATCATGTTGCAAATGAGAGGGAAGACTTCGGCAGGAAGGTTATTCCACATACGAACAGTCCGGGAAAAAAACGAATTTTCTCTGTAATGCGGTGTACGATTCACCTGCCAATCAACCACACAAGGACGAGCTCTTGAGCAAAAACGTGTATTGCGAACAAACGTACGGGTTTCGAGAACCAGATCCCTAATTTCGTCAGAACACATCCCATTGTAGTAACGATAAAACAGGCAAATACAACCCACATTTCGACGGTGCTCAAGGGAGTCAATAGAATTGGATCGCCCTCTCCTGCACACATGAGAGTTGTATTCCATACGCGGTCGGATAAAGGTGGTATAAATAGTAAGAAGATCAGATGGAGTGAAGCATATCTTACACCGTCTTAGAAAACCGAGGCACTTGAATGCTTCTTTCGACACCTTGAATATATGTTCTGTCCATCGGACATCTCATTGTATCCTCATGCCCAGAACATCGAGATTCTGATTCCTCAATAATTATACCACTGTCAGTGTTAAAATAACATTGTTCAATATTGAATCCAAAAAAACCTGTTTTATATTAAAATCAAAAGTTTATCTTGTTAAAATAACATGCGTACATACTTATGTATATAAATCTATATATGTATATAAAATAGGATGTGTGTATGTGTGTGTGTATGTAACGTATGGACTCCAAAACGGCTGGTGACACTGCGAAGTCTGATTTTTTATTTTCGGTCTGGGGGCGGAGGGGCGTGGCAAAATCCATAACTTGAGAACGGCTTGACCGATTTGAACGATTTCTTCTTTAAAATAATCGTCATGGTCCAACTAAGGTTTTTACGGAAAGAAAATTTTGCCCTGCCCACTTTTTTCGATTTACCTAAAATAAGAAAACGGCTCCATCGATTTGACTAATTTTTCTTTCAAATGTTTGTATTCATCCATTTTAAGTTTTCATCGAAAGAAAAAATTACCACGCCTACTTTTACGCCCACTTTTTCTATTAAGCGCATAATTTGAGAACGGCTTGAACCGGTCCGCGTTGCTGGCCTAATTTTGGAAAATTCATGTTGGCCAGTTGTATGTGGCTTGCTCCCGAGTTGGCACTCCAAAAAATTTATACGTTTTTACACAAAATAAAAAAACAAAAATCATTGTCTATCCGCTGGCCTTAAGATGAAGTAATAAATAAATATAATTTCCAATTTGCCTTAAATACACCATATGTTAGTTATTCTGTAAAAAACTTTATGATAGGTATTCCATGGATTTTTATTTAAAGGCCGTAAATTTCGTTTAAAGCTCAATATTAATCGTCTGGTAATACAACACTAATGTTTGCTTAGGGCCAGCAACGCGGACCGGGTCAGCTAGTATGTTATAAAAGAAGACAATTCCCATATTCTTTTAATTAAAATTATTTAGTTAAATAGTACATCAAGTTTTCCAAGTAGAATGATGACGAAACCCATATCGGACCATTCTGCTGATGCTTCTATTAACAAGTGAAACATGTGTTGCAGGGGTAAGTGTTTTGAATTATTCTTAAATAAATGCATATGTTGTCTCTGAAGCTTCTTCACACTATTATATCACACTCAAACCAATTTGATTCTACATGAAATTCAAGTTGTTTCAACTGGAAAAAACTTTCATTCAACGTTATTCGGATTGTTATTTAATTTAAATGACATTTTGCTCTAACTTTACTGAAATGTTAAATTAACATGAATTATAGTTATTTTAAAAGAAAAAATGTTGTTCGCAAGTTATTGTAAAATTATGTTAAATTAACATGAAGTAACAATGGAGCAAAATCACTACCAACCTCGTTTTCGACGATTTTACATTGATTTTTTTCTGTGCGGATGGAAATCATAATACAATTGTACCTTTTTGGTACAGAGCTTGTTGGTGCCGTAGGGACAACACAATCTGATGCGTTTTCTTTTCTGAGTAAAATTCTACATTTATTCTGCCTTTTACATTTGTTATGTTACATGTTCAACACTCATTTTAATTAAAGGGGCATGAGTGAACCACTTTGGCAAGTTTCGAGCCGTAAGCACTAACAATGCAATACAAACAATATCTGTTGTTTCTGTTGGCTTTGGTTTGTTGTAGTCTTGCCACCATCTGTAATTGAATTTGCCTTGCGCTAATTTAATTCCGAAATGTGTGTTTTTTGTAAACGTAAAATATGAAACACTTCTTAAAAATTAGGGGATCATTTCAAAATGTTGCCAAGTCACAGGTAACACTTATGCAACACTTTTTTTTAGAAAAGAAAACGCCATTATTCGATACAATTTAAATGCGTAATTCAAATTTTTATAAATAAATAAAAAACATATTTATTTATTTAAGTATATCAACAATAACATTTTTGTTTTTAACTTCTTTTGCGTATTATGGTATTAATACGACTGTTTTTAGCATTATAATTAAAAATTAACAAATGGACAAATTTTACAAATAAATAGGGTGTTTTTTTGCATGCCACACAGTGTAGTGTTTACTTTACTTTACTCATAATGCCAATTTCTTTTCTGTATTGTATTCTACTTATACTTTGTATACTTTAAATATGTTTTACCAAGAGATAATTGAGCTATTCTGACAGACATCAGAAATGACTTTATACACTACCAGACTATTATAATAGCCCAATTCACAATCTTGTGCAAATGGTCTTGCATCGTAGCCATTGTTGCCAACTTTTTATGAAGACTTCCCGTCAAATCGCACTTCAAAAACCGCTAGAAACCGCTAAATTTTTTATTTAGCTAAAAATGTTTTCAAAATACCGCTAAAATCTAAATATTTTGTGAAATGTTTATACAAATCTAAATATAGGGTGCTTTTTTAAAGGCATTAATTAATTTATTAATTAAATTAATTAAAATTATATTGTAAGGGTTTAATTAATTTCACTGACTCTTTTAGTCCCGCGAACGTACAAAATGTGGATATTCATATAAAATTCATGGGTTTTTATTGCTTGAAAGAAATCTATCCAGACATTAGAGTTAAGTGCACTTAATCTTGTTTTGGTAATGATGCTAAAAATTTTAGGCCGTAGACCAAGATTAAAAAATCGTATAAGAAAAGAAGGAAGAAATTGCAAGACAATCGGTTTGATATTTTACACTATTTTATATTTGATATATATGTATGTACTTACATTTACTTTCTGAGGGACATTTATTCAAAAAGGTTGAATAAACATATGTATATATGGATAACAAGTCCATTACTGCTTTATAACGTTTATATAATTCTTAAAAGTTTTTGCTGGCCATTATTTTAAACATTCATGCTTGAAAACTGTTTACAATCCTAACTAACGAATAGATAATTTTTGTTTCGATCCGAAGACTTCGCTTAGATTAATACAAATTATTTTTCACTTTTTTAGGAAAACTAGAAATAAGGTGTGTATCCGTGAACTTAAATAAAAAATATAGAAGAATTTTGGCATATCTAAAAAAAAGATTGCTTATACTAAACAACATACTTACATAAACCCAGGCAAAGGCGTAAAATGGCGCTTTCTTGTTTTTTTTTTAAGCATCACAAACAGTATTTCTTGAATTCTCGAATTAGAGTACGTTGATTGGAATTAGGTTTGACAACCGTATGGAAGTTTTATCCAAGGGATAATAAAAAATACTTTTTACTTTAGCTTTGACTATAGATTATATTTTGATCGATAAAAGTTGAAAGCACTTGTCTGCCGTAAAAATTGTTTTAAATAAATTCAAGTCCGTTCTCAGTTTTATTCTATCACGTCGTTTTTTTTTTTGGGCAGGACAAATATTTTGCTTGAAATAAGGCGGTTATGTTAATACATTTCAATTTAACTTCCTAATAAGGAAATTTATAAAATCTGCTTACTACGTTGTAAAATTTTTTATTGCGGAAACAGATTAAATTTTCACAAAAAAACAATTTTTTTCTTATCACTTAATTGCTTTAATTAAAAACAAATCTCTTATTTTGAGATAAAAATTGTAATATTCAAATGTCTAGAACAAAAATTGTATTTTCTAATGATATTAATAAACCGCTAAATATCCCGCTAACCGCCAAAACGGGAATTTTACCCCGGTGGACACGTAAAAACCGCTAGAATCGCGGTAAACCCGTCAAATTGGCAACAGTGATCGTGGCATTTGCAAAATGGTATAGTAAATAATATAATATACTTTTGGGGTTATAGTAAAATGGTATAGTATATTTTTACTCTACACCAACAAAATATACAGCATATGCAACGCCTAAAAACAATAGTTTATATTTACTCGCCTTATGCAACACTTGATTGCAAACCGACAGCTAACACTCAGTGAACCAAGCCGATCTGCAAAATGGTATAGTATTTAATAAAATCCCAAAAGTATTCTACAGTATTTACTATACCATTTTGCAAATGCTACGCTGCAAGACCATTTGCACAAGATTGTGAATTGGGCTATTGTATTTTCTTGTTACATTTTACCTTAACTTTCCTTTGGAAAGCAATGAGGTATTTTGTATGTACAGAAAAATTTACAATTATTAGACACCAGCAGAATGCAATGCATTTTCTGGCCCGCTACGGCCTTCGTCAGCATTCTTTGTGTCACACTGGATAGTGATACTTTATAAATTGAATGTATTTAACTCAACAATTTTAACAAATAGAAACTGGAAATTATTTCCTTCCGAAGGTTACTTTTATATTATATTCAACATTTTTTATTTTTCGAATTTATTCAAAACTCAACAATAAGGTAAAATGAAAGATCATTTTTGCCATTTCTTCAATTATTTTTTTAAAATTCAATTTTTGGTCCAACTTGCCAAAGAATACCTTTTTGCAACATAGAAAAAAATGTTTAAATAAGCTTAGCGAATATGAGGCAGAACCTATTCGAAATGCTAACTGAATAATGCAAAAATCGGACGTAAAAAGTACTTTTAAATGCATCTGCTCAAGCCTCTTGAAGTTACAAACGAAAGGGATTTCTATGAATGAAAGCTTTGGCTTAATTGACAGTGCTAAGGAAAATAATACAAGATGTCAGTAAAAAAGATTTTGTTGAAAAGTTTAAAAAACGTTTTAAATCGTAATACGTGTGGTAAATAATTCAATACTCCTGAAAATTCTATATGGCTTGGAATTTCAATTTTAAAAAAGTGTTTTAATCGATTTTCTCACAATTTTGTTTTAATGAAAGTGAGACGGATGAATTTATTGACAACCTTTCTCCATCTGAACTTTTAGTGTTCAAATATGCTCCAGTTACATCTTGCGATGTTGAAAGAGTGTTTTTCATTTATAGAACTGTTTTATGTGATAACAGGAGATTATCAGGGGATTTCTAGAAATCGAAGACGCAAAACGCAAGAATTTTAAACGTCGTTTTTTAATAAGATTTCCCTGATAAACAAATTTTATGACAAATATTATAAAAATATTTCTTTATTAAACAGAATTTTATAAAAAAATTATTTTGCTGACATCAGAGGACACCCATCTGTTCCATTTCCTACACAATTTTTTAGGTCAAGACTAAAATTTGTCAAAGCTTTTAGAACTATTGATGATAGTGCCTTCGCATCAATTGACACATCAACGTCATTATCAATATCCTTTTTGCCGAGAATGGTAGGCGAAGAGCCCCCTTAAAGCACGCTCTCTGCACATTTCTCAGCAGACAATCTATGGTCCTTCAGATCCAGTTTATTATTACTCTTGGTTTTAATCCACACTTTTTAAAAATATCCATTTTGCAACTGTTGCTTTCACTCATTTTCTTACTTATGCAAATTTATTGAAATTGTGATACAACGAAAAGCTTAAAATATTTGTATAACGAAATACTTTTTAAATCTTTGAAAATCATTAGAACTATTTTGTTATTTTTTCTTAAAAACGCAGTTTTTAGGATACAGGAAAACTCTTTCCCGGAAAGTTTCGGGAAATTATGCGCCACACAATAAGACATACAGGGATGCAGTGAAGTTATTGAAGGAATTCTTAACAAGTTTGATAAAAGAAATAAGAATATTTCAAATGCCAGGGCATGACATGAACATATTAATACAATTGCTCTGCCGGCGTTATGTTCATATCTTGTTCAAATCGATAGCGCATGAAAACGTGGTGTAAGGTATCGAGTTTTAAAAGTATTTAAAAAACATCCATCTGCGTTAAAAATAAAAAATCTTATGCATAAGTTAAATATTTAAGTTAAACAATTAAAATTTGTACCGAAAATATTTCTTAAATTTTACTGAATTTTTGGAGCACCTGCTAAAAGTTCAATTATCTAAGAATTATTTATAGTTATAGGTTATATTGTAAGTTATAGTTTTATGTCATATTAGTAATAAAATTGGCATGTATAATTTTCAACACAACTGTATTACCGCCTAAAAGTGTACTTAAATTATAACAGTTACTACATGAATTCCCCAGTAATTTCTAGAAATGGTTTTAGAACATAATAAATTGTTAATACAGGGAGTTTCAGGAAAGGTCTAGAAATATTTAAGATATATAAAAGGGGGCGACTCATAAATAATTAGTTGAGTTTATTTGCAGTCATTAAACAGTTATGTTCGTAACTAACAATTGAGAACAAAATAATTAATTTCAATAAAGTTTGTTAAGTTGAATAAGTGGGTGTATTTATTCGGATTTGCATTTAAAAGAACTCAAACGCGTTTATTAAAGGAAAAACGTAACAATATATACGTGTGTGTGTATGTAATTTATTGATTTCAACAAAAAATACTTTATCTTCACAATAACAATACAAACTTAAATCAGTAAAGCACCAAATACACTTGTCAAAAGCTTGTCATGCTGGCAAATTCACTCGTGTTCGTGTGCTCGATGTAATATTAACCACCATACACTAGTCGCCATAAGTATTTTGACGAAATAAAAATCGTTTGATTTTTTTACATCTTTTTAAGTTTCTATGAAACAATATTTGTTTGTATAAGTTATAAATAAAAAGGAAAAAAATAAACAAGAATTTTTAACAAACCCCGTTTAAAAATCAAACGTAAAAATGCACGAATTTTATTTCGTCAAAATACTTAAGCCGACTAGTGTATCTTAATTTTTTGATTTTCCATCCATCATCGTTGGTGTCACACATAGAAACACATTTTCATTAGCATTACCACAATGCTTGGTGAGTAATTTGATAAGTGTATTTGGCCCTTCAGAAAGCTGACGGAATGTTTTTATACTTGAACTTTTGTATTGCAAACTGTCAAGCATCACACCTAAAAATTTCATATAAATATTGGTGTAGAACTTATGTTACATTCTATGATTTTATCATAGTAACTTACTATTAGTAATTAACAAAACAATAACCGTGTTGCAGCCACAGAGCGTCAAGTTAACAAACATATTTTTTATTAGCACAGGTGTTGAAACATTTCATTTTTTTCTATTCGAAAATTATATTATTTTTTCACACAAAAACGATTGTACCGGTATTAAGGGAAACGGTACGTATACCGGTATTTTATACAAAAAACTAATTTCGGTATCAATACCGGTATTCAATTTAAACGGTATTGGTATCGATATCGATTGCCAACATTGATAATTTTTAATCGATTCATGCTACTTTTTGACCATTTTTGTATTTGTATCATGAATTAAAAAAAAGATACGAGAATATTCTAAGATCCCGTATTTATAAAATCCAAACAAGATATACATTTTTTTGAATTTGAAAATACAAAGTTTGAAGTCGGAAATTTAAACATTAGATTTAACGAAGATAATTACTCGAATTTAAATAAATTCGTTGCATTTTAATAAATAAATTAATAATATTTTCCTAAGTTGTATTTTTATTTGACCTTTAAAATTCAATATTAAGTTAAATTGCTTACTTAAATTGCTACACTCTACTGTAGTTTTTGATTCTGAAACGTGAAGAGCTCTTACTCGTTTATTGCGGTTAATGTAAATTTTAATTAAACATTCCCTGAAGATGATATTCAAAGAATATCGAAATATCGGAAACAAATAAAGAACAATTTTACATACAACAGACTTTAAGATTAAGCAATTTAACTTAATATAAAATTAATAATAAATAAAAAAAGTTAATTTTGTTATAAACTAGCGGACCTGGCGAACTTCGCCTCGCCCCAATTTTAATCCTTCAGACAATTTTTAGAGTAATAATACAACACAAATATTTAAATTTTCAATGTGATTTATTCGAATGGAATGGAAGTCAATGCATAATGCCATCTATCGGATTTTGGTTGAGAACTTCCTAATTTTTCATTAAGAAAGCCATTAAGGAATAATTTCACACAAAATTTCGTACAAAAAAATCAATTTTCAATTTTCCGACTTTTCCGGAGAAATTTTCCCCAATTTTGCGCATTTCGCATTTTCCGCAAGTTTCCATGATTTACACTAAGAACTTTCTATTGTTTGATTTGGAAAGCCATTAAGGAATAATTTCACACAAAATTTCATACAAAACTCGATTTTCGATTTTTCCAATTTTCCGACTTTTCCGGAGGAATTTTCCAGAAATCGGCCCAGCCGTTCCCATTTTATGAATTACTATACATTTTTTACACCATTTTTATACCCTTCACCTCAGGTGGAAAAGGGTATATATATGTAAGTTTGTCATTCCGTTTGTAATTTCTACAATATTGATCTTAGACCCTATAAAGTATATATATTCTGGGTCCTTATGGGGAGAGAAGTTGATTTAACGATATCCGTCCGTCTGTCCGTCTTACGTTTGATATGTGTTTTCCGGAGACTCTAGACATGATAGCGGCTAGGTTGTTTTACATTTATGTCACATATAGTCTACCATTGGTTGCTATGGCTGAGATATGAGCAAAAAACCACGACTACCTCTAATATTTTCCAAAAAACCCTTGTGGTTGTTTTAATTTTATTACTTTTTGCTGTATATCTGGGGAACGGCAAAAGCAAAAGTTTCCAAATTAGGTACACACATTTAGGTAGCCAATACACACCATCCTACAAAATGTGGGCGGGATTGGAGAAGTGGGCGTGGTACCTCCCGTACAAAAAAAATTAAAAATTGTTTAAAAACCTAGATTTTAGGGCTGCCATATGTCCTATGGATATGATATATCCATATACCAAATTTTTTGTAGAACATATTTTATAAAAAATTCAAAAAAATCGGTTCAGATACAAAAAAGTTATGACCAAAATTAATTTTTTTTTAAATACCCACTTTCGGGAACCATAGATCTCCCCGAGTCCAAGCTTTATAACACAAGTAAATGGTAAATTCCTTCTTAAACACGTCGGTATATAAATCTGTCAAATAGGCTTAAAAATGGCTGAGTTATGAGCAAAAAACCACGACTACCTCTAATATTTCCCAAAAATCCCTTGTGGTTGTTGTTTTTTTTGTTTGTGCTTTTATTCGAACGTGTTGAATGTTAGGCATATCAAACACATGATTGGTCGCTTAAATTGAAAAATACGTACCTACATATTAAACAAACAAAGTGACGGAATATATTCTACTTTAATTCTTTATTTGCATAAGCGTTAATGGCTGAGTTGTCTGGGCGGTTGGTCAACGCAGCGTTGTTAGTAGTTGCCGGGGTTCAAACCTCGGCATCCACCTTTTCAAAAAAAATTTTTTTTAACTATTTTTATATTCTATAAACGATTTTAAAATAATTCAGCAATTTAACTAGTAGGTTAACCTAGCTATTGCAAAGCCATACATATGTATGCACATGAGTATGTATGAATGAGCAAAAGTTATTTATGTATAAAGGCATTGCTTTCGTAATTGTTGTTGTTGCATTTTATTTTTATCTCTTATTGCAATGCCTTTAGGCATTGCTGTAGTAATTGTTGTTACTGTGTTTCGTCTAATAAGCTGTTGCTACGTTGATCTTTTCTTGCATTTCTCTTTGTTGCGGTTTTTTTGTTGTTTTTTTTATAATCTTCACCACAAGTGGTGGATTTTAATGTGTTTTTTACGCATACACATGTATGTTAGGAATGGACACTGCGATGCGATGCATCGCAAACATACATCGATGTTGCATCGATATTTCATAAAATACATCGATGTTATATCCCAATACTTTTTTTCAATACTGTAAACAATAAACAAACAGCAAAATATTTCCCTTTGTTGCATTTGTGCACAATTTGTTAGCTTTTATTTTAATTACGCGTGGTTATCAAACTGTTTGTTGGGAGTAAAGATGCCAGACCCGAACTTATTCGCCGCATATAATAGTGTTGTCTGTGCATATAATAGTCATGCCAACACTTATAGATATGTATACACGTTTATATATCAATCTACACGTTCTGTATACAATTTGTCATTTCGATGCAACGAAAGAAAACATCGATGTTTCCGATTGTTTAGGAGCAAAAAACATCGGATTATATCGATTTTTCGACACAATATATCGAGTGTTTTTAAAACATCGATGTTTTTTGTTTATTGTATGTTCATAAAATTCTCTCAATATATTTTAATTTAACGCTTCTTCAAAAAAACCGTTCGTAGCTTAGTTGTCTAAGTTCTCGCTTAAGGCTCGTAAGATTGCGAGTTCAAGTCTCAAAAATAAATTTTTTTTTTATTTTTATTAAATTTTTTTATACACGATTTTAAGATTAAATAAAAATTTATATAACGAATTTCAAACATCAACTTTGGCAAAAGTGGAAACGGACATAGATATATATGTACATACATTTTTTGATTTTGTCATATTCTTCGGCATGACGAAATGAAAAGTTGGCGGTGCTCAATTTATATTTATTTATATCTAAAGAACAATATTTATATGTATGTATAACTTTTTGTTGTTCTTACATACGATACGGGATAGCCGAATATAGCACTCTTATTTGTGTTTTTTTTATTTTTTTTTTTTTATTTAATTTTATTACAGGTGGAAATGTTATTTTTATTTTATTTTATTTTATTTTTATTTATATTGTATACCCTTCACCACAGCTGAAAAAGTGTTTATACATACAAGTTTGTCATTCCGTTTGTAATTTCTACAATAAAGATCTTAAGGCCCAAATATATATATATATATATATATATATATATATATATATGTTCCTTTTACTCCTCTGGGGAGCATAGGGCTGCCTTTCTTGTGTTGGTTTCGGTAATAAGAGTTATTTAAGACGTACAGCTTATTAGGCTATAGCGTCCGATCCTGGTGTTGGGGCTGCCAACATCGCCACCAGGCATGCAAAGTAAGTGCCGGGATTAGCCGTGCAAGTAATAAGGTTATGCCGCCCATGGTCGGTCGTCAGAGCCTCGTTAGCGTGACTGGGGACACCAAGCCCGTAAAGGACAGTGGGTGAGGTTGACTTTTGGAAAGAATTGGCTATGTGAAAAAGTACGTGACTTGTGAACGCATCACTTTCCCATTAGTCCCCCTACAAATAACTTGATCAAAATACTCATCAAGCATTGTGGTAGTATTAGTGAAAATGTGTTTGTATGTGTGACACCGACAACGCTTGATGAAAATTCAAAAAATTTAGATATGACGGCGAATATTACGTCAAGCACACGTACACGTTGAATTCGCCGGCTGGACAAGCATTTGACAAGTGTATTTGGCCCTTTAGACCCTATAAAGCATACATATGTATGTGTATATTCTGGGTCCATATGAAGAGTGAAGTTAATTTAACGATGTCCGTGCAAAAACATATTTACGCATTGTGGGTTCGTTGTGTTGTTGATTTTTTTATTTAAACTTTTAAAAAAGCTCACACTCATGCGAGCCTTTAGATTTTAAAGTTTAGACAAAAACACTCTAAAGCTGCGATAGGCAACCTATTCTCTTACATTTTGCTATTGCATGCACTGCCAGCGTTGCCAGAAGTGCAGATTTATCTGCATTTGCAGATTTTACCCCCAAAATTGTTAAAATGCAGATTTAGAGATTTTTGGTTTAAAATTGCAGATTTTTTAGCTCGGTAAAAACCTTCTTTTCATTGTCACCTTTGTTTGTACTAATTCCACTTTTTGCATTGATAAACGATATATATCAACCATTGATTGAAGAACCTCGGGGAAATACATAGATTTATTAGAAGAAATTGTGTAAATATTTTTAATAGTTGCAATATTTGATCTCTTGTAAATTTTCAATAATAGTTTAAATAACATGTCAAGCAATTAACTTTATATTTGTTGTTTAAAATAAGATAGACTTGATAAATCTCAACTCAGCCTGAGTATTGAGTTTCGGATAGATATTTTTAATTTAAAAAAATCTAAAAATTATTAGCCATGGTCTGAAAATCGCATTCGAGTTAAAATCGAACAAATTTTTTAAACTTTTCTGTGTTAAGAGCTGAAAAAAATATTTTCATTTTAAAACTTATATCCAGGGGGTCGATTCTGGTTCTGTGAAACTGTGAAATGAAAAAAAACTTTTCATTTTCGTTTTCATGAGCACTTTTCACATTAGCACTTCACATTTACACAAAAGGCGATTCCCGTTCTTTTAATGAAAAAGTGTTTCATTCCATTGTAGCTGTGAAACTTTTGTAACTATATTAATAAAATGTAAAAGTCAAATGCAGATATCGAAGCTTAGGATTTTTAAACGGCGCTAAGCCGCAAACGAGTTTATTTAATGCTTGAGCTGCAAGCATTTATTTTTGCTAAAAGAGTTTTTTTGAAGAGAGAAAAAAATACAATTTTATGGCTCCTCTTGTGTTATACAATATAAATTTTTTCAGTAAAAGAGTTTTTGTTGTTTTTTATTTTCATACATATGTACATGGTAAATATTTTTAACTTGAAATAAATAAGAAGTAAACGAAAAATTCCGAATTTGTTGCATTTGGGTTTTTTTCATGAACGATATTGCATCTGAAAGAGGTTGGCCTCAATGTTCTGCCCAAGTGCGCGCAAGAAATAGGAAAGGAAAAAATTTTACATAAAATGTGTTAATAAATATATAAAAACAACAGCAATTTTTTAACGGAAACAAATTTTTATTCAAAAAACAAGGGCAGTCATAAAAATGTAAAATCGATCAATCAATGAGTTGACAAATGAGTTTTTTGGGTAAACATCTTGCCCGCGCGATTACCCCAAAATATTTATTGCAGTAAATAATTTTGGCATAAAACTAACATCTACGAAAAAATTGTTATTGACTTAAGTGAAAGTTTCTTTTTAAGGTATTAAAATAAAAGCTTGTTTTTGAAAAAGGTTTTTTACTTTAATTTATTTTTTAATAATTCAAATCAATCACATCAAGTTATTTAATTTACTTGTTTTTTTTACACAAGCAAATTTCGCGACAAGATTTTATATCATAGTGCCGGTCCAGACCTGCAATTTTTGTGGTGAGAAAATTTGGGAGCGGAACTCATTTCACCAATTAAATCATGAATCTCTGCAACAAAAATTCCAAATTTGGACAATGAATTATAAATAAGGTAATGCCTCCATTAGTTGCTAGTAAAATTTTTAAGTAAAAGTTACTGCCAGGCCCATGATGTCTACAAGAACATTTCTTTCGCATTTATATTGAAAACTATAATAAAAACCTAAAATTTCTTGTTGTTTTCAAAACAAATATACGAAAGAAATGTTCTTGTCGACATCGTGGGCCTGGGCCTTAATTTCTTTCGTTTAAGCTTTCGAGTTATTCTTAGCAAGCCTTTTCATTTGATACCTATATTATAGGATTGCATTAAAAATAGCTAGACCGCCATTTTGGCTGTGCTGCTATGTTTGATTTAGAATGACGTTTCATAGTTTACAACATAATGAAATAAACAGGTGGCAGCACTACGCCAGATGACGATTTTTTGCTCCTGCATTGTTTGTCTAGGTTTATGTCAAAGTTTTGCTTATGTTTACAATAAGTCCACGTTTTGTGCTGAGATTATTGTATTTTAATAAAGTTTTTGATAATTTTTAATTAAAATAAATAAGATATTGACTATAATAATATAAAAATTGGCTAAAAATTTATTTATTTCATCACGTTCAGCGGCACGCTTTGATTTTTGTTAAAAGTATATTTTGACGTAAACGGTGATGTGATTTCCAATTTTGTTGTAATGTTGTATTTGTTCCCGTAACGATGACACCTACTTATTCCACCATAGTTTACAATGCATTGTCATTAAAACTGAACGTGTGTACATAATTTCAGCTCAGTCAATTGAACATATCTGCTTCAAATTGAGTTGCAATTTTCCACCCAAACATACATTCCTTGCAAGTTAAACAAAAGCTTTAGAAAACGACCATAAGCCCAAAAAATTGTGAAATCATTAACAAATAAAAGGCCAAATAAAGATTTATTTAGTTATATGTTATTAAATATAAAACATAAACATTTTGTAGGCGGCTTTAAATTTACTTTAAGCCGTCGCTAAACCTAAATTCTTCACCGCCGATGGTAATTACATATCTACTTTGTCATTTAATCAAGTGTAAAATTATACAAATACACAAAAAATATAATTAATTTAAAAAATGTTAGGATTATTAGTTATAATGGAATTATAGAAATAAATTCGGAATGGTACAATGTAAGAAAACGTTATTAACGTTTTTCGTCAGTAATGTTTTTTATTTCATCAAAAATTGTCATTTTATATGAATATAATAAGTTTAAAATCTGTAAATATGCATCTTTTTAGAAAATTATTATTTTTATTTCTCTAAATTATTATTTATCGTTGGCAATGTCCATATTTTTCTCTAAATAATTTAATTAAAATTATTTTTCACCGTTGAAATGGATGTGTAAAAATATGACATAAATGAAAAGTTTGTGACACTTCTTTGCACTGTTACACAGAACAAGAATCACATTACTGTGAAAATGTGAAAACAATTTGTTTCATTCCATTTGTTCTTCTCATATGAAAACATTCGAATTTATTTATCATTTTTTCACTAAACGAGAATCAGAAACTCTATGAAAATGTGAAAAAAGTTTTCATTTCACAGTTTCACAGAACCAGAATCGACCCCCAGGACTACCTATGCATATTTATGAGAACTATTTTTAAATTCCAGAACATTTTGAAAAAAATGCTATATCTTTTTCTTAATAAACTACATTTAAAATGTAATAAATGTGTTTTGAAGATTTATTGAAGATTTTTAAAATCTTGACGCAGATATTTCAGATTTGTTGATGCAAAATTATGGGTTTTTGCAGATTTTACCTCTAAAAGTTCTGGCAACACTGTGCACTGCATGTATATTACATATCGTCGCCTTAATATGCAAACCTGCTAAATACACTTTTAAGGTAAACTCAGATTTTGATGCCGTGTGGTAGAGAAACATACCCCTTATTTACCAGCATGCATGCAGATTTTCTTCAATTTGAGTCTTGCAGTGTGTTAAACCAACTATAAAGTTGGCTTTTCTCTTAAGCTGCGCATATGAAATATACAAAGTTTTTTGACTCTACTGCAAAATTTACTGAAAGGGAGTTAGGAGTTTTGCATATTAAGACGACGATATGATGTTGTTAAGTTTAATCAAAGAATATAAATCATATAGAATGCGCATCTCAAGGAAAACTAAAATATTTTTGAAAAAAAATGCATGATGCGGTCGGGAAGACAAAAGGGAAAGAAGCAAAAACAAAGAGCGTAACAATGCATCGTTCTCTCGTTGTTTATGAGAACTTTTAATTCTCATTTATCAGCGTATAAGTATGTGCGTGCACGAGTGTGTATGTGTGTACATTCCCTGCAAATATTATTGGACCACCTGATCCAATTTCATTAAACGGATTACTCCATGGACTGGTCCGATGTAACGCAAGCATGGACCATGTCATTGTTAAAAAGTGTTTGTAGTGAGACGACATGTCTTCGTTTTTTAACGACATGTTTTCGTTTTTAAACGAAGTTAAAACTAATCCTCTTGTGTACACAATGGAGTAGTTTTAAAACTACTCCTTTGTAGTCCAAAGATGGGTTATATGGTCCTGCCCTAGGACATCGTAATGTTAAATAGACCATGTTTTTCCATACGTTTGGGTTACTTTTGGACTAGTCCTAGTCCCTTGTGGGCTACTCTTTACACGCGTGTTTGGACTGGTCCTATTATTTGCAGGGTTGCCAAGTCAAAAAAAACACATTAACGTAAAAATAAAACAAAAACCTAACAAAAGAATTTTTGTTTCTTGCAATTTTTGTACAAATAACCTTCGTAAAACAAATGTGACCGATTGTGTAATTGTAGGGTAAGAGTATGTGTTTTATTGTTGTACAGATAAAACTATATCGGTTCGCACCGAAATTCAGATGCTGTTTTTCTGTAAAATTAAAGAGTTATAGGAATATATATATGGTCACACATTTATTTATTTCATAGCTGTGCAGTATAAATATTCTTATTAAAGATATTTAAAAATAGATTAAAATAAAACATACCTATTATTATTCCTTCTTAAGGAATTTTGTTTGGTTTTTATTTAATCATGTTGCGTGGAAATTAAATAAATTTTGTTCTCATATAAATATGTAGGTATTCGGAATAAATTTAATTTATTTCTAACTTTATGTCTATTCACAAATGTAAAAAAAAGACATTTACAAAAATAAAATTATTTCCAATTAAATTTTCAATCAACCAAAGCGATACTAATACATAGTACATACATACATATTTAAAAAGAATTTAATGAGGATATCAACCACCCTAATAAAATTAACAAAGTTATTATATTTTAATAAATTAAATCATTCGTTTGATAAAACTTGTATTTTTCTTTTCTTGGAACTTCCCCAGCGGGAAAAAGAAGGGGTACGGATGCCTTCTAGAAGGCCTCTGTACTCCTTCTTTTGGATATACAAGGCCTTCTCGCTCCATTCCATACTCATATCTTTTTTACACACGTTGTCATTGCGGAGAAGGCCTTCCGCTCTCGCTTCTTTAGCAGGTACATAAGAATGGCAACGGGATCAAAAAAATAATTGTTTTGCTTTTGCTTGTGCAAAAAAAAAACAATACAAAAAATGTTACTCCTTCTCTACTCCCTTCTCATAGAAGCGAGTGTGGAAGGTGTATCTTATCTTTTACACCAAAGAGCCGAGGCCTTCTATGAGGCATTCTTTAGCAGTTAGATAAGAATAGGAATTTAATCAAAACAATTTTTAAGCAGGCCTTTTAAAAGGCCTGAAGTAAGAAGGTCTTCTGAGTTTTACCGCTGGGTCCTTTTTCTAAAGACCAAAAAAATATCAAAAACCGGTTTTTAGCAAAAAAAAAAACAAAAAACACACACACTGCACATTTTGGATGGTAAGAACAGCAAACATGTGTATTAGAGCGACAATGAAATATATGGGAAAAATTTTTTTCCAGAATTTTAAATAAAAATGTGAAGATTATTTTGCCACTTGGTCTAAAACTTACTTGCTGAAAATTTAAGCCAAATCGGATAAATCTATCCCGTGCACCTTTGAGGTCAAAGCTCAAATGATAAAAAAAAAATTTCCATACAAGCAAAAAATTTTTTTTTCGATTTTTTTTTTTTTATTTTTTAATATTAGTTAGCTTTATTAGCTTATTAACAACAAAACATTTCATTTCGATCGGACAAGATTTTCAGTTTCAAAAGTGACTCTGAAAAAAAATTTTCAGGCTTGTAAGGGGCTTACTCTAAAAAATTTTCAAAATTTTTTTTTTTTTTAGTTTTGACAAGCATACGTTAAAGATATTTTGTCGCTCTTAATAATAGGTTTTTTTAAAAATTTTTTGTGACGTCGTAATTTTGTTTTTTAATAGGGCCAAAAACTAAATTTTTGCAGCTTTTGGCCCCAATTTAGAACAAAGCGATGTCGAAAAAAACATTTTAAAAAAAATTTAAAAAACCTGGTATTAAGAGCAACAAAAAATCTTTAATGTTTGCTTATCAAAACTAAAAAAAAAATTTTTTTTAAAATTTTTTAGAGTAAGCCCCTAACAAGCCTCAATTTTTTTTAAGAGTCACTTTTTTAACTGAAAATCTTGTCCGATCGAAATGAACTTTTTTGTTGTTAATAAGAAACACTTTTTCAGCTGTGGTGAAGGGTATACAAAATAAATAAAAATAAAATAAAATAAAAATAACATTTCCACCTGTAATAAAATTAAATAAAAAAAAAAAATAAAAAAAAAACACAAATAAGAGTGCTATATTCGGCTATCCCGTATCGTATGTAAGAACAACAAAAAGTTATACATACATATACATATACATATGCCTCTTTTGCCAAAGTTAATGTTTGAAATTCGTTATATAAATTTTTATTTAATCTTAAAATCGTATATAAAAAAATTTAATAAAAATAAAAAAAAAATTTATTTTTGAGACGAACTCGCAATCTTACGAGCCTTAAGCGAGAACTTAGACAACTCAGCTACGAACGGTTTTTTTGAAGAAGCGTTAAATTAAAATATATTGAGAGAATTTTATTATTATACAATGGACAAAAAACATCGATGTTTTAAAAACACTCGATGTATTGTGTCGAAAAATCGATATAATCCGATGTTTTTTGCTCCTAAACAATCGGAAACATCGATGTTTTCTTTCGATGCATCGAAATTACAAATTGTATACAGAACGTGTAGATTGATATATAAACGTGTATACATATCTATAAGTGTTGGCATGACTATTATATGCACAGACAACACTATTATATGCGGCGAATAAGTTCGGGTCTGGCATCTTTACTCCCAACAAACAGTTTGATAACCACGCGTAATTAAAATAAAAGCTAACAAATTGTGCACAAATGCAACAAAGGGAAATATTTTGCTGTTTGTTTATTGTTTACAGTATTGAAAAAAAGTATTGGGATATAACATCGATGTATTTTATGAAATATCGATGCAACATCGATGTATGTTTGCGATGCATCGCATCGCAGTGTCCATTCCTAACATACATGTGTATGCGTAAAAAACACATTAAAATCCACCACTTGTGGTGAAGATTATAAAAAAACAACAAAAAAACCGCAACCAAGAGAAATGCAAGAAAAGATCAACGTAGCAACAGCTTATTAGACGAAACACAGTAACAACAATTACTACAGCAATGCCTAAAGGCATTGCAATAAGAGATAAAAATAAAATGCAACAACAACAATTACGAAAGCAATGCCTTTATACATAAATAACTTTTGCTCATTCATACATACTCATGTGCATACATATGTATGGCTTTGCAATAGCTAGGTTAACCTACTAGTTAAATTGCTGAATTATTTTAAAATCGTTTATAGAATATAAAAAAAGTTAAAAAAAATTTTTTTTGAAAAGGTGGATGCCGAGGTTTGAACCCCGGCAACTACTAACAACGCTGCGTTGACCAACCGCCCAGACAACTCAGCCATTAACGCTTATGCAAATAAAGAATTAAAGTAGAATATATTCCGTCACTTTGTTTGTTTAATATGTAGGTACGTATTTTTCAATTTAAGCGACCAATCATGTACAAACATGTGTGTGTTTGATATGCCTAACATTCAACACGTTCGAATAAAAGCACAAACAAAAAAACAACAACCACAAGGGATTTTTGGGAAATATAGGACATATGGCAGCCCTAAAATTTAGGTTTTTATACAATTTTTAATTTTTTTTGTACAGGAGGTACCACGCCCACTTCTCCAATCCCGCCCACATTTTGTAGGATGGTGTGTATTGGCTACCTAAATGTGTGTACCTACTTTGGAAACTTTGGCTTTTGCCGTTCCCCAGATATACAGCAAAAAGTAATAAAATTGCAACAACCACAAGGGATTTTTGGAAAATATTAGAGGTAGTCGTGGTTTTTTGCTCATATCTCAGCCATTTGTGGATCGATCTTGCTGAATTTCAATAGCAACCGATGGTAGACTATATGTGACATAAATGTAAAACAACCTAGCCGCTATCATGTCTGGAGTCTCCGGAAAACACATATAAAACGTTAGACGGACGGACGGACGGATATCGTTAAATCAATTTCTCTCCCCATAAGGACCCAGAATATATATACTTTATAGGGTCTAAGATCAATATTGTAGAAATTACAAACGGAATGGCAAACTTATATATACCCTTTTCCACCTGAGGTGAAGGGTATAAAAAGCCCAATTGAGAAGAAATTTGTAAGAAAGTCAAGTACATTTACAAAATGTTTGGCCAGAAATTCAGGTTTAAAATTGAGAATTATCCTGGTGCATTTCTAACAAATTATGTCGCTTTCACGTTCTTTAGCCAATGTGGAAAACATTTTTAGCCATGTCAACTAAATAAAACAAAATTGCATAATTTACAAATCGCTTTTAAATTTTTTGCAATGCTAAGGGACGCCTAAAACTATTTTAAGCGGGTGAGCATTTTTTTGATTTTCGCTTTGTGCTTTATTTGCCAACACTTTTTCAAGCATTATTGGAAATAGAAACCAACTTAATTCATCTTTATGATAAGTCCCAATCCATATTATGAAACATTTGAGTTTGTTCAAGCCGAATTCAACTACAGGTGGTGTCGAAACTACAACAATCCAAAAACAACAGAAACAACATAGGAGGTTTTGCATTGCATTGTTAGTGTTTACGGCTCGAAATGTCAACCATTCTTAGCAAAACACTAACAAATCAAAACAAATAGGCTCGACCTGTAAAAAACAGAAGGCGTTTCGACATCACCTGTATTAAATTCGCCTTGAGTTTGTTGAAGAAATGGGAAAGACGAATGGAAAAGTGTAATTTGTTTCATGTACAAGCAGTTTGCAGTTGTATGTCTGTTATTGAAAAAAGAGAGAAGGCATAGAAAATGACTCAATGGCGTAAAACAAAAATGGTATTCTATGGACACGAATGCAGTTTCAAAAGATAATTGGAATAAAGTTTTTGCAGCAAATGTTTCATAATATGGATGAGAACTAACTAATGCAAAAACCAATCAATTCTACTCTTTTAATTTTTTCAGGTTAATCAATGTTTACTTTTCAATAAAAATGTATGTTGCAGCAATTTTCTCTCATCTGGCCTTTTCTAGAATATATTTGCTGTGTTTATTATTGAAAAACCTATTAGGCACACACAGAAAAAATCAAGTTAAAAACGTCGAAAACAAGGTTGATTTAAAATTTTTCGGTGGTGATTTTGCTTCATACGTGTTTCATGTTAATTCAACCTGATTTTATAATTGCTTGCGAACAACATTTTTTTCTTTTAAAATAACTATTATTCATGTTATTTTAAAATTGCAGTAAAGTTAGAGCAAAATGTCATTTATATTGAAATCAAAATCCGAATCACGTTGAATGAAAGTTATTTCAAGTTGAAACAACGTGAATTTCATGTAGAATCAGAGTTAAATGGGTTAAAGGCAGCTTTTTGAAAATGTTTTCTTTATAACTGAAATGAAATTATAGTCAGTACTATGGCGGTTTTAATTATTCGGATAGGTTTACTACTGTACTTTGTATGAACATTTTAATTTTTTAAGTAATTTTGTTGATTTTTGTTTTATATCCAAACAAATAATTTTAAAAACGAAACTTTTTGTAAATTTCAAGTAATTTAGTTTTATTTACACAACTGTCTCTATTGTCGAATTTTATTTTCGACTTGGGACACTAAAAAATTTATCACAAACAAAAACCAACTTGGCAGAGAAGCAAAGAAAAGGGGATTTTTAGGGTGCTTTTATTAGTTTAAAATAAAGTCAGATATGTATATGAAATTTTTAATATATTTTTTTTAAAAACTATTTATTTAATTTCATTTACAATTAATTAGCTTATTTATTTTGTTTATTTATTCTAATTAATGTTTCATTACCAACACACTTGAGTAATTTTTTTGAAACAACAATATTGGTTATTTTTATTTTAATCACAATAAAAAAGTTTGTCACTCCGTGTGAAACTTTAATATTTATCTAAGACTCTATAAAGTATATATGTATGTATATTTTGGGTGCATGTTTACTTCTAAGTAGATTTAACCGTGTCCAACTGTCTGTCCGTCTGTTGAAAACACGCGCACTACAACCCAATAAAATTTGAACTTCGCTTACGGAAGGCTTGAATTTTATATTTTGAGTTCCCACTTTGAAGCAATACATTTTTTGACACAAAAAGCGCTTTATTCAACGCATATAAAAACTGGGAAGGAAATGCCGTGGCCCTTGAAATATTATTTTTTTTTATAAATTTGCTAAGAGTTTGTTCACTCACTTTACTGTCTTATTATTGGGAAGTCAAAGAAAAAGACCAATTTCGGCATCGAATCGTTTCTAGTTTTACTAACAAGAGACTGATAATCAGCCAAATCCGTTTAGGAGGATAAGAGTTATTAATCCAAATCGCCCTAAAAACATAAACTCAAGGCGAATTCATGTAATATGAATTTGCCTTGCATAAAATTGTAAAAAGGTTTTTTTTTGTGAAATTTAAAACAAGAAATAAAGAAACAAAATAGGAATTATTAAAAACGAGACATTTTAAATTGTTGCTTGGTTTTGTATTAATTTTCAAAGCAAAAATTTTCATAAATATAAAAAGAATATTTCTTGAATTAAGAAGATGCGGTTTGAACAGCGTAATTCGTATTTGTAATTTAAAAAGAAAACAACTTAATTCAAGATGCCGTGCGAACATAACGTTAAAAAAACCATTTGTTTTAATATTGAAGACTTTCGTAATTCAGTTTTTTGAAACAGCGTTGCAGTTTAGGCGTGTATTATTTACATAATTAATGTTTACACTGTCTTCAGATCCATTGACATTTACTGCAATATATGTCGCAATTATTATCTCTGGTATAGACGGGCAGTTAAACGCATACAATTGAGCGTTTAAGCCACAGAGCACAAAGAGGCGTCACGAGACAGGAAATATTGTGTTTTTTCTGTCTTTTTCTTCGAAAGCTGCCCTTTTTGCATTTTTGTTTTGATTACGCAATTTGTGTTGATTGCGACGGCCTGTTGTAACACATTGCCACTTCACTACCACAAAACGTTTACTTTCATTTTCTTCGAAAGCTGCCCACACAAATGATTTGGGCATTTATCAACGCAATTTTTTCATCTCTGAATGCTCTGTGGTTTAAATAACCAATACAGACCATATGAATTAGATAAGATTTTTCGCAGTGCTGCCTCATGTTATGATACCCTTCACCTCAGGTGGAAAAGGGTATATAAGTTTGTCATTCCGTTTGTAATTTCTACAATATTGATCTTAGACCCTATAAAGTATATATATTCTGGGTCCTTATGGGGAGAGAAATTGATTTAACGATATCCGTCCGTCCGTCTAACGTTTTATATGTGTTTTCCGGAGACTCCAGACATGATAGCGGCTAGGTTGTTTTACATTTATGTCACATATAGTCTACCATCGGTTGCTATTGAAATTCAGCAAGATCGATCCACAAATGGCTGAGATATGAGCAAAAAACAACGACTACCTCTAATATTTTCCAAAAATCCCTTGTGGTTGTTGTAATTTTATTACTTTTTGCTGTATATCTGGGGAACGGCAAAAGCCAAAGTTTCCAAATTAGGTACACACATCTAGGTAGCCAATACACACCATCCTATAAAATGTGGGCGGGATTGAAGAAGTGGGCGTGGTACCTCCCATACAAAAAATATAATAAATTGTATAAAAACCTGAATTTTTTTACTTTAATATGACCTATGGCTACGCCATATATATCAAAAGATCGGAAATCTTTAGTAGAAAATATTTTCTGAAAATTTCGGAAAAATCGGTTCAGATACAAAAAAGTTATGCTCAAAATTAAAATTTTTTTTTAAAAATACCCATTTTCGGTAACGATGGATCTTCCCGAGTCCAAGTTTCATAACACAAGTAAATGGTAAATTTCTTCTTAAACACGTCGGTAAATAAATCTTTTATATCGGTTAAAAAATGGCTGAGTTATAATCAAAATACTGAAATCCCAAAAATTACTCTTTTTATACTTAAGTTTGTTTTTTTATAATTAAGTTTGCTTAAATATATGTACATATATGTAGGCCTATAAGCCAATTTAATGGACGTTGGTATATAAATCTGCCAAATCGGTTAAAAATGGTTAAGTTATGTGCAAAATACTCCAAAAAAGGATTGAAAAACATTAACTAAAATTCTATAGCTGTATTATGACCTATTCATACGTTTTAGATATCAAAATATCGGAAATCTTTAGTAAAACTCGGAATATCGGTAAAAAAAAGTAATGTCAAAAATATACCTAGTTTTTGTTTAATACCTATTTTCGGGAACCATAGAACTTCCCGAATACACACAGAAAAAAATACCAATATAAAATTAACATGGAAAAATGTTGGTTGAGAATCATGTTAAATTTCTGCAAAAGTATGCCCTTTATTTAAATATATCATTATTTCATATTAATTTTAAATGAAAAATATTAAAATAATCTTTTATCACGCTTATTTAATATTATTCACTGATAAAAAAATGAAAAAAAAAATATTAAAATATAAATAAATATGGATTCAATATTGAATCCATAAAAACCTGCTTTATATTAAAATCAAAAGTTTATCTTGTTAAATAAACATGCATACATAGTTAAGTATGTTAATTTATTTATTTTCATTCCTAAAATATGTTATAAAAAGAAGACAATTCCCGTATTCTTTTAATTAAAATTATTTAGTTAAATAGTACATCAAGTTTTCAAAGTAGAATGATGATGAAAACCTATCGGGCCATTCTGCTGATTGATCTGTTGACAAAGGAGAATAAAAAATAAGTGAAACATGTATTACAGGGGTAATTGTTTTGAATTATTCTTAAATAAATGCATATGTTGTCTCTGAAGCTTCTTCACACGAATTAGTTTCTACACGAAATTCACGTTGTTTCAACATGAAATAACTTTCATTCAACGTGATTCGGATTGTTATTTCAATATAATTGACATTTTGCTCTAACTTTACTGCAATGTTAAATTAACATGAATTATAGTTATTTTAAAAGAAAAAAAATGTTGTTCGCAAGTTATTATAAAATCAGGTTGAATTAACATGAAACACGTATGAAGCAAAATCACCACCGAAAAATTTTAAATCAACCATGTTTTCGACGTTTTTAACTTGATTTTTTTCTGTGTGTACAAGTTTTATCACCAAAGTAAATGGTAATTTTATACTTTAAGATGTCGGTATGACCAAATACTGAAATTCGATCAAAACTAAACGTGCTATATATTAATTAAACTTTTAATATATTTAATAGCACGCAATCATGTGCAAATAATTAAGGCCCTAACTTTGTAAAACACAACGCAACGACAAAGAATTACATTGACAGCAAAAACAAATTCATAAATATTTTGTTATTTTGTTGTTGCCTCTAGCAGTCATTTCTATTGCTTGTCATTATTTTAAGACATACATATGTATGACTTTACAACTTTATGACTACCTTGTGAATCCCCCAATTACGCATTTATTAAAAAATTAACTCTGATATCTTTTCATTGATTATTTTAATAGTTTAGAGACATCCTATAAAATAATCTTTTAGAAAAACAATTTGGTTTAAATGTTAGGATTCTTTAGTTTTGATAAAACTTTTTTGTGTCTAAAACTAAAAAAAAAAGTTATGCTAGACACGCCTTTTCTAAATTAAAGTAACGATATGTTTTTTTAACTTAACCGTTTTTTTTTTTTTTTTTTTTGTTCAAATAAACGAAAGAAATAACCAAATGTTAAAAAAATATTAAAAATAAATAGTGACAATAATATCTGCCATTAACTAAAGCTATGGAAACCTTGGAATTTCAGAGCTCTAAAGAAAAAAATTTATCGAAACGGCCTTAAACAAGAAACACAAAAGCACAAAGCTTAATTTAAAAAAAAAGCAAATTAATCTTTATTTTGAATATACTTCTTTATTAATCGTACAGCATTTCATGTTCAACAAACTCCCCATAAATTGGGTACATTGTTCAAAATAAAGTCATCATGGCTGCAACAGTATGTCAGGCCATCTTTAACATTTTCACTTAATTGTATAGGACATACTATTTTCTTACAAATCTGTTTAGGTATGTCAACAGGACCTACATGATAAATATTATTTAAAGTCAAAAATACCACAGAAGTTCTGAAACCTGTCACTATTTTGTAAATCCACAATGGTATAGGGATTTTGCGATCATCAGCCAAAAACATGGGCGTCCACAACCCTTGAGCATTTTGTAATTTCACTACGCAATTCACGCTTGCAAGATTTGGTGAATCTAAATCACAGTTTATAACTCCAGTACATACATGGGTAGGCGTACGAGTACGATGTCGGGTCCATTCTTCTATAACTTTCCAATTGCCGTTATCGATTGTCTTAAATTGTGGTACTACATTCATCATATCGAAAGTGGAACTTTTTAAGTTGGTCAATGTGAAATCGGCACTAGGCGTTAAATGGCCCCGATCAATAATATGATCGACATTTGAAGGACTCATGTATGGTTGATTATTACCCAATAGCTGTTGAAATCTGTTAAAAACAGATGCACGAGTAAAGGCCGAGAAATAAGCACCATGAAAGAAAACACCTGGGTAAAATTTTAAAGATTTTGGGCGCCCACCACCTAAAAGATAAAAGTCAATAAATAAGTATAAAAACCCACTACTACTACCTCTGATTTCTAAGAACTGGTGATAATAATAAATCGAAAAGGGTTTAAGTTCTCATTTGTGAGCAGTTATTGTCATCAGTCTTCTTGCGGTTACACGCAGAGAAACCACATTTTTCAATATGGTCACCTCCAACAGAACTATTTTTAGCGAAACATTTTAAATATAATAGTTATTTTTTTGAACATGTTGTGGTCAATATAATCACATAAATTAACCATATATTTAAAATTTTTCGTTTAAAATAAAACAATGCTTGTTGGAGATGACCATATTCAAAAAGGTTTTTTCTCTGGGTGTAGAAACACTTACCTCTCGGATACGCCTTATTAATGGTAAATATTGGTCTTAAATGACTTTGATCGAAGCAAACTTCATAAGTTTCTACAAATTCTGAATGAAAATTGAAATTAAGAACATATCCAATTTTATAAAGCTCATAAGGGCAATAGGATGTGAGTGGGATAGGAATCGTTGAGGGTCTTATAGTTTGAAGCTCTGTGCATTTTCTTAAAAATGGTAACGTTTTATCAAATCTTTGATGCGGCGTACATTCAACCTTTATCAGATTTGATAGCCCTTTACACGCCACATATATTGCACTATTCACTGGCACTGTTTGACCTCTGAACAATTGATACTGATGTTGGTTGTCCTGTGTTAAAATCAAACTCCATTCATCCATCCAATTTTGCTTGCATAATTTTAAATTACACGATTGGGATAGAATTCGAGTTATAAGGTTAAGGAACACAAAATGTTTAATAAAATTCTTTAGTGACAACTTCATCTTTAATAACGTTTAACTACAGACTGAATAAAGATTTCATTTTAAAACAACTACTATTTATACTTATAAAAAAGAGATTCTATTATTATTTACAGAAACGGTTGTATTCAAAAATGTGTAGAGTCTATTTACTCTCTTCGATAAATCAATTTTTTTTTTTTAAATAGAACGAGGGTTGTTATTTATATTTTAAGCCTTGCCAATACTTATTTTTTACAGGTCCCATTTGTTGTTAAGAACCTTTTTCATAATGTGTTATCATTCAGGCACAACTTCACAGAAAAAATTATTTTTCCAATTCAAACAAAAAATTTGTAGAATCAAAACATTTTTTGTCTGAAATCGGTTTTATAAACAAATTCGCATATTTAAACAATTTATTTGCATTTTGTTTATTGAAAAAAAAACACTGATTTTTTCAAATAAATAATTTACAGAATCAAACAAAAAGTTTACTGAAATTCATATAAATTTCAAACAAATAATTTTGCTGAATCAAACAAAAAATTTTTGCACAAGCAATGACGCCGCGCAACCAAGCTACAGTACTTTTCGCTTATAGTCCACTATTATAGTTGCACAACTTTTGTGGACTATAAGCGAATTAGGACTATAACCGATTTTTTTTATAAGCCATTTAATGGCTTATGAGTGTATAATCCACATTTTCTTCAATAAAACTGCTCTTTTTTAAACAAAACAAAAGTTTATTTAAAACATAACCAAATTTTGATTTAATTTAAATAAATAGTTAAAACAAAAAATTATACAATAAAAACAAAAATGGTCAGATGAAGACACCATGTTATGAAATATAAATTGCGAAATTTTGTATTTATAATAGTTACCAGAAATGTAAATAAAAACATGTTACAAGTTGATTAAAAAAATATTAAAAACAGAGTGGACTATAAGCGAACATTTTTGCATAAAGAATTATATTCGTATGCTAAGAAAATGTGGCTTTTAAACGAAAATGGACTACATGCGAAATGGACCTTAGGACAAATAATTTGTATGAAATTCGAAAAAATCTGCATGTGAATATGACAGTTTTGGCTTATATCCGTTTTTGGCCTTTAAGCGGAATGGACTATAAGCGAAAAGTACTGTATCACTGAAGGAGAAGATGAAGGCAGAAGCAGAGCGGCGACTGGCTTTGAGCAAAGAATATAAATCATGATTTATATTCTTTGCTTTGAGACACATTTTTTGTTGAAATAATTTTTGAACGAAGTCTTGTTTATACACACAATGTATTTCTTCATCACTCACTGTCGCTGTATCCTTTCTTTGCGTAAAGAAGAAGAAGTGTAACCAAAAACGGCAGCAGACCGACTCGATATGTTTTTCGTCATCGTTCTATTTTTGTGTTTGATGTATTTAACTAAACAGTTTTAAAAAATTGAATACGGGGTTTTGTTTTTCATTTTTTTTACCAACTTTGAAACCAACCAAAAATTTATTTTGTTTCTTATAATGTTGTTGTTGCTTCGTTGTTTAAAAAGTCTGAAACCTTTTTACCTGCTATTGTTTTTGTTTTTTTTTTTTACAAATAACCTCGTCGCGCTATTTTATCATCTTTCTTCTTGTTGTACTTTTTTAAAGCGTCCAAAAATAAAAAATTCACATAAAGAAGTAGAGATGAGCGATATTTCCGTACCTGTGATTTAATCACTGTTACTGAAAAATCACGAATCACAGTTGTGACCAAATCTGTTAAGTAACAGGTACTTGCTAAGTTGTTATTTTCTTATTTTGTTTCATACACAAATTTATGATATTTCACTGTTTGTGTGGGTAAAAAAGCGTTTTTTGCACTCATGAATGTAATTGTTTCTATTTTTTCTTTTGTTCTCTCTTCTTCCTTATTAGAATTTTTTTTAAAGCCAATGTTTATTTGTTCAAGTATGTCCAACTAAACAGGTGATCGTTTTTGTTGCCTTATTTCTTTGTCAAACTCCATAACAAAAAATTTTCAAATATCCTAGAACAAAAATAAAAGTTGTGATCACAATCACAGTTTTAAATAACAGTGATTTTAAAATCACGTTCACTAATCACGATGTTCCTTAAAAATCACGGGATCGCTCATCTCTATAAAGAAGTGTTGCTTACGGTCAAATAAAAAATGCAAGAAAACGACAACATTTAAGAGCGTTAAATATTTCATACAAAATTATAAAAACTTGAAACCAATAACGCGTAGGTATATTATATTTTTCAATAGTTGTCAACATTTTTGTTGGTTAAATAAAAATCAAACAAAAATATTAATTGAATCAGTAAAAAATTTGTAGAAATAAAAAAAAATTCAAACAAGCGTTTGTTTGAAAATAATTCGGCAATAATTTTTTCTATGTTGTGTTGTTTATCCTAGCATTTATACATGCAAGTGCAAGTGCGCCCAACATAATACACACACACTTTGCAACCAAATCCTCGTCGATATTATGAAACATTTGCTGCAGAAACTTTCTTCAATTCTTATTTGTGTCAATGCTATGAAACCTTTGTTTAGCTGCATTCAAGCATTTTGTACGCCTTATCTCTTTGTTATTCTTTCCATCAATATCAAACTCACCCAAACTGCTTGTATGTACATGAAACCAAATACACTTTTCCATTCGTTATTCCCCTTTCACCAACAAATTCAAATGTTTCGAAGTATATGTTTTATTGTAGGCACGGGGCTCACACTATCACATTTTTCGTACTTGCAGCTTAAAGCCTAGTACTCTGTTCAAATTTGTGAAAAATGTTGAGCACCATTAATTATTTCACAAGAACATTTTGACATGTGTCAATGTTGCCTATCATGCGAGTTTGTACAATTTTACGTTTTTTTCCTGCAAAGTATGCGGCATTGTTTTGCGTATGTAAACAAACCCCACATGTACATATTTCACTAAAAATTATATTATACATATAAAAAATTAGAAGGAACGAAGGCAAATATGGATAAAAAAAAAACTGTTATCGGTTGTGTTATTTTAATTTTTAATTTCTTATTTAATAATGAGTTCATACTTTTTGCTTTTGCTTAAAATGCAACGTGAAATAAGTGCAGCTTACAGTATTTCGCAGTTGTAAAAAAATGTTGCCAGAAACATTTCGGAACTTTTTAACAAAATGAACAGAGTACAACTCCATCAACATTATTTCATAGATATTCCGCACAAGTTTTTTTTATATGCGTTTAACTTGCAAAATAATTTGCTTGTAGCAAAGTAAAGTGGCAAATGAAGAAACAGTGTTACCGTGGCTGAATTTTGTATTAATTTACTTGTAATTGGTAAAAATTAAAAAGAACACATATACTCAATAACGCACTCTAACTACAACTTGTTGTAAAGGGGGTATACTAAGGCCGGGTTTTTGAGATGTGGATAAGGCTTATGGCTTATAAATCACTGATGGTTTAAACGCTGCTTTGGTTGCTTGGTTTCAGATTAATTAAACCTAGTTTAACTGAGATCTCAAAACCCCAGCCTAAGTTTGTCATGACGTGTGAAACTTTTTTAGTATTCATCTAAGACCCCATAATATATCTGTGGGCGCATGGAAAAACTTGATAACTCCATTTTATTAAAATACCAGAAAAACACACTTAATGTTTTAAACATATTTCGCTAATAATTTAATATGAATTTATGTTACTATACATGCGCATTAAACAAACCATCATTTTAAATAATGTTAAAGATTTCTGGCTCCATCAAACTAATTTTTGGACATTAAAACAGAAAATCAATATCAGTTATCTTGTTTTTTCGAAATATGGAGTTATATAGTTTTACCGAAAATAAAACTTTTTTTTCAATTTATTTTAAAATTTTTGGAACTAAGGGAACTTTAGTAATAATTTACCCGTTGTTTTTACGATAAAATGGAGTTACCTAGTTTTTCCAAAAATTATCTTTTTCCTTTTATGCTTATATATCTATCTAAAACTAGCATTAATTTCGCTACTTCGTGAGCTTCTTTCTCCCTTTCATTCGTGGACATATAACCATAAATCGCGTTTTTTATAGTTGTTAGGACCAGCACTCAGGGGATGCCCCTACTAATGCATTGCATTGTGTTGGAACTAGGAAAATAGGTTATGGGAAGGAGGATAGAGGGAGTAGTGTTTGTGAACATTCGATTTGAACTTAATCATGTTGCAAGTGAGAGGGAAGACTTCGGCAGGAAGGTTATTCCACATACGAACAGTCCGGGAAAAAAACGAATTCTCTCTGTAATGCGGTGTACGATTCATCTGCCAATCGACCACACAAGGACGAGCTCTTGAGCAAAAACGTGTATTGCGAACAAACGTACGGGTTTCGGGAACCAGATCCCTAATTTCGTCAGAACACATCCCATTGTAGTAACGATAAAACAGGCAAATACAACCCACATTTCGACGGTGCTCAAGGGAGTCAATAGAATTGGATCGCCCTCTCCTGCACACATGAGAGTTGTATTCCATACGCGGTCGGATAAAGGTGGTATAAATAGTAAGAAGATCAGATGGAGTGAAGCATATCTTACACCGTCTTAGAAAACCGAGGCACTTGAATGCTTCTTTCGACACCTTGAATATATGTTCTGTCCATCGGACATCACATTGTATCCTCATGCCCAGAACATCGAGATTCTGATTCCTCAATAATTATACCACTGTCAGTGTTAAAATAACATTGTTCAATATTGAATCCAAAAAAACCTGTTTTATATTAAAATCAAAAGTTTATCTTGCTAAAATAACATGCGTACATACTTATGTATATAAATCTATATATGTATATAAAATAGGATGTGTGTATGTGTGTGTGTATGTAACGTATGGACTCCAAAACGGCTGGTGACACTGCGAAGTCTGATTTTTTATTTTCGGTCTGGGGGCGGAGGGGCGTGGCAAAATCCATAACTTGAGAACGGCTTGACCGATTTGAACGATTTCTTCTTTAAAATAATCGCCATGGTCCAACTAAGGTTTTTACGGAAAGAAAATTTTGCCCTGCCCACTTTTTTCGATTTACCTAAAATAAGAAAACGGCTCCATCGAGTTGACTAATTTTTCTTTCATATGTTCGTATTAATCAACTTTAAGTTTTCATCGAAAGAAAAATTTACCACGCCTTTTTTTACGCCCACTTTTTCTTTAAGCGCATAACTGGAGAACGGCTTGACCGATTTGCACGATTTTTTCTTTAAAATGATAGCCATGGTCTAACTTAGGTTTTGCGGAAAGAAAATGTTGCCCGCCCATTTTTACGCCCACTTTTTTCGAATTACCTAAAATCAGAAAACGGCTCCATCGATTTGACTAATTTTTCTTTCAAATGTTTGTATTCATCCATTTTAAGTTTTCATCGAAAGAAAAAATTACCACGCCTACTTTTACGCCCACTTTTTCTATTAAGCGCATAATTTGAGAACGGCTTGAACCGGTCCGCGTTGCTGGCCTAATTTTGGAAAATTCATGTTGGCCAGTTGTATGTGGCTTGCTCCCGAGTTGGCACTCCAAAAAATTTATACGTTTTTACACAAAATAAAAAACAAAAATCATTGTCTATCCGCTGGCCTTAAGATGAAGTAATAAATAAATATAATTTCCAATTTGCCTTAAATACACCATATGTTAGTTATTCTGTAAAAAACTTTATGATAGGTATTCCATGGATTTTTATTTAAAGGCCGTAAATTTCGTTTAAAGCTCAATATTAATCGTCTGGTAATACAACACTAATGTTTGCTTAGGGCCAGCAACGCGGACCGGGTCAGCTAGTATGTTATAAAAGAAGACAATTTCCATATTCTTTTAATTAAAATTATTTAGTTAAATAGTGCATCAAGTTTTCCAAGTAAAATGATGACGAACCCCATATCGGACCATTCTGCTGATGCTTCTATTAACAAGTGAAACATGTGTTGCAGGGGTAAGTGTTTTGAATTATTCTTAAATAAATGCATATGTTGTCTCTGAAGCTTCTTCACACTATTATATCACACTTAAACCAATTTGATTCTACATGAAATTCAAGTTGTTTCAACTGGAAAAAACTTTCATTCAACGTTATTCGGATTGTTATTTAATTTAAATGACATTTTGCTCTAACTTTACTGAAATGTTAAATTAACATGAATTATAGTTATTTTAAAAGAAAAAATGTTGTTCGCAAGTTATTGTAAAATTATGTTAAATTAACATGAAGTAACAATGGAGCAAAATCACTACCAACCTCGTTTTCTACGATTTTACATTGATTTTTTTCTGTGCGGATGGAAATCATAATACAATTGTACCTTTTTGGTACAGAGCTTGTTGGTGCCGTAGGGACAACACAATCTGATGCGTTTTCTTTTCTGAGTAAAATTCTACATTTATTCTGCCTTTTACATTTGTTATGTTACATGTTCAACACTCATTTTAATTAAAGGGGCATGAGTGCACCACCTTGGCAAGTTTCGAGCCGTAAGCACTAACAATGCAATACAAACAATATCTGTTGTTTCTGTTGGCTTTGGTTTGTTGTAGTCTTGCCACCATCTGTAATTGAATTTGCCTTGCGCTAATTTAATTCCGAAATGTGTGTTTTTTGTAAACGTAAAATATGAAACACTTCTTAAAAATTAGGGGATCATTTCAAAATGTTGCCAAGTCACAGGTAACACTTATGCAACACTTTTTTTTAGAAAAGAAAACGCCATTATTCGATACAATTTAAATGCGTAATTAAAATGTTTATAAATAAATAAAAAACATATTTATTTATTTAAGTATATCAACAATAACATTTTTGTTTTTAACTTCTTTTGCGTATTATGGTATTAATACGACTGTTTTTAGCATTATAATTAAAAATTAACAAATGGACAAATTTTACAAATAAATAGGGTGTTTTTTTGCATGCCACACAGTGTAGTGTTTACTTTACTTTACTCATAATGCCAATTTCTTTTCTGTATTGTATTCTACTTATACTTTGTATACTTTAAATATGTTTTACCAAGAGATAATTGAGCTATTCTGACAGACATCAGAAATGACTTTATACACTACCAGACTATTATAATAGCCCAATTCACAATCTTGTGCAAATGGTCTTGCATCGTAGCCATTGTTGCCAACTTTTTATGAAGACTTCCCGTCAAATCGCACTTCAAAAACCGCTAGAAACCGCTAAATTTTTTATTTAGCTAAAAATGTTTTCAAAATACCGCTAAAATCTAAATATTTTGTGAAATGTTTATACAAATCTAAATATAGGGTGCTTTTTTAAAGGCATTAATTAATTTATTAATTAAATTAATTAAAATTATATTGTAAGGGTTTAATTAATTTCACTGACTCTTTTAGTCCCGCGAACGTACAAAATGTGGATATTCATATAAAATTCATGGGTTTTTATTGCTTGAAAGAAATCTATCCAGACATTAGAGTTAAGTGCACTTAATCTAGTTTTGGTAATGATGCTAAAAATTTTAGGCCGTAGACCAAGATTAAAAAAATCTAATAAGAAAAGAAGGAAGAAATTGCAAGACAATCGGTTTGATATTTTACACTATTTTATATTTGATATATGTATATGTATGTACTTACATTTACTTTCTGAGGGACATTTATTCAAAAAGGTTGAATAAACATATGTATATATGGATAACAAGTCCATTACTGCTTTATAACGTTTATATAATTTTTAAAAGTTTTTGCTGGCCATTATTTTAAACATTCATGCTTGAAAACTGTTTACAATCCTAACAAACGAATAGATAATTTTTGTTTCGATCCGAAGACTTCGCTTAGATTAATACAAATTATTTTTCACTTTTTTAGGAAAACTAGAAATAAGGTGTGTATCCGTGAACTTAAATAAAAAATATAGAAGAATTTTGGCATATCTAAAAAAAAAGATTGCTTATACTAAACAACATACTTACATAAACCCAGGCAAAGGCGTAAAATGGCGCTTTCTTGTTTTTTTTTAAGCATCACAAACAGTATTTCTTGAATTCTCGAATTAGAGTACGTTGATTGGAATTAGGTTTGACAACCGTATGGAAGTTTTATCCAAGGGATAATAAAAAATACTTTTTACTTTAGCTTTGACTATAGATTATATTTTGATCGATAAAAGTTGAAAGCACTTGTCTGCCGTAAAAATTGTTTTAAATAAATTCAAGTCCGTTCTCAGTTTTATTCTATCACGTCGTTTTTTTTTTTGGGCAGGACAAATATTTTGCTTGAAATAAGGCGGTTATGTTAATACATTTCAATTTAACTTCCTAATAAGGAAATTTATAAAATCTGCTTACTACGTTGTAAAATTTTTTATTGCGGAAACAGATTAAATTTTCACAAAAAAACAATTTTTTTCTTATCACTTAATTGCTTTAATTAAAAACAAATCTCTTATTTTGAGATAAAAATTGTAATATTCAAATGTCTAGAACAAAAATTGTATTTTCTAATGATATTAATAAACCGCTAAATATCCCGCTAACCGCCAAAACGGGAATTTTACCCCGGTGGACACGTAAAAACCGCTAGAATCGCGGTAAACCCGTCAAATTGGCAACAGTGATCGTGGCATTTGCAAAATGGTATAGTAAATAATATAATATACTTTTGGGGTTATAGTAAAATGGTATAGTATATTTTTACTCTACACCAACAAAATATACAGCATATGCAACGCCTAAAAACAATAGTTTATATTTACTCGCCTTATGCAACACTTGATTGCAAACCGACAGCTAACACTCAGTGAACCAAGCCGATCTGCAAAATGGTATAGTATTTAATAAAATCCCAAAAGTATTCTACAGTATTTACTATACCATTTTGCAAATGCTACGCTGCAAGACCATTTGCACAAGATTGTGAATTGGGCTATTGTATTTTCTTGTTACATTTTACCTTAACTTTCCTTTGGAAAGCAATGAGGTATTTCGTATGTACAGAAAAATTTACAATTATTAGACACCAGCAGAATGCAATGCATTTTCTGGCCCGCTACGGCCTTCGTCAGCATTCTTTGTGTCACACTGGATAGTGATACTTTATAAATTGAATGTATTTAACTCAACAATTTTAACAAATAGAAACTGGAAATTATTTCCTTCCGAAGGTAACTTTTATATTATATTCAACATTTTTTATTTTTCGAATTTATTCAAAACTCAACAATAAGGTAAAATGAAAGATCATTTTTGCCATTTCTTCAATTATTTTTTTAAAAATCAATTTTTGGTCCAACTTGCCAAAGAATACCTTTTTGCAACATAGAAAAAAATTTTTAAATAAGCTTAGCGAATATTAGGCAGAACCTATTCGAAATGCTAACTGAATAATGCAAAAATCGGATGTAAAAAGTACTTTTAAATGCATCTGCTCAAGCCTCTTGAAGTTACAAACGAAAGGGATTTCTATGAATGAAAGCTTTGGCTTAATTGACAGTGCTAAGGAAAATAATACAAGATGTCGGTAAAAAAGATTTTGCTGAAAAGTTTAAAAAACGTTTTAAATCGTAATACGTGTGGTAAATAATTCAATACTCCTGAAAATTCTATATGGCTTGGAATTTCAATTTTAAAAAAGTGTTTTAATCGATTTTCTCACAATTTTGTTTTAATGAAAGTGAGACGGATGAATTTATTGACAACCTTTCTCCATCTGAACTTTTAGTGTTCAAATATGCTCCAGTTACATCTTGCGATGTTGAAAGAGTGTTTTTCATTTATAGAACTGTTTTATGTGATAACAGGAGATTATCAGGGGATTTCTAGAAATCGAAGACGCAAAACGCAAGAATTTTAAACGTCGTTTTTTAATAAGATTTCCCTGATAAACAAATTTTATGACAAATATTATAAAAATATTTCTTTATTAAACAGAATTTTATAAAAAAATTATTTTGCTGACATCAGAGGACACCCATCTGTTCCATTTCCTACACAATTTTTTAGGTCAAGACTAAAATTTGTCAAAGCTTTTAGAACTATTGATGATAGTGCCTTCGCATCAATTGACACATCAACGTCATTATCAATATCCTTTTTGCGGAGAATGGTAGGCGAAGAGCCCCCTTAAAGCACGCTCTCTGCACATTTCTCAGCAGACAATCTATGGTCCTTCAGATCCAGTTTATTATTACTCTTGGTTTTAATCCACACTTTTTAAAAATATCCATTTTGCAACTGTTGCTTTCACTCATTTTCTTACTTATGCAAATTTATTGAAATTGTGATACAACGAAAAGCTTAAAATATTTGTATAACGAAATACTTTTTAAATCTTTGAAAATCATTAGAACTATTTTGTTATTTTTTCTTAAAAACGCAGTTTTTAGGATACAGGAAAACTCTTTCCCGGAAAGTTTCGGGAAATTATGCGCCACACAATAAGACATACAGGGATGCAGTGAAGTTATTGAAGGAATTCTTAACAAGTTTGATAAAAGAAATAAGAATATTTCAAATGCCAGGGCATGACATGAACATATTAATACAATTGCTCTGCCGGCGTTATGTTCATATCTTGTTCAAATCGATAGCGCATGAAAACGTGGTGTAAGGTATCGAGTTTTAAAAGTATTTAAAAAACATCCATCTGCGTTAAAAATAAAAAATCTTATGCATAAGTTAAATATTTAAGTTAAACAATTAAAATTTGTACCGAAAATATTTCTTAAATTTTACTGAATTTTTGGAGCACCTGCTAAAAGTTCAATTATCTAAGAATTATTTATAGTTATAGTTATAAGTTATCTTGTAAGTTATAGTTGTATGTCATATTAGTAATAAAATTGGCATGTATAATTTTCAACACAACTGTATTACCGCCTAAAAGTGTACTTAAATTATAACAGTTACAACATGAATTCCCCAGTAATTTCTAGAAATGGTTTTAGAACATAATAAATTGTTAATACAGGGAGGTACAGGAAAGGTCTAGAAATATTTAAGATATATAAAAGGGGGCGACTCATAAATAATTAGTTGAGTTTATTTGGAATCATTAAACGGTTCTGTTCGTAGCTAACAATTGAGAACAAAATAATTAATTTCAATAAAGTTTGTTAAGTTGAATAAGTGGGTGTATTTATTCGGATTTGCAATTAAAAGAACTCAAACGCGTTTATTAAAGGAAAACCGTAACAATATATACGTGTGTGTGTATGTAATTTATTGATTTCAACAAAAAATACTTTATCTTCACAATAACAATACAAACTTAAATCAGTAAAGCACCAAATACACTTGTCAAAAGCTTGTCATGCTGGCAAATTCACTCGTGTTCGTGTGCTCGATGTAATATTAACCACCATACACTAGTCGCCATAAGTATTTTGACGAAATAAAAATCGTTTGATTTTTTTTACATCTTTTTAAGTTTCTATGAAACAATATTTGTTTGTATAAGTTATAAATAAAAAGGAAAAAAATAAACAAGAATTTTTAACAAACCCCGTTTAAAAATCAAACGTAAAAATGCACGAATTTTATTTCGTCAAAATACTTAAGCCGACTAGTGTATCTTAATTTTTTGATTTTCCATCCATCATCGTTGGTGTCACACATAGAAACACATTTTCATTAGCATTACCACAATGCTTGGTGAGTAATTTGATAAGTGTATTTGGCCCTTCAGAAAGCTGACGGAATGTTTTTATACTTGAACTTTTGTATTGCAAACTGTCAAGCATCACACCTAAAAATTTCATATAAATATTGGTGTAGAACTTATGTTACATTCTATGATTTTATCATAGTAACTTACTATTAGTAATTAACAAAACAATAACCGTGTTGCAGCCACAGAGCGTCAAGTTAACAAACATATTTTTTATTAGCACAGGTGTTGAAACATTTCATTTTTTTCTATTCGAAAATTATATTATTTTTTCACACAAAAACGATTGTACCGGTATTAAGGGAAACGGTACGTATACCGGTATTTTATACAAAAAACTAATTTCGGTATCAATACCGGTATTCAATTTAAACGGTATTGGTATCGATATCGATTGCCAACATTGATAATTTTTAATCGATTCATGCTACTTTTTGACCATTTTTGTATTTGTATCATGAATTAAAAAAAAGATACGAGAATATTCTAAGATCCCGTATTTATAAAATCCAAACAAGATATACATTTTTTTGAATTTGAAAATACAAAGTTTGAAGTCGGAAATTTAAACATTAGATTTAACGAAGATAATTACTCGAATTTAAATAAATTCGTTGCATTTTAATAAATAAATTAATAATATTTTCCTAAGTTGTATTTTTATTTGACCTTTAAAATTCAATATTAAGTTAAATTGCTTACTTAAATTGCTACACTCTACTGTAGTTTTTGATTCTGAAACGTGAAGAGCTCTTACTCGTTTATTGCGGTTAATGTAAATTTTAATTAAACATTCCCTGAAGATGATATTCAAAGAATATCGAAATATCGGAAACAAATAAAGAACAATTTTACATACAACAGACTTTAAGATTAAGCAATTTAACTTAATATAAAATTAATAATAAATAAAAAAAGTTAATTTTGTTATAAACTAGCGGACCTGGCGAACTTCGCCTCGCCCCAATTTTAATCCTTCAGACAATTTTTAGAGTAATAATACAACACAAATATTCAAATTTTCAATGTGATTTATTCGAATGGAATGGAAGTCAATGCATAATGCCATCTATCGGATTTTGGTTGAGAATTTCCTAATTTTTCATTAAGAAAGCCATTAAGGAATAATTTCACACAAAATTTCGTACAAAAAAATCAATTTTCGATTTTTCAATTTTCCGACTTTTCCGGAGAAATTTTCCCCAATTTTGCGCATTTCGCATTTTCCGCAAGTTTCTATGATTTACACTAAGAACTTTCTATTGTTTGATTTGGAAAGCCATTAAGGAATAATTTCACACAAAATTTCATACAAAACTCGATTTTCGATTTTTCCAATTTTCCGACTTTTCCGGAGGAATTTTCCAGAAATCGGCCGAGCCGTTCCCATTTTATGAAGTACTATACATTTTTTACACCATTTTATACCACCTCAGGTGGAAAAGGGTATATATAAGTTCGTCATTCCGTTTGTAATTTCTACAATATTGATCTTAGACCCTATAAAGTATATATATTCTGGGTCCTTATGGGGAGAGTAGTTGATTTAACGATATCCGTCCGTCTGTCCGTCTTACGTTTGATATGTGTTTGTGGTTGTGGTTGTTGTAATTTTATTACTTTTTGCTGTATATCTGGGGAATGGCAAAAGCCAAAGTTTCCAAATTAGGTACACACATTTAGGTAGCCAATACACACCATCCTACAAAATGTGGGCGGGATTGAAGAAGTGGGCGTGGTACCTCCCATACAAAAAATATAATAAATTGTATAAAAACCTGAATTTTTTTACTTTAATATGACCTATGGCTACGCCATATATATCAAAAGATCGGAAATCTTTAGTAGAAAATATTTTCTGAAAATTTCGGAAAAATCGGTTCAGATACAAAAAAGTTATGCTCAAAATTAAATTTTTTTTTCTTTAAATACCCATTTTCGGTAACGATGGATCTTCCCGAGTCCAAGTTTCATAACACAAGTAAATGGTAAATTTCTTCTTAAACACGTCGGTAAATAAATCTTTCATATCGGTTAAAAAATGGCTGAGTTATAATCAAAATACTGAAATCCCAAAAATTACTCTTTTTATACTTAAGTTTGTTTTTTTTTATAAGTTTGCTTAAATATATGTACATATACATATACATATTTTTTTTTTTTTTTCAATCAATTCATTTTTATTCAATTTATTCAATTTTACATTTATCCTTATTGCTAATGTACCCGCGAAGCCTTGTGGCTTGTCTGCTAATATGTAGGCCTATAAGCCAATTTAATGGACGTTGGTATATAAATCTGCCAAATCGGTTAAAAATGGTTAAGTTATGTGCAAAATACTCCAAAAAAGGATTGAAAAACATTAACTAAAATTCTATAGCTGTATTATGACCTATTCATACGTTTTAGATATCAAAATATCGGAAATCTTTAGTAAAACTCGGAATATCGGTAAAAAAAAAGTAATGTCAAAAATATACCTAGTTTTTGTTTAATACCTATTTTCGGGAACCATAGAACTTCCCGACTACAAGTTTTATCACCAAAGTAAATGGTAATTTTATACTTTAAGATGTCGGTATGACCAAATACTGAAATTCGATCAAAACTAAACGTGCTATATATTAATTAAACTTTTAACATATTTAATAGCACACAATCATGTGCAAATAATTAAGGCCCTAACTTTGTAAAACACAACGCAACGACAAAGAATTACATTGACAGCAAAAACAAATTCATAAATATTTTGTTATTTTGTTGTTGCCTCTAACAGAAATTTACATTGGTTTTTAAGATTTCATACGCCACGGTGCGCCTTAACTAAATTTAAATAAAAAGGTCTTACACCTAGAAAATTAGTAGAGATTCTGAATTTACAATGTTCATAGATGAGAAAAATCAAAAAACTAAAATAATCTGTGGAGAGATTTTTAAATAAATCCACTTTGAACATTTTTGCGATTTTAATAACGAATGACTAGTTTTGACTCCATTAAGAAAATTGTGCAACAGTTTTTTTTATCTCTTATGGTTTAAGATATACAGACTGAGTTTTTTTAGACCCAGTAGGCCAATGCGTATACTTATTTTTTACCTAATAATAGACAAAAAAAGTATTACAAATAAAATGTATTACTTTATTCAATATAAGGTCCGTTTCATTTTTATAACGCATGTATGAAATTATACTTTAGAGCTCTATAAACTTAAAACTAATCAAGTGACCTTGAATTTTTTAATTGGGTATAAATTGGCAAAAAGTCTGTTATCAAAATATTCTTCTGGTTTGAATCAATTGTATATTGTTGTTAGCGATAACGTTGCGTCGCAGATCGAATTATTTATCAATTGTTTGGTATCTAAAAACTATTAAAACGCGTCTAAGAATTTTTCGGTGAATGATGTCGTCTAAAGCTTTGACTCACGATCAAAATCGGGGAAAAGTGTGTTCCTGTGTTCTCGAAAACAAAAACAAATGTATATTATAGAAAATCAGTTAAAAATTGACATGAAAAACCACGTTGACAACTTTGATGACGAGCGCAGATTGTTGTACGTGCAGGAGAAAGGTATTTCAAGCGAAGTCTGAAAAAAAGAAATTAGCATCTCCAGATTTGTCTATTTTTAAGCCTGTGCAGGCTACGCGATTAAGATGTGAATGCAAAATTTGTGAAATTGCACGCGAAATACCCGTTAAAATTTGTGGCAAAGTTGCAAAAAAAGTTCCAGGTAAGTTTTAAAAGCAAACAAATATATTTTTTTTGTTAGTTT